>CM052718.1:11473632-11550177 GCA_028551405.1 Uromys caudimaculatus
GCAAGAGCATCAATGGGCCTGACCCCCCCCCCCGTCGTCCTGGAGTTTGGACCACCAACCAAAGAATACACATCTATGGACCCGTGGTTCGGACCACATATGTGGCAGAGGATGACCTCGATGGCCATCAGGGAGAGAGGAGAGGCCCTTGGGCCTGAGGGTGTTAGAGGCCCCAGTAAAGGGGAATGTCAAGGTGGGAATGTGGGGATGGGTGGGCGGGTGGGTGGGAGGTAGAATTCCCTCATAGAGGCGGGGAGGGGGAGGAGATAGGATGTTTCCAAAGAGGAGACCCAGAAAAGGGGAAACATTGGAAATGTAAATAAAGAATCAAAAGTAAAAAAAAAAAAAAAGAAAAAAAATGTACCTAAAAAAAAAAATAAATAAAAAAATAAGAAGATTGTTGGACCCACGAATTCAAGACCGTGCTGAGTAACATGGAGACTCACCTCACACTAAGCAGTGTGAAGAGACAGAATGTTTGTCCCCATCTTCACGCTCCTCAGAGGATAAGGATAAATGCAGTGAGATACCACAGCTCTCTCTCAGCTATACACAATATATGCTTTCTGTATTAGCTACAGATCAAGGAAAAAAAAAAAAAACTTGAACAGGACATGTCTCCACACAAAAGCAGTAGCATTGCCATATCTAGGCACAATCTAATGTCACTGCACTTGGGAAGTGGTGACCAGGTCAGTGACTTAGCAAACCTTGGGCTTGACCCCCTGTCTCTTCATATTTAAGAATAAAAGACTAGATGCACAGAAGAAATAACAGCTAACTTGAAAGTAATAAAACTGCCCTGGCACGGAGATGACTCACCAGTGTGTTAGGACATGGCCCATTCATCTGTCCATAGGACCTGGGAGGGGAAGTGTGAACTGTGGCTTCAAGATTGAAAGCCATGTGTCATAGAGTGCAGCCTGCTGGAAGATGAATCCTGGGCAATGTCCCAAACAATTAGATGGTCCAGGATGATGGGACATGTACCTACCACACAGAAGATGCTGGCTTGTATGTCCAGTGCTCAGCCCCTCAAGAAAAAAAGACGTCTGCAAATCAAAAGCGTCACTTCTTTGAGAAAAGCGTACATAGGTACTGTTCAGCACACCCACTCATTTTGTAGCTGTGTGACGGGACGAGAGCAGGAAGCATTTCCTCTGGCTAAAACACAGTGATACACACTCAGCCAGCATTGTGTCCACAGCACATTTGGGCTTCCAAGCCACTGTGGAATACGATTGGATTATAACAGAGTCTCCTTTCTCCTCCACATGATGAAATAGGTTCACTTCCTTCCCCGGGTTCCCTGTCTGCAGAGGAATCTCTTGTGTTTGGTATGAATGCACCACTTGTCAATCAAAGCTGATTGGCCTGTAGCTGAGGCAGGAAATAGAAGGTGGAACATCTGATAGGAGAAAGGATTCTGGGATAGCGGGAAAATTGGGCCCCCGGGGAACAGAAAGGAAGACATACATTATGGCACCTGAACAGAGGTAACCTGCCATGTGGCAGAAATTAAGTCAGAGTAAACGGGATATGAATTTATGAGATAGTAGGAGAATAGCCAAGGGAATTATTTCTGTTTATTCAAAAATGCTAGGAAGCTAACGTTCATTCAAAAGGTTTTACTAAATGACAGGGAAGATGCAGGTGTGTCAGTGGACAAAACCAGACAAAGTTGTTATTTGTTTCTCCTGTTGAGTCAAATGCTAAATAAAAGGATAACTACTTGCTAGCTACAAATTATATAACTGTCTATGGTAGATAAGCACTATACTAAAATCGTAATGGTAGTTCTAAAGTAGAGCTGAGTTTTCAGACTCTCGGGAGGGTCTGACTGTGCCTCTATCCCAGATGGCTTTGCGTCAACTCTGACTTAATAGAAACGTGATAATACTTTTAGAGTCCAAAGCAAATCTGAATACAAAACAATTGTCAAGAATTACCTCATCATTTTGTTGTGTATGTCTTATGCTTTGTTTTCCTAGTTTATTTCATTGCACAGATGTGTACCAAGTCATGAATTAAATACACAACTGACATAGGCGCTTCAGAGAGACCAAATCAGCTGTTTCAAGTAAGATTGGCAGACTGTCCACTTAGCTTCAAAGTTACAGAGAGGTAGGCACGTAGGGCCTGAATATTACATTGAAAGGGGCAGCTATGCTAAATTCAAATTTTATCTGAATTTGTCCTCTTGACTTTAGAAGTTAACAGAAGTTTTCACTCTACTCTGCAATATAACTTTTTATGTAATGTTTCAAATTCATTCTTCTAAACACCACTAGTACCTTTTAATCAGCTTTGTATGCTGACAGACCTGTCTCTGCATCCCAGACTTGACTTGAAGAGTTGCCATTTCTTGTTTGGGTAAATGTGTTCACAGGATATTGGAAATAGAGTGTGACCTTATCAGTAGCCATGAGTGGAGTGTGTGGGGCTCTGCCTTTCTCCCACAAGGAAAACACAAGTAGCCAAGAAGAGATCGGATTCCTTGGAAGGCAATCTTTTTTAAAATCACATTCATTTATATATGTGTTTATTTAGTGTGTGCATGCGTGTGGGTATGTGTGTACCATGGTGTGTGTGTGTGTGTGTGTGTGTGTGTGTGTGTGTGTGTGTGAGAGAGAGAGAGAGAGAGAGAGAGAGAGAGAGAGAGAGAGAGAGAGAGAGAGAGAGGTGTGACAAGGGGGAATCAGTTCTCCTCTTCTACCATGTTTGTCCCAGGGATCAAATGCCCAAGTGGCCAAGCCTGGTGGCAGATGCTTACACCTGCTGAGTCGTCTTGGCAAGCCGGAAGGCAGTTTATGGAAGACTCGAGTGTTGATGCTGTCACCTTGTCTGACGGGTTCAGGTGCCTTTCTAAATTGCATCTCCCTGTCTTTCCCCAGGGGATAAAACATGTGTCCCTGGGAGGTGGAGAAAGGAACATAGAGGCGTCCATCACCCTTCTGTGACCACTGCCCCCTCTGTGCTCTTCGGGAGGAGCCACTGGTCCTCATAGAGAGTCTCACAGGAAAGCCTGTCTCTCCACTGACTTGTCCAGAGACTGAGACAGTAGGTATCAAGGTGGGATCAGAGGTGGAATAAGAAATGTGTGTTAGGAAAGGTTTCCTCTTCTACAGGAACGTAGACATTGTGAAGGGCGTGTAGGAAGCCAGGATAGGCCATGAGTGTAGAGCAAGATGGTCGTCAGAAGAGCTTCAGTGCTGGAGATGGAGGAGAGGGGCAATGTGGAGGCCTTCACACACGGGGACAGTGCTCACCGGAATCACTTGTGACACGGGTTCAATCTTCAGGATGTGAAATAAGGTCCCCATATTAAAATAAATACGTAAACTTTCTTTTACAACTAAGATTATGCCGCTCCTCTTGAACTTAGATACTTTCAACATAAACGTATTAAATAGAAGAATACAAGCCAGAAAATTAGCCTTATATTTTGAACCACTAAAATATTAATGTGAGTAAATGTATTAGCTTAATATGTTTATTTTATATATGTAATAAGTATGTCTTTGCATTGGTTTGTTTGTTTGTTTGCATGGCTGGAGATGGAACTCAAAGCCTCCCACAGGGTAGCTAAATGCTATACCACTGAGCCAGAATCTTAATATCAGTGTATCTGGGAAGGAGCCCTTCAGGGACTCTTCCATGTTGAAATGTCATGCAGGCTCACCTAGTCCCTGTTATAATCAATCAGGTGATGTTGTGTCAGACTTACCCCCAAAACATTCAGGCCAGCAAGATTCTGAATTTATCAATAGTTTGTGACCTCGTTGACGTGGTCAAACATTGTCTCTGTGTTTTGCTTTTTGGTGGGGGGAGTTTAGTCTCTGGCCTAGAAAGTGAGAGTGGAGAGCTAAGGGAAATTTATCCAGCATCTCCCCATGAGATCTCCCCATGAGGTCATTTTGACTTCCCTCTAGCCCTCTGGGGTCATGATTATCATGTCAGGAACAGACAGCTGCCCCGACCCTTTTTTTTTTCTCTAGTACTTTTGCAGTTAAGTCATAAGTCTTCCAGTAAGTCATTTTCATTTTCAGTGAATTGATATTGTACATGGTCATTTTTGCAAATCATCATCTTGCAGAGAGATATTTGCAGGGAGGGCAAATATCGTAGCTCAATAGAAATATTTCTGTAGCTTCTTTAGAAATCCAATCCTGAGGAGTGACCTTGCAGTAAAAGGCTCCTTGCTGTTGACATCTGCTACCCTGAGAGGGGAGTCTGACCCCCAAACTAGTCACAGGTTGCATACATTACATGAAATTGAAATAAATGTTGACAGCTTGTTAGGAAGACGATCCATGACTTCTACATATTGGTAGTGATGGCAGTTCCGTATCTCGAATTCTAAAGATTGTTGCAGAATTCCCTGAACTGTCAAAGCTGTTGGCTTTTATATGACCCCATCGTACAGAGCATGCACTGACACAGAAAGCCATTCATAAACAGAAGGCCACTGCCCTCTGTCACTGAAGGACACTGGGCAGGGCGTGGAGTTGTAGCAAATTGGCTTTCTCAGATGCGATGACTGACTTGAGAAGCTGTTTCATTCAGTGCTACTTTAAGTACACATTGCACTGATTTTCTAAACCCCAAAGGGCTTTTAACACCTTATAAAGACGGGAATAGTTCTTAATTTTACATTAAAATGTCACTGACTCCCCTGTTATGTGGGATGAAGAACAGCAGAGGTTTTATGCCAGATACTTGTGGAAGGAAACCTTTCTGATTGCTGTAGACCTTCTAGCCACCCCTCTTCATCTGTATTGAAACCCAGAGTATTTCAGTGTGTGCATAGGTAACTCCTAGGAGCTGTGTATTTCTGTCTTCTTGCTACATTGCATATAGGTCTACATCTCATAAGAAGAAAATCTATGCTTAAACATCTTAGTCTCAACCCCCATCCACACACCAATTAGTTGTGATGCTCACACTGTTTTTAAATTGTCTGCCTTCAAACCAAAGAAAAGGTGAATCCCAGAGGGCAGGTCTTTCAAAAGAGAGTTCTGCTTCAGGTTAATTTTTTTACAGGTTAGCTTAAATGCATTCAGTGCAGCTAATAGTCTACTTTATAAATTACATATCTATTGTATATCTGATATATGTGTGTGTGTGTGTGTGTGTGTGTGTATTATGATATGTGGTATATGGAATATGGTGTATGATGTATAATATATAATACATGGCATATAATTTATATATATGGATGTATGTATATGGATGTATATATATCCATTCTCAAGGTGACTTAAATTGCTGTGTCCGTTAAAGACTATCTAGTGTGTACAGGTTAATAATAAGCACCATAGGAACACTAAACTCTTTCCACTGCCACCAGGCCTCTGCCACAATCAGGTTCTTCTGTGCTATGGGAGGAGGTCCAGTTGTCCTTGAGTGTCAGCCGTTATCAAATGTTTCTCAAAAAAAATATGAAAGAATGAATGAAAGAGAAAAGAAGGAGGGAAGGAAGCGAGGGGTAGAGAGAAAGAGAAAGAAAGAAAAGAAAAGAGAAAATTTATTCATTCCTTCATGTTTTAAATTCCGTTTGCATTTCAGATCCAGGAAATCAGAGGCTCTCGCTTTTCTCACTCTCTGACTGTGCTTCCCGTGGCCTCTGAGCTCTTGATCCACAGAAGCAACATTCTCCATCTCTGTCCCCTGGGAGGCTCGCCACAGCTTGTGCTTCACTTTCGTTGTTCATCAGTACCTAGCTTCCTTGAAGGGTTTAGAAATGAGCTGTGTACTTGCTGGGCTGAGGAGAAAATTAGGCTTAAGAAGCGAAAACTACAGTCTCTTGCTGGAGAGATTGTTTTCAAAACGCTTTTATGAAAATGGCTTCCTCTGTAAAATACCCACAAACCGCTTCAGGTTAGAGAACTGAATATAATCACTCTTTTTCAGTAGTGTGATGAACCACAGGAACTTTCAAAGAAACTTAATGTTGATACCATTATTATCATGCTCTCTTCCTCCTCATCCTTCTCACCATCATCTCTATCTTTGAGGTAGCTCTAATGGTTGTTGTGTAGCTCAAACTCTTCCAGCTTGTAATGTCCCACCTCAGCCTCCGTAAAGCTGGGATTACAGGCATGTACCATTATACCTTTGCAAACCGAACTGTGCTAAAGTCAACTCTTTTGTAGCACGGCTTCACATCTAGTGTTAAGCTGCTAATAACTATGGCTGTTTAGTAATTGTCTACTTCTGCAAATGCCAACACACATTTTGTCTCTGCCTACAATTCTTATTTTAAAAAATTCTAAACATTAGTGATCATCCCCCATGCTATGTTGAGAAATTAGAGATGGGTCTGAGCCCCACTTCCCCCTCTAGCCTCCACTGCCTACCTCTCTTGCTATATGGCAGTATTGAAAGAAAAAAGCAACAGATTCCTCCAGGGTGTCCTTTCCTAGAAGGAAGGACCCCTAACAGCTCTAGCAAACAGGTCACGGAAGGCATTCCTCTTCTATATCAGTTGAATATGGCAGCTCAGTTGTGTCTCCCTCCACCTGTTTCATCTCTCTGCCTTTTCTATTACAGGGGTTAGGTCCCTGGAATTGGAGACACCAGTGTCTTCCTGTTGCTTCTGGAGGCTTCCTCTCATCTATCCTTTATGGCCTTCAGAGTCTGCAAGCCAATACATAGGGCGTGCCCCCCCACACTCACTGTGGCACATCTCTTGTGAGCTTATTAGTAAAATCTTTTCACAGTCTGGTTTTGGTTTCCCAGGTTGGTTTTGCTAGAGAAACTGATTACTTCTTGGCGCTCATGGAGAGGGAAGTTTGCAGCATCAACCTGAGGCTGGGGGGAAGGCACAGGAGAACCTGCAAGGTAGCATTGCAGAAAAGGCTCTGGATAATTGGACTGATAGACAGTTGGGAGGTCACTGCTCGGACACACTGCCTGCTCAGAGTAGACCAGCTCATGTCTGCACTACAGTGTTATACATGGAAGTTACTTTATGGATTATTTTTATTTTAAAATGATTTTATATGGTAATGTATTTAAAATAACGATTAGGCATTATCAGCTTGTCTCTAAATATCAAATTTCAATGATAGAAAATCACATGATTCTTATACTGAAAAGAAACCATTACTGCAAGAAACTAAAGAAGACTTGAGGGTGGGAGAAGGAACCCTATGTTCTGGTTTTGATAGGCACTGTTGTTAAGAGAGCAGTACTTCCCAAATGATCTATCAGTTCAGCAAAATCATTATCAAAATGACAGTCTTTATTTCACAAAACTTAGTGAGTCTGACCCTTGTATTTTATGTTTAAGTGTATGGGATTCAGGAAACAGTCTTAAAAAGAGAAGAAGCAGAGTTAAAAAATTAATACTTCTTAGTACATGAGATGTCCAAAGGTACAGAATAAAAACTGTGTGGTCTTGACATTAGGAGAGCTGACAGAAAGGAACCAGAACCAAAAGGACAAGTTTCAATGATACTATTGATAAAGTCTCCAGAATAGGCCAATTGGGAGAGGCAAAATATAGATCAATGGTGATATGGGACTCTAATGGAAGGTGGTTAAGAATGGGAATGTCTTTGGTGAATGAAAATATCCTAGAATTGCATAATAGTAAATTTCACAAAGCTTTGTAAATGTAGGAAAGCCTCTGTGAATTAGTATATACATTTAAAACATGGACATTTGTAGTATCTAAGTTATGTGTTATTAATGAAAAAAAAGCAGTTTCCTGTTTGGTTGCACCAAGTTGGGGTCTAAGAGAAATTACTTGCATATGGTATTTAGCCCACTGAGTGTACAGGTAAAGCGTTTCTGTGCTTGTAGAGAATCTGGATATTAAGTCCACTAAGGAATTGAGAGTAGCTCCTGGTTGTATGGAATTATCATTTGATCATGATAGAAATGTTTACATGGACACCATTTATAAAACAGTCGTGCTTATTTATCTTTGACTTTAGGTGCACACATGGGTGACATTTTACAGTCTTTGCCTCTGAAGGAATTTATTTTAGTTGATTCACTCAAAGAGACTTGTGAAAGAGATGAGGCTTCAAATGTGTGATGTAACAGGCTTGGCTTAACCATTTAAACAATGCTGTAGTTGAGGATTTTTTAAAAGACCTTTTCTGTGGTGTGTGTGTGTATGTGTGTGTGTGTGTGTGTGTGTGTGCGCGCATGTGTGTGTCTGTGTGTATGTATGTGTATATATCTGTATGTGTGTACATGTATGTATGTGTGTCAGTGCGTGTGTCTGTGTGTGCATGTGTGTTTGTCTGTATGTGTGCATGTGTGTGTGTCTCTATGTGTGTCTGTGTATGTGTTTCTATGAGTGCATGTGTGATGTGTCTGTGTATGCTTGCACACACATGCATGCACACATGTATAAGCACACACATACCCTGATGCACATGTAATGACTGTACACATCTTGCAGTTGTGAGTTCTCACCTTCCACCATGTGGGTCCTGGAAATTGAACTCAGGTGCTTTTTTTCTGCTCAGCCACTGTGCTGTTGCCCTCCCAGTCTGTTTTTTATTTTGATACAGAATTTCTCATTAGCCTGCAATCTGCCAGTTGCACTACACTGACTGGCCAGGAAGCCACTGGGATCTATTTGACACTACCTCCCTAGAACTGGTATGATAAACCATACCATCAAGCCTGGATTTTTAACCTGGATTCTGTGGGTGTAAGTCAAATCCCCTTGTTTGCAGGGTGAGCGCTTTACCAACTGAACTGTCCACCCCACTCTAAAGACCACTCTTCTTCTTCCACTAACACTGGTACATAGTTGTAGAATACTTTAATCATACGTTTTCCCTCCTTAACCTGATCAGAATAATCCTTCAAAGGAACGCCCAGAGCCTTGTCTCTTAGATGGCTGAAGGCCTTGTCAAGTCAGTGATCCTTATCACCAATGTAGTTGCATATCTGATAGCCAGCCCTTTCTCTAGTATCTCTTCCGCTTTCATTCGCAGCTGCTGTAACCACTGCTCTACTCTCTACTTAGGTGAGATGAGCTAATTTAGGTCCCGTTGGTGGCAAAACCAGGCAGTATTTGGGTTTTTGTACTTAGCTCACTTTTCCTTAACAGGATCATCCATGTTGCTGCAAATAACTGAATATCATTTCATTTCGTGTGTGTGTGTGTGTGTGTGTGTGTGTGTGTGTGTGTGTGTGTGTGTGTGTGTGGTTTATGTATGTATGTATGTCTATGTGTGTCTCTGTGTATGTGTGCATATCTATCTATTCTATCATCTATCTATCTATCTATCTATCTATCTATTCTATCATCTATCTATCTATCTATCTATCTATCTATCTATCTATCTGTCATCTATCATTTACCTTCATGTTTCTCTTAGCCACTCATTTTTGGTTTGTGTTTGTTTTTATTTAGCTTCCGTCAAAGTACTTTCTCTTTTCAATTGAAAGTACATTTTTCATATAATATATTTTAGTCATGGTTTCTTCTCCCTCACCTCCTTCCACATCTTCCCCACTCTTAAACTCCATGTCTTCTTTCTCCTTTCACAGAAAACAAAGAGTAAAAAGGCCAAACATATAAACCAGAATAAAGCAAAACAAACCAACAAACAGGAAAAAAATCACAAGAAACATACACACTCAGAGACACAAACACATATGCACACTAACAGTGTTCATACAACACAACATTGTAGACTATAATATAGAAGAAAAAGACCAGCAATGTTTAAAAATTGCCAAAACAAAGCAACATGAGACAAATAAAATATTTCAAATTGAATTGAGTTCATGCTGTGTTGACCATCCACTGCTGGATATTGGATCTGCCCTTAAGTGTGGTTTATACACCCAGGGAGACTCCATTGGTGGAAAAAGAACCCAATTTCTCCTTTGTAAGTGGTTGAAAACTAGAAACAGCTTTTGGGTTAGGAATGGGGCCTCATGTCTACTTCCCAATCTTGGTATTGGGACCCCATCTGGCTTGGACCTGTAGAGGCCCTGTGCATATTGTCACTGTCTCTGTGAGTCCATATGTGTGTCAGTCCTGTTGTGTCTGGAAGACACTGTTTCCTTGGTGTCATCTATCTTATTACAGAAATTTAAAGGACAGTTTTCAGCTTCATAGAAACACACACACACACACACACACACACACACACACACACACACACACACACGGCAAGCTAAAACAATCTGAATAATAATATAACTGCTCAAGGTGACACCAACCCCTTCTCAAGCTCTACTACTTAGCTGTATTATAGAAACAGCAAGGTATTGACAGAAAATCAGACATGCTAATCAATGAAACAGAATCAAAGACCCAAACATAAGTCCAGAAACTTATCAACATCTGATTTTTTTAACAAAGAATCTAGAAATACACACACATGCATACACGCACACTCACACACACACACACATACACACACACAGCATCTTCAACAAATGGTGCTGGTTTAGGAGACAAATAGATCATTCTTATCACCCTGCATAAAACTCAACTGCAAATGGATCCACGATACACTAAATCTGAGAGAAGAGAAAGTAGGGGACAGTGTTGAACTCATTGGCACAGGAAGAGACTTTCTGAACAGGACACAAATTGTCCAGGCATAAAGATCACCATTAATGAATGGAGCCTCATGAAACTGAAAAGCTTCTGTAAGGCAAAGGACAGGATCATCTGAACAAAGTGAGAGGTTACAGAGTGGGAAAGATCTCAACCAATTAGAGGGTTAGTCTCTAACCTATATAAAGAACTGACATAAATAAATAAATAACCCAACTAAGGTGCCAAGCTAAACAGAGAGTTCTCAAAATGAAGCACAAATGGCTGGGGAAAAATTAGAGAAATGCTCAGCACCCCTTAGTCATCCAGGAAGTGTGAGCAAAAAGCCATTCTTTCTTTATTCACACTGAGATTGATTTAGTAACTTGGCTACTATGAATACTACTCCATAAACCATGAGAGTGACAATGTCTCCTCATTGCATGTATTTATGTATTTCTGTTTCTGTGGTCATATACCCTGTCATGGAACCACTGAATATTATGTATTAAAACTATCTTTAGAGTTTTTTTTTTTTTAAAGAAACTTCATATTGTTTTCTATACTTGCATGCTAAGTTACTTTTCCACCAATAATTTATAAAATTCACTTTTTTCATATCTTTGCAGGCATTTATTTTATGCTTTAAGTCAATTCCATGATATCCCTTCTGACAGGTGCCAGGCTATGTCTCATTATGGTTATAATTTTCATTTTCCTTATGATTAGTGATTAAATTGGCCATTTATCTTTTTGAGATATGTGCCTTCAGGTCATTTGCCCATTTTCTATTACATTTTTGTTGTTCAGTTGAACTTACACTCGTTTTCCCTTGTCAGAAATGTAGTATGCAGGTGTTCTACCTCATTCTGTAAATGGTTTCCACATTCTGTTTCCTTTGCTGTATAGGAGCTTTTAAAGCCACAAAATGGCGGTCTCTTTTCATTCCTTTGTCAAGTCATGTCTAATTTCCAATGGCTGTTGATTGAAGAAATCGACTTTTCACAAGTGCAAGTTCTTGGAGCCTTTCCCCAGAGTCAGTTGGCTGTGGATACGTGGATTGATTTACTTATATCTGGATTCCCTTCTCTCTTCTATAGAGATCTGTGTCTCTAGTTTGGTTGTATGTTTTAAAGTTAGTGGTGGAAGCCACCAGCTTAGTTCTTGTTTCTTTTTCCCCCAGAACCACCTCAGCTACTCAGGGATCTTCTGTATTCTATATAACTTTTATGTGTATTTTTTATGTTTCTTTGGAAACATCTTTGGGATTTGGTAGGGATTTTATTAAACCTGTAAGCTTCTTTCCTAAGTATGCATATTTTTAACAATTTGTGATCCATGGACATGAGATACCTTCCATCTTTTGGTGTCTGCAATTTTCGTCATCAATGTTTTGTAGTTTTTCTTGAATTCTTTTCTGTCTGTTATGTGTATGCATGTATGTGTGTGCATGTGCTACATTTTTATATATATGAGTTTATTTTGTATATGGTAACAATAGTTCTTAGGATGAGAATTATAGAAATGTTTTCCCTTTTGAGTAGCCTACTTAAGGTTTTTTTTCTAATAGTTTTAGTACCTGTATACAAAGTTACATGTTTATAGTTATACTAGTAAATCATAGTTAATAAGTAGATGCTGCTATAAAAGCCTGTTAGAGAGAATCCTGTGTACTTTATTATCTGGTAAATGATACCATCAACAATATAAACATTTGCTCACAGTTAAATGTTTAATTTAGTCTTGGAGATCATACCTATCAGTTAATTCAATTGCCATAGTCTTTCCTCCCAAAACAAAATTATTTGCATAAAAGTTTATTCACTGTGATCTCTAAAGAACCATTCTAGATCTAATTTAATGTTGATCTTACTATATATATGAAGTAAATAATTTGGGAACATCTTTTATAGAGTGTGTTATATGAAAACTTTAGTAGATTTCAAAAAGAAATTTTCTTAGTGTGTTGTTTTGGGGGTTCATTTGTTACAATTTGTAAATTATTTTCCCATTTTAAATAGAGATCAACAGTTTACACAATTTCCCTTTTTAAAGGATCAGCAGTTTCCTTGCTAGGTCTGGTGCTGTCCACAAATATTAGCTTTGGACTCTACACTTAACTGACTTATTAGCTTAACAGACACACAGTGTGGTTAGGTTTTCCCACCTCTGGTCCAGACATATAAATATCTATCCGTCATTTAGCCCTCGTTTATATGGAGTTTACATTAGAATATTTTGTAACAATAATATTAAAAAATTTCTTCTCTTCAATACTTTTCATAATTTGCTAGATATGAGCAAGGCAATAAAGAAGAAAACAGGAGGTGATACTCTATAGTGTTCCCAGGACAGACATGTTCTAGCTAGCTGTGAATTTATCTGTATTGACTCTATTCTTTCCTCTTGAAAATATGTGGTTTTATTGCCACGTAACTCTGAACAATCTTTATAAAGATGTTATTTAGTTCCCTTATGTTTCTTCACCTATTAAATCAGGAGATGAAAACTTTCAGATCCTCAAAGGGCATGAGAATGATATGTAATTATAATATGTAGTATAACATATATAATATATAATTAATATATAATACATAATGTATAATACATAATATTCAGTGCATATGGTTTTGTTCAGGAAGATATCCTCAAAGGTGGACTTCTCTTCCTTTGCTCCATGCATTGGTTATGTACACCTCAAAGGAAATTAAAAGTGAGCTTCTCTTCATTGTGATTTACATACACATATATATCATATATTTAATGACTATTGTCAGATCATGATCGTGACTTCCTGTAGCTTAGTGGAATCAGAATTGTCCAAATATCTTTTTAGACAGGCAGCGGAAGTGGTAAACAAGGTCCTTGATTTAAAGATGCAGTCTATCCATTTTCTTTCCAGAGTTTTGCAACCTTTAGACTTCACTCAGTCTTTGTAGAACACTACTGAAGAAAAACAGCTGGTGGTTTTGTAAGCCTTCTTTGCCAATGGTTTTTAGAAGATGTCTTCCATGCATGTTTTGAAACATTAATAATAAAAACAACTAAATACCATTGCATATTTCTTTACATTTTCCTTATACCTGAAAACTTTCAAAGGGGATTTTTTCCTGCCAACATTTAAAATTAGGAATTTACAGACATGGAATTAGAAGTGGCCAGACTCCTGTCTTCACTGACTGCTCATTTCTGAGTTGTGCCATGTCTCAACTGCCCACGCTTGACTTCCTGTGGCATTGCCAATTCTGAGGTGTGAGATTGGATCCAAATCCTTGCTAGGAAGTTGTGATTTGTTTTGACCTTTCCTTGTTTCTAGAAGACACTTTACCACATAGCCATTATTGCCTGAGTGGTTTACATTCAAAAGACTGCTGACCACAGAACAGAGAATGCAACAGACTGTCAAAGCAGGAGATGGCAGGCAGGACTGACCTGAAGACAGCCCAGAGGTAGCTTGATTATGAGCAGGGAGTTTACACCTTGAAGCAACACATATTCTGAATTTCACATAAGAAATATATCTCCCTTGATAATCCAGGAGATAATGGCCATTTTTGCACCTGTAGTTTAAAACATTTGGCAAGTAGGAAGAGTGATTCAGAGAACTAATCAAGTGCCAATTATCGAGAAAAATGGTTCTGTTTCCAAATGGCAAAAGAGCATCATTAATACCTTCTCTGCATTCCAAAACAGTAGACAGATGCTACCAATAAGAGAGGATCATTCCTCATTGTTATTTTCAGTAAAACGCATTATTATTTCATAGTTCTAAAATTCGAATCATCAATCTAATTAGATAGGTTCCTGTTGACAAAGTCCACTTTTAAAAAATGAGGTAAGTTTATTCACTATTTTATACAAACTTCATTTTGCTAAGGATTGGAAATACCAGTGAGGAAGTGGTTACATGAACTAGTAAGATCTTTCTCAGTCAAGTTAACAGATGACTGTGACCCTCAGATTAATGAGAAGAATCCCTAGCTCCTTCCTTTCCTGTCACTGGGTGACTTCTGGGGCTAGCTTCCTGCTTCTGCGACTTCTACAGTTAATTATGTACTTGATTTAATTTTCTTCAGTTGCAGCCTGAGATTCTTAACTGCACCACAAGGTGTATAAATTTAATTCAAGTTTTACCTGACCCTGGAAACTTCATAAATTAATACCCAAAGAAATGGCAAATCATTTTTATGGGCAGATAGGTATTATGAGGAAGATGAATGTTATTATATAGTTGTGATAAGCTATAGCGACTCCATCATGGGTGGAGTTCATCCCTGGTCCCATGACACCTTCCTGTGTGACATCAGCCATGTGAATCTTTAGGGGAGAAGGTAGAGAATGGTCTTCTTAGGTTTTGTGGTCTGTTCAGGGGACAATAGAGGAAGAAACTTTCAGAGAGCTTCCTGCATCTGCCCTTTTCTCAAACACCATCTTGTCGTGCTTTAGAATGTCTGCGATGGGTCCACAGAATTCTATTTTATAATTAGTGCGTGCACACTCTGTCAGGAAAGGCATTGATTAGCCTGCTGCCACATGACTCCAGTGGTAGGTTTAGCAGCAACCTGAAGCAACAGCACAGTCACAGAAGCTGGTACACAGAGTCCAAGGCAAGCAAGAGAGCCCCCCATGTCTGTTGGTTACCAACAACAACGTGAAATTTCTTGAGCTCTCTCCTTCTTTATATCAGGTGTCTACTCCTCTACCACCCACCTCCCCACCCCCATCTCTCTTCCTTCCCTCCGTCCTTCTTTGAGATTAAAAAATAATATTTTACCACTTTAGTTGTCTATCCTACCTACAATATGTTTGCTTTGCAGGCAGAAATTTACCATATCTATAGAAAATAAGGTACGTTTATCTATACTTGCTGTGTGTTTTATAGCTTCAGGGAAAGGCTTGGTTCCTACTTTCTCAGAAGCCTGTGTGGCAATGTGTGAAAGATGCCAGGCTGCTGGTATTATACCCATGGTGGATATGGTTTATCTTCATTCCTTGGTGACTTGTACCTGTGTGAAATGGGTGCTGTTTTTGCTTTTGGTGTGCACAGTGACGTATGTAGGAAAACAGTTGTATTACTGAAATTCATGAACGAAAACTAGCTTTAGCATAGTCAGCTTTTCATCCTTTGTTCAACCTGTTTTCATCTTTTAATTGAGATTTTGAGGTTTTTTTTTTTTTTTTTTTTTTTTTACTCTAATTGGTTTTTCTTTTTGTTTCACTTTTGCCTTTATTTATAACTTACTTGGTTTTGGAAATTAGAAGCTCTCTGAATGGTTCACAGATACATAATGTCAATCATCTGACGCTGGAACATTTCTCAGCTGGTGTGTGTAATCATTGTCAACGAACACCGTTTATGTTAAAAATTCCATTACGAGCAAGAGGCCTGTGTTTTAATTTAGCCTTTGGACCTGATAATTTCCTTCCCAATTTAGGCTGTTAGCAGATGACTTATGTGAATTTCAGAGAAAGCAACAAAAGATTCATGATAGACCCACAGAAATCCCATGAGACTGCACTGGTAGAAGAATCCAGCTAAGTTTACTAACAGACAAAAAGTTCCTGGTAGCCATACTCAGCGGATCTTAACGAGGAGCAATGTTGCCCCCTAGTGGACATTTAGCAATGTTTGGCGCCCTGTTTTGGTTGTCCCTTGTTAGGAAAGGTGCTGTTGCAATCTTCTGGGTAATGTTGGAAATGTGCCCAAAAGCCCACAACTAAAAAATTCCCTCCACAAAATACCAACGATGGCTCAGCCAGTAACTGCCTCCCCCACTCTCTGCTTCCTACCTGTAAATGCGGTGTGACTAACTGGCCTCCCATTCCCACTATCTTGCTTCACTACCATGGTAGACTGAATTATCCTCTCTCGCTTAGGAGGAAGTAGAATAAACCTTCACACACACACACACACACACACACACACACGCACGCACGCATGCACACACACACACACACACACACACACACACATATCAAAAACAAACAAAACAAAACAAAAATGTAGAAATTGAGCATCCAAAATAATTTGAAGTCTAAAATGCCTCAAAATGCAATCGTGCATTGCTTATATTTTTACTGGGTTACTTACATAAGGCAATTTTCACGAAAGCACAAGACTACACTAAATGGGTTCCCTCCCATTTCTTGCCCCTCCCCTTTCCATTCATTTCCTTTGTTCCCATGGTCAGTTTCATCTCTGCTGTCAATAGCATCTATATATGTGCAGTTTTATGTATTTATAATAAACACAAAAATGAGAGAGAGAAATGAGAGAGAAAATATCCAGTATTTGCCAGTCCGAGACAAACTCAACTTTACTTGATGTGATTGTCTCCGGTTGCCCCTGTTTTCCTTCCAACAGTGCAAAACTATATTTCTGGATGGCTGAAAAATACTTCATTATGTATATAGACTACATTTTCTTTATCCAGCTTCTGTGGTTAAATACCAAGGTTGGTTCCTTTTGTGCCTTTTCCAAATGTGTTGAAGTCAACAATGATGTATTGCATTTCAGTCATATGTATTGCTATGTTAAACTGGCTTCCCGTGGATAAATAGCCAGGACTGGTATAGTTGGGCCACACAGTAGGTCCATTTAAGAAGATTTATTTATTTGTATTTTATGAGGATGCATGTTTTACCTGCATGAATATATGCATACCATGGGCATTCCTGGTGCTCATGGAGGCCAGAAGAAGGCACCGGATACTCTGGAACGGGAGTTAGGGACTGTTGTAAGTTGCCCTGTGGGTGCTGGGAAAAGAATACAGCCCCTCTGCAAGAGCAGTTCTCCTATTGGCCGAGCCATCTCTCTAGTCCTGAAATCCATAGTAGCTGTACTAATCTGCATTCCCAGTAGCACTGTACAAGGTTATCCTCAGTTTATGTTCTTGCCAGCGTTTGTTGTTCATTTCTTAATGACTGTCATTTTGGGTGGGGTCAAATGCAATTTCAATGTGCCTTTGATTATCACTTCCTTGGTGGGTACTGAGGTTGAAGGGCTTTCCGTGTGTTGATTGGTCATCTGGGCTGTATCTTTTCAAGACCTCATCTGTACATCCTGTGCTTTTTCATACGTGCTTTGCCCTGTTGCTCTCCCTGTTGACTAGTGTTGGTTGGTTCAGTCTTAAATGCCAATCGGCTTCGTACTTCCTTTGAACGTATCCTGCCAGACCTCAGGTGTTACCAGTGTACTGGTCCCAAATATCCTACTTTAAGACAGCTTTAGAAGTACAGAAAAACGACAAAGCTAGGATAGCACAAAGAATTCCCATTTGTCCCTCATCTATCTTTCTGTGCCACTGTCAGCCTGCATTAATAAGGTAGGTCTGTTACCGTTAATGAACTGAAACGGATGCATCATTAACTAAACTACATAGCTTTCCTCACCTTGCCTTGGCTTGTACCTAGTGACTCCTTCTGTCCCAAGATTCTATTTAAGATACCATGCTCCATTTGCTCATAGTAGCACCTTAGGCTTTTCTGGGTTGTGTAGGTTTTAGGTTCTTCTTGACTCTGATGATCTTGACAAGTGTGGTGAGGAATGGTCAGATGGTTTATGAGAAGTTTTAGAGTTAGAGTGGGGTAGTTGGTGTAGCAGCAGAAGTCCCTAGTGCTTAAGCAGTGTATACATACTACAGTGTGGCGTTAAATGCTACTTTAGTCTTACGGTCTTACGGCCCCGGCTTCTCTGCTTATGTTCCTTCTCAGCTTTGAGGACCCACCTGCATTCCTGGGTTTGTGGTTACCCACTTCTGTCTTGCAAAGCAACAAGGGCTGGGTGACTTTTAACCCGTGGACACTCCACTTGACTTCTGCTTCCTCTTCTTTACTTGTCCTGGGCTGAACATGACTCCTCTGTCCTCATGTTCTGCTTTAGGGTCAGATGGCTGGATTGAACACAGATTATGTAAGATCATCTCCCTTTGTAAAGGTTCCAAATCTGACTCATATCTGGAAAATCCCCTTTCCTATATAATGTAAGAAAAAGCTGAGAAGTGACATATAATAAATAAAGATGACCAACAGATAAAAAGCTCCTGCGGTTGCAACTTGGAAATTCTTAGTTGGCGAGGCTCTGCCTTCTCTAGTACATCACAGGATATCCTAGACTTCCAAACTCTATTATTGCATGAGTCGCAGAAGTTACTCCTGAGGTCCTCTCCAGTACCTAGAGACCATTGTCCTCTTGAACCTTTTCTACAAGGCCTATATCCTGCTAAACCCATGTCATTGTCTACCAGCTTTCTTTCCTTAGATTAGGAATCGCATTTGAGAGTTACTATTTCATATCCTTGCTTCTGTCAGGCAGCTTGCTGTACAAACATTTCTTAGTGGAGGTTTTCTAGCAGTCATCCAGCCAGGACGTTCTAGTGACCATGGACTACTACCTCCAAGAAACTTCTTGTCTTCTTCAGATTTGTGTCCTATCTTTAGGAATCAGCTATTCATGGCAGGGACAGAACCTCACCTGAGGAATGACAAATCAACAACTACATAAACAGTAACCCAGGCTATGGGAAGCAGCCTGGAGAGAGGGTATAGGCATGCTTTCAGGAGTCAGAGTACCTGAACTGGGCTTAAAGCCTGTTCTTTCTGCTGAGAATCTGAACGGCATTATGATTTAAGTAACCTGTTTTCAGTCAGTTTCCTCATCCAGATGCATCATGGTGTCGAGACTTCAGTGAGTTAGTAGCTATCTGGATGGCTTAAGACAGCACTAAACATGTAGTAGTCAAATAGTAGAAAATTTGTTGTTATTGCTACATAAGTGTAAAGATTAGAATATGTGTATTTTATCTCTCAGGGGTGGGTGTCCAGGGATAAAATACTACTGAGCTGCCAAGCTGGGAGCTTTTTAAGGGATTTGTGACAGAAAGTGGGAGGAGGAATTGAATGGAGAATGCACTTCTCAGTGCCATTGGCCCAATGCTGAGGGCTCAGGTGCCTTGTGTCAGTTTTGCTCACTTCTTATGTGTGGCTTCCTGGCAGGGTAAGGAGTAGAAGCAAAAAGCCAGGAACCTTCAGAGCTACCGGTTCCAGCACTACCTGACCACATTCTATCTACTGTTCTTATCAATCCTACTTTTTAAAATAATTAACTTTATTCCTAACTACACGATTTTTTTTAATCTGTGGATTTGTTTGTTTGTTTGTTTGTTTGGCCCAGGTTTGGAGAGTGGCTTTCACACATTCCTGTTTGCCAGCTCATGCTGTGATTCATCTTTCAGTGGTTGGGGTGAGATAGGACATGGAGAGTGATCACTCCCCATGGGGTTTGAATAGGTTTGGTCCCCATGGACTACGGTGTTTGAATGCTTGGCCCACAGGGCCTGGCATGTTGTGGGGTGTGGCCTTGTTGGAGTAGGTATGACCTTGTTAGAGGAAGTATGTCTCTGTGGAGTAGGCTTTGAGGGGTTCTATGCTCAAGCTCCACCCAGTGTGGAATTCCAGTCTCCTCCTGGCTGCCTTCAGATCAAGATGTAGAACTCTCAGCTCCTTCTCCAGCACCATGTCTGCCTGCAGGCTGCCATGCTTCCTGCATGATGAGACTAGATTAAACCTCTGAAACTGTAAGCCAGCCCCAATTGAATGTTTTATTTTATAAGAGTTGCCATGGTCATGGTGTCTCTTCGCAGCAATAAAACCCTAATTAAGACCTTCCCTTGAATGAAACATGACAGATGGTTACTTTTTAGTGCCCAGTTTGTGTTCTGAAAAATTGTACTTTACATTACAATTGGAATTTCATGTGGTATATTGTTGCTCTTCTCAGTCCCCCAGTAGAAGAGGAATGGCTTCTTTTTCCTCTATTAAATTGTTGTGTGGGTTTATAAGTGCTCAAACATAAAACATTGCTGCAGTAACATTTGATCCAGTTTACTTTGAGACATTCAGTGTTTGGTAAATTTATTGCTGCAAGATACTTTTTATATTATACTTGATGGCCTCAGCCTCAAGAGCCCAGGGGACAGGGATTGCATATATACTGATGCAAATGTTGAAGAATTGTTGAGTTCTTCTAACTTATGTCAAGTTAGTTGAACATTTTTTTTCCAGAAAAAATCTAGAACCTCTCTGTGAGCTCTACGAGACAGAAATGTTTCTAACATTGTATCTGCCCCATAGAAAGCTGTTTCATTTGACTGTGTATAAGTTACTTCCACTGCAATAACCCAGAATTCTTCCTGCAGATCATCTCACTGGAAAATAATTTTCATTTATAGTTACTTGTATTTTTACCACCAGAAAAATTTAGCATGGTATCATCTGGGAACATTAGTGATAACTGGTTTTATATTGCAGGGTGTTATTGTTTGTGAATGATTAGACAGCATTTTAATAAAATGCTAATAAAATTGCTGCATAGACTGATAGCAAAAAAAAGTGTAACAAGAGTCAGAATTAGAGTGTTTGGAACAAATATTGTGGCTACACCCACCAAGAAAAGTCACAGAACTACTTGCATTTAAAATGTAATGACACTTCTGTAGAATCTCCAAATAAACAGAAGATCTCATATATGGAAGAATACTTGAGCATATAATTAGTATCATTTGTAAGTTGCAAGTATATTAACTGCTTTTTAAAACTTAATTTTTTTAAAATAAAAGCTTATTAAAAATCATAACTTATCATAGTCACTTTTCTATTGCTGTAGAGGGACACTATGATCAAGGCAACTTATGAAAGTAAACATTTAATTGGGCAGCTCACTTGCATTTTCAGAGGGTGAGTCCATGACCTAATTGTAGCAGTAGTTGGCTATACCACTTTGGCTCCCAGTGGATCATACTAGCACACTGCCCAGGAGCAATCTGGATTTACAAATGAAAGACAGACAGACAGACAGACACACACACACACACACACACACATCACTTAATTTTTGACTAGTTCAAAGATTGGGCACTCCTAAACCTGCCCATGCTAGCAGACAATCCCCTTTGGTACTCCTGAGACTCCTAAACCTTCCCCTGCTACCCCAGGCCCAACAGGGGAAGTGGCCAGTGGTTACTTACCCCAATTCTTACATGGCTGGTTGGCTTTCTGTCCTGCAGCACCTTCATCCCATCCTTCTACCCCAGTCATGGCGATTCTCTGTCTTCCTTTCTCTAAGTTCCTAACTCACACAAATCTAAAGGTCCTGTCTCATTCTACCTGCCCAGCCATTGGCTGTTATCTGTTTATTAATCAGTCAAAAACCAGTTGGGGACAAGGACCTTCAGTGCCTAGACACACAGATTCCCAATTTGGGAGGCTAGATTAATTCAAAGCATTGGAACCAATCCCCAGCACCAAATGGTGAAGGGTGTGGTGGCAGGCAGGGAGGCATGGGGCTGGAGCAATAGTTGAGAGCTTTGCTCCTTAAGCAAGAGCCAGAAAGAGAATAAACCTAGAGCTGGCATGAGTATTGGAAACCTCAAAGTGACGCACTTCCTCCAGCAGGCAAAGCCACACTGACTAATCCTTCCAAAATAGTTCCACTAACCAGGAAACAAACATTTGAGTATATGAGCTTATTTGTTGGGGGGGGGAGGGGGGTTGTATTATCATTCAAACCACCACATTTCACCTCCTACCACCATTAAGATAGATTTATATCATAATGCAAAATGCATTCAGCCCAATTTCAAAAGTTTCCATAGTCTTTCAAAGTCTTAACAGTGCTTAAATTAAAATCTAACGTCTCCTCTGAGACTTGAGGCAATCTCTTAATTGTAAACCCCTGTAAAATAAACAAAGCAAATGACATACTTCCAACATACAATGATACAAATACATATTACCATTCCAAAAGGGAGGAATGGGGGCAGTGATGAAATACAAGACCAAAACCAAAATGAAACTCAGCAGACCAGATTCTGCAACTCTCTATAGAGCATCAAGGGTTTATTGGATGACTTTTCAGATCTCCTACTCCTGACTTTGTTTACTGCAACACACTTTCTCTCTTGGGCTTGTACCATACCCTGTCTGTAGACTTCCTTAGCAAGTATCTCATGACTCCAGCATCTCCAACAGCTTGAGGTCTCCAACCCAATCCAGGCTTTACCTTCAGAGCTTCACACAGTGGCCTCTCCGGACCTCCATGGTAGACTCTTCTGCTACATGCCACATGTCTGTCCTCAGCATCTTTCCTTAACCTTGTAGAAAGATTCCACAAGTCCCTACTTCCGTATCTTTGACAGTCAAGCCAGAACCGCTTGGAGAATCACGTGGCTGAGATTGCCAAGTTCTTCTGCTTTCCTGGCATGGAACCTGGCCTTTTTGAATTACATTGGCAGAAGCTCTCCTTTGTTGTTGCTCTTCAGGAATGGATAATTCCTAGGCCTGTTCTTTTCACAAGCAGCAGGAGTATATGGGAGAGGTCTTCCCCGGAGGGCAGCAGTCCTTTTATTTCATTTAGCATCAGGCCCTATTTAAACCTCTCTTCTCCTCTCCTTGTTGGACTTGGCTCCAACATTAGTTATTGGGTGCTCTTTTTGTCCTCTAACTCTACATTTTGGGTTTTGTTTTGTTTGTTTGTTTGTTTTTGTTTTGTTTTTGTTTTTTGTTTGTTTGTTTGTTTGTTTTTTGGCTCACTTGCTCATTTTCCTTGTGGCTCGCATCAGAGTGATCAGTGATAACTACATGACACAGTCAATATTAAGTTGCCTTGAAATCTCAGCTAGTGCAATTAGTTAGTCCCAAATGTTTCTATTTAGCTTCTGGTAAGTTCTTATAAGAACAAAAAATGGCCACAGTCTGTGCTAAAATACTATAAGAAAGGGTTTTAGCCTGGTTGCTACTATTGTTCCCCTCTGAAAACTCTTAAAGTAGGTTTCTGTAATCTACATTGCTCTCAGCATTACTACCCTCCACGATTCTCCTATGATGCCCTGTTAAGTCCCCCTTACAGCATTCAACCACTTTCCTAATCCAGAGTCCCAAGGTCTACATTTCACTAACAAGCAGCATGGCCAGCAATATGCCTCTATCTGGTACTAGCTTCTGTCTTAGTGACTTTTCTATTGCTGTGAAGAGACACCATGACCAAATCAACTTATCTGAAAAATAAATGGGAGGACTTGCTTACAGTATCAGAGGGTAAGTCCATGGCCAATGTGATGAAGAAGGTGATGGCTGGCAGGCAAGAGTGTCACTGGAACAGCATTTGAGAGATTACATCTGTTCCACAAATTAAGAGGCAGAAAGGGGTGGGAAGAGGGGGGGGGAAGACAGAGTGAGAGAGCAAGAGCGAGAGGGAGAGCGAGAGGGGGAGCGAGCGAGAGAGAGAGAGAGCGAGAGAGCAAGAGAGAGCGAGAGAGAGAGTGAGAGAGAGAGAGCGAGAGAGAGAGAGAGAGAGAGAGAGAGAGAGAGAGAGAGAGAGAGAGAGAGAGACTAGACTTGGCTTGGGCTTTTGGAATCTCAAAGCCCCTTCCCACTGATACACTTCCTTCTCCAAGGCCACACCTTCTAATCCTTTTAAAACAGTTCAAGGAACTAGGAGCCACACTTTGGAAATATGAGCATATAGGAGCCATTCTTATTCAAACTTGTTGGAGAAAAAAGAAAGCAAAAACAAAAACAACAAATCCTTGTTTGCTTATCAATTGGGTGTGAAAACCCCTCCAGAAATGTTGCTTTAAAATCGGAAACAAAAGGTTTACTTTTGAGAGTACAACATTAGTTCAAGGACCCCTGTTACGTTTAAGGTTGAGTATTTCATCAAAATGTCAAATGTTTAAGATCAACAGATGTGTTTTACCACAAAGTCCATCTTAGTCAGGTAGGCGAGATGTGTCCCACAAACCTGTGTTTTGTTTAGTATGAAAAGGACCTTTCTAAGCTGTGGTTAGTGCACTGTCGTGGAAACAGATAAGTAGCCATTGTTACTTCTGTATTACTTTTATTGAAAAGTGTTTCAGGGTATAAACTGTTTTATTCCTCCCAATATACTTTCATGAGCTAGAACAAACTGAAGGTAGATGACTACATTGATGTGCAGGTGTCAAGCTAAGCAGCTTCAAGAATCATTGGCCATTTAACTGGTAATCTATTTCATTCTTAAATATATCTTTTTGAACACTTGGCATCCAGGTTATATGGTAAAGAGACCTTGGAAATAACTTACTCTTGTCTATAGAATACAGTGTTTACTAAATTTAGACTATAGTCAGCAATCCCTATCTAGAGTATCAAATGTAATATAAAACAGAAAATGCTGATACAGAAAACCAGAGAAATACACATTTTATTTCTTAATAATACTGCCTTTTTAGAGCAGAATGGAATAGCAGAATTTATCTTGCCAATATAAAAGTGATCGGGTGAGCTCTAGACATTGAGACATACCTGTGAATGAGAACAATGATCTATGTAAAATTTTTGTTGGGTTTTAATTTGTGTGTATGTGTGTGTGTGTGTGTGTGTGTGTGTGCGTGTGTGTGTGTGTGTGTATGTGTGTGTGTGTATGTGTGTGTATGTGTGTGTGTATGTGTGTGTATGTATGTGTGTGTATGTATGTGTGTGTGTGTATGTGTGTGTGTGTATGTGTGTGTGTATGTATGCGTGTGTGTGTATGTGTGTGTGTATGTGTGTGTATGTATGTGTGTGTATGTATGTGTGTGTGTGTGTGTGTGTGTGTGTGTGTGTATGTGTGTGTATGTATGTGTGTGTGTCTGTGTGTGTGTATGTATGTGTGTGTGTGTATGTGTGTGTGTGTATGTGTGTGTGTGTATGTGTGTGTATATGTATGTGTGTGTGTGTGTGTGCATATGTGCATCCCTGCAAGAGAAGATGAAATATCAGTGTCAAATTTTGTTTCTCAATTGGTTCTCTATTTTTTGTCAAAGCATTTTCCAGTGATATTGGCGCTTTCTCTTCAGTCAAACTGGGCAGAAGCCCCAGAGATCCTCCTGTCTTCGTTTCTCCAGTGCTGGGATGCTATAGGCATATACCACTATATCTGGCCTTGCACATGGGAGCTGAGAATCCTAACTCAGATCCTCACTCTTGCATGGCAAGCAAGAACTTTATTGACTGAATTATCTCCCCCAGCCCAAAACTATCTTAGTTAATACTGAAAAAAAAAACAATTAATTTAAAACAAGAAACATCCTACAATGATATTTGTCCCTGAACTTTCTCCTCTTCTTCTGCTCAGATTCACCTGTGTTCTCAAATACAGTCAGCAACAAGGAAGGGTGTGTCTTAAAAGGCCCTGTGCCCTTCTTCTGACAGAGTGGTACTAGTCAAAATCTTCACCATAGCTAATTCTCTGTACAGCATTCCCTGTTGATGGAGAAATTATGGTTGATGACATCAGCAAATTACTGTTTATTAGTGTCTCTGAGGACCACTTCAGCCTGCTAGTGGGAAATCAGGAAAGAACTCGGACATATATACTGACCAACTTAGAGCTTGGGCTTGCCAGATTTTACCCTAGGTAACTGTCTATGCCTAGGTAACTGTCTAGGCTGTTGAGGAAGCATTAGTAGGCCCCTTGAAAAGGGATTAATTTAGACAAGCATACTGCTTAACATAGGCAGATATCAAATGAATATTTCATGTGAAAAGACAGTAGTGTCTAAAAACATTTCTGAGGTCATTAATGCTATATTCTATAGCAGCTTTCTTATCTAAACTGTGTACAATTATATAAGTTCTTAATTGGCCTCATGTTTCTTTTATGTATATTGATAACCTCCTCAGGCAGTTAGCTTTAGCAAGTATCTGATATTCAAGCCAGTGTTTCATTATTTACATTATCGGTAGTTCAGTGGAAGTTGATGAAACCTTTATAAGGTGAGGTCTAGTCTGTTGTTTTTGTCAAAATCTCAAACACTTAATTTTACCAATAAAGTCTCGGGAGCCAGATGCTGGGGCGAAGGCCTGCTAGCTCAGAGAGGCAGAGAAAGCACTCAGCTGACCTTCCTTCACGGCTGATGTCCCTTCTCCACACCATCTCAAAAAAAACCAAAATCCCTCAAACTGAATGTCACTCCCTTCTGCTTCCTGTGCATCTCTCTATCCATCCTCCTGGCTCCCGCTTACTCTCTCTGTTTTTTTCCTTTATTCACTCCCTGTCAGCTGGTTACTTGCTCTGCCTCTTGACTCTTGACCTGTGGTTGATTTTATTTAATCCTGTTTACAATCAACAGAAAGCTCTTAGATTACAGGTGTGTGCTAGTGCTGAGCCCTGTCACAACTAGAAACAGGTTTTTCCAGTAAATAACATAATCTTTGGGTTCACAGTGTGATCAAATATTCTGCAACACTAGTTGGAACAAATCAGGTCATTGGAAGCATGTTCTTAAAGGAGATATTGTAATTCTGGCCATATCTATCTCTTCACCCTGGCCACCATGAGGTGAGCAGCCTTGATCTACCAAGATCTCCCCACCATGACGTTCTGCCTTGCCATAGCTCCAGAAACAATGGAACCAATCAACAATTATGCCCTTAATATTGTGTCGTAAAGCAAGTTAAAATTCTCTTTAGTGTTTTGTCACAGTGGTGGAAAGTTGACACTGTTGTATGCCATAGATGCTTTTGTCAGTATTAAGCTGTGTACACAGTGGTGGGCCTAAGGTTATAACTGAGCTGAGGATGTCATTCACTGGTAGTGTTCACACAGTGTGGGGTTCTATCCCCAGTGTGTGTGGATGCTTGGGTGGGAGCTATGGTAGAGCTGGAAGATTTTGTTGCCTATTAATTTTGTGACTGTTGTAAACTCACAGTGCATGCCCCAATGTTATAGCTTTATCATTTTTTATAACACAGAAATGTAATATCAGTGGAGGTAGACGAAGTTACTTATTTAAGAATTTACTACACTTTCCCGTGGTATTTGAGAGTATATTACATATACTTTCCCGTGGTATTTTAGAGTATGTTGCATATAACAAACGCACAGGTATGCTAGCATAGCAGCACCGTATAGCTAACATTGCCACTTCTTTTGATGTGCCATTGATTTTTGTGCTTGACTTAATCTTTTGTTACTCTGTTCATCATGGCCCTGTAAACATTCACATTGATGCTTCTTTTAATGCGCAATTGTTTCTCGGGCTTGGCTTAATCTTTTCTCACTCCTCTCCTCAAAGCTCTGTAAACATATACCAGATGGCTTTGACGTAAAGTAGGTTATACTCTGTAGGCTTTTATAAGTATATTCCATGCTATTTGCAGATATAAAAATGCTAAACAACACGGTGCTCAGAATATATCTCTCCTAAGTCCATGGCTGTAGTTTTAAAACTCATTAAATTCCTTTTTGTATGAGGTGAAGTAGTATAGTCAAAAGTGCGTTGCTTAGCATCACGTCATTAGCACCTATTAACTGAATAAATTAATTGCCCCTGCCCATGCGTGTCTCTGTGTTTATGTAACATGGTAGATGGAAGTAGATAAAACTGTCTTTGTCTTCAAACAAGGTTTCTTAGACTTCGTATACGTGTAACCCCTCTTTGCATGACTTTGGTTATGAGTACATAAAAACATGAAACAAATATATACTGAAGATAAATAATAAAAGAGTGTATTTTAAAGCAATTCATTATTATAAATATGATTTAAATCAAGTTTGCATACTAATGAGAGGGGTGTCTTATCTTTCCAGAGAGAACCAAATCTTGGCTGACATTTGATTCTGCTGAACCAGAGCATCTGTGACATATTTTGGAGTTGATCAATATTTTGACTTTGCCATCAATACTGAGACTCCCATGTCACCTAAATATGTAGCTCAACATGGCAGAAGTGTCTTTCAGATTATTTCAGAAATCGTCGGTATTAACCCCTATCCAGAATACATTGAACATTTTTTTCATGAAACTCAACAATTCAGACATTTTCAAAATAAAAGTTTCTAATTTGACACTTTCTGAAGAATGATAGTAGGAAAGTATCCAAAGTCTTTGTTTCCTGTAAATCAAACCATTAATGTTTCTATGAGACAGATTACTTTGTATATTCAATAAAACCTCCAAAATTTGTATCATACAATAATCTTGAATCTGAGCCAAGGTCTTTCTGGTAGCATTCATTGATATTGGATGGTATAATGGTCTATGGTGGGCAATGTGAAAATGTTTTGTGCTTAGTTAAATCCCCAAGGATGCAGTTAAGTCTCCAAATGCATCATGAGCAAGCATTGCCAGAAATATCTTGGATTCATTGAAGTTTGATAATTTTTTATTAGATCTTGGTCATTGTATATTCAAAAACCGTTGACTATTTCCAATTTCCTTATGACCTCAACAATTAGTTGTACAGCACCCTATGGATGTTTTTGGTTTGAGTTCCCAGGTTAAGAAGTTGGGTTCTAAACGATGCCGAATACCAGGAGAAAGGGGGAAACAGCGATACCCATTAGAATAAGTTTGTTATTTAGAAAGAATTGAGGTTTTCCCTAATTCTGAGACCTGAGGTTGAGTTTGTCTAGTGCATTCGAATGAGACGTGAGGTGGCCTGTGGACTTACAAACATATTCTTGAATAATAAATCTGAATCCTCTGTCTTTATATTATTCTTCAAGCTGCTTCAAAAATACAGTGTTTTGAGTAAAATTCCAGATGATGTACAATTTATTAGTTCTTACTGATACTTTTTACATAAGGTATAACCCTCTTCATGAGCTCTAATGTGTCTATGACTTGTCTTATGTCTGTGACAGACTGCCTGACATAAATAACTCCCAAAGAGGAAAGCATACCTTACTTGGTTCGTGGAGTCTCAGCCCATCAGGACAGCGAGCGTGAGGGTAGTTTACGTTATGATAGACAGGAGGCAGCAGGGAGTATTGTCCAAAGGACCAGTGCAGCTATCTCCTCTAAGAACATGCTGCCAGGGTCCCCGTAATAGGCCCCATGCTTTATACTTCCATCATCTCTTAATAGTCTGCTCAGGTTTTAATCCAGCAGTTGATTAAACTATTCATCATATCAGAGACCTCATAATCTGCTTGTCTCTGGACATGGCCTCATAGGCACTTAGTCAAGATGAGAACTATGTTATCTTTGGGTGAAAGCTTACTTGAGAGTTACATACTTGGTCTTATTTCATTTTGGCTCATTGGAGATTGAAGTTTTGCCTGAAAATGTATCGGTATGTCACTGACTTTGAGGAAAAGTAAAATCCAGCTTGGTAAAATCAGTGTCTTTCCTTGTATAGAATTAGGAGCCCGACTCAGCTCTGGGCTAGTTTCTGCCATGACTCATAGTCATTGATGCTTTTGCATGTTCAGTTCCTTCTGTGGACTTTGAAAGTGTCAAGGGAATAGATTCTATGTCCTCATTCTTACCTTCAAGGATGCAGGAGAGGGTGTAGCCTTTGACATGTGTTCATTGGTTTTGCTACATAAAAGAAATACTGGTGATTGCTTGTCCTAAGACTTTTCAAGGAAATCCCATTATCACATTCGTTTTATGTTAGCCTGTACGTACTGTTCAGAGAATCTACTTCATTTTCCCCTGTATCCTGCTGGCCTGCCACCACTTGTCAGAAGCACTAATTAATTATTTGTTTGGGGGATAACAGTAACAGAGTAGACAGAGAAGCAGGGTGTGAATTACAGATTGTCCATATTTTCAGGTCTTATTTATTTTTGTTTTATATGTATGAGTGTTTTTGCTTGCATGTGTGTAAGTACATGCGTGCAGTGCCTATGGAAACCAAAAGAACATGTCAGATCCCCTGGGACAGTGAGTGACATACAGTTGTGACTTACTATGTAGGTACTAAGTCTGAGCCCTTTGAAAAAACAGAGAGTGCTTTTTTGTTGTTGTTGTTGTTGTTTGTTTTTGTTTTTGTTTTTGTTTTTGTTTTGTTTTTTTCGAGACAGGGTTTCTCTGTGTAGCTCTGGCTGCCCTGGAACTCACTCTGTAGACCAGGCTGGCCTCGAACTCAGAAATCCACCTGCCTCTGCCTCCCAAGTGCTGGGATTAAAGGCGTGCGCCACCACCGCCAGGCAGAGAGAGTGCTTTTAAGTATTGAGTCCCATCTCTAGCACCTCGATATTGTAAGTATGGGTTTGGGAGAATGTTATTTAACTTTATTTTTGTTTCTTCTTTTTGAAAAATACCACTTACTACATTGGATAAGCTTGACAGTTGTGTGAGAGAGTACAGCAGGCTCTCACTGTAGTTAATCAACTAGGCTGGTTTCTCTAACTTGACCACTTAGAAGTCTTGTCCTGTTAACAACAGCTGACTGGGGTCCTTTTGTTAGACTTCAATAGAAGTCACGTGTAGATAAGGAGAACCTCTTAGCTGCTGGTCTTTGTCAAATCTGTCAGCATTTAACAAGTAAGCAGGCCCTTGAGTTTTTGTGGCAAACACATTTACCTGCTGAGCCATCTTGTTGGCCCAGTGTTTGGACTTTAATATTGCAGTTTCAGTAAATGCCAAATTACTTCCTGAGGACAGCTGTACACTCCAGTGTTCATCTTCTAGGTCATGAGGAGGAGAGCTTGTGTTCCCACAGGCATGTTAATGTTTGTGAGCACTGTCTACATTCACCTGGAAGGTCTGTGCTTTCCTGCTCTTTCTTTGTGAGAAGCTTTGGGCTGCCTGTGTATAGAACTGGTAGAATAGTGAACACTCTTTAGTCTTTAGCGTTCTGCTGAGACAACACAGGGAGTGGAGCTTTCTGGACTAAAGAAGCCCATGTGTACCTTAAAAGGTTATTGTATTTGGAAATGGGGCCTCTCAGCAAGTTCTGAGGGATAATGAGGTCACATGTGTGAGTCACCAAGTCGGGGGCCAGTGCCTCACAAGAAGAGGACACAAAGGCGCACTGCTGACGCACATGCACAGAGAAAAGACTATGTCAGGACACAGCAGGAGAGCAGCCATCCACAGGCCAGAGAAAGGCCTCTGTAGAAATCAAACCTGAAAATGTCTCGTTCTCAAAACCACAAATGTCAGGGTCTCAATTTCCAGTCTCCAGAACTGTTGTTCACGGTGCTCAGTCTGTACCATTTGTGATAATAGCCCTGGATAGCCTATATAGGGGAACTCTAGATGCTCTGAACCCTCCAGATGCAAATATTGGCTTCTTTCCTTCCCTTTAATCTCTTACTAGGTACCTAATCTCAGTGGGAATTCTTATTGTAGCACACACATCAAAGGCTTAAAAGCTAATATCCACATGCAATATTTGTCTTTTGGGGTCGGGGCTACCTCACATAGGATGATGTTTTTCTAAGTCCATCCATTTACTTACGGATTTCATAATTTCATTTTTTCTAAGCAGCCGAATGGCAGTCCGCTGTGTCAACATACCCCATTTTCATTTTCCGTTCATCAGTTGATGGGCATGTAGACTATTTCTAATTTCTAGCGATTATGAGTAGAGCAACAGTGACCACAGATGAGCAGGTGTCTCTGGTGGGATGTAGTCATTTGGCATATGCGCAAGAATGATATAGCTGGGTCTTGCTATAGATTGATTCCCAGTTTCCTAAAGAACATGACCTGTTTTTTAATATACCCCAGAGCCACTGTCCCTGAAGTGATACCACCTACAGAGAGTTGAGCCCTCACACATCCATCCTTAGTCCAGGCAATTCTCCACAGACCTGCTTACAGGCCATCTTATGGAGGCGTTCTCTCAGTTAGGATACCCTCTTCCCTGATATATCTAGGATTGGTTCAAGTTGACAGAAAGCAGCCAGCATATTGAGAATTTTTACTTCCTGTTCCACTGGGAACCAAAATCTATTAAAGTTCTTAGATAAACCTTAATAATTAACCTTAAATAATTTCTTCAACCTCCCAAAGAAAACAAGAGTTTATTAAGGTTACCTGTTAGTATTCAGATAAGCATTAAGCTAGCCCATTGTTTAGGAAGCCTAATACTGGATCCTTGACTTGCATGTTGCCTAGCAACTGACACACACATTGCAGATGCTGAAGCAAAGCCATTAGGGACTTGTTCTGAATAGTGTCTGAGAAGTGACAATGAAACCGCGGAGTCTCTCTTCATGATTTCTTCGAACAGCTTACCCTTTATGTTTATTACTCTCTAAAATAGGACAGCCTTAAAAGATTAGCATGAAAAATTGAGTAGTAGTGATAAAATATTAAAGTCAAATCATTGGAGATTTTTTCTCGCTAGCCACATATTTCTTGAGTAGGCATTTCTATATATGTGTATCTTGAACTGACTTGAACTTGATTGAGACCAGAAGATGGAAGAGATTCTGTTTTAAAGAATTAGTATGTCATTTTCATTTTAATGAAGTCACTTCTTTATAGAGGCCTTGAAACTTAATCATTAAATAAGTGCTGCATCTTTCCTTTCTTTTCTTTAAAGGATGCAAAAGACCACAGTTATCCATGTAGATGGATATAGCCACACCTGTATATCTAGATTTTAGGACTTTAGACTGGCAGATTTTAAAATGCTTATGTCTGGTTAATTTTGGTATGTGATTTTTTTTTATAATGCTTTTTATAATATAATAAAGATTTAAAAATAAAATATGTTTTCCAAGATAGTCAATTTCCCTCTGTTAAAGGACAGAAAAATAGCAGCTTAGCCCCAATACCTCTTTATACTAACTTGATATCAGTGATAGTATATTTTGAAATTCAAAGTATGAATTTGTACTCTGGTATTAATACATGCAATGAATAAATAAATATATATATATATACACACACACATACACACACATATATATGTATTTCTGTATGTGTATGTATAAAATTATAAATATAATGTATAGAATAGAATAAGTATTTGTTTTCATTTAATCTTACTACTTAATTTTAATGTCAAATATAGTAGTGCTTCCCCGTTCCCGCGCCTGTGAATTACTCTGATGGAAGGCTTGTCTAAGCTGCTTGAGACTCTGCATGGTTTCTCCCACCCTTGACTCACTGTGTCATTTGCTGTAATTGACACAAGGGGAGTGGATGGGAAAGGAAGGAGACACAATGGGGATGTCGTCCGGAACAGCAACCATACGAGTGGGGGGAGCTGGGTGCCTGTTCCAGTACAAAGCAGAGTGGTAGAGCCTGGTCAGGCTGCTGCACCTTCCTCCCGGCCGCTCCGATGGTAGAGCCTGGTCAGGCTGCTGCATCTTCCTCCCGGCCGCTCCGATGGGATTCACATCCCATTCTCCTCCGCTCTGGTATTGATCTTGTTAATCAGACCGGCACCGGCTATTGAAAACTGATGCAGTCCACGGAATGTGCAGAGTGAAAACATACACAGAGACTTACCTAGATTCTGTTATTTAAACACAACAGGTTTTTTCCTGTGTACAAAGAAGGTTCAGAGTAGACCAAGGCTTTCTAAAAGTCCATCTTCACACCAGCACTGGCCCACAGAGCATCTTCCTTTCATTACGTCTAACTTAGGAGAACAAGTTGCTGTTGTTTAATTGGATTCATCCATAGGCTTCATCTCATGGAGTTCATTAGAAAAGATTTTATTTTCTACACACTGCAGAGCTTTGTTTTCCTGAGCATTTTCTCCATAGATAGTCAAAGTCTAGGATTCTGTTCTACAGTCAGTAAGCCCATTTGTTTTAAAACCTCATATTCTTATCTAAGGACAGACTTTCTCCCTCATCTCCTGTGGACTCAGAGCAGTATCCGTGTGCCGTCAAAAGCTGCTCCTTTGGGCTACCTCATTGTTCTTTCTTACTCTTCCCTCCCGAGGACCATCACTCTCCAGACTCCTGTGCTTATGGGGGACATATGAGGCAGGCAGGCAAGCTTCTTATAAAAACATGCTCAGGTGGCAGTGAAGTGTTTTTTGGTCTCCCAGCTGTGCAACCGTAGAGAATGGAGCTGGGAAGGGGTGGACAGATGTTGGCATGAAAACCGGAGAGTCGTGCACTAATGTCTTGGGTTCTGGAACCGGCACCACGGATAGCAATTGAAGTATTTAAGAACTTGGAGATTTGAAAGCTCCGGAGCACTGACGTCTCCATTGGAGGTTTGCTACATCGAGGTGACGGTTGGCAATGTTTCTAAGCTGTGACCATAGAATATAAGTTAAATATGAATTTTAATATATTGGCCTCTGGGCTGATTCGTTTTAACTGTCACCTTCACACAATCTAGAGTCACCAGTCAAGAGGGTGTGAGAAGCAATTAGCTAGATCAAATTGACCCATTCTCATGTCTCTATAGGGTTGTTTGATTTTTTTTGAGATTTTATTTATTTTTATTTTATGTGTATGGGTTTTTGTTTTTGTTGTTGTTTTTTTAGACTAATAGAATTACATCCTTTGTCCCTCCCCTTCCCCCCCTCCAGGCCTTCCCTTACAACCCTGCCTCCTCCTCTCTTTCCAATTCATGATCTTTCTCTTCTTTAATTGTGTTTACATACATGCATACATATTCTAAATTGATAAATACAGCCTGCTCTGTCTCTCTAATGCTATTTGTATAAACACATTTTTTTGTTTTGATTTTCATCGATGTAGGAAGACCCAGCCGATTGTGGGTGGCAGGGTTCCATCCAAGTGGTTCCTGACAGTGTAAGAGAAAGCTAACGGAGAGGAAGCAAGCACAAATCCCCGTGTTAGTCTGCCTTACTTCTTGATTGTGGGTATGGTACAATCAGCTGGCTTAAGTTCTTGCCCCGACTCCCCTGGAATAGTGGAGTGCAAATGGGACTTGTAAGCCAAGCATTCTTCCCTGCATTTCTCATTGTCAGGAGATTTGTTACAGCAACATAAGCCAGGTTAGACCTGCTTCCTAAGCACTGCTATTCACGCTGCGGTGATGGAAGACCTTTGTGTCTTTTCCAAGAGGAAGATGCTTATGGATGTGTTCCTAGACCATGACTAGGGCAACCCCCACCCCATTCACACCTACACCCCACACCCACACCTCAGACCCACACCCACCCACACCCACACCCCACATCCACACCCCACCCATACCCTACACTGCCCACACCCACATCCCACACCCACACCCCACAACTATACCCACAACCACAATCACACCCCACACCCACACCTATACCACAGACCCTGCCCACACCCACATCCCACACCCACACCCCACTGTCATCCACACCCCACACCCTACCCTCATCCCACCCACACTTCACCCATATCCCGCACCCCCACACCCTACCTGCACCCAACCTCCACCCCATACCACACCCCACACCCACACCCCACACCACAGCCACACACCACACACCACACCACCCCACACCCCACCCACCCTAACTTCTGTTGCTTAATTCTTTCTAGCACTGTGTCATCAGAGCAGACTTTCTCCAGGCTGCAGGCTGACAGGCCACACAGAAAAAGACCTTGCCCAGAAGCTGAGAGAGACATACATGAAACATACTTGTGCTTCCGATGGTGTGTAGAGGAACTCCTAATTGGAAAACAAACTGATCGAGCGGGTCCTAGAAATGAGTCTATATTTTTTAAGTGAGATATCTGACTTTCGTTTGAGTTGCACTCGTTCATGTATTCACGGGGTGATCTGTGTGTCTGATACTGTTCTTACTCTACAGGAAAACCAAAAACATTTCTATGTTCATTTCAATTTTATTTTTCACATTCCTATTTTCTGTAACATTCTATCTTCTGCTCTTCTAGAAGAAACACATTTTCTAAAGGGAAAGAGAGAACTAATAAATATGTGATGTGTTTGAGACCACTGCCAGTCATGCAAAGAGAAGATTTCAGGACATATCACTGTAGAACCCCAGCTGTAGATGATACTTGATTAGATTCATCTTTTTCTTAAAATCTACTTAATTGTGTTCTTATATTGCTGCCTCCCTTCCAACTTTATTCCATCGTAATCCCTTCTAAGCTCCAACACTAGGTAGAAGAGCAAGAAGGTTAGAGGGGAAAGCTGGCATAGATCTCCTTAGGATACTTCCTATTGATTAGGAGTGTAGAGTTCCTTGGGGCAAGTCCAGTCATCATCAGGGTATCTCCAACTTCTTCTCATCAAACCACAGCAGCAACCAGGAGCAGCAGTGGGGAGCACCCTCCTCCCTCCTCCTCCTCCTTACCCTCTTCCTCCTCTCCCTCCTTCTCCTCACCCTCCTCCTCCTCCTCTTCTTCCTCCTCTCCCTCCTCCTCTTCCTCCTACTCTCCCTCCTCCTCCTTTCCTCCTCCTCCCTCTTCTTTCTCTCCCTCCCCTTCCTCCTCCTCTTCTTCCTCCTCTTCCTCTTCCTCTTCCTCTCCCTCCTCCTCCTCTCCGTCCCCTCCCCTCTCTTCCTCTTTCTCCTCCTCTTCCTCCTCCTCCTGTTCATCCTCTTCCTCTTCCTCTTTCTTCTCCTCTCCCTCCTCCTATCCCCCCCTTCTTCCTCTTGCCCCTTCTCCTACTCCCCCTCGTCTTCTTCCTCCTCCTCTTCTTCCTCTTCCTCCTCTTCTTCCTCCTCCTCCTCTTTTTTTCTCCTTCCCATTTCCTTTCCCCTCCCCCTTTATCATCCCCATTCCCCTCCTCCTCCCCCCTCCTCCTTCATCTTGGTGTCTCCTTGCCCCTGTTTATAAAATAAGACCTATCATCCCATCAGAGAAATGGAACTGAGATCTGAAAGAGAGAAACAGAAGTGAATGTTGAAGCATCAACAGGCAAGGTGGTCCCTGGGCACATGGGCCTGGGATATTACTTGGGAACATGGTGGACCTCCATCAGTTTCTTACCTGTGAAATTTCCTGACAAGTACAGCAGTTATCTTCTTTTCTATAGCCTAGATGATGCAGTTTTCTGGGGCTCCTCACAGCTAGGACAACGGTTATCTTCCAAACAATATATTTTTATGGTGCAAGACTTTGTGGGTAGGATTGTGCAGAGAGCAGTGATATTTTCCCGTGCTAGACAAACTTGAACCTTCCTTTGACGATAGTTTCAGTGCCAACTGAATCCTTCCGAGGACATTCCTCATAACCAGCCAGAGCTAGCTCCCATCTGCATTTACTCATCCATTTACAATATGTGTCACCTCGCAGGCACCGTACTGAGAACTGGAGATAGTGGCTGTGAGCACAGCAGGAGTTCTCACCAAAGCGGTGATGGATGAACACAAAGCATGGGTGATAGATGATTGATCACCCATGGAGATGATGGGTGATTGTAGGGTGGGAGGGTTGCACTCACTTTATAGGTTGGTTTATGCAGGTCAAAAAGGAGACGTGTGGTGAGAAGACTGTACTAGAGGAGGATGAGCCATTGAGTTGAAGCAGAATGACCTGGGCAGTTCTAGGAGCAAGATTGGGTGGGGCCCATCATGAGCTGCCATTTACCCCAGGGTGAGAAAGGAAGACACAGAAGGATTATGAGCTGAGTAGACAGGTTTGTATGGCCCATATATTCAGAGCACACCAGAACAAACCAGTGGTTCAATCAGGTCTCTTGTACTGGAGGCCACTGGAATGATTATCATGCAGAAAAGAGATGGTATTGGTGGCTGTGGTCACTTAGACCTGAGTGGTGGCTCTGTGGTCCTGGCAAGAAGCTGAGCATAGAGTCGATGGAATCATCGGTGCAGTGGATTTGGTAAGAACAAATCATTGAAGATAACTACATAGGTTTTTACTTACATGGCTTAAATATTCATTATGACATGGATCATAAACTTTATGACATCATTTCTGTTTTTCCTTTTAGTGTCTTCTGCATTTTTTTGTCTTAAAAACAAAATAAAGGGTAAAATAGGGCTAGCTCAGTCACTAAAGTGCTTTCCACAAACATATGAGTACCTGAGTTTGATCCCTAGCCATGTATACCCTCCTATACACGAGTTCTCTCCCTAGACACAGACATGCACACACTGAATGTACAAAGCTTATAATTCCAAATGCCATCTATACATAATGGATTTCTGGATTTATAGTTGTTGGCATGAGCATGTTAAAGGCTTGGTAGCTCTGAATTGAGAGAGACTGTAAGAAGGAGGGTGTTATTATTTGGGGGAAGACAGCCAAGAGTTGGTTTTGACACATTTCCTTTGAAATGTCTTTAGACATCCAAGTGAAAATACATTGCACTGATAGGTCACGTGAGCAAGTTTTCTGTTCAGAAAACCAGCAAATTGGAGGATAGACACTTAGGAATTAGCTGTGTGCAGATGTCCCAGGGTCTTTATCCATGGCTCACTCATAGCGTGGACTTCATCAGCTTGTCGTTCTTTGGTGAGTTATCTGTCTGTCTGCATTAAGGTCCTGGAATCCAGAGATAACATCTTACTTGATATTTTAATGTTTTGCTCATGGCAGCTTGGCCATGGTGTGAAACTGCAGAGCTGTTTTCTGTGTGGGTGTGAGCAACTGGGCTTAATTAGTGCCTTGCCAGGGAAAGCCATTTTTCTTAAAATCAAAAGGTTACAGTTTAGAAGCTGTCAGAGAGGAAACAGGCTGTTAAATTTACAGCGTATAGTCAAAGCTTACGATTTTCTCATCTCTAGGTATTTAATTCCTGCCCCCGATTGCTTTTATCACTGTGTCTCTAGGAAATGCTTGCCTTTTTAAATGGCCCTACTCACCACATCGTAATAATTCAGGTGTACATGGCAGTATTTTTAAAAATAAAGATTTTATTTTGAATTATGCGTATATGCATGTCTGCCATAGCACATGCTCATTGATGTGTGAATGTGAATACAGGCTCCCAAGGAGGCAAGAAGAAGATCCCCTAGGGCTAGAGGCCATTGTAAGCCAACTGCCATCGCTGTTGGGAACCAAACTTGGGTCCTCTGCAAGAGCAGAAAGTACTCTTAGTTCTGAACCATCTCTCCAGGCCAGGAGAAATTCTTTATCTCATTCCCATATAATGACCTATGGATGGAGAGAGAACATCGAAGCATTCAAAGGACTTCACAATTACAATTATTGTATGAAGTTGAGAGCTCTGTGAGGATTTTATTGATTAAGCCGCCAGTCTTCTCGGTTCTGACATTCTAAGCGTAGAGCAGGGAGAACGGCCTCGGTTACCTCTGGTTCTGCTTTCTGAGATTTTACTAACCTACAGTTAACCCTGGTCCAAGAGTACTCAATGGAAAATTATAGAGTGAGAGAGATATCATGTATATTATTTTTTGTGAAGTAGTGCTAGAATTACTCTATTTCCTTATCAGTCAATATCAGTACAGTTTTTCTACTTTATTATTATTTTAAGGTTTATTTATTTATTTAATGTATAGGATTGCTGTGTCTTTATGCACACCAGAAGAGGAATCAGATGCCATTACAGATGGTTGTGAGTCACCATGTGGTTGCTGGGAATCGAATTCAGGACCTCTAGAAGAGCAGCCAGTGTTCTTATCCACTGAGCCATCTCTCAAGTCCCTCTACTTTATTATTTAACCTCACTTTTTAATTTAAATTTGGCATAGCTCCGTATGTAAATATAAGAAAAACTGTAGTATATATAGGTATTTGGGATTAAATGAGAAAGGATCACATATTTAAATAATTCGTCTTCAGTTAGTGGCACTGGGAAGGCTATGGAATCTTCTGGAAGTTTGCTCTTGCTTGAGGAAGTAGTCACAGAGACGTGCTCTAAGGGCTCACGGCCTCACCAGCTTCCTGCTTACTCCTTTTGTTCCTTGTGTGTGGTTAAGATGGGATTTTCTTGCTTCTGCTGCTAACCTGGAGAAACAAGTGTGTCAAGAGTGGTTTTCTCAAGAAGGAATTTTAGGTTCTTTCCTCTTTAGAGTGAAACTTCTCAGCTGTTTAACAGTAACTGTGCATCTTTTTATAATAAGTCATTGTATGGCTCCCATACATGTAGGTATGGATACCTAAGGATATGTCAGAGAAGAAAGAGGTAGACTTGGGCACGTAAAAATAATTGTCAAATTCCCTTTTGACAAGATGAAATCACCATCTTTGTGAAAATTTTGGTGAACATGTATTAGAGTGAAAATGTATGCTAGTTAATGAGAATGTAGAATCTTGTCTTGGGGATGTCTGGTTTCCCCCTAGGTTGTTGACAAACCATCTTTGAACCCCCGTGGAATGTTCTTAGCTTTTCGTTAGCAAGGGCACTAGCCACTTGAATGAACTGAAACTACATGTTATCTTTTGTGTAACATTATCAAATAAATGAAGGGTTCCAATTAATCTATAATCACTTAAAAACGAAGCAGGAAGACCAGAGAGATGTATCCATACTGGCTCATCTTCCAGAGAACTGATTACCAGGGTTCAAGTCCCAGCGCCCATATGCCAGCTCAGAACTGTCTCTAACTCCAGTTCCAGGAGATCTGACACCCTCTTCTGGCTTCAGTGGACACTGCATGTGTGGTGCACAGACATGCATGCAGTCAAAACGCTCAGATCCATAAAATAATAAAATAAGATTAATAATATAGTAGGAGCTATTGGATAGAGTTTTTGATCCAAAATTTCTTCACTCGGCCTCATATTCAGTGACATCAATGACTTTGCAATAACTTATTCTCTCTGTATTTTTCACAAGAATTGTTAGATCCTCTTTTCTGGTGATGAAAATTTACATTTAATTTAGATCACAACTAAAGTATGACATTTATTTCTGCATTGTTCTCATTTTAGAAGCCACTTGCTTACAGAAAATTGTTTCCTTAATTGATCCATTATCCTGTTCATTATCAATATATAAAGTAAATATTGTGACTCCAAAAGTAATAGTTGGCTCCTCATCTAGCCAAGAACTACCTAGTTCTCTCATTTGGGGCCCATAGACTGTCCTTCAGTGGTGCTGCCATTTGCTGCTCGGAGGGATTCTGTGGTTTTAGAATTAACTTGACAGCTCTTTCTGAATCACAAAGGGATCTGTTCTCTTCAGGAACTCATTAAAACTTCATTGGCTACTGCATAATGTTTTTATGGGGCAGGATGAAGAGTAGGGAGCATGGGGTTTACTGTCAGACCTTGCCTGGCAAGAGAAAAATTTGTACAGGTTCATGGGAAAACTGGTACTGCTGCCTCTGACAATTCCTGCAGACAAACTTTGGGACTGGAGATAGCAGACATGGAAGACCAGATTTGAGGCAGCTCCCAGAGTTTGTCAAGAAATTGGTCATTCCAACCAACATGAAAATGATCATCAAGACATATTAGGTTTTTTTAATTTATTTTTATTTATTCACTTTACATCCTGATCACTGACCAACTTCCTGTCACCCCCTCCCACAATCCGTCTCCTCGTTCCCCCATCTCCTTCTGCTATGACAGGGTAGGGCCCCCTCTCAGTATTTCCCACCCTGGCACATTATGTCTCTGTGGGGCTAGGTACATTCTGTCGCACTGAGGCCAGACAAGGCAGCCCAGCTAGAAGAACATAGCCCACAGACAGGTAGCAGCTTTTGGGAGAGCCGCTGCTCCAGTTGTTCGAGACCCACATGAAAACCTAGCTGCACATCTGCTGCATATGTGTGGGAGGCCTAGGTCCAGCCCATGTTTGTTCTTTGGTTGGTGGTCCATCCTCTGAGAGCTCCAAGGGTCCAGGCTAGTCGACTCTGTTGATCTTTCTGTAGAGTTCCTATCCCCTTCAGGGCCCACAATCCTTCCCTCAACTCTTCCATAAGAGTCCCCAAGCTCCATCCAGTGTTTGGCTGTGGGTGTCTGCATCTATCTGAGTCAGTCTTTGCATGGAGCCTCTGAGAGTATAGGCATGCAAGAGTCCTGTCTGCAAGCATAACAGAGTATCATTAATAGTGTCAGGGATTGGTGCTTGATCATGGGATGGGTCTCTAGTTGGCCTGGTTATTGCTTGGCCATTCTGTCAGTCTCTGCTCCATTCCTGGTCTCTTTATTTCTTATACACAGGATAAATTTTGGGTCAAAAGTTCTGTGGGTGGGTTGGTGTCCCTTTTGCTCCACTGGGGATTCTGCCTGGCTACAGAAGGTAGCCTCTTTTGGCTCTATATCTCCAAGACTGTGAGTCACAGCTAAGGTCACCTCCATTGATTTTTGGGTACCCCACCTATTTCAGGTCTATAGTAAGTCCTCAAAGTGCCCCCCAAACCTCCACAACTCCCCTCAGTTTTAGATTCCCATTCATTCTCATGACTGTCTGGTCATCTCTCCTGTTCCTCCCTGCACCTGATCCTGAGCCTTCTCCCCCAGTTCCCCTCCTCATCCCCTCACACATTCAGTTCCCTCCTCCATCTGCCTCCTATGACTATTTTATTCCCCTTTCTAAATGAGATTCAAGCCTCCTCACCTAGGATTTCTTTCTTGTTTAACTTATTTGGATCTGTGGAGTATAGTTTGAGTATCCTGTATTTTATGGCGAATATCCATTTATAAGTGAGTATGTACCATGCATGCCCTTTTGGGTCTGGGTTATCTCACTTAGGATGATATTCTCAAGTTCCATTTGCCTTCAGATTTCATAGCGTCTTTGTTTTTAATAGCTGAATAGTAGTCCATTGTGTAGATGTACCACATTTTCTTTATCCATTCTTCAGTTGACGGACATACAGGTTGTTTCTAGTTTCTAGGTATTAGGAATAAACCTGCCATGAACGTAGTTGAACAAGTGTTCTTGTAGGATGGTGAAGCATCTTTTGGGTACATGCCCAGCAGTGGTATAGCTGGGTATTGAGGTAGAACTCTTCCTACTCTTCTGAGAAACCACCAAATTGATTTCCAGAGTGGTTGTACAAGTTTACCTTCCCACCAGGAGTTGAAGAGTGTTCCCCTTGCTCCACATCCTCACCAGCATGTGCTATTACTTGAGTGTTTTAATTTACCCACTCTGACTGGCATAAGATGGAATTTTAGAGTTGTTTTGATATGCATTTCCCTGATGACTAAGGACTTTGAACATTTCTCTAAGTGATTCTGAGCCATTTGAGATCCCTCTGTTGAGAATTCTCTTTTTAGCTCTGTACCCCATTTTTAAAATTGTTCTATTTGGGTTGTTGGTGTCTAATGTCTTGAGTTCTTTATAAATTTTGGGTATTATTCCCCTGTCAGGTATAGGGCTGATGAAGATCCAATCCTAGTCTGTAGGCTGCCATTTGATTCTCTTGAGAATGTTCTTTGCCTTACAGAGCTTTTCAGTTTCATGAGGTTCCATATATCAATTGTTGATCTTAGAGCCTGAGCCATTGGTGTTCTATTCAGGAAGTTGTCTCCTTTACCAATGAGGTCAAGGCAATTCCCTAATTTTTGTTCTAGTAGATTTAGTGTATCCGGTTTTAGGTTGAAGTCTTTGATCCCCTTGGACTTGGAGTTTTGTGCAGGGTGATAAATATGGATCTATTTGCATTCTTCTACATGCAGACATCCAGTTAGACCAGCACCATTTGTTGAAGATGCTTTTTTTTTCCATTGTATGATTTTGCCTTCTTTGTCAAAAATTAAATGTCCATAGGTGTGTGGGTTTATTTCTGTGTCTTCAATTTAATCATTGATCAGCCTGTATGCTCCTATACCAATACCTTATAGTTTCTATTTCTGCTGTGGTATAGCTTGAGGTCAGTGATGATGATACCTCTGGAAGTTCTTTTATTTTTCAGGTTTGTTTTTAGCTATCCTGGACTTTTTGTTTTTCCACATGAAGTTGAGACTTGTTCTGTCATGGTCTATGAAGAATTGTGTTGGAATTTTTTGGTGGGCATTGCATTGAATCTGTAAATTGCTTTTGGTGAGATGGCCATTTTCACTTTGTTAATTGAACCAATCCAAGAGCATGAGAGATCTTTCCATATTCTGACATTTTCCTCCATTTCCTTCTTCAGGGACTTGAAGTTCTTGTCATATGGGTCTTTTACTTGCTTGGCTAGAGTTACACTAAGATATTTTATATTATTAGTGGCTATTATAAAGGTTGTTTTGCTGATTTCTTTCTTGGCCCATTTATCATGTGTATAAAGGAGGGCTATTGATTTCTTTGAATTAATTTTGTATCTACCTACTTTGCTGAAGGTGTTTATCAGCAGTAGGAGTTCTCTGGGTAGAAGCTTGGGGGGGTCACTTATATATACTATCATATCATCTGCAGATAGTGATACTTTGACTTCTTTCTTTCCAATTTGTTCCCCCTTGATTTCCTTTAGTTGTGTTATTGCTTTGGCTAGAACTTCAAGTACTGTAGTGAATAGATAGGGAGAGAGTGGGCAGTCTTGATTTGTCCCTGATTTTAGTAGAATTGCTTTGAATTTTTTTCCATTTAGTTTGATGTTGGCTTTTGACTTAAGTATGTGCCTTGTAATCCTGATCTCTCTAATACTTCCAACATGAAGTGGTGTTGAGTTTTGTCAAAGGCCTTTTCAGCATCTAATGAGATGATCATGTGATTTTTTTTCTTTCAATTTGTTTATATGGTGGATTACATTGATGGATTTTCATATCAAGCCAACCCTGCATCCCTAGGATGAAGCCTACTTGATCATGGTGAATGGTGTTTTTGATGTGTTCTTGGATTTGGTTTGCAGTATTTTATAGAGTATTTTTGCATAAATGTTCATAAGAGAAATTGATCTGACAGGTATATGTTTTCAAAGAATAAGACATACCTAGAAAATAGGATAAGTTAGGTAGGATATAAGTCCCTTAAGACCGAGAGGAAGACTGTAATTTAGGACTTTGCAGAAGATATTAGGAAAGTATCCTTCCTGTGTGCTTTCCCAGACTCTCTGCTCATTTAAATAGAACTTTTGCTTTAAATATTTCTTTGCTATATGGACCAGTAATGTGGCTCAGCAGGCAAGGGAGCACACCCCCAGATCTCATGACTTGGGTTCCATTCCTGGAAACCTGACAATGAAAAGAGAGAACTGGCTCCTGCATATTGTCCTCTGACCTGTATACAAGCACAGAGCCACATGCCCCACCCCCATACACAATAAACAACAAATACACATCAACGTAGTTTCAATTTAAAAACTCTGTAGCCAATGGATTTGAGCAGTTAGATTCATACTATGTTTAACATCCTGCATTCAGAGTTTAAATAAAGGGAACGAACTTATCTTCTAGTTTATAAAGTGATTCTTTGAAGGAAATGTACAAGAATAGAATCTACTTTTCCTGTTTCTTTTTAAATGTAATTTAATCTTGTTAGAAATTTTTATCCTATCTCGATTAAAACATGTCTTTAAAAACATCTTCTAGTATTGATAACAAAGTGAAACCCAAGTGCTCTCTACTTATTTTTGAAGAAAAATGATGAAGCAAGTTACTGAAGTACTTATAGAAATAAATTTGAGACCCATGAGTCATGAACTATCTAAAATATTAGATGCCGAACAGGTATTAGAAAATGATGGTCTTCTCTTACATTATTAAATTAAATGTAAATTGGGCCTGTAAGTAGTTTTAATTCATTACACATAGTTGAGGGTATCTAACTCTTTTTTAAAAATCCTGATTTATAATTTCAAAAGTACTTTGTATATAGTTCTTGTATATAAAAATAAAGATGTAGGATCAGCCACATGGTTCAGCAGGCCTGATAACCTGAGTCTGATCCTCATGGTGGATGCAAGAACTGAATATGGTACGTAGTCCTCTGACCTCCACATGTGTGCTTTGTGCAGAAGTATGCCTCTGCATAAAAGAAATAAGCCCAGCTTGTAAAAAGAAAAGATCTAAAGTGCCAACAACAGTAATTTCATTTTAAATTTTAAATTTATAATTTAAATCTATATTTTTCTGATAATAAAATTCTTTTCTGTGGTATTATTAGAAAACTAAGCTTAAAATAAAAGAATTATAGAATGCTACCTTCTGTTAGTTCTATGCAATATTGAATCTACAGTGGGTAGTAAGGCCACATGAGTACTGAGTTCACAGAGCTTCAGAATAGTGCCATTTCTAGCATCAAAGTCTTTGGAAAGTAGTCATAAGACCACTAGAGAGTAGAAATCCATCTTCACGAAGGGTAGTAACTCAACTGAGAGATGGCTGGGCATTTAAGGAAAGCTAGTGTCGGTAGGCATTCTGTCAGGGGGAGCATGAAGAGGAGCAGCTCAGCCCTGAATAAGCAGTGGCTTGGCATAGCATGTGATTCATTGGCATCCTTTCTGTTTTGTTTGAAATGTTCTTGCTCATCTAAATAATCCCCTTTAAAATAAGGTTTGCTTCCAGATGCCCACACTGCCAAATCTGAGCTATACTTGGAAAAGAAGGCTTGCAAGTCATGAGGGCGTCCAGAGCAAAGCACTGCTGGGGTGATAGTGCTGGAACAATTTCAGATGTAATTTGAGGTGGAATGCAACTGTTAAAATGATGTTGACCTTCCCCTTGAAATGAGTCTGCAGAAAATAGGTTTATACATTCTGACCCAGTTTTCCAAAATTTTGTCGTGTTACTTAACTACTCCTAATATACCAAGGGTAGAAACATCTCTGTCTCTTTGAAGAGGTCCAGTCCATTGGTTTTTTTCTCCCATGGCTGAGAACTGAGAATGGGAGTGGCATTCGGGATAATGGTGAAAACTGGTCTGTTTGACCAGTTCCTTGATTCTGCAGGTAATTAGTCTGACATGTGTGTGGAAAGCAAAGGGAAAGCAAAGACTTTAGGTCTTGGGGACATAAGAGCAGACCTTGCTGCATACTTGCTCTTTGTTCTTTGAAGAAATACGTAGCTGCTTTGAGCCTTTATTCCCCTCTTATACCAATAAGACAAACCTTTCAGGGAGGAAGGACAATCTGTTTACAGTACTTAAGTCTACTAGTGTGGAATAAACATGAGCTCATGCTTAATTTACTCTTTCTGATCTTCTCATTTGCTTCCTTTACCTCAGTTGTCAAACTGAAATATAGTCAGTTAGTAGCTAAAATTACATGCACTGTTTGCATAATTTTCGGTTCTTTACATACCAGTGTTAACATGGGGGTAGCAGCACATGCCTGTTAGCCTAGCACATAAGAGACTGAGACACAAGGATTTCCATGGTCTCAAGGCCCACATCAGTAAATAGTCCCAGACCAGTTGAGGAAACATAGTAAGGTCCTGTCTCTAAGTGCAAAAAAATACAAAAGACATTTTATTTAATTTTTAGAAAAACATGCTATATTGCATGCAATCTCAATGCTGGGGCTAGAAAGACAACATGACTTTCTCCATAAGAGGATTTTATTTTCTATCAATAGGACTAGAAAGCATTAAGAGATATCCTGGAAGGCATTAGTTTTGGATTTGGTAGGTAGAAATTATGCAGTGAGAAGATCTTAGATAAAAGGCTGCATATATGTTTTTATTATAGTTTAAAACCATTGCAGATTAGAAGCACTGACTTATTTTTTTTTTTTTATGAAAACTTACAGCTGGCCTTCATGAGTCATGGAATTGGTGGATGTTTTTCCTGTAGTGCACTTGAGCTAGAATGTGTTTGTTGCTCAGCTCTCAGGTGATGAATTCACGCCCAGGGTGGTGCTTGTCATCGTCTGCCTTGGTGAGGAGTATCTGCCATGTAGACCCATGGAAGGCAAATGTTGCCTAATTTCTCTGAGTCTACCAATTTGTGTAGATACCCGATGATGCTCATAAATTATATTTGGTAAAAACTAGAGAGATGACAGTATGTGATGGTGTGAAGTAACGCCCCTCCTTCCCTCTTCTCAGATGCTTCTTATGGGGGCAGATATGTCCCTGGACTAGTTCATTGCTGTCATAAGACCTATCTGTGGTGATTCTTTAACAAAGCAGCTATTTTAGGTTCAGCATTCCGCCCTATTAGAAGACAAAAGTGAGCTCCCGAGTAAAGTTGACATTCTGACAGCAGGGCTTTTTCTGTGACTCCCATTTCTTAAGGTGGTGTCACTGTTAATGCAAGAGCTATTGTGCTTGCAACCTTAGCTCAGTGGAAGCACTGCACTTCCGTCGCACGTAACTACCCAGTGTGCGCATGTAACAGGATGGGTTGGCATTTATTTGCAACTCAAGATCATAAGCAAATCTGCATCTCTGAACATTTACTTCTGACCTAGTTTGCTTCTCCGTTGCTGCGATGAACACCATGGCCATAAGCAACTTAGAGAAGAAAGGGGTTATTTAATACTACAGTTCATTGTAAGGGAAGCCAAGGCCAGAAATTCAAGGCAGAAGCTTGAAGCAGAAACTAGGGAAGAATGCTGGCTTACTTTGCTTGCTGCCAGGCTCACATTCAGCCACCTCTCTAAAGACAATAATACCTTCTTTTTTTTTTTCTGAGAATATTATTCAATGTATTTTGATCATACCCATCCCTCTCTCTCATAACTTCTCCCAAATTCACCTCCTCTGTCTCTCCTTTCCGTGTCCTGCCCTATCAAATCTAGTTTGTGTTACCTAGTTAATTCTGTACTTTTGGTTATAGGGCCCATCTTGAAGTGTGATTAATGTCTCAGCTATCAGACCATTAAAAAAAGAAAGCTAGTCCGTTCTCTCCCAGCTATCTATTGACAGTAGGTCTTCATCTGGGCTGGGATTTGGTGTCTACCAACTCTCCTCCATGCTGGGATTTTGTTTGGTTTTATATTGCATAGGTTTTATGTATGCTGTCATAAGTGCAGTGAGTTATATGTGGGACTACCTTGTTGTGTCCAGAAAATGCTGTTTGCTTGATATTACCGACCACTTCTGAATCTTTATATTTCCTGAGCTAAGCGGAGGGAAATGATATAGATGTCCTGTTTAGGGGTGAACACTCTGAAGCAATTGTGAGTCTGTTAATCACCCTTGATGGCAAGAATAAGCTTCTCTGATAAGGGTTAAAGGCACACGGATCTATGGGTGTAGCACTAAGTCATTAGGATTCATTTTAATTCTATATTCATTTAGTACAATAATATTAGTAGGTTTCTTCCCTGGGCCTATAACACCTATCTAGCCACTGGTTCTTAGCCTGATTAAAAGTGCCAGGTACGGATTCCGTCTTGTACAGCAAGCTTTAAATTCAATCAGAAAGTGGTTAGTTATTTCCTTAACATTTGTGCCACTTTGACACTAGTGATCATGACTTGCCAGTCAGGTTTTTACTGTATCTCACAGGGCTCAACATTTGGGTGAGAAGAATGTTTGCTTTCCTGATAGTGTGTCTGTGTATCTTCCAGTACTCTAAAAAATAGGCAGTAGGGGTGAAGCTTTCAAGTCTGTACCCGCTTGATTTCTCTAGGTCTCATCTCAAAGAAGTGGTATCTTCAACAGTAGGGTCCTAATAGCAAGTTCTTGACTGTATTGAGGAGCAGCAGCAATAGCCTCTGGGATCCCTATTAGCCAACAACTCAAAATGAGGTAACTCATTCCAGGTACTGAGGTATTTTGTTTTGTTTTATTGAGTTGGGACTGTTTAGTATCTAGGTGGAGTATGATCCCCCAGTCATAGTGTAACTATATTTAAATTTTTAATGTGCGTGTGTGTGTGTGTGTGTGTGTGTGTATAAATTTAAATCTTTTGTTCCATTATAGTCCATTATCCCTTTATAATGCTGCATTCTATCTCCCCTTGCTTAAAAGAGTCTCCTACCTCGATGGTCATTACTAGCCTCTAAGTATTTGAAATGAAACATGCATATGTAAAGCTATAAAGGTAGCATCCACATCTGAATGTAATTGTAGCTCATTTTCATCATCCACTCATCAGTTTATGGGCACCGAGGCTCCTTTTATTCCCTGGCTATTGTCCCCTGAGCAGCAGTGAACATGGATGAGCAAATCTCTCAGTCAGTTATAGAGTCTTTGGGTGTATGCCCAGGAGTGATATGGCTACATCCTATGGCAGATATATTTCCATTTTTCTGAGGAACCTCTGGACTGATTTCCACAGAGGTCATACCAGCTTGCACTCCCGTTAATTATGAATAATCATTCTCAGTTTCTCCTCACCCATGCCAGCAGCTCTCCTCATTTAGGTTTCTTGATTGGGCCCACTCTGAGTCAGATGAGACAAAATCTTCATTTGCAGTTTTCATGATGGTTAAGGATATTGAACATTAAAAAAATGTTTCTCAGGTATTTCTGTTTATCTTTTGAGAATTCTCTGTTTCCTTTTTTTAAAATTTTCTTCTCTTTATGTTTCTACTTTTGTGGTTTCGTATATTCTGCCGCCTTACTACACAGGACTGTTGAAACTATGGTTATGAAGTAAATTCTAATTTCTTTCATTTTTTAATGAGCTAGCTCATTTCTTTTACAGATTTATTCATTTATTTTATGTATATGAGTCCAATGTCACTCTCTTCAGGCACATCAGAAGAGGGCATCAGATCCCATTATGGATTATAATATAAGCCACCAGGTGGTTGCTGGGAATTGAACTCATGACCTCTGGGAAGAGCAGTCAGTGCTCTTAACCACTAAGCCAGTGCTCTAGCTCCATAAATTCTAATTTCTAATGCCAAGGGGGAAGGAGCCATTCCTTCATCCTTTTTGTATGTATCACTATTGGCTCATTCTTTTTTAAAGCTTTCATCCCCTTACTTGCCTCCATCTTATGTAATTTTGTTTCTTCTCTAATGTTTCTTTGCTCCATGTTAGGGACTGTAGATCCTTTCCTTGGGCTAGCCTTAAATGCATGCATTCTCCAAGGCTGACCATACTCCCAAGTCCCTGGGTCATGACCATTTCCTCTCTACTCCAACTGTTACAAGTCAGCCTCTTGCGGTCTGGATCTGGATCCTGTCTCTTTATGTCCACAGAAAACACTGTTCCTTAGACAATTACCTGTCCGTCCACACAGAGGTCACCATCTCATATCTATTGGACCTTCTTGTTTAGCATATCATCTTTAAGGGAGGAAAAGAGAGATAGAAGGTAGGAGGGAGGAACATATGAGAGAGAGGGAGGGGGATTATTTCACTCACAGTAAAACTAAAACTGTAATGTCAACTTTAAAGCTCCACATCACTCTGTCTAGTTCATACCTAATTTTCCTGTGGTAGTTCATGAAAAATCCACCTCAAAGTTCCAGTGCCTTTTGTTTCTATCACCACCTGAGTTCCCTTCCCAGTCTAAGTAGACTTTCGTGCCTGCAAGTTGATAAGAATGGCTCCTGTCAAGATTTCCTAGCACTACCACTTTGAAAATACACTAACCTTCTACTATGTTACCTAAACCAAGAACAATGTCAGACCTCGTAGTTCATCTGTTCTGTGCCCGCTTCTCCCTCCCTCCCAATCTTAATCTCTTCCCTTCCCTCTCTCCTTCCATTCTCCATCCCTCTTTCCCTTTCTTTCCTTCCTATCTTCAGCTTCCAGAAGTACTTCCTCCTGATTTTACTTCTGAATCAACAGCTGCCTCTGAGGGCACTTTCTTTCTTCCCTGGTCTCCAAACTGTGGAGTGCCCCAGGTCTATCCCTTTCCTTGCCCAATGGGCCCATGAACAAAATGGCCCTGGTGGCAAAGATCCAGTTATGCATGGGCTCAACAACATGGACTCCCACTCCCCAATGGTGACCTGGAGATTGCCAAATCAGCTGCTGCTGAGTGCCAAATCTTCCGACAGCAGAGACCAATACTGAGCTCGAGATATGGCATCAAACACTAGGGTGACCAGCTAGTAACCTGTTGGCAGATTGACTACACTGGACCACTTCCTCTGTGGAAAGAACAGCACTTTGTCCTTAGTGAAGTAGATACTTATTCTGGTTTTAGATTTTTCCTTTCCTGCATGCAATGCAGCACTGAACAATTACTAGATTCTTGAAACTTCTGTTGGTAGGCAGTCACTGGTGGATTAGCAGGACCACAGCCTGTAAGCCATTCTAATAAATCTCCTTTCTATATCTGTATCTGTATCTGAATCTGTATATCTCTATCTCTGCCTATATCTATATCTGTATCTGTGTATCTGTAGCTATATATCTTTATCTCTACCTGTATCTTTATCTCTATCTTTCTGTACCTCTATCTCTATCTCTCTCTGTCTGTCTGTCTGCCTATGTAGATAGATTCATTCTGTGAGTTTGTTCCTCTTGAGAACCCTAACTAATACAACCTGAGCATATTAAATGTTAGTTCTTTATTTTGTTAAAACCAAATTTGATTCCTTGGTCTTCGTAACACTATTCAACTTCCTCAGACATCTTTTTTTTATCAGTTCCTTCCCTCTTTTCATTGAAAAACCAAATGGGCATACACTAATATAGTAAATGGGCTTTATAACAGTGAGCTAAATAGAATATTTATGAATAGTGCTTTTTAGGAAAGTGCAAGAAAAATTGTTCTTTACTATCTTCTGAAAACATTTATAGTAATTTGAATAATGAGTGGAAGTTATTTAGAATAGCCATGTTTCATGTGCTCCTATACAATAGCCATGTTGTGTCTGCTGCATGTAAGTATCCATATATTTTTAATATATGTTTCGCTAAGACTTTTATTCAATAAATATAGAATCCTGGTGTTTGGAAGGACTTTAGAGGACCGTTATTTTGGATAAGAGAGGTACTTAGTCACTGCTTCAGTTTTTTGTAAACTGTATAGTCAAATGATCATAACAGACTAGACAATGAGCTAGACTCAATTATAGTGTATGTGAGTTGTGAACAAATAGGACAGGAAAGTGAATAACTTATTATCTCTGGTAATATATAGCTGTGAAATATCACATGCATGCACACATATATCCATTACAAGGATGTAATCAATGAAAATGCTTAAAATTGATTTCATTATATATTTTACAGTGGTCAGATTGAATTTTTACAAGTCAAAACAAGATTTAACATTCAGAAAAAGCTGTTTCAGAGCATTTGAGTTGAAACGCCAATTTTAGTCAGTATTTTAAATAGACACATCCTGACTCCCTTCACAGATTGCCATTGGCCATATGGTAACTGCAGACATGCCCCAAAATAAAACTGCCATATGCAGATTTTAAAATACTGACCTCATCCCTAGAGAGCCATATTTATCTAGAAGTGCAGTGCAAACCATATCAAGTAAAATTATGTTTTGTGCCATGCCTGGGAGATTAAAATAAAATACATAATGAAAAACAATAAAAAAAATTAAAAAATTTGAAATGCAAAGAAAATAAGATTAGATGGCCACAGACATTTAATGTAAAGGCATCTGGTAGAATAGCTTTGGAATTCTTTTTCTTGACTATATACAGTACAATTACATACCAAAGCAGTTATGGGTTAGTCTGTGTTATGCCATCAAAGTAGATTTAGTGGGAATGCTTAATGAGTAATCAATAGGGGTGCTTAGCATGGGAGTCTGTTTTCCACTGGGGCTCTACTGAGAAGAGCTAACTGTACCATCCCGCCCAGGAGACCTCCCGGAAGGGACTATCGACCAGGGTCCAAAGCGTCCTGCCTGCAGGACTTTCAGGTGCTGAGAAGGGAGCTGTGGATAGTAGAAAGAAAGACAGGAGACCAGAAATGCCTGGGAGCAAGACGAAAAGTCCGATCAAGCTCCAAAAATGGCTTTATTGCTACGTATATATAAACACTTCAGGGCAGGAAGTAGCAGAGGAAGGGGGATTCCAGATGTCACATGTAGCTGTAAATCAGGGTGACAGTCATTGTTATCTTGAAGCTGCAGGCTACTTCAAATAGGATGTCCTATCGCTTGCTGGAGGCAGTGGGAAAGAGAAGGAATCAAAGGAATGCCTGCTGTGGAGCCCAGGACACTTTGACTTGCTAATTAAGCCAAGCCTGGGACACTCTGGCTAGTTGATTAAGAGCAAGGCCTTAGATTCAAACAAGGCCATTTGGTCTCCAGCACTCTACAAGTTTGATATTTGTTTGTTTTTAAGCATTTAGATATATGGGTTTGTTCCTGTGGTAGTATTTCTTTGCTCCATGATGAACTATTTCAAATGCAATGATACATTTTAGGTTCACCTTAAATCCCTTGGTATGACCCTGAAGGAAATGACTCTCCTCAGCCAGGAACTCTGAGCATTGCCCTTAGAGTAAAGAAAGCCACTGAAATTCTTCACAGTTCTTTACATTGCCTTGAGTTAAACCTAAACCTGTTTTTTAAAAAATATAGAGCCTCACTAATGTCCACTATTAGCTCTTTAAGTCAGTTTGTCAAAATCTATTTTAGACATTAACTTTTTTTTTGGAGTGGGCAAATTGTAAAAATTGTTGTATTCCCATGTAGAATCAAGTATAGTTTAAGAGAATATCTGAAATGTATTAGCATTGAGCAGACTCTCACATGACTATCTTTGTACTTTTCAGTTTTACAAAATGTTAACAAGATGAGTCTTTAACCAGATAAATCTAGTTGTATCTCCAGTCAAAAGGATCAATTATTTACATTAAAAACAATGTCACAATGAAAAATGAAACTAATGCACTCGCTTATTGAATGAGAAAACTGCATTTTGATATTGATTTATCTGAAGTATTGCTCTCTGGAGAGGGCCTACTTAACCAAGTGCTTCGGGCCATAAAATGTTTGGAGAGGAGATGCAATAGGGCTGAGGGGGTTCACATCAGATAGTAGAGATCTTAACTTTAAGGAAGAAAGAGTTCTACTGATTAAAAAAAAATACCAGCAACTATTGTGCTGCAATTTTTTTTGGGGGGGGGTAAGTGGTGGAGGGTGGGGTGGGTAGGGCACACATCAGAGTAGAATCTTCTATGTCTGAATTATCTCTACCACTGTGGAAAGACCTTAAACTTGCTTTCCAGTTCATGTCACTATAAACCCTGTGATGATCATTTTAATTTAGTGTGTAACATTGATTATGTGAACCTTAGCTATAAACAATGACAGCTAAAAACATTTGACCCAAATGTACCTGTTCCATCTCCTACAGTCCCAGGCCTGGCACCAGACACACAGCTCATGCACTGGCTTTTCTTGGTGAGTTTGCTCAGAACCAAACCTGTCTGTGATATCTGCATACTCCCAAGCCCAGCATTAGCTAGTCATCAACCAGACAGCCTGAGGCAGCTCAGACTCTCACATCAGATACACAATCAAAAAAAAAAAGAATCCATATGCCCAGGTCACATCAGAAAAGCAGACATCTTATGAGAGAGCAAGACAGGATGATACCCTCCTCCCCCCCAACTCACAAGTCCTATAAAAATGTTATCTTCTGAAAAATATCCAGATGAACTCTGAGACGTAGAATTTTAAAGAAACAACCAAATATTTGACCAAAGAATTCAAGGAATTTAAAGAAGACATGAATAAACAATTCAATGAACTTAAAAAGAATAATACAATCTTCAGTGAGTGCAAGCCTATTAATAATAACCTCAGCATACCCAAAATATGTCCAAATTGCATCCTGGGGAAAAAATAAAGCATTTCCCCTTGGAGTACTTTTATCATTAGCAAATACAGATTTGTGCTCTCTGCTTCTCTTCCTGTGCCTTTCATTGTCTCCTGTCTGTCATCTGTCTGTTGTATGAGTCTATACCTCAGGAATCTGTACCAGCCTGATTCCTGTCTTGTGAATCTGTCCCTATAGCTATGTGTCTGTGCCCCTGGGTATCTGCATGTCCTTAACAAAGGTGTTTGCTCTGTATTTAGTAAACAGTGTAGAAAGCATCACGTGGGAGAATGAATGAAGGAGAATTTACAAAAGCTTTTAGCAGGATTTTACAAGAGAATTAAACTTTACTGTCTGAAACTGACACAGTTAACAAGAAAACAGATTCTACTGAGTAATATTCAAATGCTGCTTCCACCATTTATGGTGGATATTTGTTTTATAAGGTTGCTGCTGAATCCTTATTGCTTTCAACAAATGGCTACCATAACACAAACACACACACACACACACACACACACACACACACACACACACACACGCACACATGTGGCTCAAGAGCATGGAAAAATATATAACTTAAGATTATACCCATGTATTAGCTTAGGTTATAAAAACTGATTACATGGGAAATTCAAGACAAGTAACATTCATTGTTATGTTCTCTTAAAGGCAGGTTATGCAAATAGGCTCAAAACATAGTAGGGTAGCAATCTTAAGTATTATGTGACCTCAAGATATGTTATTAATTTTGGTTGAGGGGACAGCAAAAGTTTCAGTCTTTTAGAATGTATGACATTTTCATAATAATGTAGCACTATAGTATTTAACAGAAGACAAGCATATATCTGAATGAAATGATGCAGACAAATCAGGATTTATAAACACAGTTCTGTAAAAGGATAGAAATATTGAAGAGAGAATTCAAGCTAAAATGAAGACAGAATTGGGGAAAAAAAGTTTAAAATTCAATTAGAAAACTCTGGGAAAGCCTTAAAAGTAGAATGAATAATGTAGAAAATAGAATATCAGGACTTCAGTATAAAGTAAAGGACTTTACCACTCAACAATGAAAATAATTTCAAAATATGAAAAATATTTTTAAGAGCACAAATAAAATGTATGAAGGAATTGTGAGACACCAAGAAAAGACCAAGTCTTTGAGTTACAGTCATTGAAGGCAAAGAATCCAAGTCAGTGGCATAGACCTGATCTTCAGCAGGATCATAGAAATGTCTCCAAGTTAAGGAAAGACTTGCATAGATATACAAGAAGTACACAGAGCACCAAGTAGACAGGAGTGAAAAAGAAACTCCCCATAGCGTATAGTTACAACTCCAAATTTATAGAACAAAGAGAGGTTAGTGAAAGCTGTAAAAGAAAAAGTACAAGTCGTATATAAAGGAAAATCCATTAGAGTAACATCTGGTTTCTCAGGGGAAACTCTAAAAGACAGAAGAGCGCGGGGCAATGAGCTTCAAGTTCTAAGACAACACAGATGCTGAACTAGACCACTGTACCAAGTAAAATTATGGCCATATTTGAAGGAGAAAGGAAAACTTTCAAGGATATAAACAGACCAAACAATTCACCCCAATAGAGACTACAGGAGACAGTACTTCAGACTGAAGAGAGGAACTGCCAGAGGCCAGTCCCAGCTATTCTTCTTCCTCTTGAGGCAATGGAAGAGGAAGAGTGTCAGTGGAGGTAAGACTTGGTCTTACAAGATATTTAGGATTGCTGTATAATAAAATAATGTTTACCTTATTTAAGTCTAAGTCACTTTGCTTCTGAAGCTGACATGTCTGTCTGAGTTGTTCTGAGGCCCAAAGCTGCACCTCATAGTAAGAGAAAAGGGGGAGGGGATTAAGCAAAGTAGCTTTTGTTCTATCTCTGCAGGAACTGCAGGGCTCTCTCTGCTAGTTGACATTGGGGGTAGAAAAAGGGACACATTGAAAAGTGATTTTAACCTTTACTTCTAAGTTCTTCAGTTCTCCAAAAAGGTTTTACAAATGTTCTCCTCCAAAATGTTTTCTCTAAAACCTTCTCCAAGAAGTTCTGGAAGAAAGTTCTCTGTTGTTCTCTAAAATGTTCTCTCTGCTCTCTTCTTTTCCTAATCTTGCTCTTTCCACCTGCTCTCTTGTAACAATAATGCTCTTACTCTTAATGCCTTTTCTCCCAATGATTTCTCTCCTAATTCCTTTACTTCTAAGTTCTTCTAGAGTTCAGTTCTGTCTAAAAAGTTGTCTAAAATGTTTTCTTCTCTCTCTTTGTCCTCACCACTTATACATCTTTCAAAATACATGATTACATAGTAAAAGGTTCACAAGTTTACACATAAATTCATATCATAAATTCAATAAGAATTTTATAACAAAGAATGTTTGCATGCATACCCATTATGAGTAATGATCTGCAGAAACATCATCTGTCACTAGCTCTACAGAGTCATAGAGAGTTAGTGAAGTTTTGTGTAGATGAACCCAGTCAATATTTTATCTTCTGTCGTTGCACCTATAATAAATCCTTAGTTCCTTTTTTATGATCTTTAGTTAATTATTGTTTTATGACTTCTTGGAATGTGCTCTAAGTTGTAGATGCCTGCATGCTACCTCAGAAGCAATTAACTCCTAACACTTGAAAACTGGCAGAGTTCTCTTTGCAGTTTTGACATCAGAACAGACTTAATAGCAGTCATATTATAAAAGAGCTTAGTAATTACTAATATAACTTTAGGAATTATTATAGGATCATCATTAAGAATTAATAAATCATCTATTTGTCTGTATAGCATCATTACAAGACAGTACATCTTTGTTGTTCTGCAGAGATCTGCTCAAAAGGGTTGGCTAATACCTAGTGGGGTGTGTGTGTGTGTGTGTATCTGTGTGTGTATAATTAATAATAGCAGGAATCTTTCCTAAAATGAAATCCTCCCTGGCCTTGCCTAAAGAAGCAATTCCATCATTAACCTTAACAGTCCATGGTGGAACCATCTCAGGAAGATCACCTGCTAGTTTTTAGCTTCTCCTTGATGGCTCCTGGAAAGGAATAAGTCTATCCAAGAGATTGTAGGAAAAAAAATCCGACCAACAAACAGACAAAACAAATAAAGCTATAATTACTGAAACACAAAATAGGACTAGGGACACAAACAACAACAAGAACAACAAAACGGACAGAAATTAACACATACATTTCAATAATAACTTTAGGTATTAGTAGGCTCATTGCCTTAAGAAGAAGACACAGGTTATTTGAATAAAGAAACAAAATATATCTTTCTGTGGTCTTCAAGAGACTCATCTTACCTTCAAAAAAAATGCTTCATTTGAAAGTGAAATGAAAGGATGAAGTAAAGTATTCCAAGCCAGTGGGACCTGAGAGCACTCCACTGTTGCTCTGCTAAAATCTGATGATATGGACTTGAAACTAAAACTAATTAGAAGAAATGAGCAATGACACATAATTTAAATCTAATCAAAGAAACAATTAACCAAGAAGACATTACTATTCTAAACATATAAGCACCAAACTTTTGTGTACCCAAAGGCTTAATAATGAACTTAAAGACTCAGATTAAATTCAACTCCAGTAACAGTGGAGTCCAATAGACAAAATGTTAAAAGAAAAATGTTTCAAAATTAAGTGACATTGTACATCACATAGTCTTAATAGGTATTGGCAAACAGTGCTACCTAATGTACATTCTCCTCAGGAGCCCATGGAAAACTTTATTAAATAGAATGCATGCCAGAACACAAAATAAGCCTTCACATATTCAAAAACACTAACCATAATCCAACAAAGTTTAAAATTACCAGCAAACAAATCTCCACTAATTATATAAACTTACAGAGACAACACACTAAATGATGAATTGGTTAAAGAAGAAATCAAGAAAGGAACATTTTAAAATCCTCTAATTAAATAAGGATTGAAAACACAACAAAATCTTTGAGATACATTAAAAACAGTCCTAAGAGGGAAACTTTGGCTCTAAGTACCTACGTTAAAACAAAACAAAACAACAAAAACAGAAAGGGTACAAATAAAGGACTTAATGAGGCATTTTAAGAGTTTTTAAAAACAAGAGAAAACCAAAGCCACATCCAGTAGACAGGAATGAATAACAAAAATCAGAGCATAAGTTTATTAAATAAAAACCAAACAATTCAAGGAATCACAAATATTTGAGCTGGTTCTTTAAGACGATAAATAAGATTGAGTGACTCTTGGCCCAACTAACCAAAAGAAAGAAAGAGATAACCCAGACTAACAGAATCATAAATTAAACTCTAGTTCTCAGAATAGATTACATCTAAACCAGTTGTTGGCCAAAGGCCCCATGGGAAGTTTTGAACAACCCAGGCTATTGCCCAGGCTATTGGGTATTCTTCACAAACTGATTGTAAGGCCCTATTGCTGAAGACAACACCTGTAGAAGTCATTGAACACAGAGAAGTTGAACGGGTACCTACAGAGACACTGGTGTCTATATAGATAATGTCTTCATCCCTACCGACTAATATTCATGGTATTGAAAGGTACGTATGTACTTTTCACACTACCAAAGGAGGAAGGCAAGCATCAACCTAGCTACAAATCCTTTGAATTACAATGATGCCCTGTAAGCAAGACGCACCAGTCCATTAGTGGCACAAAGATTGTGTGAGTAACCAATCAAAATCTGGTTGTATTTAAGGCCCAATCAACATATGAATTCATGGACCATGCATGGAGCCTTTAATGGTCTGCAACAGATAGGGTTCCTGTACTGAGAGGAGAAGTAAACACAAGTTCCCATCCCTAACCCAGAAGCTCTCTCCATATGAGTGCTTTCAAAGGAAGACTTAATTTCCTCCAATGGATATTAGAAATTTCCTCTACTGGGTATCTCATTCCCAGGAGTAGATAGCAACACAAAGGAAACTCAATGGCACTTTTGGTGGTTCTTTGTATTATAGTGCTTTGTCAGGACATTTCTTCCCCTTATAGATCCTTTGTGCAAACATTATGATTTCCAGTTTTGTGTTTTTATGGGGTCTCTGTGTGTGCAAACATGTGTCTCTGCATCTATATACGTGTCTCTTGTATATCTTCTCTAGTAGTTATCACTCCCAGTGCAATGTTCACTGAGAGCAAGCAAGAAAATGAATAGAATAATGACTTCAAAACAGTGACTGTAAATAGATTCAGGGAACTCAAAGGGGATATGAACCGATGCCTGAATGAAGATTGAGAAAACACAGATGAACAGTTGAGTTGAATAATGAAATGAATAACGAGAATCTCTGAAGAAAACCAAAACTGAAATAAAACTCGAAATGAAAATCTCAGGAAGTTAAACAAGGATCTCAGAGGAAATTATCACCAGATGATCATGTAGAAAAGAGAAATTAGGTTTGGAAGACACGGTAGTGGAAACTTAAAAATAAAAATAAAATGTAGAAAAACATAAACGGTTTCCACCTGTGGCTTGTGCCACAGGGCTCCATACCCAAATAGTGCAGGGAAAGAGCTAGCCTACCAGGGCTGTAGACAAGCCTGTGAGCAGGGGTAAGACCAGCAGCTCTGCTCAGAGGGACCCACCTGGAACACTCAGGACACAGGGACCGAGGAGGGGCCTTCCAGTTTCCTTCTGCGGCTGGGTAGCTGATCCTGTGACACAGGGTTCCATACTCAAAAAGTGCCAGGAGAGAGCTGGTCTCCCAGGAGTGCCAACACACCTTCGAACACAGGCAAGACCAACACTTCTGTTCAAATTCCTGGCTCAAGAGAGACCTTTGCAGAGCCATCAGGACACAGGAACCAAGAAACAGCTGGGGACAGGATCCTTCTGATTTCTGTCTGCATCCCAGAGCTGACCCTGTACCACAGCTCTCCAAATGCAAATTCCTCTCAGAGAGATTTGGTGTCCAAAGAGTACTGACACAGAGGCTTGTAGGAGGGAAAAGCCACAGTCAGAGAGAGCAAGACCAGCTAACACAAGAGATAACCAGATGGCAAAACGCAAGGGCAAGAACACAAGCAACAGAAACCAAGGCTACGTGGCATCATCAGAACCCAGTTCTCCCACCACAGCAAGCCCTGGATACCCTAGCACACCAGAAAAGCAAGGCTCAGATTTAAAATCACATCTCATGATGATGCTAGAAGACTTTAAGAAATAAATAAATAACTCCCTTAAAGAAATACAAGAGAACCCCGGTAAACAGCTAGAAGCCCTTAAAAATCCCTTAAAGAATTACAGGAAAACACAATCAAACAGGCGAAGTAAATGAACAAAACCATCCAGGATCTAAAACTGGAAAGAGAAACAATAAAGAAATCACAAAGGGAGACAACCCTGGAGATAAAAGACCTAGGAAAGAGATCAGGAGTCATAGAATGCAAGAGATAGAAGAGAGAAAATCAGGTGCAGAAGATATCATAGAAAACATTGACACAACAGTCAAAGAAAATGCAAAAAGCAAAAAGCTCCTAACCCAAAACATCCAGGAAATCCAGGATACAATGAGAAGAGCAAACCTAAGGATTATAGGTATAGAAGAGAGTGAAGATTCTCAAATTAAAGGGCCAGTAAATATCTTCAACAAAATTATAGAAGAAAACTTCCGTAACCTAATGAAAGAGATGAACAAAAACATTCAAGAAGTCTACAGAACTCCAAATAGATTGGACCAGAAAAGAAATTCCTCCTGTCACATATTGGTCAAAACACCAAATGCACAAAACAGGGAAAGAATATTATTAAAAGCAGTAAGGTAAAAAGGTCAAGTAACATATAAAGGTAGACCTATCAGAATTACACGAGACTTCTCACCAGAGACGATGAAAGCTAGATGATCCTGGGCAGATCTCATACAGACCTTAAGAGAACACAAATGCCAGCCTAGGCTACTATACCCAGCAAAACTCTCAATTACCATAGATGGTGAAAGATAGTCTATGATAAAACCAAATTTACACAATATCTTTCCATAAACCCAGCCCAACAAAGGATAATAGATGGAAAACGCCAACACAAGGAGGGAAACTACACCCTAGAAAAAGCAAGAAAGTAATCTTTCAACAAACCCAAAAGAAGATAGCCACACGAACATAAAAATAACATCAAAAATAACAGGAAGCAACAATCACTATTTCTTAATATCTCTTAACATCAATGAACTCAATTCCCTAATAAAAAGACATAGACTAACAGAATGGATACATAAACAGGAACCAGCACTTTGCTGCATACAAGAAATGCACCTCAGTGTCAAAGACAAACACTACTTCAGCATGAAGGGTTGGAAAAAATTTTCCAAGCAAATGGTCCCAAGAAAGAAGCTGGAGTAGCCATTTTATATCGGATAAAATCGGCTTTCAACCAAAAGTCATGAAAAAAGGTAAGGAAGGTCACTTCATACTCAGCAAAGGAAAAACCTACCAAGAACTCTCAATTCTGAACATCTATGCTCCAAATGCAAAGGCCCCCACATTCATAAAAGAAACTTTACTAAAGCTCAAAGCACACATTGCACCTCACACAATAATAGTGGGAGACTTCAACACCCCACTATCATCAATGGACAGATCTTGGAAACACAAACTAAACAAGACACAGTGAAACTAAAAGAAGTTATGGACCAAAAGGATTTAACAGATATCTATAGAACATTTCATCCTAAATCAAAAGAATATATCTTCTTCTCAGCACCTCATGGTACCTTCTCCAAAATTGACCATATAATCAGTCACAAAACAGACCTCAACAGATATAAGAAGATTAAAATAATCCCATACCTCCTATCAGATCACAACGGATTAAGGCTGGTCTTCAATAGCAACAAAAACAACAGAAAGCCCACATACACATGGAAGCTGAACAATGCTCTACTCAATGACAACTTGGTAAGAAAGAAATAAAGAAAGAAATTAAAGACTTCCTAGAATTTAATGAAAATGAAAGCACAACATATCCAAACTTATGGGACACAATGAAAGCAGTGTTAGGAGGAAAACTCATAGCTTTGAGTGCCTCCAAAAAGAAACTGGAGAGAGCATACACTAGCAGCTTAACAGAACACCTGAAAGCTATAGAACAAAAAGAAGCTAATGTACCCAAGAGGAGTAGAAGGCAGAAAATAATCAAACTCAGGGCTGAAATCAACCAAGTAGAAACCAAAAGAACTATACAAAGAATCAACAAAACCAGGAGCTCGTTCTTTGAGAAAATCAACAAGATAGATTAAACCCTTAACCAGACTAACCAGAGGGCACAGAAACAGTATTCAAATTAACAAAATCAGAAATGACAAGGGAGATATAATAAAAGGAACAGAGGAAATTTAAAAAATCATCAGATCCTACTACAAAAGCCTATACTCAACAAAATTGGAAAATCTGGATGAAATGGACAATTTTCTAGACAGATACCAAATACCAAAGTTAACTCAGGATCAGATAAACCATTTAGATGATTTATCTAATCACTCCCATAACCCCTCAAGAAATAGACACAGTCATTAAAAGTCTCCCAACCTAAAAAAGCCCAGGACCAGATGAGTTTAGTGCAGAATTCTATCAGACCTTCAAAGAAGACCTAATACCAATACTCGTCAAACTATTCCACAAAATAGAAACAGAAGGAACACTACTCAATTCATTCTATGAAGCTACAGTTACACTGATACCAAAACCTCACAATGACCCAACAAGGAAAGAAAACTTCAGACCAATTTCCCTTATGAATATAAATGCAAAAATACTCAATAAAATTCTCGAAAACTGAATCCAAGAACACATCAAAATGATCATTCACCACGATCAATTAGGCTTCATCCCAAGGATGCAGGTATGGTTCAGTACACAGAAATCCATCAATGTAACCTACTACATAAACAAACCCATGGAGAAAAAGTACATGGTCATTTCATTAGATACTGAAAAAGCATTTGACAAAATTCAGCATCCCTTCACGATAAAAGTCTTGAAAAGATCAGGATTCAAGGCCCATACCTAAACATAGTAAAACAATATACAGCAAACCAGTAGCCAACATCAAACTAAATGAAGAGAAACTTGAAGCAATCCCACTAAAATCAGGGACTAGACAAGGCTACCCTATCTTTCCCTATCTATTCAATATAGTACTTGAAGTTCTAGCTAAAGCAATTACACAAGAAAAGGAGGTCAAGGGGATAAAAATTGGAAAGGAAGAAATCAAAATAGTCACTTGCAGATAATATGATCATATACTTAAGTTACCCAAAAACTCCACCAGAGAGCTGATAAACAACTTCAGCGAAGTGGCCAGATATAAAATTAACTTAAACAAATTAGTAGCCTTCCTATACTCAAAGGATAAACAGACTGAGAAAGAACTTAGGAAAATGACACCCTTTGCAATAGTCACAAACAACATAAAGTATTGTCTTAGTCAGGGTTTCTATTCCTGCACAAACATCATGACTAAGAAGCAAGTTGGGGAGGAAAGGGTTTATTTGGATTACACTTCCACGTTGCTGTTCATCATCAGAGGAAGTCAGGACTGGAACTCAAGCAGGTCAGAAAACAGGAGCTGATGCAGAGGCCATGGAGGGGTGTTCCTTACTGGCTTGCTTGCTTGCTTCTCCTGGCTTGCTCAGCTGGCTTTCTTATAGAGCCCAAGACTATCAGCCCACAGATGGTACCACCCACAAGGGGCCCTCCCCTCTTGATCACTAATTGAGAAAATGCCTTACCACTGGATCTCATGGAGGCATTTTCTCAACTGAAACTTCTTTCTCTGTGATAACTCCAGCTTGTTTCAAGTTGACACAAAACAGCCAGTATAAGTATCTTGGTGTGACTCTAAACAAACAATTGAAAGAACTTTATGACAAGAACTTCAAGTCTATGAAGAAAGAAATCAAAGAAGACCTTAGAAGATGGAAGGATCTCCCATGCTCATGGATTAATATAGTAAAAATGGCCATCTTGCCAAAAGCAATCTACAGATTCTGTGCAATCTCCATCAAAATTCCAACTCAATTCTTCATAGACTTAGAAAGAGCAATTCTCAAATTCATTTGGGATAACAAAAACCCAGGATAGCAAAACCTATTCTCAACAATAACAGAACTTCTGGGGGAATGAGCACTCCTGACCTCCAGCTGTACTACATAGCAATAGTGATGATAAAAAAAAAAAAAAAAAAAAAAAAAAAACCTGCATGGTATTGGTACAGTGACAGGCAGGTAGATCAATGGAATAGAATTGAAGACCCAGACATGAACCCACACACCTACAGTCACTTGATCTTTGACAAAGGAGCTAAAACCATCCAGTGGAAAAAAGACAGCATTTTCAACAAATGGTGCTGGTTCAACTGAAGGTCAACATGTAGATGAATGCAAATTGATCCATTCCTATCTCCCTGTACAAACCTCAAGTCCAAGTGGATCAAGGATCTCCACATAAAATCAGATACACTGAATCTAATAGAAGAGAAATTGGGCAAAGTCCCAAACACATGGGCACAAGGGAAAAGTTCCTGAACAAAACATCAATGGCTTATGCTCTAAGTTCAAGAATTAACAAATGGGACCTCATAAAATTGCAGAGCTTCTGTAAGGCAAAGGACACTGTCAGTAGGACAAAATGGGAATCAACAGTTTGGGAAAAGATCTTTACCAATACTACATCCGATAAAGGGCTAATATCCAATATATATACAAAGAACTCAAGAAGAATTCCAGAGAACCAAATAACCCTATTTAAAAATTAGGAACAGAGCTAAGCAGAGAATTCTCAACTGAGGAAACTGGAAGGGCTTAGAAGCACTAAAGAAATGTTCAACATCCTTAGTCATCAGTGAAATGCAAATCAAAACAACCCTGAGATTCCACTTCACACCAGTCAGAATGGTGAAGATCAAAAACTCAGGTGACAGCAGATGCTGGCGAGGATGTGGAGAAAGAGAAATACTCCTCCATTGCTGGTGGGATTGCAAGCTGGAAATCAGTTTGGCAGATCCTCAGAAAATTGAACATACTACTTCCTGAGGACCCAGCTATACCACTCCTGGGCATATACCTAGAAGACGCTCCAACATATAATAAGGACACATGCTCCACTATGTTCATAACAGCCATATTTATAACAGCCAGAAGCTGGAAACAGCCCAGATGTCCCTCAACAGAGGAATGGATACAGAAAACATGGAACATTTACACAATGGAATACCACTCAGCTAATAAAAACGACTTCATGAAATTTGCAGGCAAATGGATGGAACTTGAAAATATCATCCTGAGTGAGAACAAAAGAACAAACACAGTACGTACTCACTGATAAGTGGATATTAGCCCAAAAGTTTGGAATACCCAAGATTCAATTTACAGACCATATGAAGCCCAAGAAGAAGGAAGACCAAAATGTGGATGCTTCAGTGTTTCTTAGAAGGGTGAACAAAATTCTCACAGGAGGAAATATGGAGACAAAGTGTGGAACAGAGACTGAAGTAAAGGCCATCCATAGACTGCCCCACCTGGGGATGCATCCCGTATATAGCCACCAAACCTGGATGTTTTTGTGGATACTGGGAAGTGCTTGCTGATGGAAGCATTATAAGTTGTCTCCAGAGAGGCTCTGGCAGAACCTGACAAATACAGAGGTGGATGCTCGAAGCCAACCATTGGACTGAGAATGAGTTTCCCCAATGGAAGAGTTGGAGAAGGAGCTGAGGGGGTTTGTAGCTCATGGAGGGAACAACACTGTTAACTGGCCAGACCCTCTGGAGCTCCCAGAAACTGGACCACCAGCCAAATAATACACATGGAGGACCCATGGTGCTGGCTGCATATGTGGCAGAGGAGGGCCTTGTTGGCCATGAGGGAGAGGAGAGGCCCTTGGGCCTGAGGGTGTTAGATGCCCCAGTGTAGGGTAATGCTAGGGAGGGAAGACGGGAGTGGGTGGGCGGGGGAGGGGAATGGGATGGGGGGTTTCCAAAGGGGAAAACTTTTGAAATGTAAATAAAGGAAATACCCAAAAAAAGCATAAAAAAGAATAAACAACAACTAAAAAAAGAAAAACATAAATAAACAGGAATCAAACATGAGAAAATCTGTGACACCAAATAAAGACCAAACCTATGAATAATAGATAAATAAGGAAAAGAAGCTTGTACAAACCCATGGGAACAAAGTGAAAAACTTTCAGCAAAACCGTAGTAGAAAAAGCTCAAATCTAAAGATAGAGATGCTTATTAAGTTGCAAGAAGCATTCAGAACACCAAATACAATGGGCCAAAACAAACAAACAAACAAAAATCAACAAAAAAACAAAAAACAAACCAACTCTCTACATGACAGTAATCAAACATTAAATGTACAGGATTATCTGTACATTCGTCCATCTGTACATCTGATTCTGTTAGGGTTAGCTAATCCACTGCCTCCTCCTAGGCACTGTACATAATAAACATGCTGAGTTTTCAAGTTGCTGTTACTGCCTGCATCTCCATCAGAACATATGATCCACCTGATCCCAGCTTTTCTCTGTATCTGGCTGTCCTTTCTTCATCCCCTCTTGTCTCTGGTAGGCCAATCCCTAAGCCTTATAGATTGTGGCATTGGGATTGAATTTTCATGAAAATATAGCATATCACAGTCTATGGGACATAATGAAGGACATAAGAGGAAAGTTTGTAACACTAAGTGCCCACATACAAAAACTTGGATGATCTTATTCATAGTAATCACTTAATATTGTACCAGAAGACCTTGGAAAAATAAGAACAAAGAACACACAAAAAGAATAGATAAAAATAATAAAAATCAGTGCTGAATTTCAATGAAATAGAAATTAAAATTACAAGGTATTAACTAAACAAAGAATTGCTTCTTTGGAAGATTAATAAAATCAATAAAGCTGTAGCCAAATTAACCAAGAGAAATAGAGATAAATCTAGTTTTGTTAATTCTGAGACCTATCATGGCCTGAGAAGATGCAGACTCACAGTTTCTTTGCATGCCCCAACTAGAGAGATTCATCTACTGCCCACCCAGTTAGGGGTGGTTGAAGTTTCTCTTCCCCTTTGTTAACTGCTGACCTTGATTGTCTGCCAGCATTGAGCCACAGGTGATATAAGTGTTGTTAGTACGTCAACCATCTTTGTTCACACAATGACAGCATTAGCTTCTAGCTTTACCATGGAGTTACGGTGATCACACCCACCAAGAAGGACCTACCATCATTTATGGTTACATCATATTTAGATACTTGTCTGTGGAGTCATCTCAGATGGTCTCCCACGTGGAAGTGCCTTGTTAGGAACTATTCTTACTTTCAGTTGAGCCTGTTACAATTAGGTGCATTAGAAGCAAAAATACATAAAAGGACACCAGTGTGCTTTGGGGAAACAGTTGGCCTACTGTTACTGGCCCAGACCCTTGCCTTTCTTCTTGGCTAGTCTGCTTGGCTGCCTCGTGCCCACTGCAAGCCTTTCTGTTTTACATTCCTGATGATGCTGACCTCATAATTTTATCTCTAGCTTTCTATTTAATCCTAAAGTCTGTTTTTACTATAACATGTGTTAGCTATGTTAATCCCTCAGTTGAGAGGAGAAAACACCACCAACCCAAATCATCATGGCTATATAGATTAAAGCAAGCAATTAATTAAAGAAATCTTTTTTAAAATAAAAGATTCATGTACATGGACTGTCTTTTCCTAAAAGTGAAGTACAAAAGATCAGCATTGGACATGGGTAAGATAAGGGTTTTTATAATTTAAGAGTAAGGAGTTTCCAAATAGGAGATTTGGTTGGTTACAGAAGCAGAACATAAGCATAGCAAGTTGGTCATAACAAACTCTTGAAACAGAGTCATGGTTGCAAGGTGACCATAACAAGGTAGTTATGACAAGGTAGTCATAACAACATAGTCATAACTGGTGGTCATCACAACAGGTGGCCATAATAACCTTTTGAAACAAAGATACGGTTGTTGTTTCCTAAAACAGTCCATACAAAGCCATTTGTAGTTAAGGTTACAGATGGGGCTTAGCCCAATCCTTGAGAGACAGACTTAATCATAAACAGGAATGAACCTCGTTTGTCTTTGCTATAAGATGACTCTTCAACCTAAGATGGAGGCAGGCTGGTTCATCGGCTACTTATAATTTTCACTGTGTCTCTTCTCCGTTACTGCTTATGAAGGTCCTGCCCCTGCATCATTACCTTCTCTCTTTTTAGAGTTAGGCTTTTGAAGAGGGAGATTAGAGAATGCCCCAAAATTGATAAATAAAATCAGCTCTTGTTTCCATGATATAGTGCTCTGCCACCTCCTGCAGTATGAAGAATTAGAATGCCGCCCCCTTTCAGTGATGATCTTAATTTTTACTTAGTGTTGAATGATTAAAACTGCTGTTTTGAAAAGTAATTGCTGTGTGAGTTTTCCTGGGAAGACATGAAAATGTGTCTGTTCGTTTCAGTTAGAGCACCAGTAAGCAGACAAAGTAATTCCACCGAAATCTAACCTAGTGCAGTAAATGTCTAGGAGTTATTCATAAGACTATGGAAAAGAATTTGTGTATTGAATCGTGGGTGACTCAAAGGTAGCTGCATCACCAAAAAACCTACTCTAGTACAAGTAATGACTCAAAATCTACATCCAAGGAGCTTGAGGGGATTAGAGGTTCTGTACTATGCAGCTGTGACAACTTAGACAACATTAGATGAGCCTTGTAAATCTTGTAGTCTTCAGGAATATCCTGAGTCTTATAAGGTTGTTTAATTTATTACATCTATTTCGCATGTATGTTTGTATGCATAGGTGTGTGTGCATGGGTGTGGGTACATGTTTATGGGTACACACATGCTAAATCACAAGGTTGAGGTCAAGGGACAACTTGCAGGAATCTCAGTCAGTTCTCTGATTCTACCTGTGGGTCCCAGAGAATGAACTGGGGTCACCAGGCTTGGTATTTGGCAGGAAGTTCCTTTACTGGATGGGCCTTCGAGAGAGCTCGCAGTCTACTTTTTGTTAACTTCTTTCACTGATTTCCCGAGTTTTATGAGATGCTGGCCTCCCTCCAGGAGATAGTCCTTCCCTTGGGAGGAAATACAGTACAACACTAGGAGGCCATGTTGGACTACTGCTCTTTGGCAGAGCTGGAGGTGAGCACAGAGCCTCGCCCATGCATGAGAGGCCTCTTCCACAGAGCTGTGCTCCTTGCCCCGAATCCTTGGCCTCTCTTTCCCCTCCCTTCTTCCATGTGCTCTCTTCTTTTCTTTTCTTTTTTTCCTTGCCAGAGGAAGAAAAGTTGGGCAAAGAATTGGGGCAGGAAAAGATCTGCTTTTGAATGGGAGGATACATTAATAGTCTCATGTGTTTGGCTCATTTTTATATCTGTTCCTGAGTACTTTTGGAATAATTACGATTTTCCGAGAACCATGTGGACAGAAAACAACATTCTTTAAGGTGTTATATTTCAAGATATTCCATGCTTTTGTGGCATTCTTTTATTCAGAATTAAGTAGGACAGTAGCTTTTTCTTTTTTCCTTCTTCGTTTTAATGTAATCCACCCCACAAGATAAGAGGACATCTTGTTACTTTTCTTCATGGCAACCAGCTTATGTAAAGCTCAGTACGCAGTAGTCACAGTGGTTGCATTTGCAAGATAAAATCCTCAGTAGTGTGTGTTAAGTGATTTAATCTTTAAAAAAAAAAAAAAGAAAGAAATATTGTTCAGATTTCCAGATAATATATCAAATATGAGTATGGAATTTTTAAAACTAAAGCAGTCTTATGCATAGAAACACAGTTTGCATATCTCAAAATATTTAGGGGCAGCTGCATGTTATCTAAAGACATCAGTGCTATCTGATTCATATCAATGTATTAGCTAGAACTGATTCTTTACAGGGTCGGGCACAAACCCTATTCATTTATCATCGATTTTTTTTACTTTATAGTTTCCTAGTATTTTGTTTAGCTGTATTATGTTAAACATAAAATAAATATTACTATTTATATTTAATTGCTTTTTAAACCCTTCTTAGAATTGAACCTAGAGCATCAGGCACACTAGGTAAGCACTTTACCAAGAAGCTATATCCCTGGCCCTTGCTTTTTAAGATTTTATCTTGAGAGCAAGTCTTACTTCCCATAACGTTATATTCTATTTGTTCTTCATACTCATGAAATTGTTTATTTTATTTTTGTGGAACTCTAAAAGTGGAGTGTTTATTTGCTAACAGGGAAGGGAAACTCGTAAATTTTTTTCATCTCGTTTTATTTAAGACACTGGGTCTTCTCTGTAACCCAGATTATCCTCAAACTCACTGGTATCCTGTTTTAGATTACCAAGTTTTTGTATTATACATGTAGGACACACACACACACACACACACACACACACACACACGCACACACACACTCACACACACACTCACCTACCTGTGAAATAGAAATTATCACCTAGGAGGTCGATAGAGTTCCAAGAAGGAAGGCCCAGCACATAGATACTGAATAGCTGAGGTCAATTCAATCCCCATTTTCCTTGATTGGAGAAACTTGCACTATTCAACCCTGCCATGGTTGTGTGCTGATGGCAAATCGAAGTCAAGTATAGTCTTGTTTCCTAACGTGTAATATCATTTTTTAAAAATTGGACAGGTTAAAAAAATCTTTTATTTTATAGCTAAGACTAGCCAATTGAAAATATCTGTCTTTTCATTTAAAAGTGGCTGTGTCTATATATTGTTAACATTAAAATTTCTAGTCTCTTAAGAAAGTGACTCATTTTTAAAATGGCGATTTCTTTGCTCAAGAATGGTTTTCTGAAGTGGTTGTTCTCAATACATCTTTTCCTCAGTAGCACCAGGCCCCTGTGGCTGTTAAAAATTTCTGAAGTTTTACATGGGAAAATTACTAGGATGGAGAATAAATTTATGGCCATGTCATATATTTAAGTGCCCCTGATTAAGCCAGAATTTTAAAATTCAGAAAGAATTCTTGATAGTAATAATATAAGCTTCCTGGAAAATAGTATTTCAGTAGTAGTAAGCTCTGTCATTATCTGTCCTCACAAGTAGCAAAAAGTATTTCCTTTAGGAACCTGGAATAATAATATATAGATTAACACAGAGGTTGCATTTGGGCCCAAATTTATAGTGATTTATTTGCAAGGATGTACTTATAGACAACTGGCCCATCACAGCATCTTGGCAAACTGATTGCTTTGCAGGATTTCAAAATATATTGGCCTAAATGCCAGTGAAGGAATGATTGCACCACATGGGTTGGATTTATCAATAGCAGCAGCATATTATCCCAAAAAGAATGTGTGCCGGGTTCCAGCTTGCAATGACAAACATCACCTGCTCCTGTTGAGGAGAACAGCATGGGTGCACTCAAGGCGTCATGGTGCCTGTAACCGACCACAACACTGCTTAGCGTTTGGGAATATGCTCAGATGTTGCCAGCCACAAGTTCTCAGCAACATTATCTGCCTGGAGGTTTGTGTGATGTGTGTGTGTGTGTGTGTGTGTGTCCCTTCCTTTCTTCCTCATATTCATTAAGCAAATAGTTATTTACTGTTGTCTATATGCCTGATCCTGGATGAAGGTCAGGAATTATAAGTTAAATGATAAAGCAAGGGCTAAGTCTGAAGGAAACATCCATGAAATTCAATATGGATAAAAGAAGTTACCAAAAATTACAAAAGAAATTGTCAAGGAGCAAGAGCATAGAAAGGGCCAGTCATCTGAGATCAGAATAGTCCCCAGCAGAATAAAATATTTTAAGGTGCAGTTATGAAGACATATGGCTTATTTTGGTAGCACGGGTTGTCCAAAAGTTGGCAGACCATTGTGTGATAGAGGGCAGGTATGTAAAATAGATTGAAAAGGTAGGCTGCCCCCCCATGAAACACTCTAGTGGATCTGTTTATCCAGAGACTTCAGCAGGTTAGAGAGTTGCTCGACCTCATAGCAGATGCTATGGCAACAGTGTGGAGGTGCTGGCTGTACCCAAAGAACATTACAGACAGAGAAGCTGTGTGTGAAGCTTGTGACTAATATACAATGTGGCCCGGAAACAGTACTGTTTCTAATACTCATAATAGGAATCTTTCCCTGCAGTAGAGATACGGGCTCATGGCATGGTTGTTCTTTGAGCACCATGGACACCTTAGGGCTGTGTGTATTGTCTGTTGGTGGAGATTTGTGAATGAATGCCTGCTCCAGCAATACAGAAGAGGACATAGAAGAGACAGAACAAGAGCAATCCTAGTATTTTATAGAAGATTAGAAATTAAATGTAGTTAATACTTGATTTTTAGATCTGGGAAGTAGGAATGGATAATGAATGGGTAAAAACTATAGTCCTTGGGTTACAGATACTTAGGTAATGCAGGAAAAGAACAAGGTTGAGGTAAGAAAGGATGACTTTTGTGTGTGGTTGGCATGTTTGTGTGTGTGTGTGTGCATGCGTGTGTGTGTGTGTGTGTGTGTATGAGTATGTGCACATATGTGTTTATGTTGTATACATGAGTGTCTGTGTGTATGTATTTGTTTATATGAGTTCATGTGTGTATGTTTGTATATAGGATTATAGGTGTATATGCATATGTTATGTATCTATATGTGCCTTGATCTCAGCATACTATGTATGAAGCTCTTAGTGTACTTATGGCCATTGTGGTGGAACTTGTTTGGTTTCTCTGTAGGAATCCTTCTCTATTACCATGACCACAAGCTCCTTGATGGTGGGCCATCTTATGCTTCTGAGCCTCATACAGAGTAGATTCCAGGAAGGTTCTCCACATGTGGCAAAGGGAAGGCAGAAGGGAACAATAGGCTGCCTATGGTGGTATCTTAATTAGATGTTTTGAGTATATCATGTGACCTCCCTTTAGAGCAAGAACAAGAATCGTTCTGGAAGCTCCATGGGCCTGCTCAGTAGGAATTTGTCCTAAAGTCACGGTGGCTCATTTTCCTAATCTTTCTTAGACATTCTCAGATCTCTCTGGATGCAGGAATGAAATAATGAGGGCTGATTCTCAGAGTAGAGGGGGGAAGGCAAAGGGATGGGGAAGACAGCCTTACACGTTGACATGATACGTTGACATTACCCAGAATGCGATTCATCCTGCATCTTGGAAGTGCTCTGATCTTACAGTTCTTATTCAGAATGTTTATAACTTGTTCATTCTTTTATGCCTAGAAAATGAGGCGATCCAAATATATCTTTTAAGGTGTCTTGTACCAATGGCAGGGACAATTAGTGCACATTCTACATTTAAATCTGTCGGTTATGATCTCGGGACAGCTCCAGGCAAGAAAGTTACAGACAGCCATGTTTATGAGGCCAAATTAAAGTCCTTTCTTAGCCAGCCACTGAGATCAGGCTCTTTCCCAAGAGAACTATTACCACTGAATCTCTGGTATACAGCATTTATTAAAAAAACAAGTACCAACATAACATCAGATGTTGTCAGATGCAGTTTTGGGGAGCCTGGTAACATTTGTTTTGGCAGAACACAGGTCTTTTGGTTTGGTTTCTGGGTCATGGTCTGGGTGAGGTAATGTCTTGAATGTGTTGCTGAGGTGGACATGGCTGCTCAGGGGAGTGAGGAGCTTTCAAAACCCAATCGTGTTAGCATACACAAAACAGATTCAGGGTAAGACCAGGACAAGGACGTGGTGCTAACTTGCTCACTTCCTGACTTGCCCTCATTGTGCTTAAGTTTCCTCGTTTCTGTTGCAAGTCTGTGCATCCTTTCTGTGTGAGATGCTTTTATGATGACAAAATGGCTATGACATCATGAAGAGATGGTAAAATGTGACGTCATCGGAAAGTGCCAATGCTTAATATCCCTGGTGATTAATAATCCTAAGTAAGTGCGCTTGCCTCTGAAGTGAGATGATGACTGGCAGGTATATGTCAAGATAGCAAGTTTTCTTGAATACCAAGGGGAACACAGACGATACTTTGAAATGATCAGTGGTGTTTTGGTGCCTTTGTGGGGCTTGGTCATCCTCTCTTGATAACACCTGTCAGAAAGTGAGAATGGCCTGGCCAAACTGCTATTTTGGGGAGAACTTGCTTGATTGAAGGCAAATCACAGGCCCCTAATTGAGGAGTAAGGAGATTAATGTTTGAAGTAAGAGATGATCACCACAGCACTGCTACAACAAAGAATTTCTTCTGTGGAAGGATCTCCAGTGGGGAACCTTTTCCACCTTACATCTTGTAATTTGTTCATCATAAAATGCCCACTTATTCTTTTCTTTAGTATGTGATAAAGTCTTCAGGTACATGGGACAAACAGGGAGGACTATGCTGAGGAGAAGGTTGCAGATGTAGTGCCCATGCACCTCCTGCAGGATTTTCTCTGTATTCTTGAACGGGCTGGGTCAGCACTGTTCAGGCAATAAATACTCTGGCTAATCATTAACAGAAGCCTGTGTCTCTTGTAAGCAAAAGGAATGTGGCCTTGAGATATCACTATCCACTTCGCCATGTTGGCCTTCCTGACGCCTAAAATCCTTTCTGTTGGTAAAGTTCTCCTTATTTTTAAAGAGTCCACTGAAGTATAGTTTATAGGACATGTCTAAAAACAGTAATTTAACAAGTTATAGCATAGGTGAAATACCATCCAACCATCCAAACAAGCAAGAGATTGAAATTCCTCTGACTCACAAACCCTTTCTATGGTGCCTTTGACAGCCTCTCCCCCAAGTGACAAAAGTCAGCTTGGACTAAGGGTCAAGCTCTGTGTATGTGTGTGTGTGTTTGTGTGTGTTTATAGTGGTGTGTGTGAGAGTATATAAGTGTGTGCATATGTGTATATGTGTCAGTGTATATATGCATGTGTGTATGTATGTATGTGCATGTGTTTATGTGTGCATATACAATTATGTGTGAATGCATATATTGTGTATCTGT
>CM052718.1:11550677-11577264 GCA_028551405.1 Uromys caudimaculatus
ACACATCTATTGACCCATGGTTTGGACTACATATGAGGCAGAAGAATCACCTCGATGGCCATCAGGGAGAAAGGAGAGGACTTTGGGCCTGAGGGTGCTAGAGGCCCCAGTAAAGGGGAATGTCAAGGTGGAAATATGGGAATGGGTGGGCGGGTAGGTGGGAGGAGGAATTCCCTCACAGAGGCGGGGAGGGGGAGGGGATACGGGGTTTCCAAAGAGGAGACCCAGAAAAGGGGAAACATAGGAAATGTAAATAAAGTATCAAAAATAAAAAAATAAATAAATAAATAAATAAAAATAAATAAATAAAAAATCAAAAGCTATTGGAAGAGAAAAAGGTTGTTTCTATTACTGCAAAGAGATATTATACTAAATGCCTACAACTAGTTGAACTGAAATGGCTGCAAAAATGTTGAGTTTGCTTTGGTAATATCCTTCAACTGTGGTTACTTTAAGATTGCTATGGACATATTATTTAATTTTTCATTGTCTACCAAGCTAGAAAGTCAGACTTTTGAGAAATTGACAACATTTATAAATACTATGTAGTTATTATAACTTGTTATTATAACTTGTTTTGACTTCTTATAGTCGGTGTGGTGGAAGAAAATCTCTAATTTTTAAATTATAAAAAAAAAAAAAAAAAAAGGCATATCTCAACCTGCCAGTGACTGGTATTAAAGTTGAATTAGAGATTCAGTACCAGGGCTCTCTAGACAATGGTGTGGTTGCTTTACTGATATTCTGTACAGCAATTATTCCAAGATAGCTCAGGGTTCAGAGCAGGGACAGAGAAACAATGAAAAACATGTGAGCATTTATCATGATCCCTGGATATGCTCAGGATACAGAAGATCTCAAGGTTTAATTGCAGATGTTTGCATAATGCCCTTGAGATCACTAAGCTTCATTGCTCAGGAGAGGGTAGGGAACATTTTGCCTATGTCATTGCTTGGATGGCTAGACACATTCCTCTCAAGGGAGTAAATAATTTCTAAGGGAACAGGGTTCACTCTGCAGGATATTGTAAGAAAATCTATTCTATGCAGACTATAAAAGTTGAATTTTTGAGCTGGCAGGACAGCTCAATGGGTAAAGGCCTGTCACCAAGACTGAGCCTAACAACTTGAGTTTAATCTCCAGGATGCACATGGTAGAAGCAAAGAATCAACTACTGCTAATAGTTCTCTGACCTCCACATGCATGTCATGACATGGAGGTCCACATATATGCACTTACATACATGCATACATACATACATGCATACATACATATGTACGTACATATATATGATTCAAAAGTTATTTTGAATAGAAATTCGTCTCACAGTTCTGGTGAAGACAATTAGCAAATCACTTTGATCAGGCTGAAGTGAAGGCATTGGGTGTGTATGTGTGTGTGTGTGTGTGTGTGTGTGTACATATGTGTTTACATGGATATACATGTGTGTCTGCATGTGTATATATGTTTATATGTGTTCATGTGTGTCTCTGTGTGCATAGTTATTTGTATATATGCATGTATTGTGAGTCTATATGTCTGTGGAATGTGTCACTTCATAGTCTCTTTCTAGGTCAGGCTAGCCCCTGACCTTTCCCCTATGTTGAACATTGCACCTTCTCATAGTGCTCCACTGCAGCCATGGAATCTAATGTAATCTCATCTTGAACCCACATGCATATAGTCTTTAGCCATTTAGAGCAAAGCTCAGGACCAGGATAGTTTCACAAGGATCGTCATTCGGTTTCCACAGTCTAGCTTGAAGCTTACAGATTTACTCATCTTTTCTAAGAACTAGCTTCTGGTTTCACTGGTTCATGTAAACTGTCCTTTTTGATATTTTGTGGAGTTTGCTATTATGTTTAGTCTGTGCTTCCTGTGGGCTTCCATGGTCTTTTTTGGTTTCTTAAGATTGAAGCTAAGGTTTTAGCTCCGTTTCACATATTTTAGCTGGTCAGTTTTCGTAATCCTTGACATTTCCCACACCATCACTTGGTTCTTAGCATTATCCTATAATGTTAGAAGTTGTCTTCTTGGTACCCTTCAGCTGATTTCTAAACAGTATCATAATCAAAGAACATTTTCAGTGTACTAGCTTTAGCACTTGTGAATTGAGATTACTCTTAGAGATCTGTCTCAAGACATTAAAGCTGGTTTGTTGTCTGTCCCCTTAAAGCCCCTCTTGGCTTTTTTGTTTGTTTGTTTGTTTGTTTGTTTGTACTGAAGAGTGTGTATAGCTCTTTTCTGGTTCACATCTCAGGATTTGCATAGCTGCTCCTGTACACAAGAGGACATAGTATAGAAATTGCTGAAATGGCTGCTCCGTTAGGGAGAAAGTTTTTATTGTGCATAAAAAAAGTGAAAATATCCAGAGGCATCTGGTAGAGTCCAGAGCAGAGAAAAAAACTAACCAACCAACCAAACAAACAAACAAAGCATACTGGACATGACCAGTGATATCTGCGAGTAGCAATAGAGACTGGGGCCCGTAGGAGGTGTTGGGGTGGGGGGTATAGAGATAGCAAGAAATGGAGACTAGTGAGGGAGATGGGACAGGAGGCAGCAGGTATACAGAGAGTGGGGATCTGAGGTGACAGGGTCCAGGCTCATACCGTGGGAGCTTTGGGCTTTGATAGGCTGATAGGTGCCACAGGTAAACATCAGTGGAGAGCCATAGGTCCCTTTTGCCAGAGGCAAGGGAAATTATTCCTTTGAGTGATGCAGAAAACATGTTTCACACATTTCTGAAGAATGCTGGATTTTATCTAATTACCAAATTCCTTCTATAAGTCCAGTTCGAGCTCAGTTCTGAACATATGGACTTGCTGAGACCTACCCAAGTTGGACAGCTCATAACCATCTGCCATTCAGGATCCTGGGGCTTTGACCTTCTTCTCAACTCCACGGCATTCACACACATGGTATCCACCCACAGGGGCAAACATACACATAAATAAAAATTAAAATAAAATCTTAAACAAACAAAAACCCCCTTTCCCAAAGTTACAGTTTATTGATAGAATCATTGATGTCTTTTGCTTCTCACTGATGTCTTACCTGTTTCTACATTGGAGAGAAACTGAGTCACACTGTTCATCCCGCAATTGTGTCAGACAGTGGTTCAGACATTTTGATAATGTCAGTCTGTACATGAACTTTAAGCTTGGAATGTTCTCCTGACAAACTGGATGTCATCACGCATTGTGATTACCTGTCTTTTGAAAGCTGTGATTGTAATTTTTGTCAAATTACACATTTCCTCTTGCTATTGATCTATGCTGTGGGATGCTTTTTAGTTGATTAAAAACAACAGTCTTGTTTTCAAGTTGTTTTAGGTGCTCATTATGTACACTAGAGGCTGGCTTATTACACAAAAGGCCCAGAGTTCGGTTCCCCAGTGTCTCTTAGACCAGAAAAGTATTTCACACAAGCCTGTAATTCCAGCCACTTGAGAGGCTGGAGCAAGAAGACCATGAATTCGAGATTGTCTCTAGCCTTAGCTCCTTCTTGACCCTTCCTGGCTCCATGAAACCTTGTCTCAAAAACCACCACTGTTGCAACAGACAAGACAGATAGAAGTTTTTCTTAAGCCTTTTTTAGATGATACCCAGGTCTGTATACAGCTGAATTTGAACTATTGTTAAGGAAAGGCCTTCTGAGGTTTTGGGGAGTGTTTTTTGTTTGGTTTGGGGTTTGGGTGGTCAGGGCAGTGCTGTTTCAGACTTTTTAAAGCTTAATGCAAGAACATGACGGTCTTTCACTCTGGCTGCTAGGGGCAGCTGCTCTCACCGGCCCTGGATAAGTCCTGGAAAGCTTTCTCTAGTTTCTTCTGTGATTCGTTCCTCACTAGTGCACTCTCTTTTCCTCACGTCCACTCAGCTGGTTGACATTGTACTCCAGATTTTCCAGCCTTCCCTAAATTTTCCTCATCCCTAGTTCTAGGCCCTCTTCTACTTACATGGCATCCATTTCTGATTCTGAGGTACCTTTCTACCTCACCACAGCTCATCTGCCTGCTTTCCCTCCCTGTGCTTAGCTTGGATTTTTTTTCTGAGACACTAAACTGGGAGCATAGTAGGGCAGATTCCATGCCACTTGTTTCCCCAAGACTCAGGGATTGCTTCCTGTCCTGATGACTGCCCTGTAGCATAGAAACCTCTTGCTTGTGGACCTTTTGCCTGGCTTTTAGCACTTGCATTTGGAGAAGTAAAGCTTTTAAACCCTTATTCCACCTTAGCTGCAAATATAAGTCAAAAGCTGAGGTTTTGTACAGGGTCCTAGTATGTTTTCCAGCCCTCAGATAGCAATCAGCAGGTGAAGGTCACACCAGCTCGTGCATCCACAGAAAGGACTGCAGGTAGGACTGTGTCTTTTATCTGAGCAGTAGGGCCCATGTCAAACCTGAGCATCAGACAAGAGTTATGCAGCAATGGGATCTGAGATGTTTACAATGAAGGAACAGAGCAAAGCATGGTGTTTCTTCAGCTTCTTCATTACTGGAGAGGATATATGAGGGGCTTCATTCTCTGACCTTTGTTTGCTGGTGCACTGGCTAGTTTTGTGTGTCAAGTTGACACAAGCTGGAGTTATCACAGAGAAAGGAGCTTCAGTTGAGAAAATGCCTCCATGAGATCCAGCTGTAAGGCATTTTCTCAATTAGTGATCAAGGGGGGAGGGCCCCTTGTGGGTGGTGCCATCCCTGGGCTGGTAGTCTTGGGTTCTATAAGAGAGCAAGCTGAGCAAGCCAGGAGAAGCAAGCCAGTAAGAAACATCCCTCCATGGCCTCTGCATCAACTCTTGCTTCCTGACCTGCTTGAGTTCCAGTCCTGGCTTCCTTTAGTGATGAACAGCAGCATGGAAGTGTAAGCTGAATAAACACTTTCCTCCCCAACTTGCTTCTTGGTCATGATGTTTGTGCAGGAATAGAAACCCTGACTAAGACAGCTGGTTATAAGCTTTAATGTTCACACAGAAATTTCTGTATTTCAAGACACAAATGTCTGAAATAAGTAAACATAAACTTCTTGAATATACAAATTGTATTTAATTACAGAAACTAAATATAGACTTGTGTCAGAGAATCTGCGTCTATGATGTGAAGATTAATGATGGTTTTCACTCACCAAGCCAGTCCCGATGCTGTGGAAAACTAGGTTTATGGCCTTAACCAAAGGAAATTCTTGATTTTGTTTATGCACAATCGTATGTACAGCTGTCCAATCAAATTTTTTGATGGAAAACATCTAGTAGAATAAGGGAACTGACATTGCTTATTGTTTAGAAAGTTCAAACCAAAAGAAAGTAGAAAGTCTAGATTATATACAGAGCCAGAGAAGAAATATACACTAGTCAACTTCTTCATATTAAGTCGAGGCAAACTTTGATCCTAATTTTATGTGTGTGTGTGTGTGTGTGTGTGTGTGTGTGTGTGTATCTCCTATGACCTAACCTGTCTATCAGTTCATGATACAATATATTAGCAGAAGTACTCACAACACCTTGAATATTGTTATAGACGTCATGAACAAAGGAAAGGTAGTCTTTGACCTGTGAAAGGCCAAGACAAGGTTTGTATAGTTTGACTAGGTTGTCATTTAAAATTTATTCCTAATAATCAGAGTAAGTGATACTTTATGCAAATATTTTGACTTTAGGAGAAAAGTGGGTGTGTTTATATAGAGCTGTGCACATCCCTTCTTTTACAGCTCATTTAGAGAAATTTAGGTTTTCACAGAAGCCCACCATTCTTGAGACACTTGAGCCATCTGTATTTCATCATGGTCGCAGTAAGATAACTGACCTTTTGCCTGTTTCACACAGCCTCTCTGATATAACGAATTGTTCTATGTCAAATTTATAGGTGGCATTTGCTCAGCCTACTTTTTAAATAAGTTGTCATTTTATTGAGCTTTGAGTATCCAACAGTGCTCCTCAAGGCTGATTTTGATGTCTTAACATTGAGGGACAGAAATCGTTTCAGGATGTCAAGTTTTGTGATTTCAGTCATATGCTTGTGGTGCCAGAATAAGCTTAGCCCCATAGCGTTCAGTTCTTATTAATACTCTGGCTCAGCATCCCATATTAACATTTATTATCGAGACAACACACATTCTTTACCATTTCTGCAAACTAAATATGTGACTCTCAGGAAATTCCTGAAATAGTGAGATTTACTTGGATTTTAATTCTCTTGGCTTAGTTTAGGATTTGGTGTGGAAGCTCTTTAATTAAGCAGTTGGCAACTTGGGAATCACAGGCCACCTCTCTGACAGGATGGATGTTCTGGAGCCTGTGAGTCCTCTCGAGCCCAGCAAGGATGCCAGATACAGCGTGCACTAATGTTTAGCTGACATTCTGAAGCAACGCCTCTGATAGTAGAAGGTGTGCTCTGCGACACAGGCCAGTCACCTTGGGAGGGGCCTCAGTGATTTAGATGTCACAGCTATCCAAATCTGATCTAGGCTGTGCCAAATCCCATTTACATTTTATTACATTTACTTATTTGGGAGTGTGTGTGTGCATGTGTGTTTGTGTGTGCTTGCACACAAATGCATACTTGGGTGTGTTGCATGTGGAGGTCACAGGGTAACTTCCAGGCACCCTCTCTTCCTTTTGTCATCTGGGTCCTCAGGATGGACTTGGGGTCATCATACTTGTCGCCAAGTGCCTTTACCAGTTAAGGCTTCTCAGTAGCCTTTGCTGTAATATTTGAAAATGATCACTGAATGCCTCCTCAGGACCAACTCCATTTTTAAACATTTCCATACGTGTGTGTGTGTGTGTGTGTGTGTGTGTGTGTGTATGCACAATAAGCATTATTTTATTACATTTTGATAATACTCAGGGTATCCGTCACCAGAATTGATATCAAGCCTAAATTCCTTGATGTCAAAATAGAGTGGGGTTAATTCTTTCTTTCTTTGTTTCTTTGTTTGTTTCTTTCTAAATGCTATTTCATGTGGTTGTTTTTGCCAGTTACTTTGTAAAGGGTCCCACATGAATGCATTTTAAGTCATATTTAATTGTGGAGAAAGTAGAAAATCTAAAGGCATAATTAATAATTGTAACTGGAAAGAAGTCAAGGAGGAATAATTGTATGACAGATTCAGTTATGTGTGTCTACATAGTACCCATGAGTTGCTATCAGAATTCTCTGGTGTTACTTTTGAAATTACAACTAAAAACTGTTGGGTTGTTTCTTTTTTTTTAAGGAATACATTGTTCCCATTTTTCTGTAAAAGTCCTATTTCAAAATGTCCAGTAGTATTAATTTCACAGAAATTTTCTACGAGAGCTAAAAGTAATGGCTGTGTCTTTCTCTCTTTCTTTTGTGAAAAACAGCTGGACCTATAATCTGCAGGATGCTGAGCTACCCCCCAACTCGCCGAGCGTTAGTCGTAGGATGTGGTTTACAGATGTTCCAGCAGCTCTCGGGCATCAACACTATCATGTACGTATTCCTGTTGGCTTTCTCTTGAGAAGACTGAGAAGGGAGTACTTCCACAGGAAGGCAAAAGAGATCTCTCTCAGTGCTTTGTCACTGTTAACTGCAGAGATTTCTCCTTTAGTATGTTTTCTCCTTTGAGTAGGTTTTACGTTTGTTAAAAACCCAGCACTTGGAATCCAGAGGTAGTTTTATGTTTGGTATATTATTGTTAATATGTTTCATTTAAATTGTAACTATTCAGCCTGGTACATTTTAAAGAATCCAAGCTAATATTTGAAACTTTGTTATACGGAGTCCCACAGTCAGTTTTTATGCAGTCCTGCAATGATCTGGGAGCATAGTCTTTCCTCAGATCCACTATATTCCTTTCTTGACCCTATTCCCTTGTTTTCCAGACAGCTTTGTGTCTACTTTCATTTCATCTATATGTATTGCATTTTATGTACCTATATAAAATTTAGGACTCACAAATGGGAAAATAATGTGATATTTGTCTTTCTGAGACTCAGTTAATTCGCTTAATATGATAATCTCTGGTTGTATCCATTTTCTTGCAAACAATATAATCTCATTATTCTTATTGCTGAACATTCCATTGTGTATATAAATGACATCTTCTTTATACATTCCTGTGTTGATGGACATCCGGGGTGGTTCCATAGTTTAGCTGTTGTACAAGGTGCACTGTAGTAAACATTGCTGTAAAGCGTCTGTGTGATGTATTGACTTAGAGCTCTGGGGGAGTGGTATAGTTGGGTCCTATTGTAAGTTTCAGAAAGACCTCAATGCTGACGTCAGTCACGGTGGCTGGAGTAGCTCCCATTTCTCCCAGCGGTATGCAAGCGTTTTCTTGTTATTTTGGTTTTCTTGATGACTGCGATCCCAATTGTGATGCCAAGAAATGCATTCCTCTAGCTAGTAAAGTTGAGATTCTTTTCATATGTGTTGGCCATTTGTATTTCACTTTTTGAAGCGTTCTGTTCATTTCCCCATCCCATTTGTGATTGGTTGTTCTGTTGTTGTTGTTGTTGTTGTTGTTGTGTAGTAGTAGTAGTAGTAGTAGTAGTAGTAATAGTTCTTCATCCTCCTCCTCCTCTTCCTCCTCTCCCCTCCTCCTCCTCCCCCTCCTCCCCCTCCTCCTCCCCCTCCTCCCCTCCTCCTCCCCCTCCTCCTCCTCCCCCTTCCCCCTCCTCCTCCCCTTCCTTCCCTTCTCCCTCCCCCTCCTCTCCCTTCCCTTCCCCCTCCCCCTCCTCTTCCTCTTCCTCCTTTTCTTCTTTAGATTTCTTAGTTCATTGTATATGCTAGATACCAGTCCTTTGTCAGATATACACCTAGCAAAGCTCCTCTCCAGTTCTGTGTGTTCCCTCTGTACCTGTTTCCTTTCCTGTGTAGAAGCTGTTTAGCATCATCAGGTCTCATTTGTCTACTGTATGTCTTTTATTTTGAGCAACTGGTGCCCACAAAGTGCTTGCCTGTACAGATACTGTCAAGGTTTTCCCATACTTTTTTCTCTAGCAGTTTACGGAGAAATGATCATACGATTTCTGTCCTTGGCTCCATCTGTCTGATACATAATTAATTTACACAAATGTGTTGAGCCATCCATGTATTGCTGGGATGAAACTGATTTGATTATGGTGAATTTTGATGAATTTTTGGTAAGTATTGTACTGGTTATTTTTGAATCACTACAAATCAGGACAATTGTTCTGTAATTTTCTTTTCTTTTCTGTCGTGTCTTATTCTGGCTTTGGTACTTGGGTAATATTAGCTTTGTAGAAGTGGTTTAGCTTGTTCTTTTCCTTTCTATTTCAGAGAATAAATAGCTTTTGAAGCATTGTTTTCGATTATCCTATAAAGGTCTGGTTGAATTTAGCAGTAGACTTTTTTTAGTTGGAACACTTCTCTTTTTTCTTTTTTCTTTTTTTGTTCTTTCTTTCTTTTCTTTTCTTTCTTTCTTTTTTTTTTTCTGGTTTTTCGAGACAGGGTTTCTCTGTGTAGCCCTGACTGTCCTGGAACTCACTCTGTAGACCAGGCTGGCCTCGAACACCTGCCTCTGCCTCCCAAGTGCTGGGATTAAAGGCGTGCATCACCACTGCCCAGCTTGGAACACTTTTCTTATTCTTCAGTTTGTTATTTTTAGATCTGCTTAAACTGTGTTAATTTTTTGTAGTAATTTAATTTTGGTACATCTAGAAATGCATCCTTTTCCATTTCCCAATTTAATGAAATATAAGCTTTTGAAATACATACTAATAGTTTTCTGAATTTTACTGGATCTGTTGTCATGTCTCCCTTGATAGCCCTTACTTTGTGAATGTAAGTTTTCTGATTCTTTGCTCATTTGGCTAAGTATAGTTGACCTTGTTTATCTTATCAAAGAACCAACTCTTTTTCCCATTGATTCATGTATTGTGTTTGGTTCTTCCCAATCAATTCATTTTGGCCCTGATGTTTATTTTTTTCCATTGTCTAATTTGGGTTTTAGTTTGCTCTTGTTTTTTTTTTTTTTTTAAGTTCAGAGATTATGTTGTTAAGTAATTTATTTAAGGTCTCTGTTTTTCTTTTTTTTTTTCACACAGGCCCCTGTAGCTATGAACTTATTATTATTATTATTACTATTATTATTATTATTATCTTATTGTTGTTCTTACTTTATCCCAACAGGTTTGGAATGTTGTGCTTTCATTTTTACTCAATTCTAGGGATATTGTAGTATCTATTAATTTCTCTGATCTGTGGTTCACGAGAATTTTTCATTCTTCAAATTTGTTCATATTCTGCTTTTTCTCTGGTTTATTTCTAGCTTTATTCCATTGTAATGTCAGGTACAATATAAGAAATTGTTTAAATTCAGCTATTTTGTGTATTTTAAAACTGTCTATGGAACCTATGATGTGCCCATTTTTCCATTAATGTATTTATTTATTTACTTTATATCCTGATTGCTGCTCGCACTCCCGATCCCCCTCTCACACAGCCCTTCTTCACCCACCTCCTCTTCTCCTCTGAGAGGGTGGAGGCCTGTCCTTGTGTATCCCCCCACCTTGGCAATGATGTGCCTATTTTGTAACTTTTTTTGTTGTTGTTATTTTATGTGTATAGGTATTTTTTGTCTGCATATATGTCTGTGCACCACTTATGTGCATGGTGTCCTCAGAGACCAGACGAGTGTGTTAATTCCCTTGCAACTGCTGTGACAGATGGTTATGAGCCACCATATGGGTGATGGGAATCAAACCTGAATCCCCAGACGACCATCCAGTCCTCTTAATTATTGAGCCATCTCTGAAACTGTTGGGTAGGTCCTTTATGCAAATAGTACACTATCCAGTTTAAAAGCAATGACCCCTTTAACACTAGTAGCTCTTGCAAGATAAAAAAGGTTAATATGGTGTACACTAGAATATTAGTCAAAGAGATTAAGAGTGGAAGGGAAGTAGATGCATATTAGATCAGCTGAGAAAAAAAAAAAACAGGGTTGAGAAGATGTGTGAGACGGCTGGAATACTGTCTGCATCCACAGATTTTAGAGAGTAAGAAGTCAAAGCGAAAGGTAGAGAAAAGAGAAAAAGAAAAAGAGCTAGAAACCAAAGAGAGAGTCTGTGAATTGTGCATAGTAATAACAGAGAGTACACAACAGTAAACTGGGTGAAGAAACCTCACAACTATACAAGGAAGCCATGCACAGCTGAGTAACAGTGCCCAGGATTATGGGAAAGTTTACACTGCCAGGGATTATGGAAAAACTTACACTGCTGAGGATTATGGGAAAGCTTACAATGCTGGGAATTATGGGAAAACTTACACTGCCGGGAATTATGGGAAAGCTTACACTGCTGGGGATTATGGGAATGCTTACACTGCCGGGAATTATGGGAAAGCGTTTGTTCCTATCTTTTCAGGGCTGTGCGTTATCATGTAATATAAGGTCACCAATATAGTACAATATAATGGCCATACATATAGGGCCATGATATAAAGAAGATCATCTGGAGATGCAGGAAAGACAAAGATGTTCCTATCTGCCACTTTTGACTCTATATGTGTTGAGAGATAAGTGAACTGAACTTGCAGACCCTTTGGTGTGCTTCCTTCATCATTAAGAACCACTTTAGACCTGGGCATCCTGTCGCAGCCTCTGAGTTCATATGTCCATCAGTTCTGCTGTGACTGGAAGATGCTGTTTCCTTCAGTGTCATCTATCACCTGGGCTCTTACAGTCTTCTTACCTTTTCTAACACACAGATCCCTGAGTACTGAGAGACTCCATAGGGGGTTGCTTTTGTTGTTGTTTGTGTGTGTATGTGTTGTTTCGTTTTGGTTTGGTTTGTTTTTTGTTTATTTTGGTATTTTGGTTTTCCATTTATTTCATTTTATTGTTTGTTTTGTGAGGGTTGGGAGGGAGAGAGCGAGCTCATGAAGTTTTGTGGGGAGAAGGTAGGGAGGATCTGGGAGGAAGTGGGGGAGGGGAGAACATGCTCAAAATACATTGTATGATAAAACATTTAAGTAGGGAAAAGAACTATTTTGGTACAAATGTCGAGGTAGGCCCGTGTAAATTCACATTAAACACACTCGCAATTACATATAAAAGCCCACACCACATCATAATAATCTTATAGACAAAGAATATGGTGTTTTCTGAGATACAGATCTTGAAGAGATATATCCTAGGAGTTTTTCTTCCAGCCACTTAAAATTAATCACTGGAAAAATAGGTATTTATATATAATAAAAGTTAATCAAAGTATTTCTGTTTGAGACTGATGATACTATCCTTTAAAGTTATTTAACATGTTAAGTATTTAGTAATAATTTGAGAAGAGTGTAATGGTTGAAATGATTTTTAATAACCATGAGCATAAGATTAGCAGGGCTGGCAGGATGGCTCAGTAAGTAGAAGCATTTGCTGAGCAAACCAAGCACCCATATAAAGGAAGGCGAAAATCAATCCCAACACGTTGTCCGCGCACAATACACGCCTCGGCATGTGTGTGCCCAGCCACCCAGATTACCCCTTCACACAATTTTTCATTAAAAAAAAAATTAAAACAAAGATTAGAACCCAGGGTCCTAGCAGGCTGCACCTACAATCTTTGTGAATTTGACATTAATAGTCCTTCCTTTGTTTTTGGTATTTCCTTCTGCCAGCAGTCCTTTCTCTTTTTCTTTTTTTCTGCCCTTTTTGATCCTCCAAAGGTCCATACAGAGCCTCATGTCTGGGTTTGTTCTGATTTTGGGTCCTCCAGCCTGCTGTCACACTGAGACATAGCTTTCTCCCTGCCTGGTAGCAGCATCAGACTGTAGCAAAGCCAGTGCCAAGCGTTCAAATATTGCAGAGGCAGAACAGCCCTGTATGAACACCCTGCGTGAATCCACCACTACAGTTTATTCTCTGTCTATAAACATCTGTGTATTAATCTTGACAAGTTTAGCAGCACAGAAAACAAGGAAATGTGTTCTTTTTGTTTTTTGTTGTTGTTTTTTGTTTTGGGGGGTTTTTTGTTGGTAGTTAATTTAAGTAGAAATCACAGAGCCAATTCTAATGGATGGGTTGTGGCTTATACCAGTGTGCCTCCAAACACTGGATGCAGTGACTGTCTTCACCCATTTGTAATACCTTGTGTAAATTGTGCTGACTACAGTTTCCAGTCATTAATTGGACATTTGTTTTTCTAAATCCTTTGTTGTTCTTAGAGATGAAGGGCTCTTGCTGGCCTAGTTCTCCCTGTAATTTATGAGCATCATTACCTCTGATGATGCAATTTGCTCACCATTAACTCTACATGGTAGAAGGCATAGTATGCCACAGAACGTATTTAATCCTTAATCCAGAAAAATAGCAATATTTTCACATGATTTTAAACAACGGTTTAATCCACTTTAAATGACGGTTGAACTTAGACCATGTCCACTGGCTGTGAAGCAGCTACTTAGCTTCCTGAAGATGCTAATAAGTTGTCCCTATCTAGCAGCTAAAGATTTGGACTTGAAAACAGTGAGATGGTACCAGTAACTGGTGCTTCTTTCTGTACTTCGACACTTCTATTTGGAGCTCATGCAACTTGAAAATCAGCTCTGTGATGACTGTAGTGCAGTGTGCCCTCCACGATTAGTCAGGGACTCTCATGCTGTGTTTTCTCCTATGCTTTCTAACCTCTGTGTGTATGCAGTGTGTGTGTGTGTGTGTATGTGTGTATGTGTGTATGTGTGTGTTTGTGCGTGTGTCTGTGTGTGTACCTGTGTGAGTGTAGGTGTGCATGTGTATGTATATGTCTGCGTGTGCACGTGTGGATGTGTAATGTGTGTGCAATATGTTTGAATAAATGTGTGTGTGCCTGTGTGTGTGTGTGTGTGTGTGTGCATACATGATGGTGTGCATGTGGGTGTGTGGGTGTGTATGTGTCTCTGTGTGTGTGCATTTGTGTCTATTCATCTGTGTGTGTGTTGTGCACGGCTCTGTGTGTGCATGTGTGTATGTGTTTTTCACAGTATTAAAATTCAGTATATTTCATAAACTTTATTCCAGTTTAAAATAATCTCTAAAATGTAGCTCAATAATTAAGTTTTGTAAGATTTAGCTAGAAATATTAATTATATTCCCCGTTGTTTTAAGTGAAATTTTTTTTATTAATTCAGGGTTCAGTTTAATGGATATTTCATTATTATTTTTCCCTCTGGTTTCTCTCTTTCAAATGAAAAGTAAAGTAGGCATTGCACTTCAGCATTTGAGCCCAAACTTAATAAAATACAGACGTTGACTTTCTTTTTTACAAGTTTTAACTTCGCCCTGAAGTCTGTGTGAATTTAAATTTTGAAATACTTTCTTTCTAACCAAGAAAGGTTCACAGAAACCAAATGGGGGAGAATAGAGAAACAGTTTCAGACACAACCTTAGTAATATGTTGTTTTCTCTCTTCTCTCTCGTGGGATACATTATTTCTACCTTCTTTGCCTGATAATTATCCTGCCTCAGTCATGGAATTAATTTCCTTCTGAAACGATCTGTCGTCTCTGCTGTTTGTATACATGTCTGTGTGTTGGTCTGAGCATCTGACTTACATGATAAATTGCTTGATTTTATACTAGAGCATATTTTTCTCATCCATCACTCTTCTGAACAGAAGACTTCTTATTTCTCTGAACTTTAGGGCCGATGTTTAACTTTGGGAAGAACCAGTTTTCTAATATCATCTGATCATGTAATAATTTCAAGCATGCATATTCAAAAATGCATGTAGAATATTCTCCTCTATTCACAGAAGAAAGTGAACAACGGAAATAGAGTCCTGGCTTTCCCACCATAACAGAGCTATGGACTCCATCTCATAAGCCAATGAGTTGTTTCATATGTCTCAGAAACTAAAAGGAAAACACAATGCAGAAAGTGATTAGTATAACAAAATATAACAGCACCACTGTGTTGAAAGACCAGACCTTTTGGGTCAGACTCCATCTTAGAAAACCTGACCTAAGGTTGAACCCAAGTTAACTAACAGGCCAGTACTTAGTACCATTTTTCAGGTTACCCCCCCAACAAGACCTGCATCTAAACCAGTTTCCAGGTTATTCCCCAACAAATCTACACCTCCAGATTATAAGCCTGCCCCGACACCTCACTTTCTAACAACCACTAATCAGGAGAAAAGCAGAAGTTAAGTTAATGGTTTGGCTCCCAGCACCAGCCAATTATGTTAAAGGCCAAGATGGCCTCCCAATCAGATATGTGCCAGGCTAGATACCCCCTTCTTGTCTCTATAAATGCTTGCCTGAAACTAAGCTTAGGGATGCTGCTTCCTGTTCTGCTGTATCAGAGATGGTGGTGTGGCTCAAGCTCCAGCTTGTAATAAGAGCTTCTAATGTGATTGCATTGGAATCGGCTCCTTAGTGGTCTTTTGGGGTTCAGAAACGCTTCCTGGCACAACAGTGTAATTCATGCTAAACCCTAGTTATGATACTGGTGATTTTCACCTTAGAGATTTGATTTATGACAATCAGTCAATGAGCCACCCCTACCACAAAGACACGTGTGTTTTTGTATGGATGTGTCTGCCTTTGAGGAAGAAGACAGATGGTAGAGAGGTGCAGTGTGTTCTGCGTGGGTTTGTTAATATCTTGATTCTTCTAAAGAATTATAATCTACGTTTCTATGTGCTTATATAAACAGAGAATCAGTCCATCTCAGGCAGTGGAAGATAGGAGTGCCCCCCCCTTGAGAAGACGGAAAATTTCTCAATCCAAAATTTTAACCTTTGAATTTGCTATAGGAAAAAAAATCCTTTGTGGAATACTTACTTGGAAACTTTGTCTTATGCGTGTGTGTACACATGGTACACGTGTATGCATACACATGTGTGTGTGTGTAATGTGTGTATGCGTGTGGAGGGATGCACTTGTCTTTATAAGACAGCCGCTGTTAAGCATGTTACTCAGTCCCATCTTGCATTTTGAGACAGAGTGTGTCACTGAACCTGGACCTCTCTGTTTCAGCTGCATTGGCTAACAGTGAATCTCCAGAGCCCACCTGACTCCATCTTCAAGTGCTAAGGCTAGTAATGAATGATAACATTTTTTTATCGTGTTGTTCTGGAGATAGCTTGTGTAGTCCCCACTGAACCATCTCTGAAGCCCCTGTCTTCTATATTTAAGTCATTCACATTTCACAGCTTCATGTCCTTCTCCTGCTTTGCCTTTCTCTAGTGAGAGAAGACAAGAGGTTGGAGTGAGCGACCACACTGTGTGAGCAGGTTTCGGTTGCCTCCAGAGCTGCCCTACCTGCATCTGAAAAGAGAGTCATTTCCAAGAGATGATTGAGGCCTTTAGAAAACATGCTGTGGTTAAACACAAGGGTTAACAGAAAGCACTTAATAAGTATCAACTGCCAGGTAATACTCTAGTGTGTAGTAACTTGACAAATACCTGCAGATATAGCATCTCTCATTCAAACTGCTTGGGACCCAGTGTTTTTATTTTTCTTTACATTTGAATTTTGGGTATGTTCACATATAAAAAATAAGATATCTTAGGGATAGCACCCAAATCTAAACATGAACTTCATCGTTTATACATATTTTAAACACAGCCTATAGTTAATTTTTTTTGAGATAGTAGTAATTATGTTTCCATTACAACATGTTAAGTGATCTCTAGAAGTTTCCACTTGTGGCGGTAAGTTGACACCCAAAGAGTTGTGAGTTTCTTAGCATTTCATATTTTAAATGTTTGGGCTGGGAGTGTTCAATCAGTAGTAAAATTGTATGCATCTCGAGTATCATTGCAGACATAAAATTGAGGATTTTGCTTTATAACCTGATCTAGAGTGAAGCCAAGTCAGCTTGCTGTTCGAATGAGTCATTTATATTTGTTAATCACGTTTAATTAATTGAAATATTTCTGGACCTGATCCAGTTTTGATTTATTGTCAGCAAGCTCTTAGTATTAAAAAACAAACAAACAAAAAACCAAACAGAAACAACAACAAAAACAAAAACACGTAAAGAATCATGGCCAAAGAAGCAGAGCCAGATAGTGGTCATGGTCGAGAAAACTAAGGAAAGGAAGAAAAGAAAGAACATTTCAACATCCCAGGTTACTGGTTTGAAATGGGGTGAGCTTCTCTCTACTGTCCTTGGCAGCCAGGGTGAATGGAAATAAAACCCTGTCTCCAAATAGCACTCTAACGCTAATAACCCAGGGGGTGAGCATCATTCTTTGTGTCCTGGTTGATAATGTCTCTTTATCCCAGGTTTGTGAGACTGACCCATAAGGCTCTTCAGTTTTCCTCGGCATGCCTGTTGTGAGGAAAGGGCCCAGGGCCTGTGGCCATCACATGATGGCTCACAACAGAAGGGCATCACTGTGGGACCAAAGTGTTCCCATTACTTCCTGTTTCCCGTGCACGTGTTTCGCACAAGTTCAGGTTCTAAAAGCAGACCAGTCTGGCCAGTTCACCTGAACATCTAAAACACACTGTAGCCACTTAGAATCAGACAAAGGCAGGAAATGCAACTGGTCTTGGGGAAAGTAGAAACGGAAGCTGAAGAGGCGCTTGCCCCACCCCTGGGTCCAGTGACGTGGTGCCCTCGCTTCCATGGCAGTGGGTGTGCCTTATTATGATTGGAGAGCTTGGTGTGCTTTACCTCACTGTTGGCCGTACTGCCACCACAATGGAAATATTCTTAGCCAGAGCCTCTACAATAGGCTGGCTGTCTGATGGCCAGCTAACTCTAGAAAATTCTCTCACAGATATTGATCCTTAAATTTAGTTGATTTAAAAAATAATTCTTTTATATTTTGTGATTTGATTATAATTATATAATTTCCTCCTTTCCATTCTTCTCTCCAAGCCCCTCATGCTCTTTTTCAAATTTATAGCCTATTTTTCATTAAATGATGTTTTACACACACACACACACACACACACACACACACAAACACACACACACACCACCTGTAAATACATACGTACAACTTGCTCAGTATGTATGCCATTAATTGTATGTATGTTTTCAGAAATGGCTATTTGGTATTGAATAACCAATTGGTGTGCTTTTCCCAGGGGAAGACTATTTCTCCTGCTCTCTGCAATGCTTAATTTCTGATGGCTCTTTGTGTAGGGTTGAGGCCTCCTAGGCTCACCACCTCCCTCCATGATAGCATGTCTATTCCTGTTGGTCTTGTCTAAGGAAGGGTTGCTCTCCTGTCTGGCCATGTTGGTGAACCTTCATGGATGTAGCATCTCACTTTCCTAGGAGACATGATCTCACAGTAAGCTCTTTGTTCCTCTGGCTCTTATAATCCTTCCATCTTCTCTTCCCTCTCCCGCAGTGCTTCCTGAGCCTGAGGTAGCGGAGTTGTGATGCAGTATCCATTTGTTAAATTATTCCTTAAGTCATACTTCTTGGTTCCTTCTTTCTCAGGACTTCCAAACAGCTCTGTTACTGAGTTGTTCAGGTTTGTGATTGTGCTTCCTGTGCTGATAGAATTTTAGGATTCCAAATGTTATTAAGCGGTTCTGCACTGAGAAACACAGCCTAATAATATGTCATCCACAGCAGGTCGAAAGTGAAGGGTGACTCTTGCTAGAACACCTTCGCTCATTTTGGTGAATTTGTGGATGGGTTCAAATATAGAGAAGTAAATATAAGGGAATTCAATTTCTACTTATTGAGAAATCCCAAGTGCCAGAAGAATAGAAATCTTACAGTCTATTAAGTATACAGCTTTTAACTTTAGCTTTTTGCGAGGAATTAGTAACTTTCTCCTCTAGATTCCTTTGCAGATCCCCCCACCCCCAGTGCAAGGCTACCCTCCCACTCCTGTTCAGAGGAAGTTTAATGGATATAACCAGCTATTGAAGGCTGTTTCAAGGATGGAATTTGGCCTCCAGGCATGTTTTCTCGAGTTCGTTGACTTCCCCATTAATGTTCAGATTCCAAGAGTGAGTACTGCGTTTTGGAGCTGGTATGTATCCCTTCCCGTTTCCACGATCCCTGCTGCTGTTCATGGCCCGGTTCCCTTTGTCCTTTCACTTTGTGCCACTGTCCTGAGAAATTAACTTGCAGTGAATATTCTACTTAGAACTTCTATATGTTCTGTTGACAACCGGTTTGAAGGAAGCATTGGCAATAAGATAACTCTGACTTTAGGATTGGGAATAGAGTCGTGCTGTAAAGACAGTAGCTATGGACATTCATAATTAATTTTTCCCACTCAGTATCATCCCTTCATTTAAAAAGAAGTCATTGGGGCTAAAAGAATGAAGCTGTCATTTGCCAACACCTCCCAAGTACTCTTTGCTCTTTGTCCAAGAGTCCACAGTGGGCGTGAGCAGCAGACTGAGAGCAGACTGAGCTGGGCCACATGAGAAGTGAGGCAGGGAGAGGGAAGAGCCAGGAGACCAAGAGGCCAAAACAACAAAAGGCTGTAGCCTAAATGGCTGGATTATATAGGGAAGAGCCATTGGAGGAAGAGCAACCAAACCCCTGGGCTGGAGAAGTTTAGGATAGGGAGTCGGATATGCCATCCAGGACTCTGTAACAGGCAGGGACTGAGGGCTCCTGGGAGAACCTAGTGACCAGCATCTGCTTCGATGTGTTAATAGGCCTCTCAGCTGTTTGTCCTGGGTTTGAGAACTAATACCTGGATGCCGTCTGAGGAATGTGTTCCTGTGTCTGTCTGTCCCTGTGACTGTATATTGGTTGTGTGCGACTGTGTGTGTCTGTGCAAAGAGCTTTGCTTTCTCCTTGATTGAACAGTACAGATATCACATGTGGAAAGGAGAGATACTTTAGAGGAATCTTAACAGAGCTGTACAAGGAATTAACTCACTGACCCAGATTACAGGCATCATTGTTTCCAATGTTACATTCAAAGTTTAAAGTGGAGTGGATATTAATTTTTAAAGATTGCTTTCAATGTCTTTATTTGCTGCTTTTAGTAAACAACACGTTTTTTCCTGGGTCAGGCATGGCAGAGAACATAATTTAAGATTGCAGCAGTACATTAGTTTAGAATGTAAAGGTTGATTACATGGGAAGCCCAAGGCAAGTAAGGTTGATTGTTTTCTTATTGGCAGGTTAAACAAACAGGATAGGTACACAATTGTACAGCAGTCTTAGGTGACTTCAGCTCCATTATTTTCTTTGGCTGTGAGGTCCAGTAAAAGCTGCAGTCTCTTAGAACATAAAAGTCATTTTTAGAATATTTCTTTGCCACACCCAGTTTATAGCCATTTGTAGCAGCTAAAAGGAAGCATGGGATTGACTGATGATATCTTAGAAGTACCTGAGGTATGTTTAATGTACCCCAGTGTGACATGTCCTAGAATATTACCAGCTATATTTTGATTTCACGAGGCACCAGAGAGACCTGGACAGGGTCAAACTTCATCTTGTTTGCTGATGAGTTAGTTACACACCTGGAGCAGATGTCTTGTTCACTCTTGAAACTCAGTTTATGTGCCACTGTTTGTAGAACATTTAAGTTCAGGCAGAAAGCGACAGGGAGCCAATTACAGTCATTGACAAAGAAGTCAATCTTTCCAGGCAGGAAGAACAAGAGTGAAGTATTTAAGGTTGGAGAAAAGAGAATGAAGCCCTTGAGGGTGATCATGGTGATAAAAATGGGGTACAGGGGATGAGTCTGTGCACTACGCAGTGTTGGGCTGATTTAAGGTTTGTAATAGTGGGTTATGTTCTTCTTGACATTTTGAAGAGACCATCTTGTTTCTCTGTGCATATCGACTTAGAAAAGATGCTTACAGAAAAGAGAAAACATCTGGAAACCAGCCAGCTAGAGGAGACAGGAGAGGAGGTAGAAGCCATGCAGACATGGGTGAATGGGAGAGGTAAAGATCTAGGTAAGAAAAGGAGTAGATCCTTAATGCCTGAAATTAAATGTTGCAGCCTCACTAGGTTTGACCCTGTTTGTTGATATGTTTATTAGTTCTCAGAGCAGGACATTTCATCCACATTGCTGTTTGCTGTCCACACACTATGGACAGTCAGGATGGCCCATGTCTGCCACACACTGTAGATGGTCAGGAAATACAAGTGCAGCCAGCACAGCTCCCTTTGTTTCCGTTTCCTGTAAGCAGATGTCTTTGGTCACCTCCCATTGCTGATTTTGTTTTCTTTTTATGTATAGTAAGATTTTGCTGAGTTTTTGGAAGATAGGAATTGAAGTGTTTAGGAGGTCATTTTAAATATCACCTCTGTTATTTTTCAAATTGTTTCGTTTGTTAAAGGATGTGTGGTCATACCGCACTATTCCTTTATTTAACTGCCTGACTTTATCACGTCCTCAGTAAATTGATTTACAACTGAGATAAATTCCTTCTCTACTGAAGTAATAGAAGGGAAAATCTGTATCACTCTTGCATACTACTCATCGTATTAAACGATTAGATTGAAAGCAAGATGGAAAAATGGGTGGAAATTGCCTTTTGGTCTATTCTTTTGTTTTATACAGAAAGAGAATGAATGAGATTGCTGAGCTACATTGTACAGGGTCTGTTTTTAGTTTATAAGAAAATACAACTTTGTCACAATCGGTAAAGATCACATAGGATGCTACACAAGTAACAAAGTAAGGCTTGGATCTATAGACCTGAGTAAAATGGGTGTGTGTGTGTGTGTGTGTGTGTGTGTGTGTAATAAACTTAAGCTCTCATAATGTTTTAGTAATTAGTATAAAATCCAAACAAACAAACATGTAAGTATTTAAAATTGTGAATATTCTGAAAATTGTTGAGAGAGAGTATTTATCTTACCCTAATTTTTAGAGTCTGCTCCTAATCATTTAATTGGCTAATTTGTAATAGACTTAAAAATTGGGCTCAAAATCTAGTTGGGAATTGAGAACCATTTTCCAGTAAGAATCACATGGCTCTCTCAAGATGATATAGGACAACTTCAAAGATAGAACTCAGCATTCAAACTGCATTTTCTTCTAATTCCAGAATTCCTTTGTACAGGTTGCAGATGAGGGAAAGATTAAGGAGCACAGTGCTCAGGAAGTGCATAGGTGCAGGGCGGTATGTCCCAGACCCTAGACACAAGTAAGTGGGTATTATTAATAGGACTGGCACCAGCAGTGACTCTAGCAAGCATAGTTTGTTATAGTAATGAGGACCCTGATGATATGTAGTCATTTGCTCTTGGTAGGGAAAAGGGGGTAGATGCTGCTTAAAATAGTCCTGATAACATACAAGTGTTCCTGTTTGTCTCTTCATAATTCTCTGTATATGTTGTGACACCATTTCTGAGGAGATGTGAACACATATCTACACACTTAGGGAGATGATGACAGACTGAAGTGCAGACCAAAGGTCCCATTCACTTAACCAGTGGGTTTTATTGGGGTTATTAATAGGAATGTGGGTGAGGGATCACTTACAAGAACAGAACTGGTGACAGCTATGTCACCAAAGCCTACCTCAGCAGAGGTGGCAACTCAGGAAGACTGGGAACCAGGAGTGTACTGTGCAGTCTACAGGTAGATAAACAGGTTGGCATGGCTAGTGTCCTTTCCAGGTGACTCAGTTGCTCTGAGCCTCTTCCAGGCTGCTCAGCTTGTCTGAAGTTTTTTTCTAAACATCTTGGATTACCTGAGAGTGGTTTTCTGCACTCTTTACTGCTTATCTACTTGTGGAGAAGGAGAAGCCTAGTGAATTTGGCCAGTTTAATGGACTTCCTAAATTTAAGAAGCTTGCCTGCATAAAAGAATGTTACACACACACACACACACACACACACACACACAAACACACACATCAACACATCATTTAAAGCACCCTGCTGTTTTACCTACACACACACACACACACACACACACACACACACACACACACACTAATACATCATTTAAACCACACTGCTGTTTTACCTACACACACATACACACATACACACACACACACACACACACACACACACTAACACATCATTTAAACCACCCTGCTGTTTTACCTACACACACATACACACACATACACACATACACACATGCACACACAAACACACACACACACACACACACACACACACACACACACACACACACACACACACACACACACCAATACATCATTTAAAGCATCCTGCTGTTTGACCTCCCTGCTCACATCGTGTATTTTAAGGCATTTACCTCCTCGACTGAAGGTTCTAATTGTGGAGAAAACTACCTCGGGCATGAATATATTTCAAAATCCAGGTAATTCCTACATCAGAAACTCTGATGTAACTAGCACTTCCCAGAATGGCTCATATAGAATATAGAAATGCAGCATCTCTTAAGACCCACTATCTAGAAGGCCAGCTTGTGAGCTGTTGTTGATTAGAGTTTTGTTACCAGCTCAGGTTAGGTGGGGCTAGCTACTTGTTTTGATGTTAGAGTATAGTCAGATGGCTTGGGGACTTGAGGATTTATCTACCAAGATGTAAGCGAGCAAGTTTGCCTAAGTGCGTCTGGGTAGTTACGGGCTGGTTTTATGACTATCCATGGTTTTGTTTGTATTACAGTCATACAAGTCACATGACTGTGATTTTACTCTTGAAAGCAGCAACCCTGCCCCTTCATTTCAAATGTTTTCCCCAGCCTCACGGTCTGCTTTCCACAGGCATTTGCTTTTATTCCTTAATTGACATTTCTTTTAGTATCAATATCTTTATTTGTTAAATCAATGACATTTGTAGTTAAGTTGTTCTCTACTTTTGACATTCTATATTTTCAGTTATAGAGGACAGGCTTTGAGCACCTCCTGTTCACATGTTATCTGACCCTCCTAAAGTTATAGCTCAAGCTTAAGGTGGTGGTGACTAAAGTGGTGACTGTCTTTGTCACTGTGGCTATAGGATGATTGCTCAACAACATCTGTGTGCAGTGGTTCACCATGTGCCCAGTGTCTGCTCTCCTGTTCTTGGAAACCCCTGCACCTTCTCACCTCCCCACCACACCTGGCCTTCCTGCCCCCAGGCTGACTTGTCCGCTGCTGATAGATTCTCTGGACATTTTCTTCTCTCTTGAAGTACCAAGTCACCACATTCAGAAAATTTCTCAATATTGGGCATGCCTCTTGCTAATTCCTTCTGTACACTGCCCAGCCTACAGTCTTCACTGAAGTTCAGCCTAAGGAGAAGCTGAATGGAATACTTCTGGAAGATGTCCATAGGATTCCGGGTTTAGCCCCTCCCCTTGCATGGAAGCCATTCTTGTGTGTGCTTCTCTCCTCTTGTTGACTGTGATGAGGCCTTCTTCACCTGTGACCATTGTGAGAATTCTCTAGCTACCTTTCCTGTTAGGTTCCATGTTTACTGGATACTAATTTCTCTTTTTGGTCTTAATTTTTATCTTTTTGGTGTTTTTAATTTTTGTGGGAAGTAAGAATATTTACAGACCCTGAAAAATCTTTATTCAGTACATAGACTTTTCATATTTTGGCCTCTTAGAAGTTTTTTGTGTCATAGAATGTCATTTTGTTGTATGACTTTTTGCTCTCATCATATGAACTGATAGTCTTGGTCTTTAAATATGTACATAAGAAACCTGTGTCTTCTCTGGGTGTGGGAAGGGATATTAGTGACCTTAGAGACTGGTAACTATTACACAGAATCCCCCAAGAATCTATGGGTGTGAATTTCTTGTAAACAGAGTTATTGAGACAAAATTGTGACTTAGCAGCTTCAGCAGGTCAGACATGACTCAGCTCAGCTTCTCCTGCCCAGGACCCCAGTTAAAAAGATGAATATCAGTAAAAAAGCAGATTTACCTATTATGACCACACTAGAGAGAATAAATTAAAAGGATGTCTTTGGAGTACTGAGATGAGCTTTAGGTTTCCACAGAAGATAAATGCGCACAAAGAAACAAGACATATGTACAACAAGCAGGCCTGGTTAGGGCATGGTTGGTTGCTCATTCTGTTGAGGTTCTATGTGGTGGTCCAGAGAAGTTTCTGCCTTGTCATCGCTTAGGGCATCAGTCTGATCCTAAGGAGCTGATTGTGCTTTTGTTCCAGAACTCAGCCTCACCCTCAGGGGTAATTAACCTCATCTATGGGGCAGTGTGTGCTACAAAGCTTGCCCTCTCTGGAATGCAAGGTGACTGCAGGTTTAGGACTGTGATTTTGTTGTGTGCCTTCAGTCTTAGAGGGGATAAATATATAGCAAGACACTCCTTGAGTGATTAACAGGCCAGCATGCTATCCTGCAGAGGTGAGGAGGCATGAGACCCAGTAAAGGCGTAGGGTGCCAGGCTTTTCTCTTGCATCTCCTGCATTAACCTGTCTTGTGGTCTGTGTGAAAGATCAATGTGGGTTTTGTTGTTGTTGTTTTGTTTTGTTTTGTTTGGCAAAATAGCTTTGAAGTGCCAGTTTCACAGTCCCTATCCGTGACCTCCTAGTCCTGAGCCTTTCCAAAGTCTAGCACACAAGTCATCCTGCTCCATGTTGGCTCCTATGTTTTAGCTGGGTTTAGTTCTACTGTGCTAAGCCAATGACTGCCTACCATCCTATGCTTTCTGAATTACTGATCCAATTTAGTCAACAGCCCTCTTAGTGAGTATATAAAACTGCCAAGTTTAACTGGATGTTTTATATCTTAGAAGGTAATTCTACACTATTATCTGAAGGCTTTTGATTTTTGTACACTCTCTGTTCTGTAGAGAATGCTGTATCTTGGCTCCATTTTATCTTTCAATCTATAATCTAGAATTAGACCACAGTATAAGTAAATTATTATTGTTGTAATCATTTATTTTAAGACGTAATTCTGACAAAATCTTTTTTGCCCTATTTTTGGGATAATGTTGATATAAGAAAGAGTCCATGTAACAAGTAATGAAATTTTAAAAACATACCACACTCTTCATGCTGGAAAATTAATTTCTTTTTATAACATGAACATTTGTTGTGAAATTTATGATTATTTGCATTATTTAATTTCTATTCGATATTTATGTATCCGTTTAACTTAGAACTTACTAGTTTGGTTCTTTATACTCCAGAAACTTCCACCCTTTTTCAGGAGGTGGCTACCTGTAGAAATAAATAAGCTTTTATAACTAGCCTATTCCTTTGATTTTAGTGAAGCTTAAAGAATTTGTAAAATGACTCAACATATAGCCTTAAACTTTTTTTTTTAGGTTTAACTTTTACTTCTCTTTAACTATTTAATATTTCATAGTAAGAAAGGGCCGTGTTTCCTTAATCTCTTTCGTGTCTTTAAAAATACCTTCGTTTATTATATAGGATAGATTGTCAAAACGAGGAAACTCAGGAAAAAATATTGTATATATATATATTTTTCCTTTCTATGCCTGGTCTTTTTTTTTTTTTTAATTTTTATTTTTTGATACTTTATTTACATTTCCAATGTTTCCCCCTTTCTACTTCTCCTCTTTGGAAACCCCCATCCCCTCCCCCTCCCCGCCTCTATGTGGGTATTCCACCTCCCACCCACCCACCCACCCACTCCTGTATTCCCACCTTGACATTCCCCTTTACTGGGGCCTCTAACACCCTCAGGCCCAAGGGCCTCTCTGCCCCCTGATGGCCAACAAGGCCCTCCTCTGCCACATATGTGGTCTGAGCCATGGGTCTCTCCATGTGTATTCTTTGGTTGGTGGTCCAAACTCCAG
>CM052718.1:11577364-11674979 GCA_028551405.1 Uromys caudimaculatus
CTCAGGATGATATTTTCAAGTTCCACCCATTTGCCTGCAAATTTCATGAAGTCATTGTTTTTAATAGCTGAATAGTACTCCATTGTGTAAATGTACCACATTTTCTATATCCATTCCTCTGATGAGGGACATCTGGGTTGTTTCCAGCTTCTGGCTATTATAAATATGGCTGCTATGAACATAGTGGAGCATGTGTCTTTATTACATGTTGGAGCATCTTCTGGGTATATGCCCAAGAGTGGTATAGCTGGGTTCTCAGGCAGTATTATGTCCATTTTTCTGAGGGTCTGCCAAACTGGTTTCCAGAGTGGTTGTACCAGCTTGCAATCCCACCAACAATGGAGGAGTGTTCCTCTTTCTCCACATCCTTGCCAGCATCTGCTGTCACCTGACTTTTATAAGTACCCCTTAGAACTGAAGACACCAAATAAAACTGGAAAAGAAACTCCTCATGTCACATTTAAAAAAAAAAAAAAAAAAAAAAGATGCTTGGTGACTGGAGAGATGGCTCAGGAGTTAAAAACACTGGCTGCTCTTCCACAGGACCTGGGTTCCATTTCTAGCACCCACAGAGTGGCTCACAACCATGTGTAAATCTAGTTCCAGGAAATCTGACACCTTCTGGCATCTCCAGAACTACAGGTACAAGAGGCTCCGTCTGTAAATGCAGACAAAACACTCATACCCATGAAATAAAAGGAAGGAAGTCTTTATGAAAGTTTTTACTGTTTAGAAACTGAACTTAATCAAATTAATATAGCATTGCACAGAAACTTAGTTTTGAAAAACTGCTTTGTATGTGTAAATAAAACATTCTTGTTTAATATTTCAGTGTTAAGAAATTCAATTTCTCGTCTAATTTAGGTCACATATAATAGAAAATGCTGTTTGAAGCACAATTCTGTAAACTTGAATGGGTCCTGGAATCCTGAGCTAACTTATATTGTTGTTACGTTTACATAAACAATTTTGGGAAGAAATATCAAGAACCCACTTTAATTAATGCCATACTATCTCCAGAAAACTTTTTCGTTTATATAATTCGTCAAGTTCCATTTTCTTTGCTTTGAACTGTGCTCATTATTGTATACATAGAAGAGACCTTGAATTCGGCAGACAATTTTAGTGGTGAGAATCCAAGTTAGAAATAAAGTTTAAGGTTCTAAAACACACAATAAAATGCATAAAATGTAGTAGAAACACTTCTTGGATAAAATGGGAAGGAGGTAGTGGTAGTGAATTCAGAGGCACCAGCTTGGGACATCTGAACTGTGCACTTTGGCGCGAATGGAATCTGACCTGTGTAAAATGCTTAGCTTGGGTCTATTACCACTTCACTCCTGAGCAAGCTAAATGCCTTACCTCTAAAGATTCTGTATAAGTTATGCAAGGCTCACCTGGGAGATGGCTTCCTCAACTATCTTTTCTCAAACAAATAGCACTAGGAAGAGCTTTTCTTCTATAACTTAAACCTAAAAAAAAAACTCTTCACATTTAAAATTAGAATTCTGTTCACTTTGGCAATCAAAGATGGTTTTATTGTCTCTGTCAGTGCTGACATGGGAATTAAAAGACCCATGGAAAGTTAACCAAATACCAAAGACCAATAGACACGGTAGTAATACTTGTCTCAAGTGTTAGAAGTCTGCTCTCTGCCTGCAGTGTTGCAAATGTTAGTCATATATTCTCTTTTCATTTTAAAGGTTTATAATAAAAGACCTTACTGCATGTGCATTTTTATCTTTCTGTGCTTTAAGGCCTGAGATTTGCATAGATGTTGTTTACTAAAAGAAAACTAACTGAAGGGAAATTAATTGGTTTTTAAGTATAGCTGTCAGTCACTTTCCCTAAAATACTACCTGTCTTCAAGTAGAATTACTAAATGTGAAGAATTACTGTTTTCAAGAGACAGTTAAAGTACTCTGAAGGACATTTCTCATCGATTGAATGTTCTGAACGTTATCCAAATCTCTTCCAAACGACTTTTCTTTTAGTAGTCAAAGCAAGTAATGTTGAAATAACCCATGCCCAGAGGAGCCATTTTTTTCTGACTTCAGTAGGTAACAGGTTTGATTTGTTTCTGCCAGGGTTTCCAGGTTTCTGTGTCTCACTCAGAACAAGCATTTGGGCAGATGAGTGAGATATGGCAGAAACAGAGAACGTCTATTAAAGAGAAGGCACTTCCTGGGGAGTAAGCCACCTACAGTAAGGAGGAAGCCGAGTGGCTCAGTGGCACAGGGGCTTGAAATTTTCATGGGTTATTTACACAGAGTTAGCTTTCAAACATGTGTACCTTGGTATGGCAATGACGTGGTTGTAACAAGACGGTGGAGCCGAGAAGGCATGGGTGCCCCAGGCTTCCTCTGTGCCAAGATGGTTTAGCTGTGCTTATTTTATGTCTGTGAGTAAGGCCTGGAAGACATCATGCTCCTCTGTATGTTCTTGCCTCATTACCTTTATTTGGATTTTCCCTCACTAATGAGGGAATATCTACTAACAGGAGAGTCAAGTAGCTAATCTGTTTAATATAAATACAAAGAAAATGCTCCGTTTGTTTTAAAGTAGCAAACACTGAAAAGTACTGAGTGGTTTGTTGTTGTTGTTGTTCTTGTTGTTCACTTGGTTTTGAGTCCTTCAGACAGAGTTTTCAGTTCAGTTATATGTAAAAGAAGCGTATAGTTGATTTTTATTGAATCCTGAAAACTTCTATCCGTGAGAAAAGTTGGTGAGAATTCAGCTTTTCAATATACAGAAAATTAAAAAATGACCCAAAGCACAGGAGCATGACCTTCCAGGACACATAGTTAAATGAAAGATCTTATGTGCTTTCAAAGATTTTCGGAAAGGGAGAGGGCTTTGGGGAAAAGGAGGCGTGGTTTCAGGAGCTAGGAGGAAGATCAAGAAACAAGAAGGTGGAAGATGAGAATGGGGCAGGTCAGGTGACCACCTGCACTACAGTAAACACCCAACTCTGCAGTGCGCCAAAGTCCAAAACATTTGAAACCTTGTGTTGAAACTCAAGAAATTCAGGTTTGGTAGCATTTTGGATTTTTATTTGAAGAAAACACATCTGTAAAATCGATGTTGATATCATCGAATCTGACTGGAAGTTGAAGCATCTTTGGTCATAAGCCTGTTGGGAAATAGATACTCTAAATCAGATTTCTTAAAATCACTATTAGAAGATGAAGAATCACCATAGAGGTCGGGAAACGATACTCTTAAACATGTGTGTTTATGCGGGTGTGCGCGGGTGTGCTTAGAAATATGTGTGCACATTCTTACAGGTGCATGTGGAGATTCGGGGTTGCCTTCCAAGGTTCTCCTTAACCATTCCATCCCCTGCATATTGAGACAAGATCTCTCCATGAACCTGGAACTAACCATTCAGTTACGTTCAGGGGGTAGAGACCTCAGGAATCCACATGCCTCTACCTTCCTAGTCTGGAATTCTGTTAACACACACACAAACACACACACACACACACACACACACACACACACACACACACTTTACTGGTATGCTCTGGATCTGAACTCAGACCTATTTTCAAAGCAAGTGATTTACAGACTGAGCCATCCCTCTAACCTAAATTGTTACTTTTTTTTTTTTAACCTAAAATCCTACACATGTCCCAAAATATTCATCTGGTTTAATGACAAAATACAAATGTTTTCATATGTATAATATCTTAAGAGGTATACATTTCATGAAGCCCATGTCAGGACAGCCTTGGGCAAATCCTGTTCTGAAAAGAAGTAATTCAAGAAAAAGGAACACGACCTTAATGAAACAATTCAGGTCAGTGACATGGTAAGGAGAATCTAGGCTGACCTGCAGGGAGGCAGCCAGACCCATGGAAATAAAGCAGAAGTTTAATAAATAGTCCTTGAAGGTACACACACAAATACCGCACAGCCCCATCCCAAGACAGGATTTCATTGTGTAGCCCTGGATGTCCTAGAACTCACTTTGTAGACCAGGCTGTCACTGAACTCACAGAGAACCTCCTGCCTCTGCCTCTGAAGTGCTAGTATTAACGGTGTGCACTATTATACCTGGCAACACACAGATTCTTGGTGAGTGAACTTTAGAGCTTTAGACAGTCACAAAGATTTAAGGGTTGATTAGTGTGGTGGGTTGAACAGAAATGTACCCTCTACCCCAGTAGACTCTTGTTTGAATGCTTAGTCCATAGAAAGTGGCACTATTAGGAGGTATGGCCTTGTTTTAGTAGGTATAGCATTGTGGAAGGAAGTGTGTCAGTAGGAAGTGGGCTTCTTCAAGGTAGCTGGTCTGGTCTCAGAGTCTTCATTGCATGTTGGCTTCTCCAAGAGTCTTCTTTGCAGCTCAGATCTCTTGTCTCAGAGTGACTCTCATCTTTTATTGTTTACTCTGGCAGGGCGGGTCTAGTGAATCTGATAAGTTTTAGGAACTTCCTAAAACCATTTTGAATTGTTTACCTTCCTGTTTAAGGAACTTCCTGCAGGATGGAATGTTTCAATCTTGGAGGAAACCATTAGACAACTAGCTCTAAAAACTATTTGCTTGCTAGATGAAAATTGAGCTTCTTAACATGAAGAAACAACCCAGTTCTCTTATACATGTGTCTGGGAATGGTAATTGTTTACATAAATTTTATAATTTTATTTTGGACAATGATGTTAGTTTTCATGCAGTATTTTGTGGAAACATTTGCATTTGTCTAAGAGTGATAGTTTGGGGTCTGTGGAGATCATTTGTCTTACTGAGGACCCAAGAACCATTCTCAGAACTCATGTGAAAAAGACAGACATGGTGGCACATTCTTGTAATCCCAGTGCCAGAGAGGTGGGGATAAATGACTCCCTGTATCAGTGGCTAGCCTATCTAGATTATTCAGCAACCCTTAAGTCTAAACAGGAGATCCCAACTCAAAAAACAAAACAAAACAATGCAAAACAAAAAGAAAAAAAATCAAAAAAGGCTCCTGAGGAACAACAACCAAGGATAACCTCTGACTTCACATGTACACATGTGTACCTGCACCAATATTTATGAACTCATGTTCCTCCCCTGCACATATACAAAAAAGTTTGTATAGTCTTGGCATGCTTATAAATGTGTGATAAGACTTTAAGCATAATATTTTGTCATTCTATTCATTTTTGCTATCTACCATGAGAGGCTGTCAGTGAAAGTAATTTTGGAATTTTAGATGTGACATTCTTCAAAAAACAAAAAAATAGAACTGACCTAATATTAATGGAGAAATGAAAATTAGCATGTTTGTGGAAATAATCGTTTATCCACATTTGTATAATATTTGTATGTCTCGACTTTATAACATAAATGTAGATTTTCATTACTTTATTTGAATTAAGTTCTTTGTCTTATACATTATAATGTGCAGATAAAATCCCCATGAATCTGGAAACTATTCCATGTCATCAGAGGAATTTTATGAAATGAAATCCTAGTAAGCAATATTATAAAATGTGTTATGTAGCAATTTCTTCCAAATTGAAACATTCTTTCCTGGAGGGAAGCTATTAAAATCCTGAAATGAATGAAACAAGGTTCAGGATATAAACTTACCCCCAGGAAGTACCTAAAACTTACAGGATTCACAAGGATTCTCCCTAAGCAGCAACTGTTTCTGGGGAAATGTGAACTCTAACCAGCTGAGTGACCTAACAAGGTATGCAGAGCTTTGGAGATGCAGCTTTTGTGATTCAACACTTATGCTGGGGTAGGCTTTTTGGTAGTTCAGCTGTTGTTGGTCTATACATAGTTCTGTAAATAACCCTAGTATGTAAGCCCAATAGCTTACTGATTCTCCATGTCAGATGTTAGTGCCCATTGTGATAGAAGTAGACATTTGTTCACCTCCTGGAAGGAGATTTTATACAACATAAGTGACATCTAAACAGTGACAGATAAAAGCAAAGATGAGCTGGAGGTTTCATGGCCCTGGCGTTGGTTAAGAGAGACATGCAACACAAGCTGGAGTGTCTGAGGACTCAGCATCTGAAGATCAATGCCAACATGGCCATCTTTCCACACATGGTATGTACTGGTGTGACTTCTTGTTTTGGGCACAGTTGCACAGTCCTTACCACGAGTAGCAGGACATGTGGCCGAGGATAGAATGCCTAAAGGTGGAGCATTTATGGATTAATCTAAAAGTGGTCACGTTCTTCTGGGTGAAAAGAGGCGGTATACTTCCTTTAGGAGTGGAGTCCACCAGATGAGTATGGGGACATCCTGAAAATGTTTGAATGATTAGAGAATGCATTGCACATCCTGAGAGTACTGTTCATGGAACAAGATTGTCAGTCTGCAACAGGCACTGAGGTTCGGAAGTCACTGCTGTGTGTATAGTGAGAGTGTAACTGAAGCTTGGTTGGCTTTTCCAGGAGAACTTTTAAGGTGGGAATTACAACAGGAAGAAGCTATGGGTCTATCTTCCTCCATGCTATCTTCTGATTTGGCAAACTGGATGACAAAAAGCAACTTGTTGAAGAGCTTTTCTTTCTTTTTTTTTGGTTTTTCGAGACAGGGTTTCTCTGTATAGCCCTGGCTGTCCTGGAACTCACTCTGTAGACCAGGCTGGCTTCGAACTCAGAAATCTGCCTGTCTCTGCCTCCCAAGTGCTGGGATTAAAGGCGTGCGCCACCACGGCCCGGCGAAGAGCTTTTCTTATAACAGAAAGGACAAGAAAGAAAGTGAGCACATGTTTAGATATGTACTAAGAGCAAAAACAAAAAAAGCCAGCAACAAGCCTTCCTAGACCAAAACCATGGGACTTGTGGGAGGAGTCAGATAATGAGGAAGAATGGAGCATAGCAAAAGTGATACTGCCCAGGTGTGGCCTGTAATAGGGAGGAAATGAGAAATTCATGATTCAACCTGTAGACAAGAGCCTTCTCTTAGTTGTGTTGCCTGCTCCTGTGATAAAACACTCTGACAAAAGCAATTTATGGGAAGTGATTTATTTCTCTCATAATCTCAGGTTGCATTACATCATTGCACAAAGGTCAAGGTGACAGGAACATTAAACAGTTACATCCACAGGTTAGAGGGAATGAATGTGTGCATAATTGTGTTCTTTTCTTCCTGGATCAGCATCTTCTGCCTAGGAAGTTGTGCTGTCCACAGTAAGCAGGCGAGGATACTTGAGGCATTAGTAACTAATCTAGCTAATCTCCTACAGACAGGTCCACAGACCATCTAATCTCGACAGCTTCTCACTGAGAGACTCTCTTGTAATTCTACATTTTGTCAGCTTGACAACGAAAATAACCACCACAGGCCTTGATAATACCTTAGTATAAAAACTATGCTCATCCTGGAAGAGTAATGACCTGAACTAATTGAATAGAAATTTTAAACAAATAATGAAGGAGTCAATCGCAGTCTGACTCATAAAGCTACAGGACACAGGAAGGGATGAGCTCAGTTGGAGTGTGTAGAAGCAGAGAAACTACCCATGCCTCCTTGAGACAAAGCCTGCAGAAAGTCAGGCAATACAATGGCCTGGTTAATTATAAACCATTAGAGGCATCTGGTCATCACCAGCTGACGTCCTCATGAATATCAGGGACTGACTGAAAGTAGCAGAAAGACAGATGTTACTAAGAAAACTGAGTAAGAGAGAAGCAGTCTTTGACCTACAACTAGCAGAAATCTTTGGTGTCTTTGCTGAGCCCTTTGGTGTTGTGGTCTTTTAGAGTTGTGAGAATTGCTGGCAGATATGAATGGTTTAGACTTTGTCTTAGTTAGGGATTTATTGCTATGAAGAAACATCATGACCAAGGCAACTCTTATAAAGGAAAAACGTTTAATTGGGGCTGGCTTACAGGGTCAGAGGTTCAGTCCATTATCATTATGGTGGGAAGCAGAGAAGTGTGCAGGCCAACTTGGTGCTTGGTGCTTGGTGCTTGGGGAGCAGAGAATCCTACATCCACAGGCAGCAAGAAGGAAACCGTTGGAGGATGTTCTAATTCCACACTGGGCAGAGCTTGAGCATAGAGACCTCAAAGCCCACCCACACAGTGACACACTATCTCCAGCAAGGCCACACCTCCTCATAGTGTCACTTCCCATGGGCCAGGCATTCAAACACATGAGTCTATGGGGCCAACCCTATACAAACACCACATCTTAAATGGTTTTGACTAATAAAATAGGCTACTGAAGTACAAAAGCAAGAGGTAATGAGAAAAGGGAAAAATAGACAAAGTGATCTATCTAGACTACTCAAGGAAAATGTAGCAATATTTGTGTTAAGCTATCATGGTTTCTAGGTAAAGTATTATCAGAATACTATGCTATGCCAAATGCTATGCAGTGAGATAGATAGATAGATAGATAGATAGATAGATAGATAGATAGATAGATAGATAGATAGATGGGTAGATGGATGGATGGATAGATAGATAGATAGATAGATAGATAGATAGATAGATAGATAGATAGATAGACAGATAGATAGATAGACAGACCGACCTGTTAGAAATTATACTGGGACAAGAGATTGTTCATCCAGTCTAGGGCCCTTTTATCAACCACATGTGGCCAATAGAAAGGCAAAGGCTACTTGACTGTCTTAGAGCCTGTCAGATCCAAAAAGCTGCCTTTAGCAGCTGCACAACAGGCTAAGGAAGGACCCTCAACCCTAGCCAAGCCTAACTACCAAACCATCCCCAGCAAGATCATCAGGGCAGAGGAGATTCATACTAGCATGATGGCAAGTGACATGCCAACATGAGAAAGCCTGGCTCATGGAAAAATGTTTGTGGATTATGGAGGGATAGATGGGGTAGTGTCTCCCATCCAGGCCACTGCTCCCAGCATTGTTCTTTCAACAGAAGAATCTTATAGAAGTGATAAGATCTTATTATGTTACTGGGCCTTGCTAATGTTCCTATTTTAGTATTCCCTTAGGTACTCTGTTGTTGAAGATACTTTGGCTATGTGCCATGGAGAAGTCAGGCTCACAGTAAGATCTCCTTCCTTATTCACTGACTTTCATAAATGCACTGAGGCAGCATTTAGTCTTTGGGAGCCAGGATTGTTACCTACAGTCCTGCTCAGCTACATACTATCAAAGACCAGCGTTGACACCAAGGGGAAACTGAGGTGGGGCATGGAGTCAGCAGTGCCCAAAAGCTGGTAGCTACTGGCAATTCTGCTCTCTTTTGCTCTCCTAGGGCCATAGCTGATGGCTTCTGGCACCTGACTCCTGCTGATAGAAGCAGGGGGTTAAAAAAAGAAAGTTAGTTACTTGGGCCAGCACTTCTCTGTGATCAGGGAGAAACTTTGAACTCTTTTAAGTCTTAAGGGGCCAGCAAGAAAGAAAAGGAAAGATAGAAAATCACACACACACACACACACACACACACACACACACACACACACACACACACACACACACACACACACACTGTATGAAGGAGAAATGGGCCCCAACAACCTTTAATTTTTATCTTCAGTTTTTGTACCTCCACAAAAAGAATACTCTAGGTAAGAAAGAAATTACTTCATAGCCATAAAAGCAGTTATCATAAAAACAGAATAGTTACAGCAGGATAAATTCATAATAAGTTTAAAGCAATAGTTCATGTCATAGATTGATAAGGTTTAAGGAGTTACAGCAAAATTGTTTTTCCATTAAGACTTTGTCTTAGATAGGGTTTTACTGCTGTGAAGAGACACCATGACCAAGGCAACTCTTATAAAGGACAACATTTAATTGAGATTGGCTTACAGGTTCAGAGGTTCAGTCCATTATCATCAAGGAAGGAGCATGGCAGTGTCCAGGCAGACATTGGGCTGGAGGAGCTGAGAATTTCACCCTTCTTGTTCCAAAGGCAGCTAGCAGAAGACTGGCTTCCAAGCAGCTAGGAGTAGGATATTAACGCCAATGCCCACAGTGCCACACCTAATCCTAACAAGGCCACATTTCCTAATAGCAGCCACTCCCTGGGCCAAGCATATACAAACCATCACATTCCATTCTATGGCCCCCATAGGCTTGTTCAAACATATGAGTCTATGGGGGCCATACCTAAATACAGCATAATGCAAAATTCATTTAGTCCAACTTCAAAAGCCCCCATAGTCTGTAGCACTTTCAAGGATGTTTAAAAAAAAGTTCAAAGTCTCTTCTGAGATCCAAGCAGTCTCTTAACTGTAATCCCATATAAAGTCAAAAATACTAAACCAAAGCAAGACAGAAAACCAGCTGGGCAAACTCCAAACTCCATGTCAAAGCACTCCTCAGATCTCTAGCTCCTTTCATTCTTGTTGACTGCTGTTGGCAGATCTGACATTCATCAGCAACAGAGTTCATTCTCTTGATGTGGTTCCACTCCCTGTTAGGAGTTTTCCTCAGCAGGTATCTCATGACTGTAGCGTCTTTAACTTCTTGAGGTCTTCAAGGCAACTTCAGTGTTACAGCTTCTTGTTTCAATGTCTGGGATCCACACATGGTCCTCTGGGCTCCTCCAGAGGGCTTGTGTCACTTCTCCAGCTCTGCCTTCTGTAGCACTCTAGGCTCCAGTTGACTCTACTCTACTGTTGCTTATGTTTTTAGTGATTATACCATGGTACTAGCATCTCCAATATACTAGGGTCCTCTGCAAATAGGCTTCCTTCATGGTGTTGAGCCTCAACTACTTTGTATGACCCCTTCAGTCCTGGGCCATCAACTGTAACTGAGGCTGTATCTTCACCAATGGCCTTTATGACTACTCACAGTGCCAAGTCTCAGCTGCTCTTCATAATAGCAGTGGCAGGAAAGACAGCAGCAAGAAGCAATCCTAGGACAACGTCCCTGGTATCCATGCCTCTTCAGAGTGCACACATTGCAGCCATGAGAAATGGTGGGCCATCTCAAGGAAACTCACTTGCCTGCCATAGCCTTTTCAGCATGGCTCCCACCAACAGACCCCATAGGCTACAGTATAATCATACTTGGTAGGATAGGCTCACTGGCTTGATGATGCCCAAACTGTTATGGGTTCTTGCAGCTGTTTTCTAACTAGACTAGTGGCCTGTTCTATGAGAACTGAGATCTCATACTATAACCCAGGGCAAAGTGCTATTGTTCTGATAAATGAATGTGATCTGCCTGTCAAGTTGTCTTCTGGACATTTGTGCTTATGCTCATGCATCACTGTTGATCCTAGCCTCAGTCATGGAAGGGACCTTTACTTCACAATGGGTCTTACACTGCTGAGGCTGGTGGCTAGTCAAGCTCCTTAGTCTAAATGACTATCTCAATGGCATAGTGGCCTCGATACTCAGCCATAGATGGAGGAAAATAATTAGATATTTATATCATCCCCTCCATGGCTAAGGGAACATCATGGAGTTGTCATAAAGAATGAGGTGGAGTGCTGTGTAGCAATTCCCTCAGAAATGAAGCTTTTATTTCTACAGGGAAGTCCCTTAAGACTTGTTAAGTAAGCAAACTCAGGAAGTACCTGAAACAAAGGATTCACAAAACTTTCCCTATGGTTATGTAAGTAGTAACAATTTCTGGGAATAGGAGACTCTCCAACCACCTGAGCTGCCTACATGTCATGCATGGAAGTCCAGGATTGCCTTTGGTGACTGGTCATCCATGCTGGGGGAGGGTACTCTTTGATGATGCAGCTGCCTGTGAGTCATAGACACTGCTATAATTAATCCCTCATTTGTGCTTCAGTAACTAAGTCCAGTAAATTGATTCACCAAGTTGGACTTCAGTTGAGTCATTACTTTGGTTTGTTGTTGGTATCTTATCTGGAGCAAGTAGAGGTTTGCTCAGGTTTCCCCAGGAAAAGTTTCAAAAACTAATGTCTCAGAGCACAGCTTCTAAAAGAAAGTTTGGTGTCAGTTTAGTCTCAATAAAAGAGTCTTAGTGTATTATTCTCAGTTTACTGAAAAGTTATAATAATTATATCTTGCTGAGATATAATTAGTAATGGGTACATTTGTGTCCACATGGGTACAGCAGAGTTTAATGGACAAAGTCCTTTCATGCTCAGTGTCTAGTATGAATCATGTAGTCTTTCTTTCTGGTGGTGATTTGTCTTGTTGAAGGTTAAGTCCTAGTACAGAGAGAGAATGACCGACTCATTGTATAATGTAATCAATGAGGTAGATAAAAATAAAACAGAATAGATTATAGATGAGTCAGAAGGAGATATTATCAAATAAATGTTTCCTCACTAAGAAGGGATTGAGGCAGTAGGCTCTGAGTAGGGCAGCAGCATTCCACAGGGAGAGTTGAAAGCATGCAGGGGTGCAGAATGAAATGCTGGAGTGGTTAGTAGAATTCTGGGGAGGCCATGACTGATTGAGAGACAAGGAGAGACTAGGGGATAGTGGCTGATGTGCAGTTGGTTTTACGGAGAATAAGGACATCAGTTTTACACAAATTTAATTTCAACCTCCAAGGGCTGCAGTGATCACTCAGTAGTTAAGAGCACTGGTTGCTCTTCCAGCAGACACAGATTATTTTTAACACATAATAGTTGCGAGAGCTAGGACAGCCCTGGATATCTGACATGTATGAGTCGTTCCTAGAAAACAGTTAAGAAATGCAAAGGTAATTTTTAAAGTGGCTTATGTTTGTTTGTTTGTTTTCTGTCTTGACACAGAAAAGTGAAACAATCAGGCTGTATTGTTAGTGGCATTTTAGCTTGGAATGCCATTGAGAGTAGTATGGGGTTAGGGGATACATATTTCTAAAGTTCAGCTAGCAGCAAAGGACATATCTTCAGAACTAATGTGTTAACTGCAGCAGAAGGGACTTGGTTTTAACTCAATTTCACTTTCTGTAGCACAAAAGAGAATTTTTCAGGAAAGTTCTTCATGACAACATAGCAAGAGAAACATCCAGTCTCCAGCCAAATTGTGTTCCATGATATTCTTTGCAGAGTACTGCTCTGTGTGAGACCCACCTGAGACATCCTGTAATTTAAAGACCATCCATCATTTATTCTTCTAAAGTTTGTGTGGCTCTTTGTGTAAGATTTCTCTTTCTACCTACAGTATTGGGAAGCTTCTGGTTTAAAATTGTTTCTAGCTCTCAAGGTAGGAGGTTTCAAGGATCCTCAGTGATCGTAGCCCTTCCTCCTTTGGTGATTAAATTCACCTAGGCAGGAATAGTGAGCATTCTTTGTCTTTTGATTTAAGGTAAGTAGTCAAATCTTAATTTTTTTCTATCAAAAATATGCTGTGGATTGGAAGTTTGTTAGATAGACTCATTGAACTTGTTATGTCATGTGAAATCCCCAAGGTTCAAGGTTTCCTTACAGGGTTGGGCTCCTGGAATTCGCTATCACACGGTTATTTTTAAGTTAGCAATGGCCTCGGTTGTCAGTTTGATGAAGCAGCTATGTTTTTATGGTTTTAAACTTGGCACTGTTTGGCTAACACTCAAACATCCATCACTGTCTGATTTAGACTTCCCTATGAAACATGGCAGTAGGAAATTGGCTGAGCTCAGTTTGCAAACTCTCCATACAAGTTTCTTTTTCGAAGGCATCTGTCTATGTAGTTGACCCCTGACCTTGCGCTAGGGTGGGATTGACTCCTGACGGTTCTCTCTGCCAATATATTCCTGTTCTGGCTGCATGCACAGTTGAAACCAGCACTTGGCATTGATTTGTTAGGCTTTTCCTGTCCCCATTTAATGTGTTCATCAGCAAGTTGGCTATTAATGTGGACTTGAGGTCATGTCATAGGGAGCACTTTGTGGCTTCAACCCTATGCTTGCACTGATGACTGCCATTCCATACAGGTCCCCAAGAATATATTGAACAACCTTCAAATATCCAGTTTTATCTACTTTATTCTTTCATGATTTTTTAATTTTTTGAGTTATATTATAATTATACTATTTATCCACTTCCTTTCCCTCTTTCCAAGCTCCCCCCATGTACTCCTGCTCCTTGCTCCCTCTCAAATTCAAGGTCACTTTTTCTTTAATTGATATGTGTGTGTGTGTGTGTGTGTGTGTGTGTGCGCGCGCGCGCGCGCGCGCATGTAGTGTGTATGTGTTCCTAAATAAATAAGTATAATCTACTTCATCTACACGATGTTACTTCTATGTATATTTTCAGGGCTGACCATTTGGTACTATATAAACAATTGGTGTGCTTTTCCCTGGGGAAGACTATTTTTCCTGATACCATCATCCTTACATACCTGTAGTTCTTTGTCTAGAGTTGAGGCCTCCTGAATTTTCCCCTTCCGTGTTAGCAAGTCTATTAGTGCTATCCTTGTTCAGGTCTTGTTTTGGCAGTCATCTTGGTGAGACTTCATAGGTATAGCTTTCTTGACATTTCTCTGACATCTGTACTCATGTTGTGCCACAAATACACTCATGAATAGTCAATATATATGTAATATATAATTATTATTATATATTATTATATAATAGAATATATAAATATATTATATATTAGTAATATATTATATATTATATGTAAATATATATTTATATTAAGATAGAACAGAAGCTAAGAAATCCCCCCTTGTAGTTGTTCTTTGTTTACTGGTTTTCATTGGATATAATTATCACAAATCAGAGAACAAGCTGAAGCCAAGACTAAAAGCTGAAGAAATGGCTCACACGTGAAGTGCACTGCTATCATTGTGGAGCAGCCCAGTCTAGTTCTCATCACCCCTAAACTACCCGTAACTCCAGTTACAAGCCATCCGACTGCCTCTGGCCTCCAAAAGCCCCTACACACATGTGATGAACATAAATTCACATAGATATATGCTTGCACATATGTACATATAATAAGTATCCCACAGTTACTGAACTGAAATAATGTTCATATTTGATGACCAACAACCAAATAATTAAACTTAATAGTCCTTATAAATGGAAAAGGGTATCAGGAGAGCGGTGATGTACCAAATGTTCCACAGTTAGATAAAAAGCCAGTATCAGTTTCTGAAAAATACAAAATGTCATTGTTATTTCAATCTGAATTCTTGCCAAGGCCAACATTTGCAGGTGTATTCTGCCATGCTCTGTGTTTATGAGGAACACATAGCAAAGAGAGTATGAGAATCACGGAAGTTCTATGAGATCACACTTCCAATTAAAATAGAAAATGTTGGACATGTTTTTCTCGCCCTGAAGCCAGGCTCATTAAAGTCCACACGCTTTGTACCCCCAGTTGTGGTGAATGTTTTTCTGTCACCATCCGTGAATCAGCCAGCCCTGCAGCTGTCAGATGTGTTCTGTGGCTTCCCAGGGTTGTTGATTTCCTCTGTTGTGACATATGGTGTGCAAGAGAACAGAAAAGAATAGCTACGTAATAGAAGGCAGGCACATTCATAGTCACAGGCAATGTTCCGTCTGAAAATTCAAAGTATCTCTTATTGTGTATCAAAGCATCTTCTGGAACACACAGGAGTCTTGATGGTGGTTAAAACCTTTGGTGGAAGAAGGGCAGTAGTGGGAGTAGTATTCAGAGGGATTAAAAAAAAACCACTAAATCCTTAAAAAAAAAAAAAACGCAGATGGAAAAGTACAACTATATTAGCTTCCTAAACTATATCAGTACATATGAGTAAAAAGAGTTAAAATGGTGTTACCTATAACAGGGCAACAATGCCCCTCCTAGACACAACAGGCTAACAAATAAAAAGCCCAGCTCTAGGATGGGTTGCTTCTCCTGGAATTGTTTGCCAGTGAAGTCCCACTGACCCACAAGCATGACAAGATATTTCTAATGCTCTTGGTTACCTTATAGAAGTTGACAGTAAGAATCTAATGCTAAAGACATCGTAAACTTGAATCATAAGGCAGTCAAGCTGATCCTGACCTAGAAGCTGCTGACTACCTTCACAATGTTTGAGAGTGCTAAGCACCAGACCAGAGGAGAAAAGTTAGCATCAGTCTTAGCCAGCTGTGAACCCTGTAAGCGCCATTAATGGCTGGCCTGGCAAGGCATACCCACAAGTGCAATATGGCGTGAATGTCATGGGTGAAACCAACCGCTTTCTAATTGAATTTAAGTCACACTTCACAAGATGAAACCTGTACCTGATATTAGTTTGGGACCAACGATCTATGGCTAGAAAGACAATAGGCCCTAGGAGAGAGTCTACTATTATTATTAAATGGAGACAGTATTAAATCAACTCCTAATGCCCCATCATGATATTCATCCCAGAGGCTTCCATTTGCAACAGATGATGATCAACAGGGAAGTCCACAATTAGCCAAGAGAACAAAAGACTATTGGAATAAGTCATACTCTCTCCTTCAAAGGCTCTGGGATCATTGCAGAAAAGGGTGTGTAAAGAGTGTACGAGCCAAAGGCAGTGGATAACTACAAGAAAACAATTTATTATAGACAGCAGCAACACATATGGACTCATCACCATTGTGACAGAATCATAAGACCTATGTAAGCCCAAGTCAGACCAAATCCCAGTATGGAGAGGTGAGCTGGGCAAAGTCTGACACCTAGCTGAAGAGCTGTTGATAATTTTTAACTCCTGGGAGAAGGATGGTCAGTTTAGTAGTGATGCCCATGATAAGTTGACTAAATTAGAATGGAAAGTCACGAATCCAAAAATACTTATTTCGTAAAAATTGACCTTGGTAGGACAAAACAAGATGGGACACAAATTTGGGTGGGTAGGCAAGTAGGGTGAGTCTGAGAAGAGTTGGGCAAGAGAGGTTGAATATGATCAAAACACAATGTAGAAAGTTCTAAAAATTAATTTAAAGCAAGGAAGCAAATAGGTACATATATATAGACATGCATAAATATATAATAAAAGTCAAGTTTGTTTAAGTACTAACTACCACATACATGATTAGAACATTAACATTCAATTCTACCAAGTGTAGAAGTGAAGAGGAAGAAGAGGAACGGTCATGGCTGAGGAGGAGGGATAGTGGAGGAGGAAGAGTAGTGGTGGAGGAGGTGGAGGAGGGCTAGTGGAAGAAGAGGGGTGGCTGAGGAGAAAGGGTAGAGTGGAGGAAGAGATGTAATATATATTATATTACACAGTTATAAAGAATTATTTATTTATATATATACATATACATACACTCATACATACACACACACACATATATATATCCCAGCAACCTGCCCCAATGCTTAACGTTCCAAGTGGAAGTCACACCCAGCCTTTATATTTTAATATGCTTTAATCAGCACAACAGCTAGCCACTTCCTAACCTCCATGCAGTTAATCCACCTCCTGCGGATAATCCTCTAAATTCTATGTTCTGCCTTGGCTGCCCTCTGGGCCACACTCTCCCAGCTCCCTTCCATGCCAGCTAAGCTTCCCTGTCCTGCACTCTTCTCAGGCATGGCATCTCCTCTCCTCCACACTCTCTGAGCATGGTGGATCTCCTTCTCTCCTTCCTTTCTGTCATCCCTAGCCCTGGAATCCTAAAGGTCCCACCTCTGTATGCCCTGCCCAGCCATTGGCTGCCTGCATCTTTATTTGCTAATCAGAACCACCTGGGGACAGAGTCCCTCAGTGTACACAGTCACGTGTATAAGCACTTTGGGGGCCAAAATTAACATTATAATGCAAGCAGCAGTAGGTAAGACAAGTAGGGGTAGTGAAGGAAGAGGGCAAGATGAGGTGGGGAAGGGGTAATGGGATGGGAGGTGGAAGGGCAGGAGCAGGGGGAGAGGAGGAGGGGTAGTGGAAGAGGAAGGGAAAGGTAATGGGAAAGGGGGCAGTGGGAAGGAGGAGGAGTAGTAAGAGAGGAGGAAGAGGGGACGATGGGGAGGGACAGTAGAGGAACTATCACTGCCCCCTTTTAAGAAGGGTTTACAGATCCATGAGTGATTCGACTTTCTAAAGGCTTTGTCACCATTCCCTATGCAAAGCTGCCACTGTGTCCCCTGCAAATACATTTTCCTCCTGAATAACAAGCTGAGCTATATAATATCAATACTAGAATGTGATAGTGTTGATTATACGTGTCTATCAACTTTTAATCATTGCTATATCTTAATTCACCTAACTTAATTTTTATAATTAAGCTGTTACTCTGAACCACACAAACTACTGATTGAGGGGAACTCCTCATCTCTGGGCTCTTGCGCTTGTGAGATGCTTCTCCACCTGGAATTTACCCAGCCTTCAGAGTAGAAAGCAAACCCAAAAGACAAGAGAATGAGCTGTAAACTCCTGCAAACTCCTTTTCGCATTTTCTTCTCTGTGAAATTCCATGTCTCCTAAGCATCATTTGAACAGTTTTGAGCAGTGCTTCTCAGTTTGTGGGTCAGGACCCCTTTAGGCATCGAACAACCCTCTCACAGGGGTCGCCTAAGACCATGGAGAAACACAGATATTTATGTTACAAATCATAGCAGTAGCAAATTTACAGTTGTGAACCAGCAATGAAATAATTTTATGGTTGGGGTCACCACAACATGAGGAACTGTATTAAAGGGTCACATAAATTTTCCAAATTACAGCTAAAGATGAGGTTGAATTCCAGACCTGCTGGCCTAGACTCTTCTGACCTCACAGCTGGAAGTATTTCATATTCACTATAATTCTGTCTTCAAGCTCTTTCTACAGGAATACTTGCCTGTAATTGTAGAGTCGGTCTTGCACTTTGATTTAATTTCTTGGACATGTATATATCTAATATGCATGTACAACCTTCATCTCTAGTGATATTGTAGCACTAAATTAAACATAACCATGTTCTGTAATACAGCAATCAAAACAAAGAGCTTCAAGTTCAAGGAAATTAGAAGGCACTTATTTTTCTTACTACATTGCTGAGAAATAGAAGGTATATTTACTTACTGAGTGATTTGTGTTAATATGAGTATAAATGCCATCTTTTTGATCCAATAAGCCCATGTCAGAAAAGGAAACTTCTTTAACATAGAACCTGGAAACAAAGAGAAATGATTCACAGCAGAATTCGTGTGAGGCCCCACAGCCATGTGTGCACAAGGAAGGGCTTTTAGAAAAGCCTTTCATCTCTATGTGGAAATGAGAATTAAATAGTTTCTTTCTTATTCACTGTCATAGAGGTTTCCATTTGTGGAAAATATGTAAATATTAGCCATTCTATGCAGAGTGTAATTTACCTTCACCCCTCAAGAGTTACTCACTATTAAATATCATCTTAATTTTTAAATCCCATTTGGATAACCCAAGTCTGGTTAGTTTATTGCTCATGGCTGTGTTACCAGCCATGTACAGTTCTGCATTGCCCCACAGAATTCCCTTCCTTCCCTTCCTGGGTTTATACAGTCTGGTTTTGATTGGTTTTCCTCCCCATCCTAAAGGGTAAATCCTGCTTTTGCATCCTTCCTCCTCTTTGGCCAAAGTCCGTCTGTCTGGGATATCTGAGTAGGTTCGAATGCCTTTGTAAACTTATAAATAATTGACAGGCTAAATATACACCTCTCCCTGTAATAGCTGTAAGACTGGGTGGTTTCCTATCTTAAAGGCTTATTTATATAGTGTATAAAATATGAAGAAAATGCTGAAAGATTATTAAAATGTAATTAATAACTACAACCAATTAAGCATTTTTATGAAGCCATATAAATATACTGAAACACATATCAATCTGGTTTACGCTTCGATTTGGCTAAATTTTTTTCTACGGAATAACTTATTACACACAAAAGGAGAAATCTAAGATACAAAAACTTAAACTAACCCCAGCATGTGGTTCACACTTGAAATCCTAACCTTAGCAGGGGGCTTGAAGCAGCTTGAGGAGAACCTGGGCTAGAGAGTGGGGCCATTCTCAAAAAAAAAAAAAAAAAAAAAAGCCAAAACACCAACCAACAACAAAAGTAAGTTTATTATATTAAAAAAAAATTAGGTAAATATTCATTCATTTTTATTTTCTAATGGGCACTGCAAAGCCACTTTCAAATGAGCTACCTTGTTCTTCATAACCCTTGTGTCTATTTTCATATTTGAAGGAGGGGAAGAAAAACTCATCATTGTCTCTGCTTTATGGATCTTTAATTTTAAAAAAAAAATCATTCCAGAAGACAGCTGAACCCCTGCTTTTAAACGCTGTTCACCTTAATACAAATTTTAGTAACTGATTTAATAGTTGCTTGGCTGGAATAATACAACTGAGACGTTCTGCCTCCCTCTTAGCCTTCTCCTCTTGGTTGCCCGGCAACAAAGTTCCAGCCGACCAAAAAAAAAAAAAAAAAAAGACTTAGCTATCATAGAAACTGATGAAATAAAACTATATCTTCCAGTTAAGATAAAGCCTTTGAGAAATTACCTGCTCCCTTGCATACTTAGTGGGTGTACCTGAGTATAGGGTGTGTGTGTGTGTGTGTGTGTGTGTGTGTGTGCTCATTTGCATATAAATGCAGTCCATAGTGGGAGCAGTGTGATCCATATTTCAAGTGATCCCCTTCACGTGACAGATATCATGGGGATGATTGAGTAGGAATTCAGGTCTGCCCATAGCTTCAGTTCCTTCTAACAGTCAGGAAATGAACACTACGCCTGGTCATCTGCCTTGAGGAATGGTTATATGACCCCAACCAGAAGCTAAGTAGAGGCAGTCCCGGGCAAAACAAATAACAGCTCTTTATGGGCAAGAATAAGGAACTGTCCAGCATTGGTGATTTTTTTTTTTTTTTTTTTGCCACAAATTTGTTCAGTTAACATGGTGGTACTTGTAGGTTTTAGGGTGTTCTGCAGACTATAAAAATGCTCTTTCTATAAAAATGGCTATTCATGTCACTTGAGAACTACTATGAGCTTCTGTTTGTGCCAGATACAATTTAAACTAAAGGAAATTATTATTAATCAAAACTAGATATTAAGTAAAAGATTCAGTGCGGAACTCACCATGAATGAGAGTAGACTGGATTGCTCTTGGGAGTAGGTTCCCGTGAGCGTTTTAATATATAAGCCTGCTACCTTGCAGATACCTGCTTGAATTTGAAAAAGGAGTCTTGTTTCTTTTGGCTAAAGGATGCTCATGATTGCTTTCCGAGATTTCTCTATGTTCGGTATGTCTTAGAATATTAATATTTATAAGCTTCTCTGAAGAATAGCATCATACATTAGATTCAGCAGCTTTTGACTGATGATAGTGAAAAGGTACTCACGTGTCCACCTACTTTTATTCCAAAGTATGAAGATCATGTTCTTACTTAAAGATCAAGTTCTTAAACCGTGTTTGTAAAAGTGAGTGGGATAAGAGCCATTAAGTGCCTTCACTCATCTGGAAACTGATTAGAAGCCAGATGATACATTCAGCCTGGGGTTGAGTTTTATTTTCAACTAGTCATCTGCAGCCATGCTTCCCCCAGAGGGAAGCTGCCAGGCTCCCAGCACACTGAGCAGCTTGGATGAGCAGCACCATGGGCCGTTGGATATGCACAGTGCAGCTGGGAACTGTGGCAAATGGCCAGAGCAGCAAGGCAGAGATTATGAAAGCAGTGTTTCCGGGGAGCCTTTTTCAGTATGAAGTCAGTAGTACAGAGAACAAAATCATCCTCTGGCCAGTTCTACTTCCCGAAGGACCAACAAGGCAGTATGCTTTTAAGACAGCCCTATTCTTTGAGAATGCCCTTGTTTCCAGTTATTAAAGGAAAAATCAGATTTATGCTTGAGAACTATGACCACACGTCATAATTTACATGTGTGTCTCTCAGAAAGTATCACTCTTGTCAGGTATGGTGGTGCAGGCCTGTAATCCCAGCCCTCCACAGTCAGAGACAGGATATTCTTTGAGATCTGTAATATGACTCAGTCTTTAAAAACTCAAGGGTTACAGAGAGACTTGATATGCCAGGGTGGAGGGATACCCAGGGGTGGGGGACACCCTCTCAGAGAAGAAGAGGGGAGGGGTGGATGGGGGAAGGATTGTGGAGAGGGTGACCAGGAGAGGGGCAGTGAGCAGGATGTAAAGTGAATTTTTAAAAATCTCAAGAGCTAGCAATGGTGGTCAGTAGTAAAACACTTGCCCAGTGTGTGTGGTCTCAATTTCCATAAAGAAACCTCACCCCAGGGGCTGGAGAGATGGCTCAGTGGTTAAAAGCACTGGCTGCTCTCCCAAAGGACCTGAGTCCAATTCTCAGCAACTATATGGTAGCCCACAACTGTCTGAATATGTCTTGGGTGCAGATGTACATGCAGAAAATTACCCAGATACACACACACACACACACACACACACACACACACACACACACACACGCACAAAAGAGCAGCTACAATGAAATGGCATTAGAGGGCTCATCTTCACTAGATCCAGGTAATGAAAAAATTCTCTCTATAGCTATTCACATAGTAAATGCCTGGCACATAAGTGGCAGTTGCCTAAAGCCTTGAAAAATTCCAATGGAGGAAGGCGGCAAGAAGGAGTTACAGCTCAGTGCTTAGCAGGCTGAAGGCTGGTTGGTGTTTGGATGGGAACTGTAAACACGGATCAGCTGAGAACAGCTGTTGCTCACACACATGACTGTAGATCTTCCCTATATGAGACAGGAGCAGCTCGCTGTGCCCAAACAGCACAGACAGTGTCATTTATGCAGAACATCTGGTTTCGTTCCAGGAGTCTGGGGCGGGGTACACAGTAGCCATTAGGCAGCTTGGCTGCATGTCTTCCAATTACATCCCACACACGCACTGAATCTTTTGGGTTCTTGCATAGTAGGCCCCATTTCACAGGTGTCACGTTTTGTACTCTACCCTGTGTCTTTTTCCGGGGCTCAACATCATAGAAACAATTATCTCTGGCTCTTGTGACCCTTTCTAGAGAGTCAGTGAGACTTAGTGGCCTGGGGATCCAACACTGACAAAGTCTGGGCTTTAACCTGAAAGGTAGAAGCAGGGGGCTTGGTGCCTAAAGGGGTCTTGTGTTTTGTTGGTCCAACTGAACAGGAACTCAGGCTCCTGTGCCTTTCCTGTGCTCTTCTAGTCACGAGTAAGAGAGATCTCAAGCTCAGTGGGAATTTTTAGTGTCTCATAACGGAACACTTTGTAAAGCTCTTGCTTCGGTTCCATGAACAGCTCACAGGATGTTTCATTTCTGTTCTGCTTCTTTCCAGGTGATTGGGTGGCGTGTGTGTGTGTGTGTGTGTGTGTGTGTGTGTGTGTGTGTGTGTGTACAAGCACATGCCTGTGTCCTTGTCATAATGATAGCTCCGAATGTTCCAAGCTCACATGTTTTTTTCTCCAACAGGGAAAGGTCAGCATTGAAATGAGTTTGTTCTTCTCCATGTGCACACTCTGAGTCACATGGGGAGACATTTGGGGACCTTGGCATAAGGTGCCCCCATCTCTCCCAAACAATCAGTATCCAGAAAGCATTTTCAAGGAGTGGAGTGGGGAGATCCTGGAAGACCAAAACCACAGCCAGTGTTGACCCAAGTGTGTACCACTCAGGAATCACTGGTGCATCTGATAAAGTCTACTTGCTAGTCATCAATATTTGTGAGACTTTAGAAAACATTCACACCAGAATATCTAATGTCCAGTGCAACCTTTTGTCTTAAGAGTCAAGTATGTAAAGCCCACTTCTGAAATCCTCTTTTTGTATTCTTTATTAAATCCTATACAAAATCAATGAACTAGGCACTGCATTCCAGTTCATAATACTTTGCAGAATTTTCTCTGAGTAATTGAGATTATTCCTATCAAATCAACTTACATTTTGGCCTTACTTCCCCCTCTAATTTACTAATTGGACTGAAGTTATTCCAATGGCCTTTTAGTGCTGTCTCTTTTTCTTATTACACGTTTTTCAAATATGATAATTTAGCTTTGTTCACTTTGAGGAAAGGAAATGAGCACTTTGTGAGCCAATGTCTCCTGAAATAACCTTTTCTCTGGATACATATAAAACTAACCCTTTACATGCCATTCAGTGGGAAATACAGTGCAGTTTGTAAGACACTGATCTCAGAATTCTTTGAGCTGAATGAAAATTCCCTGTGTTATTTACTTCATTCACACTAGAGCTAACTTAGCATGTACTATGTATACATAAAGCTACTGTATTGATCACCTTCTTTTCCCCCTTATTCATCGGTTGAGGTAAATGAGGATGCATTGGTTGGCATATGTGAGCTATAAGGCTAATTAAAAGTTTCTACCTCTGAAAGATTAGATCCACTTTAGACACTTTCCCCCCCTAGATTTCATTGTGGTTATGTAAGTGTAATTGAATTTTAAACACACTTGGCAGACCTTTAAAACACCCTGACACCTTCCGTGGAGTGTAACGGGACATAGCACCAGCTAACTCACTACCAGCAGTGTGACCAGTGCATTGGGCACACTGTGATGTGGTAGAGAGAAGAAGGACATTTGACAGGAGCTAAAAATAGCACTTTCTTCCATATATACACTTTCTCTCATTCCTCCCCCTCCTTCTCTTCCCTCCATCCTTTGTTTCACCCCACAAGGACAAGGGACATATTCAATATCTAAATAATCTAAATGTATAACGTCTCCCCATTTGCACATTAAATCTGTTCCTGCTGAGAGAGTAACTGCGAGAGATGTGACCCTGTGGGTGGCTCTGGTTCCCTTCCATGCGTACATGCCCCAGACTGAGTGGTGGAGATGGGAATTGCAAACTGTGCTTTCCTAGGATGGCCCAGTTCTGTCTGCGTCTCTTAACAGTTTGAGTATCATGCTGCTTTGAGCAGGGTTCCTCAATTTAAAAACCAGTGGTGTGTCAGATCAAACGGCTCCCAAGACAAGGCAGTCATTTGCCTGGTGTCCATGTGCAGGGATAGTCATTGCGGTGATGAAGGAAGAAGCTGGCTACTGTGGAGCTGTGTGGTACTCCTTCCTCCAAATGAAGACACAGACCGTGTGCATTGCTGTTTATGGTGAATTGGGACGTTTTCCAGACCGATTATGATATTTTTAACCTTAATGCCCTCCTGTAAATATGCATTACCGTCATCTTTTTCTCCCTGAAGATTTTAACATAGCTGTGAGCAAAGCAGATCTAATACTTGCAAAACAATGTCAGGTTCTCATGGGTCCTTTCTGGTTACTAATTTAAGAATACTTATCCACAGTCTTTGAAAGAAGCATTCAATCAGTCCTATCTTTCTCTAGATATATATCCAAGTGTTCTACAAATAAGTGAACAAAAGCCAAATACATATAAAAACACAAAAAACAATCTAATCTATGAAAATGATACTTTTATAATGTCTTCCCCAGAAAGCAGTTGTCTACAACTTAGCCATTATAAATGTTTACTGTAATTGATAACACCCAATGCCTGCCAGGTGTTTATTGTGTGCCAGATATATATTGATATCGAATATCACAAAATGGTTGGATTTGTACTTTAGCCCAAAATGTCAATATATATTGCATGTATATTTATTCAAATATGTATTCATGTAGTTTGTGGTATATAAATATATCGCTAGAAAATTCTAAAATGTCAAATATAAATAATGATTATAGGTGGGGGAAGAAATTGTTTTAAAATATCTTATAGTTTTCATTTCTGCAAAATGAGAATACTATTTGGTCAGTTAATTGTAAATTCTATAACTATGCTATTTGCCACATGGGGCAGTTTTAATGACAATCTTAGCCACAGATCTAGTTCTCAAGAGTTTCATGTGGCTGGTTCCTGCCAGATAGGACAGAGCAGACAGAAAATGTCCATCTGCATGGGAAGCTCTGTTGCACACTTCTTGACATATTTGCTGAGTTTGTAATCCTCAGAGGTTCCCTGCAGAAACACTCAACATCTTCATCAAACATCTGCTTGGAATATACGTTTCTTTCTTCCGTGCTTGAGGCAGGCATAGGGACTTGCCTGATCATGGGAGGGGAGCAAGACTAAGAATTGAGAGCTCCTTTGAGCTGAACTGCTACGCCATTTGTGCAGGCTGACAAGAGCTCCCTTGCATTCTTCTAAAGTGACTGACTGACCAATTCAGTCTTGGGGTGCCAACTCATCTTTTTAAATAACGAGAATGCCAAAAGTCCTGGAAAGATAGGCCAAAAGCCATAGTACATCTCTTGTTCCAGAGGTTCCCCCATAATCAAAAGCTTCTAAATAGGGCTATTTTTTCTTTCTTTCTTTCTTTCTTTCTTTCTTTCTTTCTTTCTTTCTTTCTTTCTTTCTTTCTTTCTTCCTTCCTTCCTTCCTTCCTTCCTTCCTTCCTTCCTTCCTTCCTTCCTTCCTTCCTTCCTTCCTTTCTTCCTTTCTTCCTTGTTCCTGAGACAGGGTTTCTCTGTGCAGCCCTGGCTGTCCTAGAATTCACAGTGTAGACCAGGCTGGCCTCGAATTCAGTGGTCGGCCTGCCTCTGCCTCCTGAGTGCTGAGATTAAAGCCATGTGCCGCCACTGCCAGGGTATAACTAGGCTGATTACTAAGCCCACTGAGCACTGTTATTTTTGTGTAGACATTGTATTTCTCTGTGGGAAATACTGCACAGTATAGTCCCATCCTAAAGTCACCAGGCAGTAGTAGAGCCATCAGCTGCCGGAGCTCAGCTGCGCTGGCTCTGGCTTCAGCCACTTTAGGTCTGAGAGTCTTCAGCATCATCACTGGGCACTTCTTGCCCGCTGTAAGACAGTTCTTATGAGTATACCATAGTCTCATCTTCATTTCGTTTTTCCCATCTTCCTTCCCCTTTCTTTCTATTTTCTGCTTTCTTGCTCTACTTCTTGTTTCTCCCTGCTTTATTCACTAATCTTTACAAAGCTTAGTTTATCCAAAACACAGTGGCACCTCTGCTAAGAACCGGTACTGAGCTGGAGGATTGCAAATGCCACTTTGGGAGTCTCTCTTTGACTGTAACAGGGATGCACATTGCAAACACCCATGAAGGGTGGGTTCATTTTGATTTTCCTTCTAAATTCATGGTTGGAATTTTTACTGTCTTGTATATTTGAACTACTTTTAAAATGTCAAAATTCAAGGAGTATTAATGCAGCCAGAGAACAAAGTATTTTCATAGGTGAATTTTACACCGTTTTAAATTTTACACCGTCTTTCCTGGTATCAGGTAACTTTTCCTTTAAGGTTTCAGCGACTGTGGATCATAGGGAAAAAATGAAGGAAAATACTGATGTCTGCTTTTACTAGTTGTCTTGCTGAGTGGGCTGGGGATTGGATTCATCTTGTGGGAAACCAGCAGTGAATTAGAATTATGTAAAAAAAAAAAAAAGACATCTAAACATGAGCATGTTCTTAACTGACAGTTTGAATGTTTTCAAATCTATGCTATTTTGGTGTGCGTAGCCTGAGTGTTATGATACTTTAACAGAAGACTTGGATTGTCATAATTTGTGAATGTTTGTAAAGGGGAATACACTACACATTTGCAATGATGTTCTAACTCTTTAATAAACTAAACTGCCCTAACGAAGCTAATTTTATGAGGTTTACATCTATTTTTCCATATTTATAAAACTAATACATTGGTTACTTGTAACAGTTGGTTTACTATTCAGTAAAAACAATACATTTATTTTTGCCAATTCCATTTAGAATTAAAACTTAATATTTTCAGTCACTAACAGAACTTGAAGACAGAGTTTGATAGGCTTCAAATAAATGTATAAAATGTATTTGTAATTTGAAAATGAAAACTTAAAACTCTCTCTCTCTCCATAAAAAGACATATAATCTTTATTATACAAAAAGTCAGATTTTCTGGTTAATCCTTCTTCTTCCTATTAAATTAAACATGGGTTTAATTGAAAAAGAACTGAAATTTTAAACAACTTATTTTCTATAAAATAGACATGAATAAAACATTATTTACAGATCCCTGCTGAGATAGACAAAGAAACCTTGACATTTTGTCTTATAGCAGCAGTAAATGTCTGGGACAAGATTGAAGAAACAGGAAAAAGACTTGAGCCATTTATTCAGGTTATCCAAGGCCCAAAGGAAACATTCATTAGCTTTTTGCAAAGATTAACTTCACCTATAGATAGAAAGACATCAGAGTCATTAGTTCAGAAGGCACTAATCGAGTCTTTGGCTTTCAAATTTGCCAACATTGAATGCAAAGAGTGATCAGACCACTGAGGGCATGGTCAGCATCTATTGATGAATAGATCAGGAATATGGTTGGTGTTGCATCTCATTCTCCTGAGATAACCTTACTAGGAGAAGCCATCCCTAGAGCTTATAAGAAAAGTGGAACACACAAATGTCTAAATTGTGCTGACCAAAGTCATTTCAAAATAAATGAGAAGGAAAACCAAGTTGAGTCCACAAGAGAACCCATGCCATCTGGCATATGCAAAAGATGTGGCAAAGGCTGACACTGGAATAATGAATGTAAGTCAACAACTGATAAATGGGTAACCCATTATCAAAAAACTCTCAGGGGGCCTCTTGCAAGGCCTAATAGCAAATCAAATTCAAATCAGCCAATTCAGGGCTACAGCAGAAGTAATCATCAGCAGAGCCAACTGAACATCACTACTCTAAAAATAGACATTAAAAATCTAGATATCAAAGTCAAAACCACTTCAATAGATTTTTAAAAATAAAAAGGAAAAGAAGCAAAAATTAATAAATATTTTGGCAAACTTTTATAGATAATCAAAGGTCAAAACTAAAGGTGTTTATAAATAATATTGAAATTAAAGGAAAGGTTGATATAAGAGCAGATGTAACCATAATCTATCCAAAATCATGGCCTCCAGATTGGCCTCTTTAGGAGATAGATATCCACAACAAAAGCTGGTTCTCCAACTTTTTACAGAAGAGACACTGCTGATAAAACACCAACAGCCTTGCTGCTACCATGGTTGACTGACCAGCCTGTTTGTATTGAATAATGGTCTATGGTGAAAGAAAAATTACAAGCACTAGAACAACTAGTCAAGAGTAGCTGTAAACTCAACATATAGAAGAGTCTACCAGGGCTTGGAAGTCTCTTGTATTTGTCATTAAAAAGAGATTGGGCTCCCTTCTAAGTGGGTTTCAGGTATCCACACTTGGGCCTTCCTTCTTGCTAAGTTTTCTATGGTCTGTGAGTTGTATCATGAGTATTCTGAGCTTTTTGACTAATATCCACTTATCAGTGAGTACATACCATGCATGTCTTTTTGGGTCTGGGTTTCCTCACTCAAGATATTTTCTAGTCCCATTCATTTGCCTGCAAAATTCATGGTGTCTTCGTTTTTAATAGCTGAATAGTATTTCATTATGTAAATTAACCACATTTTCTGTATCTATTCTTTGGTTGAGGGACATCTGGGTTGTTTCCAGCTTCTGGCTATTACAAATAAAGCTGCTATGAACATAGTGGAGCTTGTGTCCTTGTGATATAGAGGAGCATATTTTGAATATATGCCCAGGAGTGATATTGCTGGGTCTTCAGGTAGAGTTATTTCCAATTTTCTGAGGAACCACCAGATTGATTTTCAGAGTGGTTGTACCAGTTTTCAACCCCACCAGCAATGGAGGAGTGGTCCTCTTTCTCCATGTCTCACCAGCATGTACTTTGCTTGAGTGTTTTTATCTTAGCCATTCTGATTGGTGTAAGGTAGAATCTCAGGGTTGTTTCTATTTACATTTCCCTGATGACAAAGGATGTTGAACATTTCTTTCAGTGCTTCTCAGCCATTTCAGATTCCTCTGTTGATAATTCTCTGTTTGGCTCTGTACCCTATTTCTTAATTGGATTATTTGGTTTGTTTGGAGTCTAACTTCTTGATTTCTTTGTATATGTTGGATATTAGCCCTCTATCAGATGTAGGGTTAGTAAAGATCTTTTCCCAATCTGTAGGTTGCTGTTATATCTTATTGACAATGTCCTTTGCAGGAGGCAGAAGGATGGAGGAAACTGGGTGGGAGATGGGAAAAGAAGGGTGGGGATCAAGTTTGGGGACAGACAACAGGGACACCCAGAGGGCCAGGGGAATGAATCAAAATATGCAGCAGTAGGGGTTAGGGGACAGGGGAAACCTCTAGAAAATTCCAGAGACCTGGAATGTGAGAGACTACCAGGGCTCAATGGGGGTGACATTAGCCAAAGTGCCCAACAGTAGGGAGTTGGAACCGGGAAGAGACCACCCTCAGTAGATATACATGGTCCCCAGGTGAGGCCCCACCTACTCATCTTCAAAAATTTTAACCCAAAATTGTTCTTGTCTAAAGGAAATGCAGGGACAAAAATGGAACAGAAACTGAAAGAAAGGCCACCCAGTGACCGGCCCAACTTGGTATCCATCCCATGTGTGCACATGAAATCCTGACACTATTACTGAGGCCATATTGTGCGTGCAGACAGGAGCCTGGCATGGCTGTCCTCTGCGAGGCTCTACCAGCAAATGACTGAGACAGCTGTAGATACTTATAGCCAACCATTGGACTGAGGTCGGGGACTGATATGGAAGAGTTAGAGGAAGGACTGAAGGAACTGAAAGGGATTGCAACCCCACAGGAAGAACAACAGTGTCAACTAACCCAGACCCTCAGAGCTCCCAGAGACTAAGCCACAAACTAAGGCACATATATGGGCTGGTTCATGGTCCTAGGCACATGTGTGGCAGGGGACTGCCTTATATGGCCTCAGTGGGAATGGGAGAGGATAAACTTAATCCTGTGGAAACTTGATGCTCCAGGGAAGAGGGATGCTGGTGGGGGTGAGGTGAGGGCGGGTAGGTGAGGGAGCACCCTCTCAGAGGCAGGGAGGGGGGATGGGGTGAAGAACTCGGGAAGGGAGGCAACTTTTGGAATGTAAATAAATTTTCATAAAAACTAAATAAGTAAAAGGGAATCTTATCAGGAAATAAAAGAGAGCAAGAGATTAACCAGGAGGATGGAAGAACTGGAACCATGCAAAGAAGGGGTCCAAAAGAGATTATGAAAAAAATACCTGAAGCCCAGAGAGCCAGACCAATAATAATAAGCAAATAAATTGGGGTCATGGCTGGGAGGTCGCCAGATTAGCTTAGAGATTAAGATAGATCATTTAACTGCTCAGCTATTGAGGTACAGTTTTAAATAAATCTTAATTTATCTGTGTGGTTTTGAGGGACTAGCATAGGGTAGATAAATACAGCTGCTAGATTAATTTACTGATTACATTTATATTACAAATATTTAATTTTACAGGTCCCCCCATCTACTCTGAGCCTCACTAAACACTTCTGAATGATTGTGATTTATTCTAAGTTTTGATGTTACGCTGGCTTTGCCTACCTGATGGGCTGTCTTTCCCTACCTGATGGGCTGTCTTTCCCTACCTGATGGGCTGTCTTTCCCAACAGAAGCTATGCAAAACCTCCATTTACTGTGATATTTTTATTCCAATGATAAAGAACTATGTTAGTTGATTTTAGAGTAACTTTAAATTAGTGATAAAATTAGAATCTAGTTAAATTATAATTTTTCTTTCTCACCCTGTGTTTACAGGATGCCAGGATTTGCATTCTTCTGCTCATTTCTCCAATGGGAATGTTGCCTACAACCTTGGTTTGTAAAGAGAGACAACAATATAATATATAATATAATATACATAATAAATATACAATATAATAACTCCTTGCTGCTCATCTTTGGCTAACTCCCTCATTCTAGAGGGAGTTAGCCAAATGTCCTTCTTTATTTTTTCTTTTCTCCCCACTCCCCATGGTTTTCTGAGGCAAGTCTCACTATATAGTTGAGGCTAGCCCCAAACTTGCAACTCCCCTGCCTCCACCTTCTCTGCTCTAGAATTACAGGCTTATACCACCTTGTTTCACGAAGTGGAATGAGCTGGCAGTCTTTGGGGGCAGTAACACCACTCATAAAACAGTTCTTTGTCCTTGGGATGGAACATATTGCAAAAGAGAACAGAGATAGCCTTGTCTCCTTGCGGAACCAGTGTGGTGGCCTTAATGCTTTCAGTTCAGGCCCCTTTAACTTACACCATGAATAGCATACCGTGTGGCGAAACGAGTGATTTGTAAACCTTTGAGGCCGATAATTAATAGATTATCAGTTTTCCTTGGGAGACAAAAATTTATGTTTGATTATCAGACGTTGCTTAACCTACTAAGGAACCCAGGTTTGTTACTCAGGTAAACTCATTTAAACAAGGAAATACTGTGCTTTTATGGTATGCAAAAGTACTGAGAAAAAAGAGCCAGAAACAGTGACTACTGATGCTCGAGCCTAATAAAGCTTCCCATTCATGCAAAAGATGAGGAGATGCCAGGGGCTGTCTGGCCGAGGTTGTAGATCGGTGTCAATCCTACACAGTTTCAAGAAGTGTGATGTAGGAAATGAGCTTATAACATCCCCCACTCCTAACCTCAGACAAATCCTTAACTTCTCTCAGCCTGCAGCTCTCTAATATGTAAAACTGAGGTGACTCTGTGTGTAACCTAGGGCTCATGCAGTTCATGACCTGAGGGAGAATTGAAGAGCAAATTAGAGATGTTAATACCTGTTCTCCAAACAAGCTGCAAGCCTCCCATTTCCTTCCATCTACTCGCCCTGCCTACCCTTTGGGCATTACGACACTGTCATCTACAAAGTTTACACTCAAGACTTAGCAATTGAGGTTGTGGTTGTTGTTTAAATCACAAAATATCTCATGGTTTTGGATTGGGCCACCGCCATCGCTGTCCTTGAATACATGCAGTCATAAGCCTCAGGTTAGACACACCTGGAAATTATTCCTGCTCTATTTAGGAGCCATGAGCTGGCTGGAGAAAGCTTTGTCTGTAAAGGGTTGGGAATAGGCAGTAATGAGCAAGAGAGGAGCTGTGTGCTGTGAGGTCAGTGCTGGAGTCCCAGTCAAGAGGCAATTGTGACAGACAGACAGGCTGTACCTGTGGTCATCACAGGGCCAGTGAAACCCAGTCTCCCAGGTAACCATTGGCAGAAATTTCTCAGCCACAACCATCTTAATGCATCTACAGGAAGATATAAAAAGAAGTATGTTGAACCTTTGAGAACTCTTAATAACTTGGGTACTTTATATTGTTAAAATATGAAGACATGTCATTTTGAAATGCCTGTAGTCTCATTTCAAATAGATGGGATTTATTTTTACGTATGTATATGTACTTTGACTCACAGCATTCAAATCACATAATAGCATTCTGTTACAGAATGGCTATTTACTATCTATGTAGTTCTTTCGTGTGGGTCAGCCATAATTTGTGTAACCAGACCTGTAATGCATGTTTATTAGTGGATATGTTGGGTTTTTTTTAAATTGTTGCTATAAAATACTATCAATTTCTTTTTTATTTATTTTACATACATTGGTGTTCTGCTTTCATGTATGTCTGTGTGAGGGTGTCAAATCCCCCTGGAACTAGAATTAGATAGTGGGGAGCTGCCACGTGGGTGCTGAAATTGAACCTGGGTCCCTTGGAAGAACAGCCAGTGCTCCTAACTGCTGAGCCATCTCTCCAGTCCCCTACCGTCAATTTCTCATCTTATAGACCTGTATATCAGCAACCCGAAGGGTTTCACTAAGCAGACTTCGAGATCTTGGAACTACTGCATTCCAGCTTGGAGACGGGGAGAATCCACTTCTTTACCTCAGCCTCAATGGGCTCATGCCTACCCTGTCTTCAAAGTCCCCAGTCATTGTCTTCATAGCCACATGCCCTCTGATTAACTTTGCCTTCCCCTTGAACATGAGACAGCCCTGTGATTTCATGAGGCCCACTTGGATAATGTAGGCTACTCAATCTCAACACTGTACCATCTGGTTAGCAGCCTTTACTCCGACTCAAACATTAACTTTTTTTTAACCATTATATTCACATAATGGGGACATGGAAACTTGGGGGAAACCAGTATTGTGCCTGAGACGATGTTTTCCTGCTGAAGTTCTATAAACAGCAGCGTAACAATGGCAACGCTCTCACGATCTTCCTTTTAATTACACCTTGATTTCTTTAAGGTCAGCCGGTGGCCAGCTTTTTCCTGTAACTCAAACTATATATCCCTCCGTTGATTTATTCATTACATATGACTTCCGGTTTTCTATATCTCAAATAACTATTGGATTGAGAATGACTCAATCATTTGTTTCTGAGTTACTCTCCAGACCACAAAATGTTGCACCCTGTTTGTTCCTCATTGTAAAGACCTCCCTAAATTGTCTTGATAAAATCTTGCAATGGTTTCTCCCCTACGCTGAATGAGCAGAGGGCCTTGGGCATTGAAGGCAGTCTGTCCAGGTGACATTGCTTCCTGCACAACCTAATAAATTCTCCATGGCTCACTGCTAAGCCTGTACAGTCAGGCTTTGGGGTATGTTTTTTTCACACATGCTAGATGAGCCCCGCAGCATTTCCAAGCATTGTACTGCACAAGGCTAGGAGAGGGTAGGAGCGTGAGGAGGAAGCAGGAGCAAGCTGACCTTCAGGACCCTAAGATTAGAAGAAAGGGGGTGGTTGATCACTGCCTATGCAAACTGCCACCCCACCCGATCCTACACCGTGTTTATCCCAAACAAAGCCAGAAGAGAGGCTCCAGCAGTGACAAGAGTCACCATATGCTTCTTTCCTCCAGGTCTAAGCTCTTTCGTCTCCACACAAGCAAGGCTGTCATTTCTCTGCTTTTGTGACAAGAACAAAATAAATTTATTTTTAAATGGATTTTAGAAAAATACACCAGTGACCTTCACAACAGAACAATGTTACGTTCCCATGGAATTATAATCATTATCTCAGGCTTTAGAATTGGTTATCAAAATAGAAGTAACTGCAAGGAAAAGCATATTGGGTCTGAAGAAAAACTCCTACTCGGAGCCACGTGTACCGGTGCGTGTCTATATTCTCCACACTGGAGAGACTGAGGCAGCAGGATTTAGTGCACATTCTAGGCTAGCCATCAGTACACAGCTTCAGACTAGCATGTGTTAGTGTGACTGTGTAAATCAATAACCTTGGGTTGGAAGTCATTTGAGGTGAGCATGCTGGAGCACACCTGTCCTTCCAGCTCAGAAAGCTAAGGCCAGCAGAGGACTGCTGTATAATTCAAGGGTATTGTGAACTAAATTAATTCAAAGCCAGTCTAGACCACAGAGTGAAAACCTTATCTCAGAATGACAAGGAGTTCTAACTAAACAAATAAGCAGTAAACAAACAAACAAACAAGAAAAACTCCTGCCCAGTGTATACTAATTCCTCAGCATACCATTAACTGTGGTTAATAATGGAGGGTGTAGAGGACTCTCCTTCCCTCTGCGCTCAATGCCTCTGAAAGGACCCTCGGGATAAAGCCTGCTCCAGGTGTATCTTGGCTGACACTGGGGTCCAGTGGAGATGTGGGTTTTCTTGGCTTTAATCCTCTAGAAATAGAAATTGAAAATGAAATTACTTTTCATACAGATAACAAAAAAGTTAATACAGAGCATGTAGAACCATGTTAGTGTATTGTATATGTGTGTGTGTGTGTGTGTGTGTGTATGTGTGTGTGCGTGCATGTGTGTGTGCCTGTGTTTGTATCTCTGTGCCTGTGTGTGCATGTGTGTCTGTGTCTGTGTGCCTGTGTGTGTGTCTGTGTGTGTGTATGTATGTATGTATGTATGTGTGCCTGTGTGTGTGCATGTGTGTATCTCTGTCTGTGTGTGCGTCTGTGTGTATGTATGTGTGCCTGTGTGTGTATACTTGTGCATGTGTCTGTGTCTGTGTCTGTCTGTACATGTGTGTGTATGTCTCTGTGTCTGTGTGTGTCTCTGTGTGTGCATGTGTTTGTCCATGCATGTGTCTGTGTGTGTGTGTTTGTGTGCCTGTGTGTGTGTCCCTGTGTCTGTGTGTGTCTCTCTGTGTGCATGTGTTTGTCTGTGCATGTGTTTTGTGTGTGTATGTTTGTGTGCCTGTGTGTGTGTCTGTGTTTGCATGTGTGTGTCTGTATCTGTGTGTGCACCTGTGTGTGTGTATGTATGTATGTCTGTGTGCCTGTGTGTGTATGCATGTGCACGTGTGTGTCTGTGTGTACATGTGTGTGTGTCTGTGTGTGTGCTTGTGTCTGTGTGTGTCTGTGTTTGTATGTGTTTGTGTGCATGTCTCTGTGTGTGTACATCTGTGTTGGAGTGAATCAAGCACAGTTCTAGAGCTTTCCCACTTGAACATCAAAGAACAGAGCCCTGTCAGCACGCCCACACCAAACAGGCAGCCCAATTTACTGTTTAATAATGCATGGGCATGCCCGGCTTCTCTTTGCAGTTTCTTTCCCTGGGGGGGCTGCTCCAGTTCAACTAGTTCCCAGGCTATTAAAAATTGATCCACTTTCTCTCTCTGATATTTGGGAAACGAGAAATAAAATTTATCCGTAGTAGTTCATAAGTCTTCATTTATACTCAACTCTCCTCATTTCAAACAAAGCTTCAGAGTGCTTAAGTATATAGAAAGTAATAAAGGAAAATAAACTTTGGAGATTTGGGGAATGAGTCAAAGTGGGAGATGAGCTGGGATCAAGCACTTCTCGGATGGGTGGGTAAAGGACGGAGCATGTTAACACTTGCCCTTGCTTCCCAGAGCCATACTGGTTAACTGGAATCACCAATTACGTGCTTGGGTGGTGAGAGGATTAAAAACTGTCTTCATGTACAAATATCACTTTGTCTTCTCCTTTGTCTTGTAGCTTGGGGTGCCTGGTGGTGTCCCCCATCTTTTTACCTTTCTTTGTATCTGGTGCCTATGAGACTCTCAAAGTGCATTTTAATAGTATTCAGATGAGACATGTTGCTATTACTACATTTACACTAAAGTACGTTTGTATTATCATTAATAGATCTGCATCTTAATTGTCGTTTCATGCTTCAGAAAATACTAAGCTTGTCCAAAGACAAACATACACGTGTCAGTCCCTCGTGTTTATTTCATGTTTGCTTTAGATCAGTGCTGGAGGCTGATGGTGCCTGAATATGTAGTGTGTTCTAATGTATGAAACTTTTCTATTTCATAGAAAAAAATTAAGCAATATATACCCATTATAGAAGATGAGAAACTGAGAGAAATAAATAAAATAAAAATAAAAAGAGCATGCCTTAGTAGAAACTGAATGCTAACCATTTTGTTTGTTGTTGTTTTGTTGTTTTGTTGTTCCTTTTTGAATAGATGAGCTCTACTTCTTTTTTCTTTTTCACATTACTTTCTGTATATTCTTAAACTGTTCTCTCCTTTTGTGAGTCCATGGAAAATTTGAGTCATGAGTAGGATATGCTAAAGTATATAGTTTTGCAAAATCATATTTTTTGTGAACAGGTTCTAAAATGTTACTTTTATACTGAATAGAAAATTCTCGCGAACTTTGGAGGCCACCACAGCTTGAAATACTTTTTCTTATCCCCTCTTGCTCTGAGCAATGCTTTTCCTGTAGCAAATATCATGACCTGCCCTTTTCTCAAACTCTTAAGACTCCTGAGAGGAATTTTAAATAGACTGTCACCTTTGTCCCTCTTGTCTGCTCTAATGAGGTGTTAGATAGACACAAGTTGAAGCAAGAGACACAATAAATGATGAAGGAAAATATAGTTTCTGGAACCGTTAGGATGAAAATCACGTAAGTTATTTGTAGTCTTCTTTTAAAGTCCTGTTTTGGGAGCTGGGGAGATGGCTCTGTTAGGAAAGTGCTGGCCCTGAAAACATGAAGACTGGTTTCTGGTCCCCAGTATCTGTGTTAAAAATTCAGGTACAACGAGGAAACCAGGCTGCGGGATATAATCCCAACACTGGGCTACGAATGGAGCCGAGCAAATCCTGGAGTTGACTGCTCAGCCTAGATTAAAAGTGAGCTTCGGGATCAGAGAGACCATGTTTCAGTGGATAAATAAGGGGGATCACAATTGAACAAGACATCTGGCATCCACTTTTTTTCTCAACATATCCACACATGCGCCTACACGCATGTCACACACCCACATGAACACATACTAACATGAAACATGCGGAGAAGTCTTGCTCTCAGACCAGGAGGATGCCAGGAACACAGGTTGGCCAGTGAGGTAGAAAGGGCTGCGACTGAATTGAGGCAGGAGAGCACAGAGCAGTGGGTAGTAACGCTAAAGCCTTCAGGACACCTGACTCTTCCATCTCATCCTGCTCCCCAGGGTTTTCCAATTCCTACAAACCCTTTGGGTATTATTGAGCTACTTTAAAATCAATGTTATTATGATTATTTTTAGATTCAAATTTAGTTAAAAAAAAACCATTCCATTATGCACTTTAGAAAGGTAAAGCTTTGTGATCCATGTATCACATGTTTATAAAGATAAACAGGGAGGAAGGAGTTTACGGTCGTGTTGTGCTTTGCCTAAACATTTAGTAAATGCCTGCAAACAGTCAGCAGCCTGCGATGGCAGCTACAAACTAAGCCACACGTGAACTACCCTTTCAGGAGTGTTCGTTTAGTACAAGAAGTAGGTGTACCTATTTAAGAAACCGTGATGTCAGAGAAAAGTGATATGTGTTATCAGAGATACACATGAATTTCTTGAGCAACAAATGCAGGTGAGATGGCTAATATTAGTCAGCTGCAAATATTAATGAGTTCGTCAAAGGGATTTGAGTGCTGCCTGGAGTTTATGAATTGTAAGGACTGGTGCTCAGAGCCCGACCTTCTGATTTCTACACTTCTGGAGGACGACTCCGGGGAGCAGAGTGTGATGAGTACCATGAAATTATTCTTCAGTGATTGAGACACGCCACATCTTGGGGACTTTCAAGTGCATTTTTTTTTCTGACTCCCCCTTTGGCTGCGAGCTGGAAGTACATAGTGGATTAACTGGATCCAAGTAGTTGTAGTTTGTGACATGGATGTGACAAAGGCTACAGGCTTGAACGTTGAAGAAAGTGAAACCAAAGCCATCCTTGAGAAGGGATGGCTTTCAAAGCATCTTCAGCCCCTCTGAAGACTTGCTGGAAATAGATGTTCCTTGATTCCAAACCTTGAACAAATTAAGAGATGGAGGCAGCAGGTTGGGTGGTTGAGTGGGCTCTGCACCCTTCTGCAACACATCATAATTGAGAATATATGGTGACTGAACAGGAGTCACTGATGGTGGTGGCAACTGGGAGGAGTGGCTTAGGGGGGGTTTCAAGAGTAAAGAATTTCATGGCTGGAGATTCAGGGATTCAGGGGCTGATCTGAGGGGGTGGCTTTGGCTTGGGTACATCTAATAATTAGCTATTGTGTGTGTGATCCTCTGAGAATCTATATATCTATACCCCCTGAGAATCAGACAAAGAATGGAAAGAAAGCTCTGAGGTCACCATGGGGTAATAAATGACCAGAAGGTAAACAGAGGGTAAAGTGGGGAAGGAATGAAGATGGGGTCCTTCCTCTTGGTTCATGCTCCACCACCTCAGGCTCTGAGGAATATAAGAAGTGAAGGAAATCAGCCTAGCCTCTGGGTTCTGAATTATCTGAAAGAGTTAGCATCCAGCATGTTGTTAGACTATGTGGGAAATTGAAACTTGATAGGCAAATCTGACATAACTAGGACCCACATGTTCCAGTTCACTGGAACAGTTACATGGACACACTGTAACCATATGGCGGGACAGTCACATGGACACACCGTGATCATATCATGGGACAGTCACACGGACATGCCATATTCATATCCTGGACATTTTACATCTCCGCTGAACAGTATGCCCACAGTTTTAACAACCCTGTTGGTTTCATTGAGTAAATCACACCCACGTTATTTGTGAATTTCAGGCTTTAGTTTCTTTCCAAGTTAGCAAGGACTGGAATATACCTGAGAAGAAAGCCAGTACAAGAATCTTCCTCCTTCTCCTTCTTTAACTTTGAATCGTTATGATGTCCCACAGGATGTCTCGAATTCATGCCCCTTGCCTCTCCAAAGAATAGGGGTCTTCTCTTAGTACTACTCACCTTAGTATTTGTATTTTATTGAGTTATAGCTAAATTATGTAATTACAGTACCATACAAATGGATTTGGAGCAGTTGCCCATAGACATATCTACACAGCTGGACAATTGGGAGGTGTAAGCCCCAGTGGAGTCCCGAATGTCCAGTGTCCAGCGTTCAGTGCAAGAATGCTTTATGGAAAAAGGGAATAGATATTCTAGCACATTGGTGAATTGAAAGCCAGATTAGAGAACATCTGCATTGTTAGTGAGAGGTAAAGGAGGATCAGGCTGGTGAGGAAGGTGTGTGCTCTTCCTGTGGTCTACAGAGAAGGAATGTCAATAGGACCTGCTAAGACAGAGGGACTTCCTGTTGGGGACATCAAGGAACTGTAGAAGGTCCCTGACATTGTCACATTTTCCCTTGGTTTGGCCTGAAGACTAATAAAAGTATTTAAACTTTGAAAATTCTTATGATGTATTAAATATGGCTATTAATTGCTTGTTTCAATGGTTGACATGTTTTTTGGAGTATGACTTGATTACAGGTTAGTGTAAAATACAATTCACTGGCATGTTAGCTCGGAACTCAGACCTGATCTGATAGAGGCATAATCTTAATTTCTAGTTTTCTTTTATCTTTGCCTTTGTATCATGCATCTGTGTTCTAGCCCAGAGAGCAAAGATACATAAAATACCTTTGAAAGTTTTAATATCTTGATTGAAACATTTTTCTTCTTAAAGCTGTTGATTTATTTTTCATAGATGTCCCTCCTATTTTATTTCAACAGGAAAATATTTTCAATTAAGAGAATCCCCCCCCCCCCCCATTTCTCTTGTTGCTGATATTGATGTCTTTGTTTGGGGAAAGAATTGGTTGTTTTTGAGACAGCATCTTATTTTGTAGTCCAGAGTTCTCAAATGCTGAGATTATTTCATGCCATTTTCAACTGTATCATCAGTATATACCCTCTTATATATGACATATAAACATAGACTGATGTTTTAGGAGCTAATAAAAGAGCCCCCAAAATGAAACTTGGATGTGAATCTCCCAGGACTGAAAATTGATCAGCTACTCTGTAATTTGCTCTTCTTGTTGACCAGAGCACATTCCAGTTCAAACGTAGCCCATTCAGTTGAGGAAGCCGACCAGCACCAGTACCAACTGGTAGAAGCTGTCTGTAGTACTGGGGCAACCAAGTGTGGTGTCATGTTAATATATTTGTGACAAAATGTTTGCAGTTGAACTCGGACTACTTAAGACAGCCCTCACTGCCAGGAAGAGCATGTGCCATGTGACTTTGATGTATGACAGCAATATTCTTATAAGGTTTTTTTGCTAGGAAAGTTTTTCATTTTGTAAGAAAGGTATTGCTGCCATTTTCTGTTCTGTGTCAGCGACTGAAACGTCGAGGGCTAACTTGCTGTGACAGGCTTCTCTGTATTCCTTTGTCTCTTCCATCATTCACCCTCACTGACTACAAGTGTCCTGGCTGTTACCTTCTTTTATTTTATCATTGAGATTATAATATAATTATAACATCTCTCCCTTCCCTTTCCTCCCTCCAAGGCCTACCACATGTGCCTCCCAGTACTTTTCAAATTCATGGATCTTTTCTCACTATTTGTCATTGCATGCTCGTGTGTGTGTGTGTGTGTGTGTGTGTGTGTGTGTGTGTGTGTGTGTGTGTAAAATCTGTCCAATAGTCTTTTATCTTCTTAAATTATAACATCTTATTATTTTTGATAGTCTGTGGTAAAGAAATCTAAGTAACTTAATAAATCATTACTATATCTGTCTACTCTGTAAAATTGACAGAATAAAACCAGCTGTAGCTTTAAGAAGATAAAGAATGGAGTTTTGAACATTCTTAAGACATGCTTTGTGTGTATGTAGAATTAATACATAAGTTCTGTTAAATATGTGACTATTTGTCCACACTCTTTCACTGCTTCTTAAAAGTTGCTGTGTTTTTTTTAGAGCATTTGTCTGTTATTTAAAATTCAAGTTCGGAAGGCGTACCTCACATCTGAGAAAGTAGAGCATGTGCAGGCATCACCTCTCTTGTGCTTAAGCCCCCTTTCAGGAGCTAGGAAAAAGTCTTCTGTGAGCTCAGGCAGCCCGAGGGCTTCTCTTTTATTGGGGAAAGAGATGGTGCCTAGGAGAGGGCTGAGGGCTACCCAGGGAGCTTTTGAAGAAGACTGTGCTCTATCTGACTAAAGGAATCCTGCTTCAAGTTTAAATGAGAATACCTTTTCTGTTCCTATGTTCTTAAACTAAGGGGTGGGAGGGAGTTCTTAGGCTTTGTCTAAGTTTTAAATGAAGCCCTTGTCCCTTGAAAATTCAAACTATTGCATAAAGGTTTAGAAGGTAGTAAGTTTAGTGGTAGCCAGTCACATAAAACACTGACAGACGTACGTAGAACAAACGTAGATATTCAGGAATGTGGCTGCAACTACAGATGATTATATTAAACTAATTAGGCTAGTCTCCTCGAAACAAAATACTGGATGTTCCCTTTCAGTTGTGTTCCTAGATACGTATGTCACGTCATGATACAGAAATGATAAAATCACGTGTATATATGTGACATGAAAGAAGAACAGCCCAGAAGAGCAAAAAGAACTAATGGGGCGGGGTGAAGAAAAGGCAGGGGTCAGCCTGGGGAGCATTTACCCAGAGAACACTGCTTCCTTGCATGAGAATGTCCTGAAAAGACTCAGTATAGTACACGATGAAAGCACACTAGCGAAAATAAAAAATAACCTTTTTAAAGTTGGCTCACATCATAATTCATGAAAACCCTAGCATTTACATATATTAAACCTTCTATTACGGCTTATGTTTCTTGCAGAGGAGAGTTGAGTCTTGTTTTTTAATTAGCCAGCCAGTCTGCATATGTTTAACTGATGAGCTGAGGTCATTTAAATCAAAGTTGTAAATGAGAAAGCCTGCTAATTGTTTGTACGTTTGTGAGTTCTTTTACAAGTTGGCTAGATTACCCTTTGCTCCTAGAGTCTCCTCTCTTGACGTTAGTGGCTTTCTAGTTCACCGTGGGCTAGTTCACATATAGGCTCTTTCTTGTCTCTCCTTTACTAGTCTGTTCCTCTCCTAACATTTATTTTCCTTTTCTCTGCTCCTATGATCAAACCTTTCTTCTTCCTACTTTGCTCCTTTAGTGTCTTGCTGACATCGCTCTCCAGGTACCGACTGATTTCCTCACTTATCTGCTTGCTTGAGGCCATTGGTCTTTTTGTCAATTTCGAGCTCTTAACCTGGCTTTCTATCCATTTCTGCATCCTCAAAGTCTGCAGGGGAGGTTACAGATTTTGGAGGAGCCACATTACCAATAGCCCTTGAGATGAGAAGTCTGTTCCTCTTCCCCACCTTGTAAGCACATAGCCAGAGCTGTGTTCAGCAAGGCCTCCATCTTGGAAACTGTGTTTAGGTTTTACAGTTGTCCAGCTGCTACTCTTGTAGATTTCTGATGTTCATCCTTTTTCTTCTATTGAAACAAAGTCTCTTTCTTTCTTGATACTTCTGTTTCAACAGGTCGGACCAAGGCGTTCCTAGCCTGTCACCCTACCCAGAAGTCCTCCAGAGCAGTCTGTTCATAGAACAGGTGTCCTTTTGAGATTTCTCTTCCAAACCCATTTGATTATTTCATTGCTTGTAAGACAGAATCCAACCATGACTGCTTTCAGGGGTTGCTCGTTGCAGGCAGGGGTGGGGGGACGGGGCATGATCTGGATAGTGTCTGCTTAGATTCACCGTGCATTCAGCTCACATGAAATACAGGGGTTCTGGATAGATCATCTCCATCCTTTGTACACACAAAGGATGTCCATTGTTCCACCTTCACTACCATTCGGGATTGCCTGCTAGAAAATCCCTGTGGTCCTTCGAGGCAGAACAACCATTAAACTTCATGGAGGCGCGTTACACATTGCATGAAATTGTTCTTCTCATTATTCTACGCCATAAAATAAAATGACTTGCTTCCATTTTTATTCCCTAATAACAGCCTGTGACCAGTTTATTCTCTAATACCAACAAGTGTGTCTTAAGGACAGCAATATATAATCCACAAATAAATATCCAGCAAATAAAGACTAATATTACCTGGACAACATACTGCCATGATAACAACAGAATTCAGAATTTTGAATCCCAGGACAGTGTCTGATCATGTTTCCCCGAAAGCTCCAGTAAGACCATAGTTTTGCACCTACATACTGTTGTGTTTTAAATAAACACAAACAATTTAATACTACTCTTGTTTGCATTCTGTAAAGTAACTCTGGTAATTTTGCAAGTTTTCAGTAAACATTTTAAACATTAAAATAGCCTTGTTTCCCTTTCTGTAGCTCCTTTTTTGAGAGCGATTCTGTTCAGTCTGTCGTTTCTGGTTGCTAGAACACTGGGAAGACCCTGGCATGGAGTAGCGTAGCAGATACCAAGGCATCTCAGCGTTGCACAGTGGAGTTTTCCTGAACAGTTCTGCTTCATGAGACTGAGCGTTCATTTTCTTCTGCAGATGACACAAAGACCCTTGCCATACAGACCTCTCTATCAGCGTGTGCAGTGGCACTTGAAAATTGTTCTTGAAAAATTACCGTTCGGATGAAACGGATCACTTTCACGGATTTATTTATTTTGTATTGCCTTATCCCCTGAAATCATTCACCATTTTCATGACAGGGGCTATTCCACTGGGGAGCTGTGGTTCTGTAACAGCTGTCACCATTCAGAATCTTCAAATTGCTTATGTAATTGTTACTGTGATCGGTAAAATGTATCCTTCATGTGGCACAGTAATTTATAAATTTGGATTGCTATTTTTAAAGAGAAAGATACTGCATCAAGATGAGTGAGCTGTGATGTTGTTAATATTTCATATAAGAGCCATCCTCATTAGCTTCAAAATTAGTAAACAAGCCGTTGATGAGTCAAAGATGCATGTTTAAGGCAGATTTTTATCTTTGAAATATGTAACTGTTGATAAATATCTAGAAGTTATGAGTTTTTGTTTTTGTTTTGTTTTTTTGTGGGGTTTTTTTGTTGTTTTTTGTTTGTTTTTTTGGATTTGGGGAGTTGGTTTTTGGATTTGGTTTTGGGTTTTTTTTTCTCTCTCTCTTTTTTTTTTTTTTTTTTTTTTTTGCTATGAAAATATCCAGTTTGATTTCACATATTGCTCAAACACCCACTGTCACATTCAGAATGCTGCAAAGCTAGGCAAAGCCACAGTTCAGAGTGTGCTCTTGGTGTTTGCTTCCAATAGAAAAGTGTTTTGTGAGAAAATGGTTGTTTCCTTCAGTTCCAGTAAACGAGAAAACTAGATCATGCCAGAGACTTAACCTCCCACAAGAGCGCAGCCTCCCAGAACCCCCCAGAGCATTCTCATGTGCATATGTCAGTGCCTCCTCTTATCCAGAGCTGTACGTCCTGACACGCCCTTTTCCTGCGGCTTCTCTGCAGAGATCCTGCACATGCTCTACCACTACTATGGCCCCTTTATATCCAGTCAAGTCACTCTGTAGCCTTAGAGCTTATCCTTGATGACTTTAGTGAACCTGTTGGATGTTGCTGTGTTAAGGGTGGGACATTTCTCCTTGGAAGTTCTCAGCCTTCTCTCTGGAATAACTGCCTAAGAATGTGATCCTGTAAAGGGCTTACATGAATTTTTGTAACAATGCTGTTAGTGTAGTTAGCCATGTTTTCCAGGTGGCTGCATCTTTCTGTGTGGTTGACAGTTTCCTTGAACGACTACCAACAACAACAGCCAGTCTGTTCTTTGCTTTCAGGTACTACAGTGCAACCATCCTGCAGATGTCCGGCGTGGAAGATGACCGACTTGCAATTTGGCTGGCTTCGATCACAGCGTTCACTAATTTCATTTTCACACTAGTGGGAGTCTGGCTCGTCGAGAAAGTGGGTCGCAGGAAGCTTACATTTGGTAGTTTGGCAGGTAGGTGCCTGGGTGTCGAATCCTGCTTTAAAATACCTTCTAATAGTGACAGCGATTCTCTCAAAAGATAACAGCAGACTCTGAGAGTGATTTTTTTTGAGCCGAGCAGCCCAAACCTAGAATGATCGACAGAAAGCAAGTAAATGAAAGGTAAGATCCTTCAGTCAGTTCTGCGGTAAGTGGACCACTATGATGGGAAGGCACTGTAAGGACACAGTTACTGAGCATGTGCTTCTGTCCGCAGTTGGAGAACTGCTCTGAGAAGCAAAGGTGAAGAGCGTCACCACAGTGTTCTCTGCCCTTTGTGGAAAAGCCTGCCATTTACGATCTGATTTTTTTTGCAACATTGTAGCTTTGAATTTGAAATAGTATGGAAGCAAATATTAGAGTCTTCCTCCACGGAGCAAGGAAAGATTTATTAAAAATATTGAAACGGGCCTAAATTCTAGGGCAAAATCTGATTGATCAAGTGTGTTTGATATGATACCAAAAAAGGAAAAACACAAATGTCTTTTGGGTTAAAAGCTGGCCCTTTCACCTGTTGTTTTTCTGTAAAGGGACCCACCTTTAACATTGTCTTTACATGGTTAGGTCAAGTTGTTTGTTTTTTTTCAAGTGTACAAACACATTTGGCTGTATCCCCACAGCAACTCACTCAAACACAATGATTTTAAAGTAACATTAACTAAAATCTATCTAAACAAAATTGCATCTAAACCAAAAGTTCATCTCACAAAACTGCTTTAGCACTTACTACAGTTTTTGGTGCGAAAATGCAATCTGATTTCCAAAATCGATTCTTCCTTCCTAGAGTGAGCAGGATGTTTGTTATCACTACCGTTCTTAAGGTGATGGTTGGAAGCCCTGTTTCCAGTGGGCAGAAGTTCACTTCAAGAGTTAGCACTGAAAGGTCGCCTAGGGCTCATGGTGAAACCTAGGAGCCTCAAATTAAGCGAAGACAAGTGAGGGACAGGAGAAGGTTTTAAAGCAGACATTTATAAACCTTCTGAAGAGGCAGTTAGCCTAGAGAAAAGATGCAAGAAAGAGATAAAGATGTGTTAGTCTCTAGACTGTCTCTTTTTTCCCACTGAGGCAGGTCCTCCCACTCAGACAGGGCCTCCCACTCAGACAGGGCCTCCCACTCAGACAGGGCCTCCCACTCAGACAGGGCCTCCCACTCAGACAGGGCCTCCCACTCAGACAGGGCCTCCCACTGAACCTGGAGCGCACAGATTGGCTGGAGTAGCTGGCAGGCAACATCAGTGAGACTCCTGTCTCCACTACTCCAGTCTTAGGATTTTAGAAATAAGCTGTCACACCTGAGTTTTGACCTGGGCACTGGCAATTGGATACAGATCCCCAAGCAAGCACAGAAAGAACTTAACACCATCTCTTAGTGTTGCCAGGGGCCTCAAGACTGAACCAATCCAGTCCCTAGCCTCACTGGTGAATGTGTTTCTAGGCCTGCTACCCCAATGGTAATCTAACATTTCAAACTAATGAGTCATTCTGATTCATTGATTGACTATGCCTATATATTCACACACACACACACACACACACACACACACACACACACACAGCCTGTGCGCGTGTGCGCAATTAATGGTAGCACAGTCATGATTTGGGGTTGGACCGGATTCTACATATCTGTAATCCTAGCATTCGGTAGGCAAAGATAGGAGAATCATAAATGTAAGACCTGCCTTGGCCACACCGTGAGATCAAGACCAGTGCACACTGTATATCAAGATCCTGTGTCAAAATAATAATAATAAGATAATTCATTTTAATAATGTTATAATATGCTATAATATAATACTATATAATAGTGAATTGGTGTTAATGAATTTGTGCATATATATCAATTCTATACGCTCTAGAGGATTAGACTTTATAGAACAGATATGTATTATAAAGGGACTATTTTAGTTTGGTTTCTGTTGTAAGGCTGGATAATCCAGCAATGGCTCCCTCACATTGGAGAGACAGAACTTCTCACTCCAATAAGCTAAATAACTCAGCTCTCTCAGTGGGCACTGAAGGCTTGGAGGATGACTGCATAGCCCCCAATTTTCAGTCTGCAGTTGAAGGCCGGAGACGCAGCAGCAGCAGTAGCAGCAACACCAGCAGGGTAGATGCCCTCACTAACAAGGAGATAAGATGGGCAGACAAAAACAGCAGTCTTCTTTTCTTAGAGCATTTATACCTGTATCATCCCTCCCTCAGCTAACCTACCCATGAACACCCTTATAGACCTGCCCAGAGCTGTGTCTTTTTGTGATTCCAGATCCAATCAAGTTGAAAACAAGCAACTCATCGCAAATAACTTGGATAGGTCTTATAATAATTTCTTTAAAATTATTGAAAAATATTTAATCCTAGATAAAAATTCTAATGCAAAGAAAATATATAAAATATGTACTCTGTATTTTAAGTAAGGAACATTTTGTCATTCTCAGATCTTTTAGTATTTTACTGGCTTGTTGAGATAATTGAAACTTTTATTTTTTTACAAATTTTATAACAAATTTTTCTTTCAATAAACAGTGGAAGGGTGCTATCTAAAGAAAGGTATTGGTGCTAAGTCTTAGGAAAATATAAACACTATTTTTTTTCACCATATCTTTTTGTAGTGCAAAATTCATGAAAATGTCTCTGATAGGCTATATCCCTCAGCATGGACAAGACTATGTAAGTGTGGGTCCTTGGACCCTGTCTCAGCCTCTAACAGTAAGGTCTGTAGCACATGCATCTTTCATCCCCAGTAGAACTCAGGCACATTTATGAAAGCTGGGGGCTGGAAAAGAAAAATGACTTCTGCTGAACCTTTGCTCATGAACCAAACTCTCATACCAATTAATTTGTGTAATTTATTACACCAAATGTTTTACAAAATAATATTTATCCAACGTATCTTACTTTCTATCGAGAACATCTTTATTAGGAGAGTGTCGCCAAAATTTCAAAATCTACCAATGTACTTAGTGAAGAGAATTTTTTTTTAAACAGTGTCCCAAACCTTAGCACAACTAACTCCATAATAGAAGTACCATTCAGGCTGTAAAACTCAGCCCATAGACAACATCACCTAAAACGAAGACCTAATCCATTAAAACTCATAGTTCTAGGAGAGTATCAAAATGTACTAACCTTGCTTAGGTTTCTGTGGTTCCAATTCTGGCTAATTCTTCTTGTTAATTGCAGTAGGTCAACCCAGACATGGTTTTTGTGATTTAAAGCTTACTTTGAGAAAGGCTTGGGGCCACACTGGAATCCTGAATCTGAATGTCCAGTGTAGTCTCTGGCCAGCTAATCAAGACTTTCTATTGGCTTAAACCAATGTCTGAGCAGTCTTCTCTGAATACCCTACAACATTTCTCTTTAAAAAGTAAAGAACATGCCAAAGTCTTCAGTCCTAATATATCATATGTGAGCGTCAAATGAATCTGTTGACAAAGGCTTTAGCATACAGTACTGTCTTATACTAGCAAATTCTAACAACATGGTTGATTCGGGTTTTTTCATGATAGAGCAGAATGAACAAACTAAAGGTTTTTTAATGGTAATTTTCAAACTAATACCATAAAGAGAATTATTTAAGAAGCTGCACTCCTAGGAAGTTTATTATCATCTAAGGCCCTTTATCCTTGCCTGGGTGGCGCAGTCTCCTGTGGAGCTCTGACACCTAGACCTCATCTTCTGAAAGTATGACTCTGAGGTCAGGGTGCATCCCAGAATTCCCTCCAGTTGGAAGTCATGATCTACAAATATTCCTCATGCAATTAACTTGCTTTTAAAGATTTACTTCCTTCAAAATTGGATTAAGATAAAAAAATCAGTGTGGCTTCCAGGGACTGCTGGTCCAGAACTTTTAGCCTTTGGAGTTCCAAGTGGCCCAGATAATTTAGGAGTTCTAGCATTTGGGGTTGGGAGTATCCCAGATGACGTAGGAGCTCCAGCCATTGGGGTTGAGGGTGTCCTGGATGATGTATGAGCTCTAGCTGCTGAGAGGTCACTGTGTCCAGGATGACCCAGTCCCTGAATGTTTTTAGAGGCAGATGCTTCAGGTACCACTGTTAGCTTTGCAGATTGTCCCCACCCCCCAGGAATGATTACACTGAGCAGTGAAATTTGAGAGTCTTGATCAAAAATAGCCAACATTGCAAAAACCATTCTGCCTAGGCAGTATCTCCTGAGACACAGATATGTGTGTGCTTGAAATATATATTTTAAATGTTACCTATATGAAAATGTACTGGGCCTATTTTCCTAGAGAAAGATAAGTATATGAAAATTTCTAATAAGTGTATGATAAATTCTCATGGGCATTGGTTCTTTAGCAACTTTGTAAAGGAAGGTGCTATCTTTATTTCTCATCTTAAAGTATCAAAGTTTCCTGATGAAACTCTTTAATTCATAGCAATGAGCTATGAAAGTAACTGAGGAAGACAGCCATGTACTTATGTACCTTCAGTCGACAAATTAACAAGATAAGTCATGTTATATTTTGTTTTGTATTAGGACAGAAGACTTTTTAAATAAAAATCTATCTCTTTTGTGTGTCAGAACAGAATTATAACCTTATGAGGAACGTAAAGTCTCAGATTTTTACTAGTTGCTTTGGAACTACTGCGGTCCAGCTTGACAGTAGATGTGTGATCATCCTCAATCCTGCCCTGTCCCCCAATGCACACACTTGACCTTTTCTATGCCTTTTGAAAGTCTGTTTCTCTGCTCCATCTAACTATTGTATAGTAATTCCCATTTTTATACATTGCATAGCATTACAAAAGATCTTTTAATTAAGTAGTAACATATAAAAGTCAAAAATTCCATGTGTGTTTTCACTAAAACCCATTTAACTCAGGGACGGCCATGTGCTCTGCCCAGAGCCAGAGCTGGACAACACCCAAGGCCAGCTCAGCTTAGCTGCTGCTGTCCTGTCTCATGCTCTCCCAAGGTTCCTCGTTTACTTATTCCTTTAATCATAATTTTGGTTGTATCATAAACCACTTGCTTGTCATCTCAGTAAACTCTTTAGTATCACAGACCTTCTATCCCTAAGCTCCATACTGTAAACAAACTGTCCTAGGTCGGTATTCAGCTAACGCAGAATCTCTTCCTGTTACTCCGACACATCCTCACAGTTCTGTGCCTGGAACAGATATTGAAAGCTTGGGGTGCGTGTGTGTGTGTGTATGTGTGTGTGTGTGTGTGTGTGTGTGTGTGTGCACGTGCACATGCATGTATGCACATTTGGATGTGTCCAGGGCGTGCTGTGTGGTAGGCGGGTGCTGTACCTCTGAACTGCACCCCTAGCACATGACTTTTTGAGTCAGAGTCTTGCACTATAGCACAGGGAGGCATAGATTCGTGATCCTCTTGCCTCTGCCCGCCAAGCACGAGAATTGCAGGAACAACCCGTGAGACCTGGTGACATTTGGTCTTTCCAGCAGTAGAAATGAGCATGAATCCTCTTTCTTAAAACGAAGAGTAAACGTTCAGTCCAAAGTACTCATAGGAAAATTGAATGAGTGCATGTGATACATGCTTTTTGGAAAGCTGCTCCCTTTTTAATAGGCAGTATCTTTTCACCTGCTTTAGAAATAATCAGTGCGCTACCTTATTTTGCTAACTCAAATCTCTCCTGATCAAATACCACTGGGAGAATTTCTTATCTCTGACAGGAGCATTTGCCATACATCTCTCTCCTTTTGTGCTTCTACTGTGTTAGTTACTTGATAATGAGGCTTATTTTCATCTGTTGATTTGTTTTTTAAATTTATAATCAATCTTAGATTTTGTTTTGTTTTGTTTTGTCTGCTTCTTGTTTCACTCTTAGAAAATCAGTACCAATTTACTCTGGCTAACAACTGGATTTGCTTTGAATTCTGCTTTCTTTGAGTCTCACAATGGGCGTGTGCAAGTGAGTTCTTCTGACCATTAGTTTACATGGTGAAGAATTTTTGAATCGAGGGAAGATAAATCAAGGAGTGTTATCCAGAGCTACAATATCAAGCCAAGTCTGTGTTGAAATAACACTGTCAATGTTCTTCAGGAAAATGCATTTTATTATTGTTGTTGTTGCTGCTCTATTTTCAGGTACCACAGTAGCACTTGTTATTCTTGCCTTGGGATTTCTGCTCTCAGCTCAGGTCTCACCAAGGGTCACTTTCAGACCAACGGCTCCTTCTGGTCAAAATGCCACCTGCACGGGATACAGGTGAGAATCAGTTCGGTTCCCTCTTCTTCACCCAATGATGGTCATTTTTATTTGCTTTTAGAATTTCTAAAATATAAATGAATAGGAGATTCCGGAGGTTGCAGGCTTGTGTCTGAAGGGGTTGTGACAGAAAAAGTGACCGGGAACCAACTATGTGGAAACCGTAATCTTCAAAGACAGACTATAAAAAAAAAAAACTGAAGAAAATTGAAGTGTGTGACATATTGGTGATGTTCCTCTAAAAACCACGATTGGGGATTGATACGTCATTAGTAACATAGCCAACTTAGTTTAGCTAACCAGCTGGTAGCATCTGTATTGTAGGCAGAGTGTGTAACGTCTGTCAGCTATTGTACTTGGCCGACTGCACAGGTTCACTGGACACACATTCTTTACTGAAATTCATGGCCAGAAGCCCTTTCTTCAAATGGAGCAGAAAGCTACCCCAGCATGCTTGTTCTTCCAGGGGCTCAGGAGGAGGAAGTGGAGGTGAAAGACAACAATTGGGTGTTCCTTAGCTCTCATTAAGTCTAACGGTGTGAACATTGTGTAAAAATGACTGGGCTGAGAGGTGGCCTGAAGAAGGTGAGTTAGTGAACAAGTGATGGGATGGCTTTGAGCATTCAGACCTGTCCTGTGGTAGCATCTGAAGATCTTTAGACACAGCTATTCCCTAAGGCATCCAGTTATAGAATCTCGAAGTACCCATGAACTACGGTTCTGTCTTATACATTCTTGATGCATTTGGAAGTATCTATGGAATATCTATGGGGTGAGAGCCTTAAAGGTGGTAGTAAAGATGAAGTAACATGTAGAAAATGCCTAAAACAGCCCTTGCATACATACATTCTTGATGAGTGTTATACCTTCTGATATAACTAATAAAACCATAACAGAAGCGAAGATTGGAATGGTAGGGCTCAGAGAAAACTAGCTTTGTGGGTGGGGTGTGGGAATTGAGCCCTGGAAAGTTAAATGGAGTAAGCCCACCAAGAATACAGTAAGCATGATGACCATGCAGGTAGCCAGGAACTGTACTGGCTGGTTTTGTGTGTCAACTTGACACAAGTTGGAGTTGTCACAGAGAAAGGAGCCTCCCTTGAGGAAATGCCTCCATGAGATCCAGCTGTAAGGCATTTTCTCAATTAGTGATCAAGGCTAGGAGGGCCCACTGTGGATGGTACAATACTTGGGCTGGTAGTTCTGGGTTCTATAAGAAAGCCAGCTGAGCAAGCCAGGAGAAGCAAGCAAGCCAGTAAGTAACATCCCTCCATAGCCTCTGCATCAGCTCCTGTTTCCTGACCTGCTTGAGTTCCAGTCCTGACTTTCTTTGGTGATGAACAGCAATGTGGAAGTGTAAGCTGAATAAACCCTCTCATCCCCAACTTGCTTCTTGGTCATGATGTTTTATGCAGGAATAGAACTCCTGATTAAGACAGGAACTGAGTAAGAAAAGACTAACCATGGGCCAGTGAGAATATAGCAAACCAAGATGAGGCTATGAAAAGACCAGCTCATCCAAAAGTCAGAGTGTTTTGCTCTTTCGCCTGAGAGCATGAGCATGCAGGCATGGAGATTCTAAGCAGAGGAGATCCTTGCCCAAAATTTCCATTTCGTGCCTCTCTCTGGATGTGTGGGTTCACAAACTCCATGCATCCGGTATAGGAAGGCAGCTATTACAGATGTCTGTGATTGGGATGACAGTGGCCTGGACTTTGCTGCTAACATTGGAGAGATGGAAAATGAGATTGACTCTTGACATATTCAAAAGACAAATCAATAGGAATTAAAAATAAGTGACTGAGCTTAAGAGAAAGGAGTCTTCAGAGGATTCGAAGTGTCTGCATGAGGAGCCAGGAAGAAGGTACTGTGTATAGGAAAGGAGGTAACTGAATGAGGCAAGATGATAGGTCGTTGTGGGCAGATTAAGCTGTAACAGAATGTTGTACAGGCACTGTGGGGAGGCAGGTATGTGATAGCAAAGGCTTGGGAGTCCAGTGTGTCAGGGATTGCTAAGCATCAAAGATATGGCTACGGTAATTCCTGGTTCACAGCTAAGAACTTTAATGAGCCTTTGACGACCTTTGTTATTTCACAGTAGTTCACTGATCAAACGGACAGTATGCTCCCATCCACTGTGTTCTATTCCCAGCATGGAGTCACAGATGCTCAGGGTGGACAAAGCACTTAATGCAACCTAACTTAAACCTGTCTTCAGTCAAGGAAACAGAAGTGCACATGCACCATATCCTCTTCCCAGAGCACTCTAGCTGACTGCTTATTCTTTAGGCCTCTCCTGTGGACTTCCCAGGTGGAGCCCTATTAGCACAGCATGCCGTGCAGACGTTGTTTCTTCTAGCACCTTCAGGCTCTGTCTTCTTGCCTGAGACCAGGAAGGCAATGTATCAGTGAAGACAACCTAAAGGATTGGATAATTTTACTAACCTCCTGCCAGCTGGCACATTACCTGGTCAGCACATTCCTTACTCCACCTGATGACCTGTGACAATCAAAATTCACTGGCGGACTATACCTCCAGCCCAAGGCCCTTTTCCCTTCACTGTTTCTCAGTTGGAGCCGTGGCTTAGACTCATCACTGGAGGTGTGTAAAGCCACAGGAGAGATGGGCAGAGTGTACAGACACGCCCATAGGCTTCCCTGGATTTTGTTAGTTTACCTTTCTTATGCCCCTCCCCACTTCTCGAACACCATCAAGCCAAGAATACAAAGCTGTCCAGCATGGCTCCTATGTCCAGTGATGTCACTCTGTGCTTTCTTTTTTAAATGAAGCTCTCAGACATCTAAAGTATAAACTGATTTCATCGGCTCAGTCCCTGTGGCAGTGACACTAGTTTGGAAAGCAGGGTTCCCTTCATTCCCCATGGCTCTCAGCAGTTGTGTCAAGTAATTCTATACTTACTACCCTCGTCCCTTCACCTTTTTAGCCATGTTTGAGAGTCCTACATCATTGACGTAGCATGATGATACTGTCAGATTCAATCACAGTGTTTAGGTAACATTGGAATGTGCAAAATTCCTACTCTGTTACTATTTCTCATTTTAACACCATGGCAATAATGTGTTCATCATCTCTAGTCATGCTGAGGAACTGGGCGGTGAATTTATGACTACACAGAGTCATAAATCACCCTTTGAGTTCTCCATGACTTGGTTTTATTTTGATGACTTGAAGTTTGTCAAAAACTTGCATTGCTCTCATAGATTAAGATTCTATTTCAAACCTTGTTTGTTTTCTATAGTCAGAAAGCTCTTTCTGGAGTCAGACTTGGTGGTATGGACCTAACATCTGTGTGCTCAGAAGGAAGAAGCAGGAAGATCTGAAATTTAAGACATTTGCCAGTCTTGACCCTATAATACGTTCTCATTAAAAGCAAGTGCTTCTTGGGAAGTTAGGAATGTAAAAGGGAGGAGTCCGAGCAAAGAGTAAGGGCAGTGTGTTCCCAGAAGCATCTATCATTCTTCTGTGCAGGCCATAAAGAGGAATGAGGGAGCTGGGCATGACGTCATCCAGCACTCAAGAGGCCAAGGCAGGCACATACCTGAGGGTTTGACGTCTGTATCATCTATGTAATGAGTTCTAGGCCATTCAAGGCTACACAGTGAGACTCTGCCTCAAGAAAAAAGAAAATGTGTGTTCTTCAAGGAACCTGGTCTTGCTGAACAAATGAAAAAAAGTACACAGAGATGGATTGGCTGACCGCTGATACAAACATCCCTAGCCCACCTAAGCCATGAGAGTCCGTGGAATACAAGGAGACTGCAAGGGCGATAAGAGGAAAAGGACATAATTAGGTTTGCATATTTAAGATATGACTCTAGCTGGAGAGTGGAGTTAATAACAAAGGGATGAAGGGACATGGGTAGCCTAGGCAACAAGAAGTATCTTGGTGACAGTGGAGACGGACAAGACTGAATGGTTGGTTGGGTGACAAGAGAAAGCGCACACTTTACGAAACAACTGTTGGGCGTAGCATCTGGCTCTGCAATATCACTGTAGACTGATGTGTTAGTTTGCTTTTCTGTTGCTATTCTAATAACATAACCAAAACAATCTGAAGAAGACAAGGTCTGTTTATCTTAGATTTCCACATCATAGTTCGTTGGAGGAAGTCAGCGTCAGAACCTGTACAAGAACCTGGAGGCAGGAACTGGAGAAAAGACCATAGTTGAACACTACATACACACCAGCTTGCTACTCTGCTCACTCAGCCTGATTTTGTATACAACAGGACCACCAACCCATGGTTGGCATCATACACAGTAGACTGCACCTTCTCAGATCAATCATGAGTCAGGAAAATGTCTCACAGTCTTGCCTACAGTCAATGTGTTAAAGACATTTTTTTCAATTAAAAGTCCCTCAACCCAGATGACTGTAGCTTGACAAGAAAACTGACCAGAGCATCCACCTCTTAGGAACATTTTCAGTGATACGAGTCTGAGACCCTTTCCATCCTCCAGGCAGGGCAGTAGCAGCCCCAGCACTTAGCATTTTTTGTTACTCACATTTCTGCTTTATCTATATCCCTCATTTATTCCTTTTGAACTCAAAATATACACGTGAAAACTTTTCTCAACTTATCCAATTAGTTACGAAGTACAACAAGAAGGCAAAACAGAAACGAGAATTATGTATGTCATAACCCAGATGTCTTATTCACTGTTCTAGTAATGTGAAGAGACACCATGATCAAGGCAACTTAGATTAAAGTTTCAGAGGGTCAATCCATGGTCACTGCAGTGAGAAGCAGGCAGGCATGGGACTGGAGTAGTAGCTGAGAGCTTTACATCCTGATCTGTAGACAGCAAGCTGAGAGAAGAGCCCTAGGCCTGGGGTAGACGCACTAACACTTACATTCTAAGTCTAGAAGTTTGGTCATTGCAGGGAACCAAGAAAACCAACTTAAGAGTTCTGGCAACGTTTCAATAATACCCCATTCTGTCATTTGTGAACCAAGGGTATAAGCTCTGCAGAAATGTCTGTGATGAGAACACAACCTTGTAGGAAATGTCACTAAATAATAATACTAAATAAAAGCCCTGACAACATTTAAAACTGTTTTCTGAATTTAAGCAAAATGATAATCACCCTCATGTAAGTCATGTTGACCGAATGATAGAGCCTGTCACCAGCCAGATGTCTGGCTGTTAAGTGTTGCTCTTCCTACCCCAGGAGATTATGTAGCTGCCGTCCTGTGCTCTTTTTGTCTGCCATGGGGAAAATGACTGCTTCTTTGATCCAAACTTGTTTAAAAAAAAATCTTAATAACCCACTTAAAATGCCTCTTCAGTGAAACTAGCTTTGACCACTATGGCTTAGGCAGAGTTGATGTTCGAATGAATGGATTTGATTGGAAAAGGTAAACAATGCTAACTAAAGGACAAGAATATATCAGTAAATAAATTAGAAAATTAATTAAAATATAACATATTCTATGTATATTTAGGGTTAGTTCTCATTTTTTAAAAGATTTATTTATTTATCATGTATATAGCGTTCTGCCTGCATGTATGCCTGCAGGCCAGAAGAGGACACCAGATCTCGTTACAGATGGTTGTGAGCCACCATATGGTGAATTCGGGGCCTCTGGAAGAGCAGCCAATGCTCTTAGCCTCTGAGCCATCTCTCCAGCCCAGTTCTCATTTTTGATTTAAAAAAAAAAATTTTTTTTTGAGAGCTGCAGTAGGTCAGAGGTACTAAAAAGCAAAGCCTTGCCTCTGCTGGAACAAATGCAGAACTAACTCCTGGTGAAGACTGATGGTGAAGATTGATGTTGAGCCTGGCCTGGCATAGCACCTGCCTCCCCAAACCATCGCCGCATACCTCATATGAGGCGTCACCGCTGCTTACCCCTTTACAGAGTCGTGTTTTCAGATGCATAAAAAAATTCTGCAGGATCACAAAGGAAATCTGTTGCCAAGTGTATATACCACACATGTGAGGGATCAAACTTGACTCAGACACGCAAGGCAAGTTCCCTGCCACTGAGCTACTCTACCTTCCTCCCTCCCTCCCTCCCTTCCTTTTTTCCTAATTTTATTTCAAGGTGAATTCTTGCTAAGATATCGAGATTGGCCTCAAACTAGGAGTTACCCAAACCTCTGGGTTCTAGGCCTGTGCTACCACAACCAGCGTAAGCTGAAAATCCTTCTTTGAAAGAACTTGCTATACATCACGGCGTTCATACTTCATTTTTAGTGTGTGAAAAGCCAGAGCGTCACAGTTCTAAGATCTTAGTGAACGTCAGTGGCGTTCAGGGATTTTTATATTTACTGCAGTGGGACATGATGATATTAGATTACCGTGGCTGATGATAGTTTATTACCTACATTCATAATGGAAGGAAATGCTTAATTTTAATAAAAGATTAATGAAATAGAGGTTTTCTTAATCAAGTTTATGGGCCCCATGTGAAAGATACAGCTCACAGCAATAAGCCCTCCATCTAATCTTTCCAAGGTGAGCAGGGGTTTCTCCAAGTGCCAGAGCAGAGAAGGCCCAAGAGTGTGAGGGTGAGCTAGGCAAAGGCAGCACACCCATTCTCTTGAGAAAATTAGACCAGATTAGACTTTAACGTTGCTAGGGAACAAGGTGCCAGCCTGCCGATGAGACAGAAGGAAATGAATGGCCTTGGGTACCAAATCAAGTCATGGGTAGGGAAGAAGGAAGGCCTTCAGCAGTATCACCTAGGGACCATCATTAATACCTCAAGGCTTTAGAGAGGGGCTTCTGCCTGACTCTGTGTGAGAGTTGGGAGCAGTCCAGCAGCCCCAGAGAGACAAAACAAATCTGAAGTCTATTTGCGTTGGTGAGCATGAGGACAGTGTATCTTGGACACGTTCAGGGCGGGCTGCTTATATGTTACGTTCAGAGGAGGGATCTGACTAGTTCCATGTTACATGTCCCTAGCAACTGATCAAGGAAGACGGGTGGCACAAAATTCTAATCACGCTTTGATTTTAAAGTAACATTAATGTCTGTGAATTAAGTCCTTTACTTCTGCAAGAATCATTCCACATTCCTTATAGATATTTTTTTTCAAATTACTCTCATAAATTCTTAGGAAAATATTATATTATTTGATTATATGGGAGAAAGACAATGTTTGGGAGTTTATGAGACTTAGTGAGATGTCATAGCTCTTTTGTTCTGCCCTATGTCCTCCTTTAATCAAACTAATGGCCTTTCTCTGACTACCTGACAGTCTGTTCAAGCCCTGAGAACCATAGAAAGATGCTTGCATCAGGCCCTCGTGAAGCATCAGGAATATCCATCTAGAAACCTATCTAGAAACACTAGGGCTTTATCAAGACTCTCCCTTGAAAATGGAGTACTAAATGATGAAGCTCATTAGACCAGAAACACCCTAATGATCCAGCTACAGAATGTATCACTTAATTGAACTAATATTAAAACTCTCTTAGGATATTCAGTAGCAATTTCATTTTGGAGCAGAGATGAGGTTCTGAGCTCATGCACAATTAATAAACTGATTAAAATCACTTCCGATACTTTGCTGTCTTGGCAGTGTTGATTTTGGGGAAAAAAAATCCTTATTTCAGGAGAATGTGCAATTATAAAAAAAATGATGCCTCAAGAGCTTTGCCAGAATTTGAAACAGTTGCCTTTATTTTCCCAGATTTTTATTCCTACCTTTAAAAATGTTTTTATGTGTATGAGTATTTTGCGTGCGTGTATTTACATGTACCATGTGTACGTGAGATGCCCTTGGAGGCCAAAAGAGGACATCTCTGGACACTGGAACTATGGATGGTTTCAAATAGATGGCAGGAACTGAACCCAAGTCTTGTGCAAGAGCAGCAAATGCTTCTAGCCACTGAGCTTTCCTTCCCCAGCCCCATCTTTTATTTTTAATCTAAGAAGTGCTTCAAGTTTGAGGACACAAACACAAAGCCAGTCATGGAGCTCTCTTTCTCAGATACCACCGCACAGCATTTATTATGTATCCCTGTACTGGGTCAGCTCAGGTACCACCACCCAGCATCTTTTATGTATCTCAGCACTGGATCAGCCTTCCTCAGGAAGGCTGAGTTCTTCATTTCCTAGAAGGATATCTACTTTAGATCTGACCCAGGGAGTGTGGCAAGCACTGCGAGTTAATTTTAACTCAGACATTCTTTGCAGCCGTAGGCAAGACACTCTGACCTTCAATCATCACTGATACTGTCCACCAAGGCTCTGTTATCAGTACCTTCTTTGAAGCCCACGAGCCTATTTTTTTATTCTCCTCTACCAATGAAGATCTCCAAAGCATCAAGACAATCAAACTTAAACAGATTTTACATAAGAATTCTAATCATTTCATGTTTTCACTGTGCAGAGCTGATGTGGGCTCTAGTCAGCTTTACAGTAGATTATAGTCATAAATTGTGTGGTGATAAGAAAAAAACCGACTAGATCTTTCCAGAACAGTACCAGAGATCACCTCATTTTGTCTCTCTGTATTCTTGCATTTTTACCAGTGCTTGATGAAGATACTGCTGTTGAAACTAGCTGCTCTGTAAACCCTTACTAGCAAGTTTTATTTAGTGACCACTTTTAGTCCCTTACCTTACCCAAGTCTATGATTCCTCTTGGAAAGCAGATTCAGTTACATTTTCCAACATTCTATAGTTCTGGCTTAATATAGAGTAAAAGACACATTAGAATAGTCTCATCTTCAGGGATAACCTGTTACCTATGATCACAGGTTATCTGTATTTTAACATAATGGTAAGACTATTGTTACTGCTCATGGCATGTATATGTATGTGTATATGTATGTGTGTATATATGTGAATATGTGTGTGTATGAGTAAATGTGTGTATGTATGCATATATGTGTATGTGTGTATGTATATTTATGTGTGAATGCGTGTGAGTACATGTGTGTATGTGTGTATATGTGTGTATGTATGTGTATATGTGTATGTGTGTATGTGTGTGAGTATATATGTGTATGTGTATGTGGGGGGTGGGGTGTATACATATATCCCAGGCTGCCCTTGATCTCAAATCCCTGGGAGCAAGCTGGCTTGCCCTCAGCTTCCCAAATGCTGGTGGGATCACAGGCAGCTGCTACCATGCTCATTCTTCTTGACTCAGAGAAGGATGCTTTTGAAGGAGGTAAGTATTATTTTCAAATGTGTAGAAGTACTTGGATGGCACTGGAGGTCACAGGCCTTACTGGATGCACAGTATAGTCAGCTGCCAATATGAATTGACCCTTTAATCTCCTGTGTCCATGGCAGCATCTCCCTGAGCCTCTGTCTGCTAGGCAGATAGTCATGTGAAAACTGCCATTCAGCATTGGTGATCACCTCATTTCTGTGGTGAACAAATCATTGTGACCATTAGTGCCAACCTGAAGGTAGATTAATAAAATCTTTAAACCTTTCACAAAGGGCACTGTCCATTTAAATTTGTCAGTACTACAAAACCATCAGTAATGCCTGACTCAGAATCTAAATTTGACTTTAAATTCTCACCTTTCTTTTGTTTGATTTTACTTAAGACGATTCTGATTTTTATAAAATAAATTCATTAGCCTTTTATTTTGAGACATACTCTTATGTGCACAGGCTGGCATCAAATGCTCTATAACCATTAGCCTCAGTTTCTCAAGTACTAGAATTATAACTGTGTGCCACCATGCCCAGCCCATGCTAATTAGTCACAGAAATTGGAACTCGGGCTGTTTCTTAAAGGGAAGTATTTTCTAGTTTACTCATCTTAAAATGAAAAGGAATATGTATTTTTAACTGATTTGTGTTTGTATGAACATTTTACTTTATGAGATGTAAATATTTAGTCCTTCGCAGTTTTTTATTTTTATCGTTTTAAAGTTAATACTGTATTATGGAATTAATTTTACAAGTTTAATGAGCTTTTGAAGTTGAAACCAATAATTACCTCTCAAAGTGACACATCTATGGAAATGTGTGCTATCTCTATTGATACACACTGATAAATTTTGTATTGTACCATGGTGGGAAAATACTAAAATTAATAAATTCTCATGTGTCTTAGTGTTCTACTGCTGTGAAGAGACACCATGACCATAGCAAATCTTATAAAAAGAAAGCAGTTAATTGGGACTGGCTTGAAGTAGCTGAGAGTTCTATGTCTGGATTCACAGGCAACAGAGGCACTGAAATTGGCTTGAGCTTTTGAAACCCCAAAGCCCATCCCCAGTGACACACTTTGTCCAACAAGGCCACACTTACTCCATTCCTACCTCCTAATCCCTCTCAAGTAGTGTCACTCCCTAATGATCAAGCATTCAAATATGTGAGCCTATGAAGGCCATTCTTATTCAACCACCACATACCGCTTCCTGACCCCCATAGGTCTGTAGCCATATCATAGTGTAAAATGCATTTAGTCCAACTTCAAAAGTCCCCGTGTTTAAAAGTTCAAAGTTCTTCTGGGACTAAAGGCAATCTCATAACGGTAACCTCTGTAAAATAAAAACAAAAAAGAAGACCACATACTTCCAACATACAATGGCACAGAATATACACCACCATTCCAAAAGTTATGGAAGAGAGAATAGCGAAGAAATACTTGACCAAAGCAGGACAAAAAAATAGCTGGGCAAACTCCAAACTCTGTATTTCCATGTTTGATGTCACAGTATTCTTCAGAATTCCCAATTTCTTTCAGTTTTTTTTACTACAACATACTTCCCTCTCTCTTGGGCTGGTTTCACACCCTGTTAGCATCTCTCCTTGGCAGGTATCCCAAGACTCTGAAATCTCTAACTTCTTGGGATCTCCAAGCCTCCACCTTTACAGTTTCACAAAAAATATGGCCTCTATAGGCCTCCATACAGGGATACTCCTGAAGCACTCCTAGTGTTGGCAGTTCTCCTGAGCAGTGGAGGAAGATTCCACAACCCCTCTCTGGAATCCTTGACTCCAAAGCAAGAACTATGTGGCTGAAGCTGCCAAGTTCTGCTGCTTACTAGGACTAGAACATGGCTCCCTTATTCAATTACATTTTCACCAGCTTTCTGTGACTGATGGTTTTCTCCACTGCTTGAGCTTTTATTAAATTTCTTTTCACAGATTGGAAGCATAGCTGGGTGGGCTCCTATTTTAAAGTTACCACTCTCTTTAATTCTTTTAGCATCAGACTTTTCTTTAAATCTTATATGTCTTTGAGCACTGTACATAGCTCAATTATACTTCCTGGTGCTCCTCTTTTCCATGAATTGTACATTTTATATTTTCCTTGCTCAGTTTACTCTGTTTCATTATAGATCTGCCTAAGAATGACCACTAATAACCACACAACAGAGTCAACACTAGGCTGTCTTGAAATCTCCTCTTCCAATGCCATTGACTCAAAATTCATCAACTTAGCTTCAGGCAGTTGTTGTTTGTTTTTTTGTTGTTGTCGTTTGTTTGTTTGTTTTTATAAGACAAAAGACAGCCATGTTCTCCACCAAAATTTCACAAGAACAAGTCTTGAGGCCACTTACTAATATTCTGCTCTAAAACCTCTTGATCCAGGCCATCATAATTCACATTACTTTCAGCACTGGTGTCTTCCACACTCCTACTAGGATGGCCCATTAAGCTCTGCTTAAAGCATTTGACTGCCTTTGTCATCCAACATCCCAAAAGTCCCCATTCTGCCAACAAATAACATGGTCAGGCCTGTCAAAACAATATTCCACTCCCCCATACCAGCTTCTGTCTTAGTTAAGTGTTCTATTGCTGTGAAAAGACAGTGACCACAACAAATCTTATAAAAGAAAGCATTTAATTGGGACTGGCTTACAGTTTCAGTGGTTTAGACTATTATTGTCATGGCAGGCACATGGACAGAATTAGCTAAGAGTTCTACATCTAAATCCACAGGCAGCTGGAAGAGACATTGGGACTAGCTCAGACTTTGAAACCCCAAAGCCCACTCCCAGTGAAACACTTCCTCCAACAAGGATACATTGTGATGGTTGTATAGGCTCTGCCCAGGCAGTGGCACTATTTGAAGGAATGGCCCTGTTGGAATAGGTGTGTCACTGTGGGTGTGGGCTATAAGACCCTCATCCTAGCTGCCTGGAAGTGAGTATTCTGCTAGCAGCCTTCACATGAAGATGTAGAACTCTAAACATCTCCTGCCTGGATGATGTCATGCTGCCACCTTGATGATAATGGACTGAACTTCTGTACCTGTAAGCCAGCCCCAATTAAATGTTGTCTTTATAAGAGTTGCCTTGGTCATGGTATCTGTTCACAGCAGTAAAACCCTAAGACACACATCTACTCCAACAATGTCCTATCTCCTAATACCTCTCAAGTAGTACCACTCCATAATGACCAAACATTTAAATATATAAGCCCATGGAAGCCATTCTTATTCATCTACCATAGCATACATGAATACTGTTATAGGCATCACTCATTGGACTATTTTCCTTGATATTACATTAATGTGTTTGCCTTGCTATGTTTTATTAGAATCAATGAGGAATCTAAGCATTACGAATTAATATTCCTCTCCATTATATTTGAAATACTAGTAGGAACCAAAATGGGCCTCCCTTCATGTAAACATACAGTGCTATGGCTCAGTTCCTACAGATGGAGCCCAAGAGGACTTTGCATTGTACTTTTCAAAAGTCAGTAGTTTGATTACTCTCCAGAAACCAAGTTATTTTGCTGAATACCTAGATTACTGGAAAAATAAAACAATATAGTATAAATCCGTATTTTAAAAAGCCATTACTCTAATTATATATTAAAATAACAACTCTTCTTTTATTCTATTAATTACTGACTGAGTTATCTGTTGAGTCTTCATTGGACATTCTGGAAGCTTCTCAAAGCTGAGTACTGACTGAGTTGATTGGAGTTAGCCAGGACACAGCAGAGAGGGACAGAAATGAGAGGGAGATTGAGGACAATTGGCATTGCGTAGTTTTTGTTTGTTTTAAGGTTGTGAATATTGTTGCTGCTGCTGCTGCTGTTGAGACAGAGACTCAATCTATAGCCCAGTCTCACCTAGAACTTGTAATCCTCCTGCCTCAGGCTTCAGGGCACGGAGGTTAAAAGCATGTGGTACAGCTCCTGCTTTACATTGGTTTGCAAGGAAAATGTGGAAAGATGCAGGAACCCAAAGTTCTTATATGGCAGAATTAAAGTCATACATGCAAATAGCCAGCACTAATAAAGCCATACGCACTAGTAATGGAAGCAGACCTGGGAGGGTTCACTTCCAAAGAATCTGAGAGGTCTTGGGTGGAACCCCAATACTGCAAAAGCATAAAACAAAACTGCCAACAACATTTAAAAAAAAAAAAACACTTTTGAGAGACTATATTACAAAGTCAAAAGCATGAGTGCTTTGAAATCCCTCAGAGAGGGAGTCAGGGTAGAAAGTCAGCCTTCTGACAGAACCCTAGGATCCACAAGCTTTGGGAAGATAAAGTATTGAAAGCTCAAACTTGAACAGATTCCAGAAAAGGCTAAGAAGATGACAGGGGAATGGAAATGAAGTGAACGTAAACCCTTAGTTTCTGAGAGGCAGAGGTGAACTTGGTGTATCCTGCCTGGGGTAGCCTGGTGTAAGAGGAATGATGGAAGAGGGGCAGATTAACTGCCCATCTGCTCTGTGAGGAAGCTCAGAGAAACCATTTAATCATCAGGCACAGGCATTGAGCAGAGGGGGGTGCAGCCAGGAGTCCCTGGGAAGGCAGAGTTCAAAGCCAGGATCAGGCACCATCAGTAAGCCTACCCTGCACAGTTAGGAGCAGAGTCTGGTGCTAAGGTTCCACTTTTCTGCAGTGGTGAGCAGACAGACTCTTGGACAGCTTTGCCACAACAGTGGAACTCAAGAACCTCTGATTTTTATAGGATATTTATGATTGGTTGTGCTTAAAACAAGAAGTAAGATGTTCCAACAGGGCTTAACATACTTTCACAGCTTAGTTCATTTTATAGTCATTAGTGTTCAAAAATAAAGAAATAAAACCGCAGGTGACAAGAAATGGATCTCTGAAATACTTAACCTTCAGCTTTGCAGAAGTTGCAAGGTCTCTTCATTTCCTACCGCCTCTGTCTTTACAACCAGCCAAACCGTTGCTGCATCCTTTGGTTTCACAATGGAAGATGAGAAATAAACAGTTGGTTCAGGCATGTGTTCAGAAACTTCTGGGTCCCATTCGAGCTATAGTTAACAGTGAGCCAGGTACTCCACCAGGAGCTTTTATGGATTCTCCTTTTACCAAGGCCCAAAGAGGTTTGGTGGGTTTAGAAGGCCACTTACCTTACTCCTGCATAGACCTAAGTCCTAAGTGACCAGGCTGTACCCATCTCTGCCCAGAAATCAGTCCTATCAGTCATTGTCCACTGCATAAATTCAGTCTGATATGCCTCTGCCAACAAAAGTGCCAGACAGCCTTTAAGAAAGAGAAAATAATTTAGATATTTTTAAAGCCTATTTGGGTTTCTTTTCACTTGTTCAGTGAACCTGAGATTCTCTTTCTGAAAGGCATTGTCGGAAGCAGTAGTCCATTTAGGACTTAAGTTTGTTTGTGAGTTGTGTTGAATTTGTTTGTTTACATTTGGTTGAGAAAATCATTTTTCCCATTGTATGAATGGGCATTTTAACCTATTTAGTAAAAGAGGTTGGGTGAGATTAATATGATGAGCTCGTGGTCCCCATTTAGTGACGATGCATGTGAAGGGACCAGCATTTGCTAAATGCCTCATCTGCTGGAATTGGGAGAATTTAGCAATGCCCACTCACCCACGATCAGTGTACTCAGAGACTCGATTAAGAAGTCTCTCCATTTATTAGGCTCTGTTCTGTTCCCTGGTACACGATACTGACAGTAACCATGTACGAGTGTTATGCCAGCTGCGGAAAAAAAAAGACGTAATTAGAGTCACTCATCACCAAGGTTGTTTTTAAATTTTTATTTGCATATTGAATCCATAGGAAATTCTTGTAGTTTTTCAAGAGATTTTGGTAGTAGCTAGGATTTCAGAATGTAATTAGAAATGGGCAAAAGTATTTTTAAACATTAGTAAAATTACTAGTATCAGTTCTAAATGGGAGCCTTCCAGGCCCAGTTTACAGCATTATGAACACTGTGGCAGTCACTCTGCCAAGAGCCCCTGTATTAAGGAGGTTATGATGCTCATCAATACAGTGGGTAAATGACTGATTTATATTTTATATGTAAACAGAGGAATAGTATCTTTTATAAAATAGAGGTTCTGAATTGCTTCAGAATTTTTTTGTAACATCATACAGTTTTTTCCAGGACAGCCAGGGCTACACAGAGATACCCTGTCTCGAAAAAAAACAAACAAACAAATGAAACAAACAAACATCATGCAGTTTTGTAAATTTACAAACAGAAAAGATAAGTCTGGGTGTCTAGAGTGTGCAGAGGCCTGTGCAGTTCCAGGTGGGGAATGACCATTGCAAACTTGCATCTGTGAGCAAAAAATAATCAGTGGTGATGGTGATCGCCGTGGATGAGGACAGAGACTGATGGGGAAAATCCAAGGACAATGTGTCCACCTACAGAATTACTACTAATATGGAAATTTTAGCTATTTTTTTAATTTGGGGGGGGGTGGTTATTTTTGTTTGTTTTTTAAATTCTTTTTACATTTCGCTAAGTGTATCTTTTGTGCAGAGGGGTAGGTGGCCCACTGTGTTTCAACATGGCCTCCTTTCTAAAGCTTCCAGACACAGCCTGAGTTGCATGACTGTCACCTTGCTCCTGGCGTGTGCTGAAGCGGCACACGCTTATTCAGAGTGACTGCCACACTGACTGACACCCGGGCTCAGTAAATACCTGACAAGGAAGGACAGATTTCCTTTACTCTACTACAGCCCACAGACCCAAGCTCTCAAGCTCCTGCTGTGGTCGGGCAGTAGCCCTAGGATGAGACTGAGGTTTGCATTTTTAACATATAGCATTAGTGCTTAGGCCCAATTTCTAGTAACCGATTTCTAATGTTTCTTTCTCGTAAATTTCCACTCTAACCGGGAAGGAAGAAGAAAGGTCTATCTATAAACAGAATGAGTGAGTGATTGACATAACTAAACATAAAACCTCAGGTGGCAATGTGAGGTGACAGTTACATCACATGTGTGCCTGCAGGTAAATAAGTGTGTAAATATTTATCAGAAGGTTTTTCAGTCATGATAATATTTGGAAGTAGTGTCATATTTGGACATAATGTAGTCATCATCATATGTAGATACAATTTAATCAATGTACAGTATGCTATCTTCAGTGCAAAAATCAGGAACTGGTCTTTGCTGATGACGGTGCAGTTTAGTCTTTATGGGAAGGGCAGAGAAAAATGCAGAAGAATTATTTAAGAGACTGAAGTGTCAGACAAAACCAAGCAAGCCAATTACTCTTCGTGGACCGGGAAAGAATTCGGAGGGCGAGTTTTACTATGAGTCTGTTTGTGGTTCCTCCATAGAGAGCTTCTTACACAAAGAAACTGCCCTAAGAACATTTTCTCACTCAACCTTCCCACTGGCTTTGTGAGAAAGGCTGTGCAGAGGCAAACTCCGGGATGCCGACGACGTTCTACTCGGCAACGCCAAACCGCTCAAACACAGCAAAGCTAGAATTTGAATTTGTATGAGATGTCTGGGAAAGGCTAGACAAGGTGAAGGCGGCAGTGAACTAAAGGTAAAGCCAGACCGAAAACAGAGATAGGGCCTCCCAACACGTGTGACACCAGACTCATTTTAAGATGCCATGTCTGGCCTCCTCGTGCCCATCATAACTGTATTAGCTTCTTCCTGTTGATCAGAGTGCCGAAGCCAAGAGCTTGGGGCAGGCACCAAGTCTCTAATGAAGGTTTTCTGATTCTACATCACATTTAAAAATTACATTTCAACGTGATGATCTAAATGAGGAAAGACTGAGGGGAACCTCAAGAGCCTGGAAGGTGGTTCCCAGGCTCCCTGCAGGGCCCTGAGAAGAAGCAGTGGGCAGAAAGACTAGATGAGTTGGGCCAACCCAACCAGAGCAAGGAGTTTGGTGTCTACACTATGGGCAGGAAAAACTGTGGTCAGCTTTAATCAGGACCCTCATCGGAACAGGAGCCTCATCAGGTGATAACAGACAGAAAGGAGCGTGGCCAGATAAAGGTAGCAATTCGTGGCCCATCCTAGGAAGGTATACTGGACAGTGTGAGGGCAGGAGAGAATAGCACACAGCAACACAAGTCTGGAAACAGGAAACCCGAACCTGTGTCTAGAAACATAGTCATTGTGAGCATTTTAAGAAATACAACATTTTTTAGGATTTGGGGGAAATCGTATCACATGAAAAGGTAAGATTTGGAGAGATACATACTCCAAGTTAACTGTCGGAGCATGCCATCCATCTCCTGAGGGCAATGCAGTGGAGTTTGGTGTTTTGCTTTATGATATTAGTATCCGTGGCCCTAGATTTTCTAAGTCTGATTTTTTTTTTCTGAGTTCCTTTTCACACAGTTGGGATAGAAGTCTCCTGGCAGCCATACTGTAGGAGGGAAATAAGACTGGTGTTCTAGAATTTAAACTTGGTTAAATGACACACATTTAAGAAACTGGACCATTTTCTACAGAGTCAAATTCATTGACTTCTGTGTAGAAATTAAGAATGTTCTAAATTAGCCTGTGTCAATGTCTGAAAGATTTTTTTTTCTGGGGGTGGCATTGAGCTACACTCTGCCATCACCGGGTTACAGAATGACAAGAGGCTACCTTCTATTTCCCCCTGGATACTAGACATGAAACTGGGGCCTTCTTTCTCTCTTCTGTAGCTGGAATCATTTGGATATTTTAGAACCAGATTTGTTCTAAATATATGAATCCGTGCTTGCCCCCCATTTCTAAAAAGAAACCTTAGAGATTTTTAAGGTCAGTCTCCTCCCTCCAGCTCCCAAGCATGTGCTTCTCAGAATTAGCCATGGCTGCCTGGTTTCTAGTCTTACTTGTTTCCCTGAGCTCTGCCCCCATTTCCCCAGCTCTTCCACAGTTGTCCATGGTCTCTGAATGCATTCAGTTCCCATAGCTTAGCATGGTCTCAGGTGTAACACAAGCTCTCCTAGACCAAGACTGCTAGCTTCCATCACACTACATAGCTAATAGAACCATTGCCTTTCCTATGGTATTTTCTCTCTCTCTCTCTCTCTCTCTCTCTCTCTCTCTCTCTCTCTCTCTCTCTCTCTCTCTGTGTGTGTGTGTGTGTGTGTGTTCTATTGTGTAGACTTGAAGGAAATTAGCTTTGTAGTTTTTCTTCCTGAAAGTGAATTATAACGATTATTGACCCCCGTCTCCATGGTTTACTCTAAATTTTTATAACAGCTGTCGCCTCTGGTGAGCTACAAAGAAGCTACAGCTGTTCTTTGGCAATTAGCTAGTTGCCTTTTTTTTTTATTATTATTATTACATGACCCAGGCATTCACCTTCAGCCACCCACATCCCAAAATTATTCTCCAGGATAAGCTAAAAGTCTACCATAGTGCCTGAGTTACAAAGCTGCCGTGCACACTCACAAGCCAGGCTGTACTGGGCTAGATGCTGCTGTGCCAGTCAGAGAGGCTGTGAGCAGGGTCTTGCCTTTTGAGACTTCACAGTTGTAAACAGGTTGGTAAGAGCATCATAAACAGAGGCGTGTCAGAGCAAAGCAAAGGACTGGTTTCCAAGGATTCTTTACCAATAGGAAGGAACTGTCGTTGCTTTCATTCAGCAATTCTTTGACAGAGCATACGTTTCTTGTTAATTAATTTTCTTTTAAACATATACAATTTCTTGGGCTGGTGAGATGGCATGGTGAGTAAAAGTACTCACTGAGCAAACGTGACAGCCTGTGTTCAATTGAAGATCCCATGCAGAAGGAGAAGAACTAATTCCCAAAAGTTGTACTTCAGTCCCTTACATGCCTTTGTATGTGCACATGCACACAACAACAACAACAACAACAACAATAATAATTTTATTAACTAAAGAAAAAGGAAACTCGAATTTCTTAGTGTTAGGCCACAACTATAGATTTTGCCTTTGAGATCAATACTGGAGCAGATACTTCTGTGACGCTGCATTGTAAGAATCTCTGAGGACACAGTGACCACACCAAACTGGACCACTCCCTGGGAAGAAAGGTTTACTTGGGGAGATTCAGACTGCCAAGGCTAACTCTTGGGGTATGTGGTGGCAGGAGGGAGCCTAGGAGCTGGAACAGCTGGAGTGGTGGGAGGAGCTTGCTCTCCAGAGCAGCCTGGGAACTAGCATGGAGACTTTGACCTGTCATTGCAGGTTTGTTTGCATCCATAGGGAACTAGAGGCCTTTTGCCAGAGGTCCCTGACTGTAGTAGGGAGCAGGTAAGGACAGTAATGACTATTCCTGACAAACAGAAACCCACTTCACAGGGCTTCTGAGGAACACTGGGAATACGCTCTTACCTATCTATTAGCAATCCTGCTTACGAAGTCCAGCCTGAGCCGAGCACAGATGGTCATCTATGACGTCAGCAGCACTACCATCTTAGGGCCTGTTTTAGACCCTGCTCCCACATTGCAAAGAGTGGGGAATTTAGAGTTAAATTATGCATTTGCCTTAGATTATGCATGGATCCTTTGAGGTCCTGTGCTCTTGGTATGCAACACTTAACGTTTAGAAGTTGGAGCTTCCTCCTGCTCACAGTTTTTGAGGGGCAAGCAGATTCAATATCTGCCTTTCATACATGAAAACCAACCTGTGCTTGGCAAATTCCTCCTACAAGCATTGATCATATGTTTCAACGATAGATTTTATGTGAAAGATACCTTTAGTGAAGAATGGGTCCTTCTAGCTATGCTTTCTGTTAATGGCACTTGTTAAAGCCACAGTTAGGACATATGTTCTTGGTAAAAGTTCATTTAAGCTGATCTCCATGGTATGTAAAGTTTACAGTTAACTTCAAACTGGGTGTTAGGCATGTGGTGGTCTTTAGGATATTTTTTTCCATAAAATAGTGTATGTGGCTGGAAAGCAAAGATATCCAGGTCAAGGATGTCAGAGTGCTGAGGAACTGTGCTTCACCTCCGGAGGCCTGAAAGCTCCATGTCAAGGCAGGGGCTGGCACTATCAATTCTCCCCAGCAGCCTGCTCCTGAGGTGGAGAGGAAACCAGTGCTTTGGCTTCCATATCTGCCATCCTGTCATTGAGAAAACCCTGGGGCTCCACATGAAGTATCAGAAAGGACGCTTCCACACTAGTGTCTTAAATACAGGAAACAAGTGAGCCTGCACATAAGCTATAGGCTGTGTTCTGAGAGAAAAACACAGCCATTCTGACAGTCTAAGTCACAGTGACGGCCAGCAGGCAGCAAATGCAAAGCTCTCGTCCTCAGACACAGGGAGCTCCTTGTTTTCAGAGCCTGGAGGAAAAAGAACTAAGGATACACCTGGCTTTACTCCTGTCAGAGCTTAAGGCTGATGAAGTTCACACTTAATACCTTCGGTTTTCCCTGTGAAGTAAGATGTCTTGGAGAAAAGGCAGTATCCTCTCCTTACCTTGCCGGTCTCAGAGGTAAACAACACCATCAAAACCCAGACCTTCAGTGAGTTCTTACAGATCCCCCCTGTGTCCTAAGTCTAGGACATTCAAAAAAGTCTCATTCAAACAGAGGGGGAAATTGACAGCAGGAAGCCAACATGAAAATGAGTCTAACTTTTAAGCCATGCAGGCGTGTCAGCGTTTAGTTGAGTGAGCCACGGGGCCATTTCAGCTTGGAGTCTGCGCTTTTGAGTCATCCTTCTTGATGGTCTGTTTCTCCTCCGATGCTCCATAGGACAATTACTTGGTCAGAGTAAGAATTACTAATTTTGTGCTAATTGCTCTCCTAACAACCAAATAAGCCATTCTCTGTAATGTCCTTTCCCTGTGTCTGGTCCATCTCTCTTCTTAAACATTACCTCTGAACTTATTTCCAGCTCTTGAGTCCGCCTCCACCTTTTAGGAAGGAAGTCAGCCCTTTCTTTTGTTTATAGCTACAGTACATCTGTTTCTCATCCTCGTCTTCTATCCACCACAAACCAAGAATGTTTACTTGCTAATCTGTCATGGGACCAGTGCTGCCTGTACCTGAAGATTACATGAAGGGCTGTAGGACTGTGTATTACATGATGGGGTGCCCACCAGAAAACTCATTCCACACCGATGCTGCTAGGCTTAGGCTGGGAGACTCTGCCCATTTCCAACGTATCTGCTGTTCAATAGTACCGTTAAATGAGTAGCAAATAATCGAATGTTTCTCTGTGATCCGGCCATAGGCGTGATTAGCACAGATCAGCATGTCTTCCTGCACCCATTAGTTTGCAGCTAAGATTAGTGCGCAGCGGGAACTCAATATGTTAATGTCAAAGGTCCACCAAGAATTTAGCAGTGGCTGGATTTGAGGTATTTATATTTTTGTTAAAGTTTTACTTCACGCATTCTCTTTCATTGTTCGAGACGCATATTACATGATATATAATACGTATGCATATATGTGGGAGAGAACATTTTCAGTTTTGAATATAGATGTAGCATGAAGGAGAAGAGGAGAAAGATACTTATAAGAAACAAATGCTTTATTATAACCCAAAAGTAGTCCAGGCTAGATCCAGATAAGCCAGTCTGTAAAAACATCAGTGGTTTAGGAAGGCAATGGTTTTTTGTTTTGTTTTGTTTTGTTTTGTTTTTTTACTGCACATCCACTGGGCTTGCTCTGTGCCACCTCTCCCCCTTACCACATAGTAGCTTACAAGGTTGCTATCACCTGCACGGAGAGATGAATATGACCATCCAGCTATCACCTGGATCTGCTCATGACACTTGTCTTGGCCAAAGCTCATAAAATAGTGTGAGCTGTGAGGGCAGCTGCCGGAACCAGTATGTACCAAGCGCCAGGTGCCCAGGCCAACCTGACTTAAGCTCTTTTCCTGTTTCAGTTACTGTAACGAGTGTATGCTGGATCCAGACTGCGGTTTCTGCTACAAGATCAACAACAGTTCAGCCGTCATTGACTCCTCCTGTGTTCCAGTTAATAAAGCTTCTACAAATGAAGCCGCCTGGGGCAGGTATGTCATGCACGCACTGCTTGCCAAGAGAACGCCATTCGGTTTCAAAACGAGGCTCTTTTATTAGCTTAATACTCACTGTATAAGAAATGGAATTTGTGACATTTTCTTGAATATATATGATACCGTTTGATTGTATTAACTCTTACTTCTTTCTCTTAGTCTCTTTTCCATCCCTGCTGGTGTCCACCCCGCCCCCTTCCCTAATGCTCTCTTCTACTCTCATGTCTTCTTTAAAATCATAGTCAAGATTTCAGTTCTGCAAGATAGCTCAGCAGGTAAGGATGCTTTCTACTAAGCCTCCCAGCCTGCCTGAGGACTCCCGGGATAGAAGGTAACCATGTAAGGATCCTGTGACTTCCATACAGAAGTGAATACATGCATGCACACACACACACACACACACACACACACACACACACACACACACTCATACACACACTAATTGTTAAATACATTTACAATCTAAATTCAGTGTGTGAGAGAAGATGCATTAGTGGGGCTGCATTCTGTGTGCTTCTGGGAAGAGACCTTGTAGCATATACTGCGGATCCAAAAATACTGCATGTTTCAAAGCACAGAAGAAAGCTCTCAGGTCCCATGTGCATGGCAAATACTCAGGTACCTACCCTGAGCCCAGGCACTGGGCTTTGGCTCTTTGGTTGGAGCAGGTATTTTCCAGTATCGCCAGGGCAGTTTCTCCCACTCCAGATTGTAATTTCCAAACTATAATTTTCTGAGCCCAAGTGAAAGACATCTGTAAAGTGCAAATAAGTTAGCATCATGTGTGGCTCAGAGAAATGATCCACAATCAGAAAAAAGGTTGCTAACCACCAGTGTATGCCCTATCTGAAAGCTATCAGCGTTTTTGTCTGGGACAAAACACATAAACACGATACTTATAGACAATAATTATTCCTCATACTTAGGAACTAATATGTCCCAAGTACAACAAAGTCACAAAGCCATCGGGCAGCTCTTTACCACCCTTTCTAATCTAGTTGAGAAACTAAAAACAGATCATAGAGGCTGCAGAGATGGCTCGGTGGTTAAAAGCACTTGCTGCTTTTGCAGGGGATCAAAGATCGGTCCAATCCTAGAAGTTCACAAATACCGATAACTCCAGCCCCACGGATCTGACAACTGCTTCTGGCCTCTGCCGGCACACATGTGATAACACACGCATGTACATGTAAATAAAAACAATATGGCAAGACAAAAACTCAGAGACTGACTACAGGAAATGTCAGCTCCTGTTTCCCATCGCTTCTGTGACCCTACTTGAGAAACAAGAATATTAAAATCAACGATGCCGGAAAACCTAGGACTCTGAAGGTCAAGGTAAAAGGTTTGCAAGTGTAGGGCCACCCTGAGCTACAAAGCAATTTCCTATCTCAAAAATTAAAAAGCAAACAAATAGAACCTGGCTTAATAGAACATGTGCAAGTTCCAGCTACTTTAGAGGCTGGGGAAGGAAGATCTCCTGAGTCTAGAAGTTCAAGATCAACCTGGACCACTCGGCAATACCTCCATGTGTCTCCAAAGAATGATGAATTCAGTGGTGGGTCCTAAATCAGAGACATCTGTAGAACCACATCAAAAGTAAAAATAAGAGGCCCAGTAAATGTGCTTGCCTCACAGGGTTGATGTCTTGGCTTTGATTCTGGGTACCCATGTAAAGGTAGATGGAGAAGCAGACACCACAGGCTTAAGCTCTGATTGCTGGATCCTACCCTGCAACACAGACACAAATAATAATAATGATAGTGATAATAAGTATATAATTCAAAAATTAAGTAAGGGGCTAGAGAGATGGTTCAGCTGCTAAGGACATGTACTGCCCAGGCAGAGGACCTGAGCTCAGTTCCCAGCACCCATGTCTTAGACGCTTACTGCCTATAACTCCAGCTCCGGGAGATCTGGAGCCTTCTTCTGGCCTCTGTGTGCACTGCACTCATCTGCACAAACCTGCACTCAAATATACCCATACATATAAATAAGGAGTAAAAACCAAACTTTCAGATCCCAGAACACGTCTCCATGGGTAGCAGCTTTTCTCTGGTTTGTGACAGTGTCAGTCTGTGTACTTTTGCTGGCTAACTTCCAAATCCTCCTGCCTCAGACTTGGAAGTTTTGGGGTCATAGGGATGAGCCACTCCATTCAGAGGACCACCACTCCTGATAGGTGTGGAAGGATAGGCCACACAGATGAACTATGACAACTGACAAAAGTGAGAAAACAAACAGGTACGAATGACAGGTAAATAAAACCTAAATAACCAGCACAACAAAAACAAAGAGACTTTAACAGAATAAGCTTCAGAGAAATAAAGGATATATTTTGTACTATACTCACTTAAGATACATGCCACATATGTGAATGTCTATATGCCACATTGTCATAATCCAGCAAATTTTACATATATAAAAACTTAAACTAAAATTCTAGGTAAATGAATGTATAAAACATAGTATAGAACCTTAAAATATGCAGTCCCTTTGAAAGATAAGCTACCAACTGAAGTGAGAGATGAAATCAAGCTCAGAAAGGCAGGAGAAGGGAAATTTACAAAACTATGGTTTTGAAAAATCTGAGGAAAATTAAACGTCTATTTCAATCTATTCACAATAAATCAATTAGACAGTGTCCAAAGACAAATGTCTTTAGACTAAAAATTTTAAAGACATATTTTTTTGAATCATTCGCAAACAACAACCACAAACGTTGAAAACTCAAGTGGAAAGTTTTAAGTGCTAAGTCAAGAAAACAAAGCTAGCAGAAATCAGAGAATGTGGGCATCTTGCCAGGTTTAATACAAGAGTTAGTTAGCTTAACTGAGAAGTTCATTCATTTCCAGCCAACATAGAACACCTGTGAAAATGTGTTACATTTAATGAAAAGGAATAAATTAAGCAAGTATATTAATATATACTCAAATAAACTCTAAGTAAATCTGATATTAGCATGAAGATGTGTCTTCTGACCGAAGCACAACAAATTCACAAAAACACCAGGGAGCTATTTATCACTGTTTCTAAATTTAGTTGAGGAACTAAAAACAAAAATTCAGATTAAGAAGAGATCATAGAAGCTGGAGAGATGGCTCAGTGGTTAAGAGTGCGTGTAGCTTTTGCAGGAGATCAAAGTTCAGGTCCAATCTTGGCAGCTTACAAATACCTAGAACTCCAACCCCAGAGATCTGACAACCTCTTCTGGACTCTATAGATGCCTATACGCATGTGATATGCACACACGCACATGCATATATGCATATAAATAAAACAGTCTTCTTTTTAAAAAAAAGAATGGAAAACAAGATGCTAAAATTTACAGCTACACAGACTCAGAAGAAGCAGAACCAGTATGGAGAGGAATCAATGGAAGTTCACTGACAGACGTCACATGTCAAACACAGGAAGCTGCAAAACTCAAGAGCTCTCACTCCTCCGAAAGGTCTGTACACATAAAGAACACTCTGGGAGTACAGTCCTGTCCAAGACAAGTGAAAAGGCATAAGCAATATTTATAATGAGAAGACATGCAACAACAGCAGGCGTTCTGATGCTCAAAAGATTTCAATGCATAATGCGCTTGAAGCTCCATAAATACGTTTTCTAGCAAAAGGAGTCTAGGAGCAGCTCAGAACATCTGGGAAGTGTCATCTCTATTAGGAAGGCAGGATTTCTGATTCAGAAGTAAGTCTACTTCTTTTGGAACAGCTGCTGCTAAGCACTGGGAAGATACCTAGTTAGGAACATGAGGGATGTCTTTAAGTGGCACTAGAACATCTGGTCCTCTACGAGTCCCACCCCATCTGTAAACTGAGAGTAGCCATCGTATTGAGCAAGGGGGTTCTGTAGAGAGTATCTAAGGCATGAAGGGTCATAACTGAAGACAGCTGTAATAATGCAGAAACGTCCTGTACAGGTGTGTGTGTGTCTGTGTGTGTGTGTGTGTGTGTCTGTGTGTGTGTGTGTGTGTGTGTCTGTGTCTGTGGTGTGTGTCTGTGTGTGTGTGTCTGTGTGTGTGTCTGTGTGTGTGTGTGTGTGTCTGTGTCTGTGTCTGTGGTGTGTGTGTGTGTGTGTCTGTGTCTGTGTCTGTGGTGTGTGTGTCTGTGTCTGTGGTGTGTGTGTGTGTGTTTGCGCGCGCGCATGCATGCACACACACACGCACATGCGTGAGTGTGTGATATGTCAGGAACACTATGTAGATTAGAATAAGCGTCATCATCTAACTGATAAATGCATAGAATAGTTCTCACTTATTCCTGTGTCTCTCTACATCCTCCTCCATACCACCCAGTTCTCTATCTACACAAAACCATAAATAATCCATTCTGGAATTTCAATGCTAACTAAAAATACTATTAATGAGGGACACTTTCCTAGCACACTGGTTCAGTATTTGTTTCCTATAACACAGCACTTTAGTTCTGTAATTAGCAACACCAGAATAGCTGGATAGAGTCCCTCTTTGGCAGTTCATTGTTTCACAGTATTCGTTCAGCTGAGATATTTTTCTCACAGCCAAGCTTTGATACAGCACGCAGCCTGTTGGCTCTGTGTTCCACCACTCGCCTGAACAAAATGTACTCAGCCTGCACCTCGCACGAGTGCACTGATGTCCTTAGTGACTTTCTCCTTCCTTGGCCTTCTGCCTGGGGTTGACTGTTTCTTGTTTTGTCGCTGCCTAACTTTTAGTAATCATTCTTGTTTAAGTAAGATGTCAGTCCGTGTTTGCTTGCATTCTGTTAGAATAGCCTACTAAGCAAAGTGTATTCCTACCACTAACCTTGTGGTAGCATAACTACATGAGAACTATTGTGGCCACAACAATTCAATGACAGTTCTAAGGCATGACTTGGCATGACTTGATACTTGACAATCTGAGGCATCCTGGTTCAGGGGCTTCTGGGACAAAACAAAACAAAACAACAAAAAAAAGAAGAGGAGGAGGAGGAGAAGGAGGAGGAGGAGGACGAGGAGGAGGACGAGGAGGAGGAGGGAGGATAGGAAAGAGACTGTCTCCATAGATGCAGCCCTCAGAGCCCTTAGAGCAAAGCTCACCTCACAATAATATTGCAGCATGTCTCTGTGAATAAAAGCATAGCCTCTCTCTGACAGTTGGTCCAAAGTGATGCAAGCCTAGCTAGAGGACAGCATCCCCCAAACTCAGATCTCAGTGTCCAGATAGAAATGCTCCAGCAGGTATCATCTGAACTCTGGTATAAACATGACTGATGATTGCATGGTCTCATAGGTGTTGTTTGTGCTTGGACTCCACATTCCATGGCTGTGACCTATCCTATTCAAAATGCTCAATGCTTTGGACAATGGTGAAAACCCTCAGAGGATTTTAAGTGAGTCGGGGTTTCAAAGGAGAGGATGCAGGGGTCTAATGACTTCATTTTAGTTACCTTCTTGTAAATATTTCCTAAAGAGGAAAAGTGAATAAGAAAACATGTCAGTCATACAGTCTTGATTAAAACATGATGTTTACCTAGGACTTTAAAATACTAACAGATGGTCTAATAAAATTTAATCATGTAGTCTGGACTGCATAAAGCCAAACGACAAGAAAAATACTTAAGAAGCTGATGGAAGACATTCAACATTTCCTCAGAACTTCCCCTGGTGTGCCAAGTAGTCCTTGAGTCTGCAGTTGGGATGTGAAACCACATACAGTACAGACTTGCTGAGCAGAAAAGAAAGTTTCCTATCATGATCTTCTTACAGAATATTTTCAAAAGATGCATCTGTTATGAATTTAGAAAAAGAAGCTTATCATTAATGAAACATAGTACCTAAAAATATGTGTCTATTAGATTAATACATTGTCGTTATTCATATACGGGATAAAAATCCTGCCAGCTATATTCCTAATAACAGCATATTTCATAATTAAATATTGCTAGCTTATACTTTACAGAGAAGTACAGTGTCTGATATAGAATACCTTGATCCACCTAAAGTTATACTGCTTGGCCGGGCTTTGTATGCGAGATTATGTTTTTAGATCATTAGTACTTAGTTGTCATCTATAATATATGATTTCAGAGATCACATATCTTGGGTTATTAATTTTCAAGACTAAGAACATAAGAGCCTTTGGTTGTAACAATGATATATATTACATTCTCTACTCATTATATTGCAAAGTACTAACAAGTAGAAAAACAAAACAGAATTATATCTCAGAATAATTTCTATGTTCATTTATCTAATTTCCTAATTCATATTGTTTTTCTATTAAGCACTGTATATATTTTATTCAAGTAGCAATGTTCACACTATAAAAAAAAACTCTACATGATTTTTGCCAAAAATTCACATTTTTTAGACAGCCCATCTGCTTTTTTTTTTTCAAGTGTCTACTTCAGTTTACATTGCCTTTGAAATGTAGTCTATGAGTTCTTTCTCACTAAGGAAGATTTGGAGTCTCTAAGTCTCTTTTGGAAGAATGAGAGCCAGGCAGGACTTGGATGACATATCTTCCTTAGCATAGGTTCACAGTGATGAACTGTGGTTCAACAAGAACTGGTTCAGCAAAAAGACCGATGATACAACCCCAAAGGCAGCAGTGACATCATGGCTGAAGGGGACAGTGGGGTCTGGCTTGGAGCATATTGTCCATGCTGTACTGGAAAACTGGATTCATATTTGTTCATTTTCATAGGTGTTGGCTTCAAGCTGGCAGAGGTGGTAGGTAAGCATCCACGTGGTGCCTGAACCAGGACGTGCCGGAAGAGCACACAGGGAGGCCCAGTAGAAATGCATGCTCCATAGGAAGAAAGTCACTGGCACCACTGTGGTATTAACACCTGGGCCGGAAAAGTCAGCTAGAAATTAACCACACGGTTGTTTTCATTGCGTCCATTACAGCTCTCTCCATTCCTGGCAAGTGTGATGATTTTATTATTGCTAAAAACAGCTGCTGCTGCTCCCTGGGAAACAGTTGTTTTTTTTTGTTTGTTTGTTTTGTTTTTAATTTAGCCTTATTCATATGATTTACTCTGGCCAAGTAAAGGAAAGTGGAAGCAATCTGTGTCATTTCCGAGCCAAAGTTTTAAGACCAAGTTTTCGCCAGGGTTTTCCATACCCTTTCTCATCCTCCTGGAAAGGTGGCCGTGTCCCCATAGAGCAGGTGCTATGGTTATAGACTGAGGAGGGGGTCTTAGCTGGCCTCAGATAGACCTGCGCCATGAACTGGTCTGTGTAAATCACAGCGGAATCTGACTTTGTTACTTGAGCATAATCTGCCCTTGCTTGGCTGATAAAGACACACTGAATTCCACTGCTGTTTAAAGCAAGATATGTTAGATTCTGCTGTGGAAACAGCAATCCTGAGTTACGAAAGCAAGCTAATTTTTAAAAAAATCAAGGACAGCAAAGGAAGTATTAGCAGTTATAGAAAGATAGGATGAATTATTTTGAAGATGTTAGGGGGGTGCGTGCTACAGCTGTTAGAAAATGGGAACAATTTTAGGTAGGAAGTAACAGGAATGGCTTGGGATGAGAAGACAAAGTTCTGATGGATGAACAAAGAATTCTCTGAAGAGCATGTACCATTCAAGACAAGGCATTTGGAAGTTCATTCATACAAGAGCTATAGCTAGGTAGTGCCTACATTTTTAATTGGCCTACATTTAAATTGGGTCTATAACAGCCCAATTTAAACTGATCACAATTACATAAAATTCATACTTTATAATGTAGTGTTTCCTGTAATCATTTTTGACATAATGTACATGCTATCAGAGTATGCCATGGGTTTGAACACACCAATAACGGACACCCAGCCACCAGTAGTGTCAGTGACACATTCAGGAAGAAATCAAAGCACCTGCCCTTGGTGCCGTTTAACCAATAGTGAGCCCAGATGTGAGTTCTCTCCTTTCCACCTCTGTGTCTTTCATCACCCTCTCTGTTGTATAAGTCTGAATCTGTGCCTGCCAGAAGGCTATCTTGTAAATCTGTCTGTGTTTGTGTGTGTCCTTCTGTGTCTGTTTGAGTTTGTCTGTGTATTAGTGAGAGTTCTCTAGAGTCACAGAACTTATGGGTGGTCTCTATATAGTAAGGGAATTTGTTGATGATTTACAGTCTGTAGTTCAACTCCCCAACAATGGTCAACAGCAGGTGTGAATGAAAGTCCAAGGATCCGGCAGTTGCTCAGTCCCACAAGGCACACAGGTGAAGAAGAGCAAACTTTCTTCTTCCAATGTCCTTATGTAGGTCTCCAGCAGAAGGTGTGGCCCAGATTAAAGGTGTGCACCACCACGCCTGGATCTGGGACTTGTTTTGTCCCAGATGATCTTGAACTTGGAGATCTCCTTGCCTCAGTCTCCTGGGATTAAGGGTGTGTACTACTTTGTCTGGGCCTAAGCTTTTCATGGCCACTGTGCCTCAAGATCTCCATGCCAAGATCCAGGTCAGAAACTTGTGTCTTCCAGCCTCAAGATCTGGATCACAGGTGAGCCTTCGAATTCTGGATTGTAGTTCACTCCAGATATAGTCAAGTTGACAATCAGGAATAGCCACTACAGTCTGTCTTTAGCAACTAGCTTTACTCTTTCTTTTAGTGCACAGCACAGGAAATGTCACATGGAAGAGAAATGAAGGAGATGTTATAGAAATATTAATGGAGTTTTAGAAGGGATCAAGGCACCGTCTCCAACCGATCCCAGCTGACCAAGGCAACAAAACAACACTACAAGCATCATTGTCTCTCAAGTGATATCCAAATGTCATAGTCAATATTTATGCTGGATAAGACAGGATATTTCAACCTATTTGCTTTTTGCAGTGGATGATGTACATGTAAACACACATGTATTATTCTGCATCAGGGACATGGAAGAGTACATCAAGATAATGGTGATGCATTAACTTAGGTTGTATACATTGATTACATTGGAAATCCAAGACAAGTAAGTTAGCTGTTACATTGTTCTCTGAAAGGTAGGTTAAATGAACAGGCTATGTGCACAGAAGGATAGGTAACCTCAATAAGTATTAACTCTAGCTCTGAGTCCAGAAAAAGTCTCAGTCTCTTAGAATAGGACATTTTTATCATATTTCTGTTGTGGATAGCTCTGGGTTTGCTTGTATTTTGATGCTAATTCCACTGTCCTGAGAGGGGCTTTGGACAAGGAGTGAGTTACATACTCATGTGACTTCTTGTAAACCAATCCCCTAAGGAATAAAGGAGCCAATCACTGGGCAAGTAGGAGGGACTTCCAGGTTGGAGACGGGAAGAGAGGAGGAGGCAAGAGAGAGGGTCCTTTTGGATGGGGACAGCATGAGGACAAGATGTAGCTACTAGTGTCTCCCAGTTTCAATGGCGGATCCATTAGGATTTGCCTCTGGAGGATTTAGATTTAATTATGCTTACAAGATTAGGATTTTAGTTGTTGCACTCAGAGGTTGAGTTACCATTGTTTCTGAACTAAGTTTGTGTTGCGTTTTCCTTCATGGGTGGCTCATCTGGGTCCCAGAGAAAAAAGTAATGCAGCAAAGTGTGGGTTTGCCAGATGTGTACCACAGAGGTGTGGGGGTTTTGAAACATGGGGCTGGCGTGGTAGCGACCCACCAGTGGGAACCTAGCAAGCTGGGTGGAGAGATCAATCATGGAGCTCTGATTCAGAGTCTCCACAAGATAAAACAGGTCAACCCTTGCCCACCAGTGCATGGCCGCCCAGGCCCCAGGAGGCACAGAGAAGTGTAGCATGGGAACTTGCCCGTCATTTTTTATTATTTCCTGCAACATATTTCATTGCTAGAAAAGTATATTTAAAAAATGAAAATTTTAGAGAGGGGTCACAGCATTACAGTACATGGTTAAAGTTACTGCCCTGTGGCAAATACCTTAAGATGTTATTTGCCACTTATGCTTCTTATAAACAAAGACAATTGGGAAAGAAAGTGCATGAAACTGTGTGAGTTTTAGAAATCAGCTCTACCTTTTATGAAGTATAATTGTTAGATGGTTTGAGATATAAATGTTTATGATAAGCTATAGGGCAGAATATTTCATTTACTGTATACTGACTAAATTTTATGGAATTTTGTGTTATCACCTTTAAAAAATGTTTAAATAATGTTAATTCCTTCATCGCTTTGACATAAATGAGAAAAGCCTGTTACAAACTCTAAAAATGATGTGAAAATCATGGATTCTTTCATATACTTCTAAGGTTCGTGAGGACAATAACAGATACTAATCTTGATTGAAGCTTAAAAGTGAGCCATTGTGTATGAGGCATGAAGGCATAGAGTTAATATGTTAATTAATATTAACACATGCATTTTTCAAAGCTTGTAGATCATTTCAGATGAGATCCTGCTTTTATAAGATACTATTTGTTTTCCTTTGCGTACAGCTGAAAACTGTGGCTGACATTAGAGAATTACCTTATTGCTTTCGTGTGAGCTCGTGAGAAGTACTTGGCTGTGCTGGCCTCTGTTAATTCCTGATCATCTGGCTAAGACACTATATCCAGCTATGCTCAGTAGACTCAAGGAGTGAAGTCAACATATAACTCCGGAAAGCCTGGCAGTGTTTTCTACAGTTGGCCTTTCGAACAAGCTGCCATCTGAGTGAAACTTACCTACATCTGCCGTATTTAATTATTCAAAGTGTGCTTAAGAACTTTGTTCTATGCTTAGCTGAGACAGGAGAGTGTCATATTTAGATGTGGAGGAGGTCAACCTAGGCAGATGTGTGTGCTAAAGAGTGAAAACCTGTTAGCAATGCAGAAGACACGCAGTCACTGTGTCATAGTGGGTCTTGGTAATGCTGAGCAACGGACATGTTCCCAGGCCACAGTTATACTGTGTTATTATCGTTCACCAACTACACATAATAATGGCTCTCATTATCACACCTTCATTTACATATGTGATGTATTTGTGTATAATCATACCCCACCTTCTTTGTCTCCTTCCTCTTGGACTATCTACTTTCCTCTTCCCAATTTGCTCCATTTCTACTTTTGGCCTTTTTATTGTTGTTGCTTTGTTGTATTAACTTGTGTGATGCAGTGTGCTTCAGTAGGGTTATGTCCAGGAGCATAAGCAAGGCCTTGGTGCAGGAGGATGCCCCCTTACCCGTGGTTTATGCCACTGAAGAAAGAGGCTCTTCCTCTGCAGCTACATTAGTCACTTTACTGTTGCTATGGTAAATACCACGACCCAAAACACATCGATGAAGAAAGAGTTTATTTCGGCTTAGAGTTTCAGAGGAGTAGAGTCCATGCGAGAGAAGACATAGAATGAAGGCAGGAACAAGAAGCTGGTTGACCACATTTCCATCCACACACAGCAAACACAACAAGGAGACAGGAAGAGGGCTGAGGTGTTGCCTTTGTGGTCTGGCCACACCCAATATTCACCTCCTTCTTCTCTCACTGTTTCTTTTGTTGTTTGCTTTTCCTCTGAGGACCTGCTTGAGGCCTCTAAAGTTAGACACCCTAGACTAAGTGTAGCAACAAATGAATGAAAAGGTTGTAGCAATCAAGTGAGCAATACAGATATACATAATGGTAGGCAGCTAGGTTGTAACTGGAAAAGCAAGATTCATGATACCTGTCACTCCTGAGACCCATGGACAGAACCAAGCATCTAGTTTATTCACTGAGTTCGGTGTGTGCTTGTTGGGTGGGGGGTTGTGTGACCACCATTACCTCTCAGTTTTAAGTTTACCTCAGAGCAAACTTAATGCACACATGTTGGGCACCTCCCTTGCTACACTCTGAAATATTGTTTTTCTAACACAGAGTATAAAGGTATCCCTGTCTTTCCTTCTCATCCCAGACAAGGTGACTTAGGAACTCAATGCATATTTAATCTCTTATTAAACACAAACCAGAAACCATTTAGTATTGCTGCTCAGTTAAGTCTGAGGAATTTTCCTACTTGTTTTGCTTGGAGCTAAGAGAAAGGCACAGTCTGGGTCACCACACCATGTTGGGGGTGAGAAGAGGAGGTCATAAAGTCATCTATCTTGAGAGGACAAAGCAGCAGAGGAGGAACTAAAGAAATCAAGATTTAGCAAGCTTTTTGCCCCCTCCCCCAAAGCATTAACTCTCACTTGGGTCCACAAAGAACAGAACAGAGAGATCATTCAAGCATGACAAACTGGTCCCTAGATGTGAACATTTATCTATGCTGGAGAGGTTACAGAAGCAGAGCGCCTCATCAGACCCAGGTACATCCTTGAACAAAGAGAGCAAGTAACACATGTAACAACTTAGGCGACCATCTTGCTAGAATTTGAGCCAAAGCTATAATGGGCAGAATTACATCTTGACCAGTACAGAAGCATCTGGTATTGCATCAAAAACAAACTGGGCATCACTGGTTGCCTTTATCTGTTCATTTTCTCCGTGCATGTTGAGTTGGGGACCCATCTCTACTTTCTTCTGTGACTCATCCTGATCATTTATATAATTTATATAATCTTACATTGCTGTAAGGTGGTGCTGTCTCTGAAGTGAGACACTATATATGTAATTAAAAGTTAATTTAAAAGACATCAGAAAGTCTTTTCAAGTCTTTCAGGTTACCTGTTTTTCCCTTTATGTTTGGCTTGTGATAAGGAAAAGAAAAGTCGAGTAAAAGTAGACTGTAATTGAAAATTTAAATGTGATGATTTAATAACATTTTATCATAACCCTTTAGGAATTTTACTTTATAGCTAAATTTAATGTGTAGTTTCAGATAAAATTATTGTTTGTCGTGCTCAGAAAACAGCAGCTGTAGTGTGAAGATGCGAGCCGTGTGTGCTCCTTGAAGGTATAGCATGTTTGGAGTGGAAAAGCTAAGAGCTGCTGTTCCCACAGCCTTGTACAGAATGCCGTGGGGATCTTCACGGGCCATCGGTTATGTGTACTGGTGGGTCCGTGGATCGGAAAAGCGTGAGACGCGAATCCAAGGGCTCTTTTCACCACGGCATATTTCTCAGACTTAACGGTACAGCCCCACACCGCGTACTAGCACACTTCACAGCTATGAAACTATCTTCTCTTACAAGTATTATCTGAAGATTATAATTCTGACAATTATCTGGAGAGTTAAGGAACATAGCAATGCTTTTTTTTTTAAGTTTTATGATGTACACACACACACATATATACATACACACACATACATACACACACACATATATACATACACACACATACATACACACACACATATATACATACACACACATACATACACACACACATATATACATACACATACATACACACACACATATGTACATACACACACACATATATACATACACACATACATACACACACACACATACACACACACATATATATATCTCAAACTATATGTTAAAATATGAAGGTGGATGAGAAAAAGCAACTCCACCATATTGTCTTTCTCCTCCAACCTCCAAATGGATGTTGTGGCACAAGCATGTGCATAGTCACACACAAACACACACATAATAATAATAATAATAATAATAATAATAATAATAATACTTTTAATCTGATTTTATAGTTTTATTTATAGTACAAAATTTTATAGTACAAAATTAACAATGAATGTTGAATAACAACTCTGTTGGCCTAAGTGACAAAACAGTCCAGCACACATTGTCAAAAAGTATGCATATTTTATGTGGGGAAATAATACAAAAAAAAAGCATCCCTTCATGTAGGCCCTGTCCTTTTTTAAAAAAATGTACATTTTATCTCTTAAATTAACATTTTAAGTTTAGCTAGCCTATTAATCAGAGTTCTCAAAAGAAACAAACTGATTAAGATAAAGACATGTAAAAAGAAGATTTGCTATACTGGCTTACATCACAGAGTCTGGGTGGTCCACACTGGCTGCCTTCACTGGAGTCTGAGGAATGGCAGTACCCAGTCCCCTAGGCTGGAGCTTCAGCAGTGCTCCAGGTAGTGCTCAAAGCCTGGAGGATTCCTGGGAATCCACTCATCTTCAGTCCACATGGAAAGATCAATCAATCAATCAATCAATCAATCAATAAATAAATAAATAAATATAAAATCTGGATTCTTACATTAGTAAAGAATGTATATCTAAGTTTCTGTATAGAGAATGGTTGCTAGGCTCTACTGTGTCCAACTCACCCAAGGAAGCAGTTACAGCATTATAGAGGCGCTAGAATTTTTCCCAGCAGGTGGCACTGTTATCAAAGATTTTATTTCTGTTAGAAGGGACCATCTTCTGGCTGAAAATGCCCCCACCTGAGCTGAGGAGTTTTGCAGCCCCATGGAGGGATTAACAGTGTCAACTGGCCAGACCTCCCCCCCCCCCAGAGCTCCCGGAGACTGGACCACCAACCAAAGAATACACATGGAAGGACCCATGGTGCTGGCCGCATATGTGGCAGAGGAGGGTCTTGTTGGCCATCAGTGGGAGGAGAGGCCCTTGGGCCTGAGGGTGTTAGGTGCCCCAGTGTAAGGGAATGCTAGGGAGGGAAGACAGGAGTGGGCGGGTGGGGGTGAGCACCCTCATAGAGGCAGGGGTAAGGGAGCTGGGACAGGGGGTTTCCGAAGGGGAGACCTGGAAAGGGGAAAACATTTAAAATGTAAATAAAGTAAATATCATATGTGTGTGTGTGTGCCACCATTCAATCCTAAAAAAAAACAAAAAAACAAAAAAACAAAAAACTACGAAAGCAAGCTGTTAATCCTGGGTCCCATTTTCGTGGCTTGCATGGATCTGAGTCTTCCCTTAAAGCAGAGAGAGCTGTACCTAAGGCAGGACCAAGCGTTTGTCTTGTCGTCTACAAGGCATCTACTTAGACAATACTACTCTAATTGCTATTTCCAGTTTAAGACCAAGTCTTCCCTCTATGTCTGCAGTGAGCAAGTGGTTTTGCAGGAAATACACATCCTGTTTCTTTTTAAAGTTTGGGGATCCAGTTTCCACAAGTTATGAAAGATACATACAAGAAATGAATCCTTAGGAATTGAAGAGGTGTTGCCATCTTGGGAAAGGAAGACCATAAAGAGATACTGGGGAAGGCTTCCCTTGCCCTGTTCAAATACTTCTAAATGGCGGGTGTATCCTGCTTGCCTCCCAGACATGGAAATCCGGGACTGACTGTGCACCTTGGCCAATTTCAGAGTTTTCTTCACTTGCAAGGTCAACCTCCATCACGTATCTGCTCAACTTTTCTCTGGTCTCTGCTCCAGGGGTGACTGTCTCTCTTAGAATGAATTTTCATTTTTTGTTTTTTCGAGACAGGGTTTCCCTGTGTAGCCCTGGCTGTCCTGGAACTCACTCTGTAGACCAGGCTGGCCTCAAACTCAGAAATCCGCCTGCCTCTGCCTCCCAAGTGCTGGGATTAAAGGCATGTGCCACCACTGCCCGGCCTAGAAATGCTTTTTAAATCGACCATTTATGATCTTCTGGCCTGAAGGGGCATTGCATGTACGTGCTGCACAGATGTTCATACTGGCAAGGAACTCAAGAGACTGAATGGAAACTCAGGAGGAACCCCGAAAAGAAAGAGTTGTGATCCTGGCCACAGCATAACACAGGCGAATGATGGCCATAGGGGGATCTCTCACTTGCTACTGCTACATCACACAAAACAAGTCGCCCCAAATAGGTGTGACAGCCTAATCTGACACAGAAAACGAAGGATCCCATCTCTTCTCTTAGATGCTTTTGATTTTTGCTTACCTGCTATTCTTCAGGGGGAAAGGATGAATAAAGTCTGTTGAAGACTTTAGGAGAAAGCTCTTAGCAAAACCCCTGTAGCCCACACAAACACTTGTAAATTAACAAAACTTTTACAAACCCAGTGAATGCTGTTTCAAGTGAACAAAAAGACCTTTAGTGAAGGATTTTATGCTTATTGCCTCTCTGAAACATTTGCCTGAGAAGATACTCTTAATGGTAATTTACAGCATCTTAATGTTTTATGAACTAGCTCAGAGAGCTGAATATATCATTTCAGCAAGTATTAAGAAGTGAAGAGTATCTAAATTTATAACATCAGGCAGTAGAGACTTAGCAAATCAAATCTAGGAAGGGAGAGTTAAAATGAAATTGTATTTATGACCCAGCTAGTTAACTCACTGTTTCCGCATTAACATCCGGGTCCTAACCAACCAGCAAGCTCAGATACAGCATTGCACTGTACATGTCTCCCTTAGGATGGATAGAGATGACGTCCTTGACAAGAAGTGAAGATGCCAGACCACAGCAACCTGTGAGTCCAAAATCTGGGTAAAAATACCTAGGCCCGGTAGGCGTCCTGATCCTGCTGGATCTGGACTCACCCAGACTGCGGCAGAAGGGGTGTCTTCTCTCTACTCCGTGTTACATATGGATCGATGGCGGTACGCTGGAAACAGAAGGCGGCAGACGGGCATCTCCAGAGCAGAATTATTCTTTAATCAGAGCAACTGAGGGGCTTCCGTCCTTCCATGGAAGTGAGACTGTGTGCATACGGTGGGAAGGTTTTGGGATCTTACAGGATGGGAAAGGCGGGCCACTGGGAATGGACGAGTCCATCTGCAGGTCCCTTCTGTCTGGAAGTGGTAGATCCCAACAGGCTTGCCACACGGAGCGCACCAGAAGCTTCCACAGGTGTTGTCAGTCAACACCTGAAGCCTGTAAGTCATGAACTTTCATAAAGGGTCAAAGCGCAGTCCACCCTTGAGCCTTGTGAGTCACTAACCCTTCACACCGTGGTCTGGCAAACCCTTGTATGGATCAGGCTTTAATGAGTCCGCGGCTACCATCAAGTGTTCGGCTTCCATTAAGTAAATTATCATACTCATCAACTAATAAGCAAAATAGCACCTATGCATAATTACATTAGGGACAGAAAGGTTGCTCAGCAGGTAAAAATCGAGACCTGAGGTAACTCTCCGGAACCCATGTTTTGTTTTGTTTTTTTAAAAAAAACCAGCTAGAGTGAACACATTTGTAATTCTAGCACTCCTGAAACCAGATGGGAGGCCGAGGCAGGAGAGACACTGGCAGGCTTGAGCTGGCACAGAGTATGTAGCACAGCAGAGAGAAGGGAGATTTTGCCTCAGTAGGTTGAAACGGAGAACTCACTTGGTCCTCTCTGACGCCCACACGTGTGCCCTCTTACGCACGCTCCCACCCACGTACTCCCAATTATCATAACTAAAATAAAAATAACATTAATAAAATTGTAAGCTGAGAACGTAAGAGGACATGGTCAGCAAAGATTCTTCCGAATACTAAGATTGAATTATGGTTATATTTAATTTAATTAGGATACATGTTGTCTAAGTGTGTGGAGTCTCTCCTGGGGAATTCCTGTCTCCTCTAGGGCCAGGGCTTTATTTCTTTATGGAATTTCCTGGAAACATTCTAATCCTTTGTGGTCCGTTATTTTCAATACCTAATTCTTTTAGGGTCCCTATCTCACAACTGGTTGTGGGGTAATTTGGTTCTTGAAAGGGGGAATTTCTAACAGATCTTCAAAGAAGTTAGCACACTTTCCTTTCTTTTAAGCTCTAGCTCATAAGAGTGAATAGCATATTCAGTTTGTGCCACAGTTCTAAAGAGAAGGATAGAGTCATTTATATTGGACCGATTTTTTTTTTTATACCCCTCAACGCATTCATAGCTATTAGGATTGTGAAATTTGGAATTACCCAACCCACACTGGATTATTTTCCTAAAGTGAAATGATAATTATGTCTAGTGTATTAGATAGTTAAAAAATAAGTTTGGGGGCTGGAGAGATTGCTCAGCTGTTCAGAGCAATGGCTGTTTTTTAAAGAGGTCCTAAATTCATTGCCACTCTGTAGCTCATAACCTTCCGTAACTCCAGTTTCAGGGGCTCTAGTGCCATCTTCTGGCTTGAAGGGGCATTGCATGTAGGTGCTGCACAGATGTTCATACTGGCAAAACATCCATTCACAGAAAGTAAAAACAAGTCATTCTTTTTCACCTTCTTGTATCTTTTCAGTTATTTCTTCCCAATACCTTGTTCTTTCTTTCATACACCTAAGTCAGCTTCGTGTTGTCTATACCCAATTTATTTTTCTTACATTGCATAGTGGTTATTTGTGTATTTCTTTGCCCTCTAACTCTTCCCAAACTGGAATGCCTCAAGACAAATTGGGGATAAGGTTATTTTCTCTGCCAGGCGTTATGCATAGTGCATGGGAATCTCTCTGAAATGTAAATGCTAATGAAAGAATTGTACTAGGGATACTAAATGTTCCAGCTCATTTTGTTTTGTTTTCAACAAAGAACCTGTCAGATTTTTCCTCTATATGAACTTGTCTCACAGGGTGAAGGTCAAATGTGTTTGAAGAATGTGAGGCGTCAGTAGCCGGCCATGGCTGCAGCCAGCAAGGCTCTCCACAGAGCTCTTCTGTTGTTTTCTTTCTCATATTAAATATGTAAGGCTCATTGTGTTTCTCTCAACAGCATAGCGCCAATGAGAGCCCAAGGTGCTGCCTGGAGTCTTACAACTGCTTTGTGTCTGAAAACCTCGCTAACCAGACTCTGCAGGCTTCCTTCATTTCCTCCCTGTAGTGATCCAGGAGGTCGTTTTGTATAGTGAGGAACCTCTAAAGGCCCTTGTGTGGTTTTGTTGTTAGTTTGGTTTCTTTGTTACTTTGTTTCTTTCTTTCTGTTTTGCACTTTCTTTCTTCCTTTCTTTCTTTCTTTCTTTCTTTCTTTCTTTCTTTCTTTCTTTCTTTCTTTCTTTCTTTCTTTCTTTCTTTCTTTCAGAACTGAGTATTTTCACTTTACTCTTTATTTAGAACATTATTATTATTATTATTATTATTATTATTATTATTATTGCCAAAGTCTCAAACTGCAGCCATGTTCTTGGCCTTCCATTTGCAACAATCCTCCTGTGTTGGCCTCTTGAGTGCTAGGGTTACTTTAGGAGCCACCATACCCATTGGGCAGGTCTGTAAAAACAAGGAAATTAGTTTCCCTGGGAGGGAGAGTGACAGCACTAATGGAAGTAGAGGATGCAGTCCGCCACCTCACATGTGTTCCTGTTATAAAGTCTTGACTAAAGATACCACACTTTAGGTTAACTTAACTCTTCTTGTTAGGATTTAAGTTTTGATCCAGTGGCTTTATGTGTGTGTTCGAACATTAGTACAGCCCCCCAAGATGTCCTTAGCCATCGTATCCCCTGGGACTGGGGTTAAGAGGTGGCTGAGTGCCATCCATTGTATTATTCACAGAAAGCCAAACTCAGGTCCTCGAGAAGAGCAACGAGTGTCCTTAAAAGCTGAGCATCTGTACAGCAGCTAATTTAATTATCACAAGAAAATTAGTGCAAAAGAAGGTTCCTGAACAATTTTGATTTTTTGAAGATGTGACTGTGAATGCAAACGATTTGATAATGTGATCTAGATTCAGAAAGCTCAATGTTCCATCTGTGCTGAATCTAAAAGCATGAAGCAACCTGGGCGGAGGGTACTGGGGGTGTGGAGTAGAATCTAAGCATGCTCTTCAGTATACAATGGAAATCCCGGTTTTAGAAAACACCTTCGTAGAATAAAATTTCTTGTAATTAATGCTTCAAATTACAACTTTCAAGTCACTGTTTTAAAATTTAAGTTAAATGGAAGTCTTGGGATCTGCAGAACATAGAAGTAGAATTTTAAAACCTACCTGATGTGCCTTCATTTTCCACATAATAAAAACAGTTATGAAGAAATGGAACTTACTTGAGTCCTGATGCAAACAATATGAAAATTCTTTTTAAAAGAAACCAGAAAAATCTGAACACTGAGCATCAGAAGTTATCTGATGTTTTTCCAAAGCCGTGCCCTGCTTTGACTGCTAGATGCAAGGCCTTGTTCTTACTCCTGCAATCCCCGGCAAAGGTGCGTCCTCACATTGTTACAGACGAAGGGCTGCCTTGACTTTCCCAAGGAATCCTGCAGGAGAGAGAAGTGAGTGGGGCTGGAGAGGACACAAAAGTGGCCGTTTGTCGCAGTCATTGCATGTTTTGTGACTGTGTTTAGGTCACCAACTTCTCTCTGCTTTTAAATATATTGGAAGATACTTGCAATAGAATATTTACCGTGTGTAAAATGACTGCAGGCCTGTATCGATGATGGAGAAATGATTAAGAAGCCATCTCAAACGTCAAAGAAACGAGTACAAAGAAACGCAATTAATCTGGAAGAAGTGTTTCAAAGGCACGAAAGGCAGGGCAGTGTTGTGAATGCAGGTTTGAGCTGAGATCCTACATGGAAGCTGGCCCTCAGTGTGGGGTATTTGAGAAAGGGCTGTTTATGGTCAGCTATGGAAATGCTGGGAAGTAGGTAGGTGCTGAGAGACAAGGGTTCTCCAGGACTGTGTGGAGGAAGATGAACTTGATGCAAAGGAAGAGAGGTCACGTAGGACTTGAGAGCAGGCAGAGCCAGAATCCTTACTCAGGGATTTCTTGTGTTATTTTCAGTCCTAGGCCTTTTGGAGGAAGTAGAAAGGGGCTGGAGCCAGAAAAGAAAAATGAAAGTCATAATGGTTAGAAGTGACACTGCTGGGTGATTTTGCATTTTTTTAATTATTATTTTTTTTCTTCTTTTAAATTTTATTTATTTACATTCCAGCCATTGTCCTCTCTTCTCAGTCCTCCCCTCCCACAGTTCCTCATCCCACTCCTCCTCCCCCTTGCCTCCCAGAGGGTACCCCCTCCACCAGCCCTCCCCCTTCCCTGGGGCCTCAAGTCTCTTGAGGATGAAGCCATTTTCTCCCACTGAGGTCAGGTCTCTGCTATATTTGCATCTGGGGGTGGAGGGGTGGGAGGCTGGCTGGCTAGGACCAGCCCTTGTGCTGCCTGGCTGGAGCTCCCTGGGGTCTGGGTTAGTGGAGACTGCTGGTCTTCCTGTGGAGTAACCCTCCCCTTCAGCCTCTTCAGTCCTTCCCCCAATTCAGACGCAGATACCCACACCCAGCCATTGGACTGAAGTCGGGGACCCCCTGTGTGATTTTTCTTTAGGAAGACAGATAAGACGTGTGATCATGTGACTGTGACAATGGAAAAGAACCCTAGCACAGGATCCCAGCGGGGGGGGGGGGGGCTGATAGAGAAAGCATACCAGAGTAAGCAGCAAGCTCAGTCTGGGAATTGCTGAGCCTTGGAGGAAGAGTTGCAGAATGGAGTTTCTAAAACGGATCAGCCCTTGTAGCATCCTGAGGGGCTAAGAGAGGAGAGCGAGAGCATGTAGAGTTGTAGGAGGAGCCAGGGGCTGAAGCTCCCTCTGGTTTGGCCTCACAGGGTACATGTGGAAAATGGTAGATGGAGAGTTTGGAAGAGCAGAGTCTGATACTAGTTGATTCTGCTGTCTAAGATCCCATGTCAGGCCCTTCAGACCCTGGGACTTTGGGTTGTGCTTTCAACATAAAAGCAGTGGACTGCCAGCCAAGAGTGTGTCACAGCTCTGGTGCCCCAGAGGCAAGGGGGCCAGTTCTGGGCCACCAAGCTTAATGACTTAATAGGAAGCTTTACACTTAGGAGAGGGCCTCCAACATGGCTTAAAATTCCAAGTGCCTTCATTCTTGGACATAGAGAGAACGAAGTCCCTGTGAGATCAGGGAGAGCTGATGGTAGGCTCAGGAAAGTACCCCAGTTAGAAGGTCAGATAGTTCCGTCAAAGGTCAAATGTAACCGCTGGTCCTCTCTAGGACTCAGAAGGATTTGGCTATGACAAACTGACAAGTTGAGATGCTGAGAAGCCCTGCCATGCCCAAGCAGGTCCTCTGTGGTAAGTTCTCCACGGTTAAAGTGAGGTCCCTGCAGTGACTTAGAGCAGCTCTGTGTACTTGCAATTAGTCTGAGTCCCAGGAACTGACCCTGTCATAGGGAAATTTCAGCTTTGAGAGAGAACCTTGAAATCCATGTGGTGCCAGTTTTTGAAATGTTAGAACAGTGCTTTGATCTGAAGTGGGTTTCTCTGAGCTTCCGATAAATTAATTATCTATATTCCAAAGGAGGATACTCTGGTGTGTGGGGGTGGGGAGAACAGGTCTTTGTCTGGGGCCTATTCAAAATGACGAGTTTTATAATGGTGTACTGTTATCTGGACTTACCTGTTAACCCCTCGCTGTCTGCACTGCCTTCTAGGGGGCTTTGCTCTTCTTGGACATATTGTATTTTTAATATTTTCCTCACTTGCAAATTCTTATTCATTGTTCACCGAAGCCTCACACTAATGTATCTCCCTGAGGTAGAAACCCTCAGGATGGCATTGGAGCTAGGAGGAAACATAAAATATCCACATCTAGACACACAGCCATGTCTGTGTCTACATCTGTTTGTCTTATCCTGACTGCCTTCCTCTTGTGTCCCTCTGCCAGGGAGTGGGCATTTCTTCTTGCAAATCCTTTTCGTTGAGTACACTGTACTTTTGCATTGAGAACATGCAGCCTATCACAAGGCCGGCCAAGAACTTGCCTCTGCCAGCCTCGCTAGCTCAATCTGCAGCCATCATCGTCCCCTCGTCTGTCGGCAGACCACAAGAGGAGTGAAGCTGTCTTCACGACCCATAAGAAACTGACTGAAATGCTTAGCTACTTCAGAAGAGACTGGCTATCAATTGTCTCCTCATGCTCTCAAGTCAACACCTCCGCAATATTACTGGGATTTGTTAAAAAAAAAAAAAAAGAAAGAAAGAAAGAAAGAAACAAGGAAACAAAGAAAAAGAAAGAGAGAGAGAGAGAAAGAAGGAAGGAAGGAAGGAAGGAAGGAAAGAAAGAAAGAAAGAAAGAAAGAAAGAAAGAAAGAAAGAAAGAAAGAAAGAAAGGGAAAAAAGAAAACATTCTTCAGGTGACTTACTGCAATTTAAATAAAAATAATATTGAGCTAAAACTGAAAAATAACATATTGGCTATGATTATAGCTCAGGAAATGCAGACCAGAAATCAATGTGTGCTGGAAATGTTAGTATTTTACAATGCACTTAAAGATAATTATACCATTGTTGCTCATCAGTTAAAGATGGAGGGAAATCCGGATGCTGGCTTCACTTGGCTCGATGAGATATAATGTGTTTACAGCAGCAGAATTTATGCAAGTAGTAAAGTGAATTATTTCCAAGATCCAGTGTTTACTCTTTTACCCTAGGCAATGTGTTTTCAGTTTTTAAATATGATCGTAAAGCACTCTCTTTTTTTACTTTTGAAACATTTATTAGTCATTCATATTTCTGAAGAATTCTCTATTCGCTTACAAAACACATTTTAAAAAGTGAGTTGTTCTTTTTTTTTAATTTAAAAAGAAGTATATATAAAGGGTTTTATTTTTTTTGATACTTTATTTGCATTTCCAATGTTTCCCCTTTTCTGAGTCTCCTCTTTGGAAGCCACCTATCCCCTCCCCATCCCCGCCTCTATGAGGGAATTCCACCTCCCACCCTCCTGCCCACCCATCCCCATATTCCCACCTTGACATTCCCCTTTACTGGGGCCTCTACCACCCTCAGACCTAAGGGCCTCTCCTCTCTCCCTGATGGCCATCGAGGTCGTCCTCTGCCACATATGTAGTCCAAACCATGGGTCCATAGA
>CM052718.1:11675479-11697081 GCA_028551405.1 Uromys caudimaculatus
TACTGGTCCTTTAAGTTGGGAATCTTCACTCTCTTCTATACCTATTATCCTTAGGTTCTGTCTTCTCATTTTGTCCTGGATTTCATGGATGTTTTGGGTTAGGAGCTTTTTGCATTTTGTATGTTCTTTTACTGTTGTGTCAATGTTGTCAATGGTATCTTCTGCTCCTGAGATTCTCTCTTCTGTCTCTTGTATTCTGTTGGTTATGCTTGCATCTATGACTTCTGATCGCTTTCCTAGGTTTTCTAACTCCAGGGTTGTCTCTTTTTGTGATTTCTTTATTGTTTCTATTTCTAGTTTTAGCTCCTGGATGGTTTTGTTCATTTCCTTTGTCTGTATGATTGTGTTTTCCTGTAATTCTTTAATGGATTTCTGTGTTTCCTCTTTAAGGGCTTCTAGTTCTTTACCTCTGTTCTCTTGTGTTTCTTTAAGGGTGTTAATTTCTTTCTTAAAGTCTTCTATCATCATCATGAGAAATGATTTTAAATCTGAGTCTTGCTCTTTTGGCATATTGGGGAATCCAGGACTTGCTGTGGTGGGAGAGCTGGGTTCTGATGATGCCAAGTGGCCTTATTTTCTGTTCCTTAGGTTCTTGCTCTTGCCTTTTGCCATCTTGTTAACTCTGATGTTAGCTGATCTTACTGTCTGGCTATGGCATTTCTCACCTGCAGACCTCTGTATCAATACTCCTTGAAGACCAGCACTCTCTAAGAGGTGATTTTTCCATGCTCATGGGTGAGTAACTTTCTCCGGCGTTGCTTGGCTATGGAACCCTGGTGGCCCAGGCAAAGGTCTCCTGCCGCGGCTGCTGTTGGGATCCAGGGGGTTTCTATGCCCGCCTACCTCAATCCCTGTGTCTCGCAGGTTTGGGGCTGTTCCTGGTGAGCTGTGGAGCTTGTGTTGGCCCCACTCCCGACTTTTCCAAGCTCCTGGGAGGGTATCTTTCTCCCGGCGCTAATTGGCTATGGAGCCCTGTGGTCCAAGCTGAGGTCCCCAGCCGCCAATGGAGGCTGGAAGTTCCTGTCCCTCAGTCTCTGTGGCCTGCGGAAATTGGGCGGAATCGGTGAGCACTGGGGCTCGTTTTGCCCCCACTCGGGGCTTTTCCACCCTCCTGGGAGAGTAACTTTCTCCCAGGGCTATGGAACCCTGGTGGCCCAGGCAGAAGTCTCCTTCCGCTGCCGCTGTTGGGAACCAGGGGGTTCCTATGCCTGCCTACCTCAGTCCCTGTGTCTCGCAGGTTCAGGGCAGTTCCTGGTGAGCTGTGGAGCTTGTGTTGGCCCCACTTCCGGCTTTTCCAAGCTCCTGGGAGGGTATCTTTCTCCCGGCGCTAATTGGCTATGGAGCCCTGTGGCCAAGCTGAGGTCCCCAGACCAAGTTGTTCCTTTTTTAATTGAACAAAGTTTGTGTATATATGTAGGGGTGTGTGTGTGTGTGTGTGTGTGTGTGTGTGTGTATGTGTACATGTGTGTTCTGATCATGCCTTTATTTTCCCTAATTATTCCCAGATCCTTCCTACCTCTTTACCCACCCAATTCCAGACATTTTCTTTTTCTCTGTCTTTAAAAAAACAAACAAAACTGAAAAACACACACATACACAAAAGCTGTAACCAAAAGAAACAAGCAAAAGATCAGTAAGACATAAAATGCCCAAACAAAGCAATATGAAACAAAAGAAATATATCATTGCGTTCATGTTGTGTTGGCCATCTACTCCTGGGTACAGGGTTTGGCCCGAGGTGTGGTTGAAATACCCAATGAGACTCCATTGGAGGAAACTTAGTTGTGCTTTGCAAGCAGGTATTAATTGAAGGTAGCATCTTTATTTGGGGCAAAGCTATGTCCACGTCTCTCTGTCAGTGCTGGAACCCACTCAGTGGTCAAGAACCTGAGTCTGGAAGGCCCTGGACCTGGTAGAAAACCAAATACTATCGTTCTGCTAAAGTAACATAGCAGTGAGATGACTCCAAATGAGTCTTGCTTGACCATGTTCAATCCCCGTGTGTGCCATCATGGTCTCCATGAGTTTAGATGCACATTGGTCCTGTTGTGTCTGGAAGACACTGATACTTATAGGCACCCATCACCTCTTGCTCTTATAATCCTCCTACACCTTCCGTGTAGCTCCTTTAGTCCTGAGGGAGGGGGTTGATAGAGATATCATATTTAAAATTGAGTGTTCTAAAGTTTATCACTTTCTGTACATTTTATAGTTGTGTGATAGTTCCCATCTACTACAATAAGCCTCTCTGATGATGGCTGAGTGAGGCACCCGCCTCAGGCACTGATCTGTGATTATAGCATAATATCATTTGATGTCATTTCATTGCTATGTTCCTTTAGCAGAACAATAGTATTTGGTCTTCTCACAGGCCCAGGGCCTTCCAGATCCAGGTTCTTGACCACCCTAGCAGCATCAGCCATGGCTTCTGTTGCATGCAATGGACCTTAAATTCAATCAGAGAGTGGTTGGTTACTCCCACAACATTTGTGCCACTGCTGGCCCAGCATATCACACAGGCAGACCACCATTGCGGGTCTCAGGATTTGTAGCTAAATTCGTGCTTACATTTCTCCAGTGGTAACATGCAGAGTTCCTTCCTGTACCATGAACATAGTCAGTAGGGTTGAAGGCTCTAGTTAGGCACCAGTGTTGCTTTCCTGTATTCAGTGAGATATTCAAGTGTTGTCTTCTGCAGTAGGGCCTTACCATCTGGATGCAGAGAGTAGCTGATTATGTTGGGAGTACTCTGCGATGTTCAGGGGGTTTCCATGGGGTTCCTTTGGCCAAGAGTCAACTAAATGTAACCTGTTTCTAGCACTGGAGTCTTCCTGTAGTGGTAAAAGATGTCTAGTTGGGGCCTTGTCTTCCTGTTACTTGGTGCCATTTGGACTCCTTTTGTATACATATATATTTTAGGAAGCTTCTCCAGTACCAGGTTTCCTATGGTGTTTCGAAGGACTTTACTGTTAGTCGTCCCTTTTGGTTTTCCCTCCTCTACCTTTAACTTCTCTCTACCCCTCCCCCCATTTAATCCTCCTATTCTACCTTCTCCTTTGTTTCTCCATAATTCTATATTTTATTTGTCTTTCTTTGGAAGGTGCCTAACTTCAGTGGTTATTCAGATTATAGCATGCATTTCGAAGGTTTAAAACCTAACATGGATGTATAAGAGAAAATCTACAAGATCTGGTATTTGAGGTCTGGATGACCTCACTCGGGATTATTGTCTAGCTCCATCTGTTTACCTATGATCTTCATAATTTCATTTTTAAAAAAACCCTTGATAATATGTCTTTGTGTAAATGCATCGCAGGTTCATTATCCCTTTATCAAATGACATATTTCTAGGCTGTTTCCAGTTTCTTGCTATTGTGAATAGAGCAGCAATGGACACGGGTGAGCAAATGTCTCTGTGGTTCGTTGAATACTTTCACAAGAGCGGAGTAGCTCTATCTTAAGTAGATTGATTCACAGCCTCTTCAGGAGGCCACACTGATTTCCGCAGTGGCTGTACACGTTTGTGTTCCCATTAGGGATGAATTAGTGTCCCCCTTACCCTGCATTCTAGCCAGCATGAGCTGTCATTCGTATTATTGATCTTGGCCATTCTGACTGAGGTAAGATGAAAGCTCAAAGTAGTTTTAATTTTCATTTCCTGGTGACTAAGGATTTTGAACATTTAAGTGTTTCTCAGTCATTTGTGTTTGAGAACTCTCTGCTTAGTTCTGCACTGTTTGTAATTGGATTATTTGCTTTCTTGGTGCTCAGTGTTTTTAAGTTCTTTATATATTTTATATACTGACTCTTTATCAGATGATGTAATTGGTAAAGATCTTTTCCCACTCTCTAGGCTGCCACTTTGCCTGAGTGATTTTTGCTCTGTAAAAGCTTTTCAGTTTCATGAGGCCCCATGTATTAATTGGTCTTAGTGTCAGTGCTACTGGTTTGCTGCTCAGAAAGATTTTTTTCCGTGTACCAATGGTTTCAAGCCCATTACCCACTTTGTGTGTGTCAGATCTCTTGTATTATGTTGATGCAATTAGAGTTTTGTGCAGGGTGGTACATATGGGTCGATTTGTATTCTGCATGCAGGCCATGAAGCTGTGCTGTTTGTAGACTAGGTTTGACCAGCACCATTTGTTGAAGATATCGTCTTTTCTCCAGTGTGTAGTTTTGGCTTCTGTGTCAAAAAATCAGGTGTCCATGCATGTGTGAACTTATGTCTGGATCTATAATTCAATTCTATTGATTAATGTGTCTGTTTTATGCCAGTATCATGATGTGTTTTATTACGTAGCCCCATAGTACAACTGGAAGTCTGGGACAATGAGTTCTTCAGTATTTTTTTTTTAATTCAGGTTTCTTTTAGCTATCCTAGAGTGTGTGTGTGTTTCCATATAAAGCTGAAAATTGTGGTATTTCTCAACTTCTGTGAATAATTGTGTTGAAACTTTTATGAAGATTACATTGATTCTGTAGATTGCTTTTGCTAGGAAGGCCGTTTTCCCAGTGTTAATTCTATTGATCTGTGGCTGGACTTTTTACTATTTTGTGGGTTCTTCTTTCTTCCACCCTTCTCCACCCCTTTTCTTTCACCCTTTCAACCCCCTAATACTATATAGGAGAGTAAAAAAAGGATAGAGGGGAAAGGGGGTGACATAATCTTTAGACTACTTCCTGATAATTAGAGGCACCAAGTTCCTTGGGCAAGTCTGGTCTTCACCATTAGGAGATCTAATTTCTTTTTCTTCTCATGTCTTTGTGCACGGCTCCTTAACAAACCACACCCAACAGCAAACACACAACAATCCTCCCCAGCAACAACAACCTCTTCTCAGGGCCTATTGTTTATACACACTCTGAAGTGCACCCAGAATTCCAAACATCATACAGCTGCAGAAACCAGCTGCAGAAACTATCTGCAGGTGGCAAAGCCACACCCCTGCTGCATACAGCCCAAGGCAAATCATAGCAGCTGTGAAGCAGCCCCATAGCCCCATACCTGGGATTAGAACAAAGCTATATTCTTACAATGTTTCTGTATTTTTAAAAGAACTGAAATCCAAAATTGTCACTACACTGATTCATGGTCACGGCTGATCCTTTCATCTTCTGCATTTCTTTCTCTTTACAAAACTTTCACTTGCTTCATTAGAGAAAGTACTCTTCATGCAGAAGTGTGAAGAGTAACATATGTCTTCTTCCTAATGGATACATGCTGATATATTTCAGAAGGGTTAAGAATAAACATCCCACTTCTAAAACCATATTATAAAGCAGTAACTAGAAAGGAAATCAAATGCATGTTCATAGCCACATTGCTCTTACCACCGTTGAGGAAACTGTATTACAGGTAAAAGGAATCTGCTAACTCTTCATTCTGACCAGGTTAGCTAGTATCCGTACTAAACTACTTTGTAACTTTAACTTTTTCAAAACCTATTTTTAATGATGATTCTTAAATGCTTTAACCTCCCTTTTTGCCCACCACCCCACCAGAGGTAGTGGGAAAGGAAGGATACGGAGAAAGAGATATGTTTAGAAAGGGTTCTTGGAGCAACTCCTGTCCGTGTTGTCTGGAAATTGGCAGTTCAGTCCACAGGTTCTCAGAGGCAGCTCAGTCCACTCACAAACACTTCATGGATACACCAGCAGTCCAGTTTGGTAGAGTTGAACACGAGTAAGCAGCGGTGGCAGAGACAGTCAGGCCACAGCCTTGGCTCAAGTCAGCAAGAGGGGCCAGGATGAACGCCAGGAGAAGTTCTCAGCCGTGCCTTTCTCAGCAAAGCAAAGATCAGTGAAGATGTGAGACCCACAAGCATTGCAATCCGAGCTCAGCCTTCATTGCTGTCCGCTGAGTCCTATTTATACCCTCCAAACATCACGTGACCTCCATGGGCCTTGCCTCAGCAAGCGCATCTGTCTCAGCCGACATCACTCTGCCAATCAGTCTGAGTCTGTGGAATCAGCAAGAAACTGAAGCACACCACCAGAAAGTTTTTGTTGCACTTCTCTCTATGGAGTTCCAACAAATGCAACTCAACTACACCATGTAAGGCAGACCAAGACATGCGTGTTCTTAGCAAAGACTCTTCCATCACGTGTCCTTTCACGTGTTTGCTTTAGCAGAATATCCTCTCTCCCGTGTCTGCTTCAGGGAAACGTTCCTTCATGAGTCTGCCTTAGCCTTTCATCTGTGTCCACTTCAAGAAAACATTCCTTCACAGGTTTGCCCCAACAAAACATCCAACTGACTTTCCAAAGAACTTTTAAGTTTCCACTTCACTACTCTAACTGAAAAACTGGTCTCTGTATATCTTTCCACTGGCTGCTGGGTGGAGCCTCACAGAGAACAGTTATGATAGCTTCCGGTCTGCAAACATAACAGAGTATCATTAATAGTGTCAGGGACTGGTTCTTGCCCTTGGGATGGGTCTCACTTTGGGGCAGTCGTTGGTTGGCCATTCCCTCAGTGTCTGCTCTATCTTTTTCACTGCACATCTTGTAGGCAGGACACATTTGGGGTGGACGGTTTTGTGGGTGGGTTGATGTCCTTATCCCTGCACTGGGAGTCCTGTCTGGCTATAGGAAGTGACCACTTCAGGATCCATATCTCCCACTGTGAGGAGTCTCAGCTAGAGCTGCCCCCCTAGACCCTCTGGGGCTTCTTCCCATCCTAGGTCTCTGGCACCTTCTAGAGATTGCCCCACACATCCCAATATCCCTTCTCTCTCCCTGCTTTCCTCACATATGATGTCCCACCCCCCCCACCCCGCTCCTCTCCCCATCCTCTCCCCCACACAGTTCCCTCCTTCTATCAACATTCAATATCTATTTTATTTTTCCTTCTGAGAAAGAGTCAACCCTCCTTGGGCCTTCCTTGCTATTTGGCTTCTATGGGTCAGCTGATTATAGCATGTCTATCCTGTACTTTATGTCTAATATACACTTCTAAGTGAGTGCATACCATGCATATCCTTTTGGGTCTGGGTTACCTCACTCGGGGTGATATTTTCTAGTTCCATCCATTTGTCTGCAAAATTCATAATGTTCTTGTTTTCAATGGCTGAGTAGTATTCCATTGTGTAGCTATACCGTATTTCCTGTATCCATTCTACTGTTGAGAGACATCTAGGTTGTTTCCAGTTTCTGGCTATTACCAATAAAGCTGCTATGAACATAGTTGAACAAGTGTTCCAGTGGGATGGTGGATCATCTTTTGGGTATATGCCCAGGAGTGGTATAGATAGCTAGGTCTTGAGGTAGAACTATTCCCAATCTTCTGAGAAACCACCAGATTAATTTTCAGAGTGGTTGTACAAGTTTACACTCCCACCAGCCGTGGAGGAGTGTTCCCCTTGCATGACATTCTCGCCATCATGTGCTGTCCTTTGAGTTTTTGATCTTAGCCATTCTGCTGCATGTGAGGTGGAATCTCAGAGTTGTTTTTACTTACATTTCTGTGATGACTAAGGACACACACACCCATTTTTTAATTGAGTTATTTGGATTGTTGGTGTCTAACTTCTTGAGTTCTTTCTATATTTTGGATATCATCCCTCTGTCAGATGTAGGGTTGCTGAAGATATTTTCCTAATCTATAGGTTGCATTTTGTCCTAATGATGGTATCCTTTGGCTTTCAGTTTCAGGAGGTCCCATTTATTAATTCTTGAGCTATTGGTGTACTGTTCAGGAAGTTGTCTCCTATAATGATGAGTTCAATGCTATCCCCTACTTACTGTTCTGTTAGATTTAGTGTATCTGGTTTTTTGCATTGAGGTTCCTGATCCATTTGGACTTGAGTTTTGTGCAGGGTGATAAATGTGGATCTATTTGCATTCTTCTACATGCACACATCCAATTGGACCAGCAAAATTTGTTGAAGATACTCAACTCTCCCTTTTCTATTGTATGGTTTTGGCTTCTTTGTCAAAAATTATGTGTTTGTAGATGTGTAGCTTTATTTAAGAGTCTTCGATTCAACTCTATTGATCTACCTGTCTTTCTATACCAATAACACTCAGTTTTTATTACTATTGCTCAGTAGTACAGCTTGAAGTCAAGGATAGTAATACCTCCAGAAGTTCTTTTATTGTTCAGGATCATTTTAGCTATCTTGGATTTTTTGTTTTTCCATATGAAGTTGGGAAATGCTCTTTCAATATCTGTGAAGAATAGTGTTGGAATTTTGATGGGGATTGCACTGAATCTGTAGATTGCTTTTGGCAAGATGGCCATTTCACTGTGTTAATCCTGCAGATCCATGAGCAAAGGGGATCTCTCAATCTTTTGATATCTTCCTCAATTTCTTTCTTCAAAGACGTGAAGTTCTTGTCATACAGGTTTTTCACTTGCTAGGTTAGGGTTAAACCAAGGTATTTTTATGTTATTTGTGCCTATTGTAAAGAGTACTGTTTCCCTAACTCCTTCCTCAGCCCATTTATCACTCGTGTAGAGAAAGGCTACTGATTTATTTGAGTTAATTTTGTATCTAGCCACTTTCCTGAAAGTCTTTATCAACTGTAAGAGTTCTTTGGTCGAATTTTTGGGGTTGCTTATGTAACTATGATATCATTTGTAAATAATGATACTTTTGACTTCTTCTTTTCCAATTCTTATTCCCTTTATCTCCTTTAGTTGTCTTATTGCTCTAACCTGGACTTCAAGTACTATATTGAAGCAATATGGGGAGAGTGGACTGCATTGTCTTGTTCTTGATTTTAGTGGAAATGCTTTAAATTTCTCTCCATTTAATTCAATGTTGTCTATTGGTTTGCCGTATATTGCTTTCATTGTGTATAGGTTTGAACCTTGTATCCCTGCTCTCTCCAAGACTTTTTTCATGAAGTGGTGTTGGAGTTTGTAAAATGCTCTTTGGCATCTAGTAAGATGATTGTGTTTTTGGTTTTTTTTTCAGTTTGTTTATATGGTAGATTATGTTGATGTCTTTTCATATATTGAAACATCCCTGCATCCTAGGAAGGAGTCTGCTTGATCACAGTGGATGTTGTCTTTGATGTGTTCTTGAATTTGGTTTGCAAGTATTTTATTGAGTATTTCTTTATCAATGTTCAAAGGAGAAATTGGTCTGAAATTCTCTTTCTTTGTTGAATCTTTGCATGGTTTATGTATCAAGGTGATTGTGGCCTCATAGAATGAGTTTCACAGTGTCCCTTTTGCTTCTATTTTTTGGAATATTTTGAGGAATGTAGCTCTTCTTTGAAAGTCTAGTAGAATTCTGCACTAAAGCCATCTGGTCCAGGGCTTTTTTTTGACTGGGAGACTATTAATAACTGCTTCTTTTCCTTGGGGGTATAGGATTAGTCAGATAGTTTATCTGATCTTGATTTAGCTTTGGTAATTGGTATCTGTCTAAAAAAACCATCCATTTTACTTAGATTTTTCAATTTTGTCGAGTATAGACTGTTAAAGTAAGACCTAATGATTCTTTGAATTTCTAGTGTCTGTTTTTATGTCTCCTTTTTTATTTCTGATTTTCTTGATTTGGGTACTGTCTCTCTGCCTTTTAGTTAGTTTGGCTAAGGGTTTGTCTATCTTGATGATTTTCTCAAAGAACAAGCTCTTGGTTTTGTTGATTCTTTGTATTGTTCTCCTTTTTTCTAATTGATTGATTTCAACTCTGAGTTTATTTCCTGCTATCTACTTCTACTCCTTCTGGGTATGTTTGCTGCCGCTGCTGCTGCTACTGCTTCCTCTTCCTCCTCTTCCTCCTCCTCCTCCCCCTCCTCCTCCTCCTCCTCCTCCTCCTCCTCCTCCTCCTCCTCCTCCTCCTCCTCCTCCTCTTCTTCTTATTCTTCTTATTCTTCTTCTTCTCTAGAGTCTTGAGATATACTTTGAATTTATTAGTATGAGAACTCCCTAATTTCTTTACAAGGGCAATAAGTGCACTTAGCACTGCTTTCATAGTGTCCTATAAGTTTGGGTATATTATGCACCTATTTTCATTGAATTCTAGAAAGTATTTAATTTCTCTATTTCTTCAAAGACCCAGTGATCAGAGAGTTGTTCAGTTTCCAAGAGTGTGTAGGCTTTCTGGTGTTTCTGTTGTTGTTGAAGTCCAGCTTTAATCCATGGAGATCTGATAAGATGCATGGGGCTATTTTGATCTTCTGGTACCTGTTGAGGCTTACTTTGTGACTGATTATATGATCAATTTTGGAGAAGGTATATTCTTTTCCATTTGGGTAAAATATTCTGTAGCTATTTATTAGGCCCATTGAATCATAATCTATTTTAGTTTCATTATTTCTCTTTTTTCATTTCTATCTCGATGACCTGTCCACTGGTGAGAATGGAGTGTTGAGGTCTCCCACTATTAATGTGTGGTGTTCTATGTGTGATTTAAGCTTTAGTAATGTTTCTATTACAAATGTGAGTATCCTTGCATGTGCATAGATATTTAGAATTGATATGTTATATTGGTGGATTTTTCCTTTGATGAATATGAAATGTCCTTCCCTGTCTCTTTTGAATATTTTCTGTTGAAATTCTATTTTATTATACATTCGAATGGCTATTCCAGCTTGTTTCTTGGGTTCATTTGCTTGGAAAACCTTTTTCTAGACCTTTATACTGAGACAATGACAATCTTTGTTGCTGAAATGTGTTTCTTGTATACAGCAGAATGATGGATTCTGTTTATACATCCATTCTGTTAGCCTGTGTCTGATGTTGAGAGATATTAATGATTGTTACTTCCTGTTATTTTGATGTTGGTGGTGGTTGAGAGAGAGTGTGTGTGTGAGAGAGAGTGTGTGTGTGTGTGTTTCTCTTCTCTTGGTTTTAGTGATATGAAATTATTTATTTCTTGTGTTTTCTTGAGTATAGTTACCCTCATTGGGTTGGCGTTTTCCTTGTAGTAGGGCTGAGTTACTGAAAAGATATTGTTTACATTTGCTTCTGTTATGGAATATCTTGGTTTCTCCATCTATGGTGATTGAAAGTTTTGCTGGATATAGTAGTCTGGGCTGACATCTGTGGTCTCTTAGGATCTGCAGGACCTCTGCCCAGGTCTTTCTAGCTTTTAGAGTCTCAGATGAAAAATTGGTGTAATTCTGATAGGTCTGCCTTTATATGTTACTTGGCCTTTTCCCCTTGCTTCTTTTTTAATTCTTTCTTTTTTCTGTATATTTTGTGTTTTGATTATTTTGTGACAGGATTTTATATCTGGTCCAATCTGTTTGATGTTCTATAAGTTTCTTGTACTTTTATAGGTATCTCTTTCTTTAGGTTAGGGAAATTTTCTTCTATTGTTTTGTTGAAGATGTGTTCTAGGCCTTTGATCTGGGAATCTTCTCCTTCTTCTCTTCCTATTATTCTTAGATTTGGTCTTTTTATAGTGTCCCAAATTTCCTGGATGTTTTGTGTCATGAACTTTTTAGATTTTGCATTTTCTATGACTGATATATTGATTTCTTCTATCTTATCTTTTACACCTGAGATTCTCTCTTTCATCTCCTGTATTCTGTTGGTGATGCTTATGTCTCTAGTTCCTGTTCTCTTTCCTGGGGTTTCCATCTCCAGGATTGCCTCAGTTTATGTTTTCTTTACTGCTTCCATTTCCCTTTTTAGGTCTTGGACAGTTTATTCATATACTTCACCTCTTTGATTGTATTTTCCTGTATTTCTTTATATTTATTTGCTTTCTCTTTTAATGCCTCTACCGGTTTGAATGTATTTTCCTGTATTTCCTTAAGAGATTTGTTTATGTCCTCTTTAAAGCCCTCTAGCATCTTTATAAGATTGGATTTAAGATCCTCTTCTAGTGCTTCAGTTTCATTAAGATATCCAGTGTTTGTTGTGGCAGATAGCTGGGCTCTGTGGTACCACCTTGCCACGGGTCTTGTTGATTCAGTTCTTACTCTGTAATTTAGGCTCCTGTTTTTCTCTGGTGTTACCTGTATGATTCTGATGGCAGCATAACTTCTCAGGATGGTGGGGGGAACTATGGACTAGACAATGGGAGCCACAGTACCTGACTCTGACCTTACTCTCCTGCTGTCTCCAGAGTGGACCCTACTCTGCAGGCTGTGTCTGAGGTAGACCAACTGGAATGGTGGGCAGATCTGACTAGGGTGGGTAGTCAGACAAGATTCCAAGCTGGTTAATTTTGGGGGCTGAAAAGATTTCCATGGGAGGCAACATGCCTCTTGGGTTCCTGCAAGTCTCCTCCAGACTGAAGAGCAAACCCAGAGCTAGACAATGGGGCTCAAGGGACCATTTGTCACTCACCTCTGCAGGCTGTCCCAGGTGGACTCTCAGCCTAGATTATATAGTAAGACCTCTATGCCAAACACAGACACACACACACACCCAAAATGTAGAGAATTTAGCTGGGATTTGTTGCAGGAAATATTTAAAAGAAGGAATACTGCAGCATGTTCTTGTGCTGTTCCCTGGTTCTCTCAGCCCGGTGGGATGGCCAGCCAACCACCAGCCAGCAATGGTCATGGCCAACCTGCTTTTATCTTGTGGAGCTCTGAGTCAGAGCTCCACGATCTCTCCACCCAGCTTGCTAGGTCCCAACTGGCAGGTCACTACCATGCCAGAACCATGCTTTAATACCCCCGTGGCCTCTGTGGTGCACATCAGGCAAACCCACATTTTGCCACTGTACCTTTCTCTCTGGAACCCAGACAAGCCACCACGTGAGGCAAAACACAAGACAAACATAGCTCAGAAACAATAGTAACTCAGTCTTTGGGCACATAAACTAGAATCTAATCTTGTAAGCCTTATCAAAATCTGATTCCTCTGGTGGAAAATCCTTGTGGATCCACCATGATATCAGGAGACTCTAGTAGCTACATCTTACCTATCTGCTGTCCCCGCTCCAAAAAGATCCTCTCTCTCTCTTCTTCTCCTCTCTTCCCCTCTCCAATCCAGAAGTCCTGCCTATGTGCCCAGTGATTGGCTCCTTTGTTCATTAGGGGATTAGTTCACAAGAAGTCACGTGTGTAACTCAATCCTTGTCTAAAGCCCCTCCCAGGAGGGCAGAATTAGCAGAATACAAACAGCCCCAAGGCTTTCCACAACAGGAATTCATGGCACTTGGCCGTGAACAAGGATGAGCAGAAAAAGAATGAGCTCAGACTTGGCTGTTGGTTGACTTTCAGGTTCAATCTTTCTTATAGAGAAGTAGAGTTTTCATTAATAGTGAGAGACAGAATTCATATCTACATTCACTAAAGTAAAGATGTAACAGAGAATAGTTTTCTTCTGAAGCTGAGCTCCTGAGGTTTAATATTCTCTTTCAAGATGTCTCAGTTACTAAAATGCCAGGACTCTGTACTTTTTCTGTAGTGGTTAGGACAGCCCAACTATTCTACCATGCTTAATCCCTGTCTCTAAATATTGTGCTCTCCCTGTGTGCACCGGAGTCTGTGTAGAATGTGCCTTTCAGGTCATTTGGAACATCTTCCTTTATGAGACAGGAGCTAGAAACTCATTAAAGCTCCAGCAAGCCTTCTAGGAAAACATCCACCCAAAGCAACAAGCTTTGCTTCATGAAATCCTTATGCCTTAGGGTTTTTAGCTGTGAACAAACCTCATAACTGCAGCAGCTCTTATAAAGGAAAGCATTTAATTGGGATTGGCTTACAGCTCGGGGGGTTTAGTCCATTGTCATCATAGTGGGAAACAGGCAGTCATGGTGCTGGAGAAGCACCCTAGATTTCCTGGCTTGAGCGTCTGAAACCCCAAATCCCACCCCTAGTGACACACTCCCTCCAACAAAGCCACACCTCATGATAGTGCCACTCCCCACGAACCTATGCAGGCCATCTCATTCAAACCACCATACTTTACTTTGTGTAGCAAGCATAGAAGGACTCTGTGGCTAGTCTGCATTGCTCTAGGTGGTTTTTTTGGTTTAGTTTTGGGTTTTTGTTGTTGTTGTTGCAAGTCTGCCTATCTGCACTCCAGAGAATACAAGGATTTCTAGAATCCAAACTGAAACCCAAACATTAAATAATATCTGGTCCCTCTGTTCACAAAATACCAAGCATACAATTTTGCCCATTGTTAACCTCATTTGCTCAAAATATTCCTCGTAATCTGGAGCTAGAGCTCATCTCCTGGGCATGTCTACACATGCAGATATGCTAAGCCCTACTTCAGACCCTAGTCCCTGCCCTGGTGAAGCACCCCCACCCTCCATGGTCCAGAACTGCTAGGATCTCTCCAGCTCTCAAGAGTGCCTACACACAGTTTTGTGTTGTTTACTGTGTGTGTGTTGAGAAATATAAGAATTCTACCTCTTACCTTCCAGGTTCTTTTCAGGTCTTACTCTAACTGGTATCTAGTTTGAAATAGATGATCTTTAAATATTTATTTCACTTATTTTTATTCTCACACCTTGATAAAACAGATTTATTCATTCATATGAAGATTTCTTGAAGTCACTACATTCAACACATGCTCTGGAGTACCAAAATCTATAATAATTTATACCCAATAAAGGACAGTTTGCATTCCTGTTCGTTCTGACCTGATAGTGGGTTGCTGGAGATAAAGTAAGAGTCTGTTAATTTGTCAAGTAGGAAAATTATTAATTTTGGCTAGGGACAGCTAGGGTAGCATAGTCGCCAAGCAGGAACTGGCCTGGGGTTCTCTCCTCAGCACTCCAACAAGAAACCTGGTAAGATTACTGGTAAGCCCCCTGGATCACACTGGTGATGACATAGAAAGAGAAAGGATGCTGGTCCATCTGGGATCCATGGAAGCCTCGTCTGGTGAAATCAGCACCTTTATAGAAGGCTAGCTAAGCTTGTAGGTGTGCCATGATTTGTTCCAGACTAGCAGGGGATTGGAAGGATGCTGAACAGCAAATTAGTTACTTTTCTCATCATTCTGACCAAAGCAACATAAGGAAGGAAAAGTTTCTTCAGGCTTTGAGAATTCAGTCCATCATGGCAGGACCATGAAGCAGCTGGCCACATTGCTCCCGTAGTCAGGAAGCAAAGAGACAAGTGCTACTCTGTAAATTCCAGCCTGTGGGATGGTGGTGCCGTACACAACCAGACTAGGCCTCCTTCTTCAGTTAAATCTTTCTGGAAATATTCTTAGATCAGAACCAGAAGTAGGTGTCCATGGTAAGTCCCAGTCAGGTTGACAATGAAGATTAACTATTATAGGTCAATTTGGATACAGCTGTTATTTAGAAAAATTGAGGTAAGTCTCAGTTTGTTTCATTGTTGACAGTCACTGGGGTGTTTCTGGAGTTTCTATAAATCAGGCAGAAAAAGATCACAATCAAGATGCTTACCTCTGCAGCTACTGTGTTTAGCCTTTACTAAAGTGAGATGGAAATAGGAGTGTGTTGTACAGCTGATGGCTTCATGATACTGGCTTTCCATCTTCTCATCACTTAGTAGCTAATGATGCTACTTATATTTGAAATAATTTCTGAGACTTTCTAGACATTTTCAAGCACTTAAATAACTACTGGGGGAATTTTTTAATTCCTTGTCGACATGACTACATCAAGAAAATCGTTATGTAGCTTCATGCTTTAATCCATTATTAGAAACTGCCAGGCGGCAGCACCCTGTTATTACATTTCAATGAGTGTTCTCCTTGTAGGCCATCAGCCACCGCAAACGAATTTTCTAGTTATTGAAGTCATTATGTGATATTTCCAGCTCACATAAGCATCCTTTCTGTTCTAATTATGGACTGGAGCTTGGAATCACAACTGATCCTGAGTCAGAAGAGCGTGTGGAGGCCAGAGACCCGGGTCTGCAGACGGGTTCTCAGCCTCTGAGAAGCATTTTGCTCTACTCACTTTAGCTGATGATGTCAATGCATTATTTCTTGTCGATGTGGAAAGAATGCCAACTTCATAGACATAAGCAGAACCATGATGCTATAGCTATTATAGGTAAATAATTTCATACATGTTAAGTTTTTTTACATAACTCATCTGTTATATACAAAATATCAGTCAGTTCCACCAAGTGAAGATTCAATTTAATCACGGCCATTTCTGTCGGGACCACAGGTTTACTGAGGAAGCCAGAAAACGCACTTGATAGAAAACAGCTGTGGAATGGAATTAAAACAAGGATCTTAAAACTCCCAAAGTATCCTATTGTTTGCATCAAGTCAGCCTACAGTGATAAATGAGCCTCCATTCATCCCACACATCTGCAGAGAGATGACGGAGCGGTCCTGTGCAGGCCTGTTTGCAGTGGAAGGAAACAGAATCAGGTGCTGGTGTGGCTTGACACCCTTAAGGCTCATGGCAGTGCGGACGGACTGTGTAATATTTACGGGTGTAAGGACGCCACTCCTCATGCTGCCGTTACAGTTGCAGTTAAACAGGAAGGCATAGCTGTCTCCTCAGAGGCTCACAGTACAGTGGAGGAAAATGGCCCCAGATTGGCTTGGTGGGAACTCATGAAAGTATCTTAATTTCTCTAATAAACGTGTAAGCAATGGACCATGTGCCATGTGGCCTATAGCCTAAGGAAGGGAGAGGGACAGTAGTAGAGATTTCATCCTTCCTGGAGCTAACTATTATTATATATTGAGGGTCATAAAAATTCCCAAATAGCCCAGAGCAGTAACAGTCCAGTTAAGAGCATTAGTCTGTGTAGAAAACCGTCAGGTCTCTGAGTTGGACCTGAAGGGGGATGGTGTCCATTGCTACCCTGAGTCTCATCATGGCACACCAAACTCTGCTCCAGAGAAATAATATTAGCCCTGATAAAATGTGTTGTTGGTTTAGTCTTGTGTTGTTTTGCCTTTAAATGATTTGAGTTGTTAAACTATTATTGACTTACTGTCAATGAATTGTCAAATCAATGATAACCAATATATTTGACAGGGGCTCAGGCAATCTCAAGTTACCAAGGCTTCCAAAAATGTACGTGTGTGTGTGTGTGTGTGTGTGTGTGTGTGTGTGTGTGTGTGTGTGTGTGTGTATGTTTATCAGTTTTTAGGGGTTTAGTTTTGAGCTTCAGTATTTCATAATGAAGACAGTAAATGTTTGAAATACCACTGGTATCAGAAAAGTAGACTAGCCCAGAAACCATATCCAGGGCATAAGCAATGTGTGTCTTTGTCTCAGCTAGAGAATGGGATGCCTTCCAGCAAGTAGCTCTCTCAGGCCTCAAGAGCTGGCAAAAATGGTCCATCAGAGCCCTCTAGACCCTGTGCTGGATGCCAGCAGAGGGCAGTGCTGCAGAAGACTGGTGCGGATTAAACCTGTGTTCTGAGTTTCCCAGTGAGTCAGTCAGACCCAGGGGACCTCATCTTCATTATTGTAAAGTGATTGTGCCAGACACAGTGTTCGAATTTATGTCTCTGCTGTAGGTGTCTGGCTTTATTTAATGACCTCTATCTAATTAATCCCACTGTATTTCACATGACTCCCAGATCTCATAATGTATACGGGAACTTGAGGCTGTTATGTGGGGGAAGACCCAGGGGATCAAACCCAGGCTTCTAAGCCCGTTTTGCTTCACAGACATAAATTCTGAACCCCACAGTTCTTTCAATTAAATCTGTACCCACCTCAGTTGAAATTGGCCATGACTCCTTTGCACTTAGCTTTCTTTGTGTGGTTGGCTAATCATGACAAGGAATGAAAGGGGAGGGGAAAATAAGGAAAGATAATCAGAAGCTGACAAAAAGAAGTAACAAGGAAATGGATTTTGAATGATTATCAAAGGAATTCCAGAGCATATGAGTAGTGAGGTGCAGCAAAGCTGAGCCAAGTAGGAGGCCTCTAAGGAGTCAGCCTGGGAAAGGTTTCAGAGTGTCTTCATACTCCTGCAGGGGCGGAAGGTTTGCCAAGCGTCATCCACTCCCAGGAGCTCTTATACATTCAGTTATGATGACTACTTTATAATAAAAAGCCACTGTTCTACTAAAAAAAAAAAATGAGACTCTGGAGTTCTTCCATCTATGGCTATACCTGAGGAGATACGAAACAATACATATTCACACCTATTTGGGAACCTACAACAGACCAAAGAAACAATCCCACCAAATCTAGCTTAGGGATCCAGTCAGTTTATTGAACTTATTTACAGGGTTGTGGACAAGGACTTGCTTACAAGAACATGAATGGCTCCAAGGTACCTAGACCATCAGAATCCCAGCCCAGTATGGGTGACTCAGCCAGAGCCTCAACTTAGTGATCCGTGTCTATAACTTTAAACATGAGGATATTACCTTCCCTGTGAAACTCCCTGGGTGGAGGGGAGGCTCTGGGTCCTTGCTTGAAGTCTCTATATCAAACGGAGAAGTTTAAGCCCCAAACCACCATATCTTAAAAGAGACAAGCTAGATGTTAAAAGTATAAGTTCTAACCAGACATAACACAATGATGCTAACCACAGCCCCAGAAAGGATGGCTATCTATTGAGTTTACGGAAAAAGATGAACAATAACTGTAAAAAGAAACCCAAGAGTAAAATAGGCAAAAACAGTATGAGGTTGCAGTCATGGACACCAGCCGTTCGAGAAGATAATGAAGACAATACGACGTCAAGGATGGTTATAACTACTAATAGATTTATGAATAGGGCTTATTTTTGTCTTTAGGTAAGAAAGCAACCTTTCTCTCCATGCCTTGTTTGTCTGCAGGACTCAGTTTCCTTCTTCTTGGTGAGTGAGGAGTAGGAAGAATATGGAGGTGGTGTGGTCCTCCTCAACCTCAACGTCATTGTTTTCCTTTAGGGAGACAGGGTTTGCACGTGAGCGAAGGTTACCGAGGACATTAGAGACGTCCTCTTTTGACTTACCTTGTGTCATCCCTGGCCCTGGCACAGTTCAAGCGAACTAAATTTCCCAGGATCTTAAAGGGAAACAAAAGAGGCCCTCTCGCCCACGTGCGGAGTCCCTAGATACTCCACCACTTTCAGGGTGCTCCATATCCAGCATACTACCCTGCCTCTCTGGTGGTGCCACGTGCGCCCTACAGGAGGGCTAGCGATGCTAAATTGAGCTCCTAGCCCTTCTAGGCTTTCTCTTTCCCCTGCTTGGATTTGAACCAGTCGCTTGAGCTGTTCACTATTGAGCTGTAAGTCCCTGTGGTAAGCATCCCACAGCTTATTTCTTTGACCTCCATGAAGGAATACCTCTGCCTTAAGTGGCCCCCAAAAGAAAGCATGAGCTAGAGTTTGGGTTGCTAGGTTCTTGTTTGCATGACAGTACCCAGAGTGCCATCTGAGTTAAAGAGCAGATAAGCAGCTTTATCTTATGATATTTACCTGTTTGTTTGTTTTTAGTAATCTCATGCTCAGGGGGAAGTCTTATGACCTGTAAGACTAAACTCAGGAAAGAGACTCTATAATAAACAACAAACAAGGAAAAGATGAGAGTGTATCAGTGGGGTAAATCAGAAGGAAACAAAGGACAGGAACAAGGGGATCCAGGAAGGATCCAGGAAGTGTGATAGGAAGTCGACTAGAGTGGTGGCCCAACCTACTACATACTGAGCCCAGCTATCCAACCCCTAGACAGCTGTTAGTCTGGTTTCCCACCTCTCACACTATGCCTTGACTTGCATCTCATTCCTCAGCCCCTGGGCCCATTGGACTGTAACTCCAGACTTTCAAGCCCTGACCCCACCAGGGATTATATTTAACCCACAAGGCCCCTAGCAAGAGCATGGCACAAAACCACTGACCATCAGCACTTCCCACTCAGCACCTCATCCTGTACATGGATGCAGTGGCTTCTCCTCTGTTGACTATGAGCCTCTGTGGCCTACATGTGGGGCCTAAGAGTAGGAATGTCTCAGAGACAGAGCACACCTTGGAGCACAAAGGTTTGGGGCATGAGCTGTCTGGAACCAGTCTGCCAATCCCCATGGGACCCAGGGAAAAATTAGAAATGGGAGAAAGAGATGCTTCTGGGAAAGCATCCCAGCAGTTGTGTGTGCCGTGGATGCAGAGCTTCCACAAAGATGCTACCATATTGGCATTATGGCTGTTGCCACATTCATGCTGTCATGTTGGTGTAATAACTGTGACCACATGGGCAGTACTGTCTTTGACAGGCTCAGATAACTGGCACCCACCAGTGGCCACCAGACAGATATGATTGCAGCTGGCAGATATGGTTGAATATGGTACCTTTGAGGTATGTGCCTAGCTGTTTTGGCATGCGTTGGGGCACTTTGGGGTAGAGAGGGGTCAATGGGACAAGGACCTGAGAATAACCTTACCCTACAACTACATCCACAGTTGTGTGGAAGGAGGTAAGGGTTGGATATAGTGGGCTGGGCTACTGTCAGAGCCTCAGCTGTACCACCCCCAGCTGCTCGGTGAGGTCTCTCAGCTTCACAGGTGAAAATGAAAGGAAGGGGGTGGGGGAGTAGAAAGACAGAGCAGCTTGCAGGGTGGGGCTCTTGTTAAAGAAGATAAGCAAAGCATTCTGGGCTTCTTCCTGAATAGAAGTTTTTAAGAGATTAGAACTATAAACCTCACCTCCTGGCTTCCTAGCTTACCACATCTGTTGGAGGCATCCATCAGTGTTCTGTGGGCATCCAATGAGATTCTTCAGGTTCTTCTGTCCAGGAACTAAGAATTAAACCAGGGACACATGGATGGAGGGCCAGAGCAGACGTTTTAAAGGTCAGAGACACAATGATGTTTTTTCCCAGAAAATTAAAACCTTTACAGCTCGCTTGTCCAGCATAGGCCTTTTTTGCGTGCACATTTTGTTTGTTACGCGGCAGCCTTGATGAGTGGAGTTTTCAGTCTCTCTCTTCCACTGGTTTCTTTTATATCATGACGTGACACCGCTCTGCCTCACCGGTTGGAATCAGAATTACTGTACCGATTATCAGTGAATCCTCCTAGGCCCTAGAAACTGTTCCCATTTGTCTGCTTACATTCTACGTATTTATTTTTCATGTTAAGAGTGTATGAATGACTGGTACAAATCCCTGATTCTGTCATTTATATATAAAGCTGAATTTAAAAATAAAAATAAAAACCTCTTAGCTTTGTCTCTAATGCTTTGAATTTACCCACATCATTAATAGGAATTCTAAAGGTCTTCTTTTTGCTAGAAAGAAAAGTAACTAAAGAGAGACTGCCATTTTCCCCCAAATCGCTTTTATGTAACAATCCTATGTAGAAAAATAAAAGTACAAAATCAAATACAATGTAGACAGACAAGGCACTAGGGAATTCTTTGTTCTTTCCTTAGCATAGTATGCATGTCACAAGTGAGGGGCTCTTACTGTGGTCATTTGTAGACCTGTAATTAAAGGTTAAAGACTGCACAGCTGCTGTTACAGAAGGGACTCTAATTTTTGGTTTTAGGTTTCCGTCTTTTGTTTTTGTTTTCATATGAGATTACTAAATAGTGACTAGAGTTAGTGTGAGGTAATGAGTCACTTTTTAAACAGTAATTCTTGTAGCTCCTTGGATGAGAGGCTCAAAAGTTAGCATTGCTTCTGAAAACTATAGGAGTCTGGGGAGATGCTTCTGTAGTTACCACCTGTCTTGGTTACTTTTCTACTGTTGTGACAATGCACCATAACCAAGACAATTTACAAAAAAGTTTCTTGGTTTCGGGGCTTATAGTACAAGAGGGTGAATCCATGGTCATAATG
>CM052718.1:11697181-11803419 GCA_028551405.1 Uromys caudimaculatus
AGGAGGAGGAGGAGGAGGAGGAGGAGGAGGAGGAGGAGGAGGAGGAGGAGGAGGAGGAGGAGGAGAGAGAAGAGAGAAGAGAGACTGGGAAATGGTGTGAGCTTTTGAAATTTCAAAGTCGGCCACACTTCCTAATCCTTACCAAACAGTTCCACCAATTGAGGACTAAGTATTCAAACACAAGAGCTTTATGGGGGCCATTCTCATTCAAGACTTCTTGCTGCTCTTGCAGAAGAGACAAGCTGGGTCCCGATCACCTATGGGATGCTCATGTCTGCCTGTAATTCCAGATCCAGGGGCTACAACGCCATGCTATGGTCTCTACAGGCACCTGCACTCATGGCACATAACCCCAGATACCCCATATACATAAATACACATATAATTAGAAATAAAAATGAATCTCAAGGAACTGTGTATTTTTATTGTCCTTTGATTGTTTAGTATTTTGTTTATTTTTTTCTCAGATAAGAATAAAAGATATCCTTTCCTTGGGGGTGCACTCTGTGCTCCCCTGTGCACCACCCCATGACCACTTTCAAATTCGATGTCCTCTCATCATAAATCCCCACAGGTGAAGGAACTGTCAGAGCTCATCTGTGGCTTTGGGGCTGTAGCTTGGTGATCTTGTCCCTAGACATCACAGTCCCAGGGCAAGAATAGACAAAGCATGCTTTGTTCATGGTCTATAATAGTCGGTTAGCAAAGAAAGTGTGTGCAGGTAACCCAGCAGAACAGAAGAGGTATCACACAGGCTCTATAGCAAGTCAGGGATGGCTGAATTACACTGATGAATAGCTTGCCTAAGACACCTACATGAAGTCCTGTGCACCAGAAATAAAACTAGAAAATCACCTCATCTAATGAATACACCCCGTTCCTTTCCCAAAGTCAGATTCAGGAATGTTTCCTCTTTGGGGAAGAGAGAAAAGTTCTAAGGTTTTCAATAAGTAAAAATGTGAAGTTATGTTTTTTGAATTTGTGCTGTGTTTCTTTTCTGCCCCCTTCTGTACAATACCTCATTAAACTAAATACATTTGTTGTGAATAGAAGAACAGTACAGGAAGCTTGTCCTGTATAGGGGGAAGGGTAACTGCAGCCAGAGCAGTTGTGTATTTGCACTGCTTAATTCCTCTACTGTTTTCTTTGGTTTACCACTGTCAAATCTGATGGGGGAGACAACTGTCCCACCTTCAGACAGTGACCAATTTGTTAATGCAGTGTTGAAGAAGTGTGGGCTCAGACTGGAGCCGGGAAACTTCACTGATTTATTTGGGCTGTGTCAGACTTCAGTCTGCTCATTCTGCAGGTGGACGTTCATTCCCACACAGCCACAATGAGGTGTCCCTTTTTCTTAGTCATTATTTTTAGTTGCCTACAAAGTAGTGGCCTTATGACATTTTCCTTTGTGAATATTACGGTACAGGGCTCATTGTCACCTTTATGTCCTGTGCCTAATGGGTCTGCGTTCTCTCTCCTCCACAGACTCTCCATTCACTGGATCACCTTTTCTGATTTTGCCCCAGGATGGTATAGGCACGAGCCCTGGCACAGCATGGCTTCTACATGCCCACATCTGCCTGCCTGTTCTTTTCAGGAGCATCCAGTGGTGCTAACCACGGCTAGGACTGTCTTGCAGAGTGGAGGCATGCAGCCCTGTGGTGTTCAGAATCCACATCTTGGTTCTGCAGTTGAAATGTCTCCTGTCTGGGCTGTGAAGGTCAAGAGTGACATCACAGCCTCAGTCATTAGCTGTCTGCATGCTTCTGAATGTATGTCTCTACCAGGTCAGTGCCTCAGCACTTTCCTGACATCCACTCAGGGATGACGGAGAGTGACAGGCTCTCTCTACCCTATTCAGCCTGGCGGTAAAAGCTGTGCTGACCAGCACACAGTTCCCCTTTAAATACATAGACTTTGGGCAAGCACTGTAGTAAGAAAAATAGCAAGTAGAAAGGAAACGTTCATTATTTGTGAGCGTTCTCCACCCCCACCTCTCCAGGAGCTTGTCTACCTGAAGCCTTTCTTTATTTCTGTCTTTTCCTTCCCTCTTGGCTTCATTTCTTTCTTTATTATTTTCTTACAGGTAGAATAACTCAAAACACGTTGTCTCTGGTGGGAAGTTAAGGTGGAGGATATTGAGTTGAAGATTTTATGTCAGGAGATGTCAACTGTTGCTCTCTGATCATAAGCCTGTAAATATACAAGCCTCATTCATTGCTCAGTGACCTCTCAGCTCCACAGAGAGCTGTGCTGACTAGAGGTTAAGATTGTTTTTAAAAATATTCTTTAGTCACTGAGAAGGGGGAATTGTACACCCCTAACCGAGAGGGTATCTGTAATTGATACCTGTTGGCAAAGGGAAAATCAGTGTGATGGTTGTTCCTGGTTGTCAACTTGACTATATCTGGAATGAACTACAATCCAGAAATGGATCTTGAGGCTGGAGACCACAGGCTTCTGACCCGGATACTGACATGGAGATCTTGAGGAATAGTGGCCATAAAAAGCTTAGACCCAGGCAAAGTAGTACATGCCTTTAATTCCAGGAGCCTAATCTCTGTGTTCAAGGCCAGCCTAGGAAAAAGCAAGCTCCAGATCCAGGCAAGGTGGTACACACCTTTAATCTGGGCCACACCTTCTGCTGGAGGCCAACACAAGGACATTGGAAAAAGGAAGACTCATTCTTCTTGGTCTGTTTGCGCTTACTTGCCAGCACATCTGTTGGAACCTACGTCTTCAGGATTCTAGCTTATACAGAAAACCAGCTAAAACAACTAATCTCAAGGGACTGAGAAGCTACTAGAGTTTTAGAGTTTCCCATTCACAGCTGCCCATTGTTGGGTTAGTTTGACTACCGACTGTAAATCATTAGAATAAATTCCCTTAATATATAGAGACATTCCCTAAGTTCTGTGACTCCAGAGAACCCTGGCTAATACAATCAGTTTCATTGAGTATATCAACCACGATAAAGAGTAGGCATCATACCTAGGATTTGTTGATCAATACAAACTCAGTGGTAATTTTGTGGACTTCTGTTTCATTTTGCTTTGTTTTGGTATTTTTTTTTGTCTTGTTGGTTGTAATGGTTTGACTAAGAATGGCCCCCATCATTGTTCATATGTTGGAATACTTGTCGCCCAGTTAGTGGAATTGTTTGGGAGGGATTAGAAGGTGTGGCCTTGTAAGGAGGTGTATCTTAGAGTGGACTGTGAGGTTTCAAAAGTCCATGCCCAGCCCCTCCACCCTCTCTCTTCCTGCTGCCTGCAAATCAGAATGTAAAGCCCTTAGCTACTGCTCCAGTGCCATGCCTGTCTGCTTCCTACCATGGTGATCCTTTCTTTGATATGATTTGCCTTGATAATAGTGTATCTTCACAGTAATAGAACAGTAACCAAGACAGAAGTTGGTACCAGAAACTGGGATATTTATTACTATGACAGGTCTGAACCAGGCCATAGTGTGGAGGGATATGGAACACTTTGGGATTTTGAACTATAAAAACAGTTGAAAACTTCAAGCAGTGCTTGGCCATTCTAATAGGAACTTGGAAGACATTAACCCTAAGGGTGGTTTGGAATATGCAGGTCTATAGACCATTCTTGTGATATTTTGGCAAAGAATGTGGCTGCATTTTACCCTTGAGTGAAAAATATGTCTGTGCCACTGGACATTGGAAATTATTTGCTCTTTTGATTTTGATTTTATAGGAATTATAGTTAAAAGATTGCCATGGGTCTCAGAACAGACTTTTAAACAGTAATGAGACTCAAAGACTATGGGGTATTTTTGACATTGGACTGAATGCATTTTGCATTATGATATGGGTTTGAATGAGAACGGCCCCCATACACTCATATGCATGAATGCTCAGTTCCCAGTTAATGTAACTGTTGGGAAGGATTAGGAAGTGTGGCCTCACTGAGTGAGGTATGGTCTTGTTGGAGGAGGTGTGTCACTGGCAGTAGGCTTTCAAGCCCTTGCCAGGCCCAGTGTCTGTGTCTCCCTCTCCCCCTCCCCCTCCCGCCTCCCCTTCCCCCTTCCCCTTCCTCCTTCCCCCCCCCCCTCCTGTGTGTGGATCAGGATATAAGGTTCTTAGCTACTGCTCCAGAGTCATTCCTGTCTGATTTCAATCATGATGTTCATGGACTAACCTTCTAAAACCGTAATGAAGCCCCAAATTAAATGCATTCTTTTATAGGAGTTGTTTTGGCCATGGTGTCTCTTCACAGCAACAGAACAATGAAGACATTAATCTTTTGCTTTTTTATTCTGATCTTCTTCTTTTTTTTTTTTTTTTGTATTTTTATGCGGTTTTCTTGTGTTGTTTTTGTTTCTTCTTATTAAAAAAAATTCATATACTGTATTCTGGTCATGGTTTTTCCTTCCTCAACTGCTCTTGGTGAATCATAATGGCATAGACTACTATCTTTCCACCTCAGTGTACTGACCCAGGAAACCCAAAGATTTCTCCGTCTAATGTAGCTTCAAGTTCGAAATCAGGTCTCATTTGTGGCAGCTGGGTAAGAAACGATGGACGACCAGCCTACTCTGGAATTGTATGAAGTTCTAATTGTGTGGATTTACACGTATATTCTACGTTTCATTCTCAGTTCGGTGTGACTAGTTGCATGTGTATGTTCAGGACGCAGGATTTTAATTTTCTAAGAAAAATGTCTCCCTTTGTTCCTTAGGACGTTGAAGAATTTCCAAATGCGTCCACCATAATCGCATTAATTTCTACAGCTACATCCTAAAACACTGAACTGATATATATTTTTCAGGTGTGACAATGAAACCAGGTTCAAAGCAGAAGACGTTCACTGGGCTTACAGTTTCTGCCCTACCCCATACTCCTGGACTGCACTCGTGGGCCTGGTGTTATATCTTGTTTTCTTTGCACCTGGTAAGCAAGGCTTTGTTACTTTCTCATTGCGTTGGCCCCTCTTGGAAGAGTCAGGCTACTGTGTTTCATTCCATAGGTGATTTTTACTGTAGCTTTCATTATTTACTTCTCAGGAATGGGGCCAATGCCCTGGACCGTGAACTCTGAAATCTACCCTCTCTGGGCAAGAAGTACAGGAAATGCATGCTCAGCTGGAATAAACTGGATTTTCAACGTACTGGTTTCATTGACCTTTTTACACACAGCAGAGTATCTTACGTACTATGGTAAGAGCATGGTTTTTTCCAGCGTCCTTTCATTGTCCTACTCTATCCTTAGATACCCTGAATTTGTGAGAGAGGCTATGTCCTTAGGTTTTGGCTCTACATAGTAGCTCTGTACAGATTTCACCACTCCAGGGTTTCTGGTCAATGTGTCTGGGAGAGCTCTCTTTTCCTAAGTGTCTTGTCTCCAAGTACTTATAAGTACCCCCCAAAATTCTTCTAACCCTGAGCATCCGCATGCCCACCAGGATGGAAATCCTTACAGCACAGCTTTCAGTTTAACAAGGAAACAAACAGAAAATGATGAGGCACCGGAAACAGGGCTGATGAGATGTCCCATGGGAAGAATGGAGCCCCACACCTAAGGAGAGTCAATGTCAGCCCCAGAGTAGCTCAACCATTTGAGACACTGTACCATCCACTGAATCATCTGTTCCAGCCAGGACAAGCACTCTGGCACCATGGAGCCCAGCACTTACCACTTCCAGACCCAGGGACAAAAGTCTTGAAGTGAAACCGTGTAGAGACTGCAGCTTTAGGGAAACATGGGTGGATGATGGCACCTTACAGAAGTCCTTTGCAGAGCGATTTCAAACCTGTGCTTACTAAAGTCAAAAGATCTTTTTCTGTCCCTTCCCAGCCCTCCACCGGCCACATGCATAGTTACCTTGTCTACAGGATTTTAGAAGTTGGGATGATATTAAGTTGGGATAATCTTTTGAAGATGGAATGAAAAGTTGCAGTATTCATATCTCCATAAGCCCATGTGATGTATGTGAAATTTATTCAATGTCTGGTCCCCTCTGATACCTCCCCAGCAGACTTTATCCTATAGCATGCTCTGGACATGCCCCTACCTTTGCTATATACCAGGAGGCCCAAGAAGCCAGCCTGGTATTTCATCCGACACTGTGCTCCTGGCTCTTGCCAGGGGACTAGGAGGGCAAGCATCCTGTTCACCTGTGGAGGGTGACCACTGTGAGGGAGTGTGCAGATCTGTTCCCTCTGTCATCAGGACCTTATGCTATGGTATTGCATTAATTAGTACTATGAAGCCAGTGATCCGTTATCTTCTCTCCTACTTGGAACATGTAGAATAGCAGTTCTCAACCTGTGGGTCACGACCATCAGAAAACACATATTCTCGGTGGTTTTAATGAACCCCTAACCATGAATTTACTTTTGTTGCTACTTCATAACTGTGATTGTGTTACCGTTTTGTCTCAGTTACTAAGATTATCCATAAAATGTGTTTTCCAGTCGTCATAACACACAGGCTGAGAACCACTGATCTAGAGACATCTGTTTTCTTGAGAAGGAAATGATAAGCTGGTGGTGTGTTTAGAACATTCGGCTTTATGCCTCTACCAGCTAAACATGTTTCCGTAAGCCCACAGACTTGTTTCCGTGACATGATGACAGGTACTGCTTGTCACTGATGATTCTTGTGAATACTTAAATACATGAAGCATTCTCTGTACGGACTAACAGCCCAGGAAGCATTTTTTTATAGAGCCCTGCGTAAGAAAAAATCAGTGCAGTAAAACGTTTGCTAGCAAAGTGCTCTGTGGGAATAAGGTGAGGCAGGAGGCAGCAGAGGGGACCAGGCTGCTCTTCTCAGTGGTTTTGCATGACACGCATTTATGTGTACCACATGGGCTTGTAGCAATGTGAGAGCATATCTGTCCTGTTAGAAAAAGCATAGGCAGCTGACTGTGTGGTTTAGATATGGCCTGAGTTGGCTTTTGTCAGGAGTGCACAGGGAGAAGCCATGCTTCCCTCCTGTCAATACACTGGCCCCTTAATTCTACTAACAGGGGGGATGTGTGGCCAGTTTGGTTAGACTTTTGGGCTCATGTTTTAATCTGTAGGTTCATGATTTATTCTCCACAGCTTGGGACCTGAGGGCAACTTCTGAGGTGAGCTTATCTCTGAGCCTGCTCTGTTATTTTTCTTCCATTTGCTATGGCATGGTTTGAGGGTTTGCTTTTTATAGTCACAGGACTGAAGCCACCAGGTAAGGCGCTTGGTGGGCATCAGTTGGTTGCATTTCAAACTATAGTTATGTTCAAGTCGAAAACCCACCCAGGGCTGTTCATCGTCTTCTTTTCCCACCACAGGCGCGTTCTTCCTCTACGCTGGATTTGCGGCTGTGGGACTGCTTTTTGTCTATGGCTGTCTTCCTGAAACCAAAGGGAAAAAATTAGAAGAAATAGAATCCCTCTTTGACCACCGGCTATGTACCTGCGGCACTGCTGACTCGGATGAAGGGAGATACATTGAGTACATCCGCGTGAAGGGTAGCAACTACCATCTCTCCGACAACGATGCTTCTGATGTGGAGTAACTTTGCCCTGATGACTTTCTAGTTCCTGAAGTGAACGTGGTGGGAAGGCCAGCAGTTCGTCACTGCCCTGCTCGCAAGCTGAGTCTCCCCACGGTCCTTTCAAATGACTCCATATTCCAGAAGACTTGATGAGCAGAAAAAATATAACCATGGTGATGTTTATTTTCATACACAGAAATGCTAAAAAAAAAAAAAAAAAAAAAAAAAAAGCCCACAGATTTTTCTCAAGCAAATGTGTATAAGCCCTCCCTGAGGCAGTCTAAACACTACTGTTGTACCCAGTGACTTCAATTGGGACCCCTTTCTCCTTAAACCATATATAATTATTAGTGGCAATACAGTCAATGCTAATCTAGGCAGATTATATATGTATATTTATAAAGGATTATTTAACATAATCTAAGGATATCTAATTTCAAAACATGGCCTATTATATTGATCCTAAATTTTCATATCAGGTAGTGGCTTTTCTCTGATCAGCACAAAGTGAATTTCATCTAAACTTCCATCCACCAATTCAGAAGTCCTATGAGGACACAGCTGTCCCTCTTGCCTTTGGATTCCAGATGTTGGCTTCTCCAACAGAGCTATGGAAATTCCCTCAGAGGCTGAGTACACAGGATCTTTTGAACATTATCCAAAGCGGGCCTTTTAAGGGTTATTTTCTTACTTTTTTGCATCAGTGATGAGTATATTTGCAGAGACACGCTAGCATGTTTTGATAAGTATATTTTATTGTCCAAGTAAGAAAGAACAGATTTTTATATATCCCGATTAGTTAGTCACTTTGGAATGCAATTGTAAGTGTGAAGCAGTGCCAGGTGGTCAACTGTATGCCAGGGTCAGTTTCACACCAGACTCTCTACTTTGGCACACCCAGGCTCCTGCTGTTCTGTGCCTTCCTTGGTGTTAATCAACAGCTGCTGGCAGACTGGTTCTCTCTTTCTGATCCATAAGAGGAAAGAAGTCAGTAGCAGAGATGTTATTGACATTTAATTTAAATCCTAGGACTTCTTCCTCCAGTTGTTTTATTAACTCGTACTGAGGACAGGGGCACACCTCACTTCTAATGACTTGCGATTTCCCCCTGAGGACGTGAGTTGCTTTTAATTCCGTGTCCTTTCTCATTCTTAGCAGTTTGCTACACAAGCGAAGTTCGAAGCTGTGTCTGCTCATCTCAGACTTGGTTTGGTTTCTGTCGGGAGAAATCAGACGATTTCTCCATTGGAAAGAGGCATAAGATAAGTTCTAAAGACACAGTCAGTCAAACATGTTGACTTTCTGTTGTAGCTCTCAAAGTATTTAATGGTTTCTATGTTCACTCAACCCTAAGTTCCTAATTCTCCCCACTCTACTAAGAGCTATGTGATACAAACAAAATTACTTGCTCACAAAAGTCATTTGCGTGTTCTTCAAAAGCTATAGATGAATCTAATGACCAGTTAGGAACACATCAGTTTGATGCTGCACACTGTGACCTAAACATCTAAGTAAGGTACATACCCAGATGAGTGATGGCCAGTGATAGATGAAAGCATCTCTGTCAGTCTCCAAAATGTTTATTCTTGCTGCTTCTTACCGTAATTACCAAGCAGAGACTGTAGCGAAGGAAGTTATCCTCCGGTCACCAGAGGTACTTACACAGTCAATATTGTGCCCTACAAATCCTTCAGCCAAAAAAAGGAGCTTCTCTCTGTTTGGTTACTCAACGTAATTTTTAAAAGCTAGTTAACAAAATATTTCGGAAAAGTTTTCCTCAAATTAGGTGCTTTGAAATTTATTTATAGAGAATATTAGTACTGGTTTTTCTCTACAGCAGAAGATATTATTTAATAGGATGCATTATTTGATATTTCTGATCTCTTAAGATTTTTCTTAACTCAATAGCATTTTACGAGATCAAATGTGGTACAGTTAGCATATTATGGGAAGAAAAAAATGAGTAAAGCGCTCCTTTTAAAACGTATTTTTCTGATTTGTCCAACCCGCTGCCTCATTCTTCCCTTTGAGGTCCACGTAGCCTTAAGCACACAGGTATCTCAGCAGAGCTGACACAGGGTACCTTTTTTTGAGGGACAGCTAGAATCCTGAAAGGTAGGTGTGACCTGTTTTTGCTGACATAAAAACAAGTATGTTCTCAGCTTTATGTCCATTAACATAATATTGGGAAATTGCCCCGTTCCCTTCATCATTTCTAAAAATTATTTATCTATGTGGTAACAGTAGTTCATACCTTTAACATACAAGACAGAGAGGCACATATAAGACTTATTTATAATTTGTAAAAAGCAACTCAATACTTGAAAAGGAGCCTTCTATAATCCAGATATGATTTTTAGATTTGCTGAACATTTATAATACATTACATTTTCAGATTTTATCCTATTAAACACCTATTCTATTAAACCATCAAACGTGTATTTTGTAGGACAGTTTCTATATGAGACGGTTTGACCTGACACATTAACATAGACATATTAAGCAAGTGTACTTGCTACTGCGATGATAGCTTTCTTTCCAAACATGTTCCAAATCCAATACAGGTCTATTTCATTTGGGGACATTGGGTGAAGAAGGCCATCGCCATGCCTGCAATCTGACTGGGTGACTAATGTGCAGGAGAATTAAGAATGCATCATTTTGTGTCCATGTAAGCTCATACTGGTGAAAATGACGTCAAGAAGACTTGATGTTGTGGTCTGTGGATACAGTTCAGGGGTAGAGCGTAGGCCTGAAAAGATCGGCTCTTAATATTTTTCTTCCACGTAAACATCTGTAATAATTTTGATTGTTTACACCTCCCTTAGTCATCATCTAAAACATGGCTTTGAATATACATGTAGAAGAACGAAATAAAAGATATTCCCGGGAGAAAAACCACCAGAATCTTTTCAACAGTTTATCAGTGAAGCACACTTTAGGATCCAGTCTTAACACTTGTCACTCACTCTAACGTGGGAGACCGGTGAAAGCACAGAATTTATGGATCTTTACTATAACTTCAGTGTCCACTAAACAGAGAGAAAGACTGGGGGGGAAATGATGCCTGACCCATTTAGTCTTTAAGAGCAAAGTAAAATTGCAATGTATTTTTAATAATCATACCTCTCGGGCAGGAGTGATGTTTTAGACAGCTCTACCCGTGTCTTCTATAATAACCGAACATGATATAGTTTCAGTTATCAAGACTAGGAACAAAAGGATTAGATGGTACAACCAGGCCACGAGTAGAGGCTTCCTGGTAGATGCTCTCTAGAAAACTATTCTACACTCTACCTTAAACTGCAAAGTTAGAGATGAAATTTGCAGTTCAAAAGTAGCTACTGCCTATAAAAGACTCAGAATTATTCTCTGGGTTAATTTTTAGCATCCTTCCTCTATCAGTTTCCACCAATCCTGGCCTCCTTGGGAAACACCAATCAGTTGCAAATGCCAAACAGCTAACTAACTGCTCAGCTCTGCCTTGTGTGCTGTTTAGGGAAGACAATACTTATGTGCCAATAACCTTCAGAGAGTTGTTCAGAAGTACCAGGAAGTATTTTATCATTATCGTGATGTGCTTGTGAGCTCGCTAACTCTTCATATGTGTACAGTACGGTCTATAATACTTTAGTAATCTGGTCAACAGGTCTTCATTGACTTTGTTTACAGGTAATATTCACATTTTAGACAATTAGGCTCATAGGATTGATTTTTGTCATATCCATATAAATAAGAACTCGACTGTGCAGATAATCAGTACTCAAACTTATCAATCAATACTTTATAAAGTTTTAAGATTTTGCGAAACTCAACATTCCATTTCACTTAAAGTTTAGACGATATAATACTAACTCTAGCCAAAGTAGAAATTTATGACCTATATACATGTCCACATCCTCCGGTGGCTCCTGTACTATGTGTCACTCGATGTTACAATACTGTTTGTGATAAATGTTCTAATTCCTTTTAAGAACTCTAAATATACATCTCTATTCAACCAGGAGTTACTTCCGTTTGGAGGTGTATGTATTTTGAAGTGTATTTCATTTTCTAGTGCATGTTATCTACTGTTTAATACTTGACAAATCTTGGCAAGTGTAGTCTTTCCATTCCTATCTGTGACATTACAGAATATCTCTCGAAAACTGCCACTGTCCCATTTACCAAATCATGCTAGCCTAGGCTGTAACAAAAGTATGGTCTATTTTATGGAGATTTAGTGATATACATGTAAATGGTTTTTAAGTTATTTTATGGAACTTCAATATTTACATGAAGTTATAATCTTTTTTTTAAAGAAAGTGTCAGTGCCAGAACTGTATAAGAAAACAATCAAATAAAAGTAACAATAATTCACTGTCTTATACTCTTTACTTCAGGTCTCACCTTGGATTTTAGCATCTGGGTTACACAGTGAGCACACTGCGGGAACCATAAACAAAACATATTATTGCTCTTTCATTCATTTTAATTCTATGGGCACTTTGCATGGTGTGTGTGTGTATGTGTGTGTGTGTGTGTGTGTGTGTGTGTGTGTGTGTGTGTGTGTGTGTATCTCCACCATATGCATGCCTGGTGCCTGTGGAGGCCAGAAGAGGGAATCAGATCCCCTGGCACTGCAGTCACAGATGGTTGGGAGCCACTGTGTGGGTGCTAGAATTGCGCTGGAGAACAGCCATTGTTCTTAGCCCCTGAGCCATCTCTTCAGCCCCTCTACCATCTTTTCTAGCAAATGTCGCAGTCAATATTATTTGGGAGTTTCTACCCCACCTTAGACCATTTAGTTCTCAAATAAAGAACACAAAACCTTTATGTTTATAATAAGCCGTAGACATTAGAGCTCTATGCTGTTCTGTCTACTTCCCTGTCCATTCCTTTAGGCCTTTATGGCTTCTGAGAAGTCTTTGTTCCAATGTGATCAGATGACTTTTCCTTTGGCTCCTTCTGTGATTTTGCCAGTTAGAAGATGATATGCCTGGAATGTGAGGAGGGTTTTTTGTTTTGTTTTGTTTTGTTTTGTTTTATTTTGTTTTGTTTTTGGTTTGGTTTTTGTTTATCCCACAGGGTGTTCTCTGTGTTTTGTGGATGGATGGTTTGCTTTGTGTGACATTAGGACATTCCAAGCCTTCAAATACTTCTTCTGTTCTTTCTTGCTCCTTCCTATGGGCTTCCCATTGTTGAGGCTGCAACCCTCTCATCCTTGTTCCATGACTCCCAGATATTTTGTCCTGTTTTCCTCAGTCCTCTTTCCTTTTCTGTTTTGCTTGGAAGTTCCCCGCTCACAGGTTCTTGTATGATCTGTGCCCTATCTGCTGTTATGCTACCAAAGACATTCTTCATTTCTGTGACAGTGGTTTTAAACACTGTCATTGAAGACATTCTCAGAATTTCCCATCTCTTTGCTTATGCCCTGACCACTATCACAGTTTGTCTATTCTTTCCATATTAGTAATAAGTATGTTAAATTCTAAATTTTATCATTCCAACATGTCTGCCTTATTGGAGACTGTTTCTGATACATATTCTGACTCTGATTTTAAACTATTTTGTTGTCAGTGCTTGCCTTTTAGTGTGTCATATGTAGACACTAACATATATAATTTAAATAAAATATATTTTAGTGAGAAGGAGTCCTGTGGGTTGAAACTAAGATCTAATACATGTTAGACGAGCATTCATGAAAAGATTATACATATTACTTGTAAAAATTAAATTGTAGTTTATGCATAAGAAGACAGATTTCCCCATGGAGATGGATTTTTAAATAGACAGGAAAAAAAATCTGACCTAAAAATAGAAAACAAATTGTATTTTCTGAATAGATGAAGCCTTACTGTATTATTTACAAATGTCCCTCCAAAATCAAAACATAGACCAAAAAAATATTGGTTTTCAAAATTTGTAACACATTCAGTTAGAATGGATCTCTATTCCGTGTTATTTTGATGAATTTTAGGGAATGTGAAATGTCTGTCGCATCTCAGGCTATAAGAGAGAAGCAGAACAAGCTTGTAATGGATGAGACTTGTGAACCGTCAAAGTTCATGCCTGGTGACACACCTCCATCAGGGAGATACCCAGTTCCTGCTAAACAGTCTCACTAACAGGGAACCATGTGTTCACACTTAGGAGCCCATGAGGGGCATTCTCAATCCTATCCACCACAACCCTGAACGACAGCGTGAAGTGTTTCATGCTGGGTCATGCTGGGTAATGGGTTTTTGTCAGATAGCTCGTAGCTTCTGTGAGGAATATTGGCTCTGATCTTTCAGACGGCTTACCCAAGCTTAGGTATGACATCTGGAATAGAATTCACATTTCAGACTCAGAAATTAGAAAACAGTATCCATCCAAATTCTACTGGAAGAGAAAGCTCCTATCTCTTTGCAGAAGGAAATACGTCATGATATTGTTCTATAGTGCGCACAGAGAAAACTCGGAAAGCATAATCACTCCTGCAGTCCACAAGAATGAATCTGCTTTCTGCTCCTCAAAGAGAATTCTATTCAAAATGATGCCCGTGGGCATTTCTCTCACACAGTGACATGGTATTTGGAAGGACGACTTCTCTGAGTACAATGAAGTATCCTTAGTTAATGTTAGAAAATGTGATTGAGGGATGACACCCAGAAGCCTGCCTGCCACCACGTGGTCCACCCCCACAGCAAAGGTCACTACAGTGTGAAAATACGTAGTGGAGAGATAGGAGAGAAAGAGAAGAGAAATGGTTTGAGCAGTATGAAGAGAGATGGAACTGGAAACCCGAGGGTGGAGAGGTACAACCTGATGTGAGTAGCCTCCCTTACTGTTGGGCCTGTCCTGTGCCTCCTCCCCCAGCAGTGAGTGATTGGCAGGTGGCCTGCGCCCTAACTGATGCCCGCACAGGCAGACGAGTAGGAGGGGGCGCCACGGGGCTGGGCGCACAGCGCCATCGTTCCCTCCCACGCCCTGGGAGACCCCCTCCACCAACAGTCTCAGCTGTGGGCAGCGGGCCTCTGCTCCAAGGGGGACTCTGATGGTTGCAGGGCACGCCTCCCCAGACAGGGATCGCTGCATGTGGCCTGGGGCAACCTTGGTCATAGGGGCAGGAAAGGAGGACGCAGATCAGCCGGGTGTGCAGGGGCCCCAGGTTCACAGCAGCGACCATGGCAGCGAGAGCAGCTTTGGCAACAGTGGCCCTGATTCCTCGCTGACTTGCCCATCCACCCTCCTGCCTGAACCAGACCCCAACAGCGCAGCGCTAGGGGTGTTCTCCCCCTCCCACTGTCCCAAAGGTGAGAGGGTGGGGTCCCGGGAAGTGGTAGTCTTGGGCCCCATTTTGACTTTGGTTTGGGCCTTGAGGACAAACCCAAGCCTGGCTTGAGTTCTGAGACCTGTCTCAGTTACTTCTGTATAGGGGTGTCTCAGCAAGACCTGTTTGGCCCTCCCTCTGCTCTGCTGTTGCTGATATGGAGCTTTGCTATTGGCCCTGTCAATTACCCCTTCCCCTTCCCCACCTCCTATGTCATCTCTCCCCATATCTAAGTGCCCACCCCTTTGCCTTCTCTATGTAAGTGAGGGGTTGATACAATAAAATTGAGTTCCTGATTCGACAAGACTCTGGGTCTGGCATGTTTTTTTTGACCTCCGACACTCACCATCCTGCTCAGCCCCGGACAGACCTGGCTGGACCGGGTTCTCTCCTCTTGCCTGGACACCTTACACCTAAGGTCATGGTGAAGCCCCAGTCTGTGCTGCCACTGAGGCCATATCTGGGCCCATGGCCATGCAGCAGCAAGAGTCTGTATTGATGTCCATGGTCAATATTATCACCAAAGACCACGTGGACATCCCTGATCTAGCATGCCACCTGGAACCATGTTGATGTCCAAGGGCTGAGCAGAGCTAGCCCCACCCCTTGCAGGCTGTAGCAGAGTAGAACCAGACCAAAAGGCAAGAGCTGGGGAGAGCTGGCCCCACGGCTCATCTGCCAGGAGGTGGCATGGACAAGGGAGAGATGGCCCCCCTCACCCCTTGCCACCTATGGCAGGCAGGAGAGCTAGCCCTGGGGTCATGAGGGCCAGAAAGAGGGCCCTGCACTCCCCTGGGCAGTAAAGCTGTGGGAGAGCTGCCCCACCCATTGCCAGCTGCAGCATTGGGTGAGCTTGCCTGGCTGGTGCTGAAGAGCTCACCCTGGTGGTGTGGGTGCAGGAGAGCTGGCAGGCTGGCTCCTACCCAGGAGCAGACTCAGTGTCTTGAGTTGGCCCACCCCAACATCTACTACATCTGTGATCTGCTGGAGTTCCTGAAAGAGCCAGTCCTGCAGACCCAAAGCTAAGGGATCTCCATGACACAGGGCAACAACAGGATGCCCAAGATGATTCCTGGTGAGGAGCCAGAAATTGATAGTGTAGCCTAAGCCGGAGGCCACAAACCAGACCAGTGACTCATTACAATGAACATTCTTCAACATTCCATGATGAGATGAGTTGTTTGTTTGTTTTGGGTGTTTGGTTATTTTATTTTATATATATATGTGTGTGTGTATATGTATATGTGTGTGTGTGTGTGTGTGTGTGTGTATATATATATATATATATATATATATATATATATATTTTTTTTTTTTTTTTTTTTTTTTTGGCCGGGAGGTTGCAACAGCAGAGGGGAAGGAGGAACAGGGAGATGAGTAGGACTGGGGTGTGTGATATGAAATTCACACAAAAAAATCAATAAAAAGGTTTTTTTAGAAAATAAAAAACCTGAGGGTCCTGCTGGGGGGGGGGGCACTGAGCTGAACGGTAGGCTCTGACTCAGCTGACTTCTTTTTTTTTCTTTTATTGGACATTTTCTTTATTTACATTTCAAATGTTATCTTATCCCCTTTCCAGGTCTACCCCGGAAACCACCTATCCCATCCCTTCCTCCCCCTGCCTCTATGAGGGTGCTCCTCCACCCACCCACCCACTCCTGTTTTCCCTCCCTAGCATTCCCCTACACTGGGGCATCTAACAACCGCAGGCCCAAGGGCCTCTCCTCCCACTGATGTCCAACAAGGCCCTCCTCTGCCACATATGTGGCCAGCACCATGAGTCCCTCCATGTGTATTCTTTGGTTGGTGGTCCAGTCTCCGGGAGCTCCAGGGGTCTGGCCAGTTGACACTGTTGCTCCCTCCATGGGGTTGCAAACCCCCTCAGCTCCTTCAGTCCCTTCTCCAACTCCTCCATCAGGGACCTCCTGCTCAGGCCAATGGTTGGCTGCAAGCATCTGCCTCTGTATTTGTCAGGCTCTGGCAGAGCCTCTCAGGAGACAGCTATATCAGGCTCCTGTCAGCAAGCACTTCCCAGCATCCACAATAGTGTCCAGGTTTGGTGCCTGTATATGGGGTGGATCCCCCAGTGGGTGGGGCAGTCTCTGAATGGCCTTTCCTTCAGCCTCTGCTCCACACTTTGTCTCTGTTATCAGCTGACTTCTTAAAGTAAGCAGGGCAATGGGAGTCTCTCTACCTCTTCTCATGCTATGCTGGCTGTTCCTTTCAATCCAAACTGATGGTGACTCTGGCTCCAGGTCTCTCAAAACAGTGCTTCCAACAAATTTCAGGGACCAGAAGGCCATACCAGCTAGTTAATGTCTATACAACGTGATGCCAGGGCGGCTACCCAACATGGGCCAATATGGCTAATGCTAGACCCCTAGGGAGCTATGAGTGAGCACAATATGGCCGAGACAACTTTCCAAGGAACCCAAAGTAATCAGTAATGCAATCTGTTATGTAACTATTCCTGGCAGGATGTTACTTGTGTGTGATTCTATATAAATTGTGGCCTTGAGGTCAGAGGCCTTCAACCTTGACCAACAGATTTGACCTTGTTTGAGGCATTGAAAAAAATCTCAACCTACTGCTTCTGGACCAAAGGTTATGATGTCATATGTTCCTATTACCTTGGGTCAGAATAACTGAAGAAGTAATCCATGGAGTTCATATGAAATCAAAGCTGTTAACCTGAAAATAGTACACCTAGGCGAGATGGTGAAACATCCAAGCTGACTCAAGAATTCCCAGACCCAGAGGTCCCCAATCAGAGATGGAAACTAAGGAGAATCATTCAACCCTTAGTCTCCAGGCTCCCCATTACAGCTTAGACCTATGTGCCTGGTTCAAAAATGGCTCTGCCTTGATGACTAATATTGTGTCTGTTTAGAAGTCAGCCACTTTCAGACACTCGGATAGTAAAACCATCACAGAGGCTGGCACATCCAAGTCTGCACAACATACACAAGTCCAAGCAGTGAGGTTGGCTATACAGCATTCATAATAGAAAGCCACAATGGGCCTTAGACACCTGCTTGCCACAGTGCCACACAGTACAGATGGAGGATGTCACCCAGGTGTTCACCAGCTGCATAGCCAGCCTGCAGAGAGAGCCACCACAGTGTGCAAGTATGTGGTGGTCAGATGGGAGAGAAAGTGAAATGGAACAGCTTGAGCATTGTGAGGAGAGATGGAACTGGAGACTCAAGGTCAGAGAGGAGTCAGTCCATTGTGAGTGGCTGGCCCTGCCACCTGGGGCCATGGTGAGGTCCCAGCTCAAGCTGCTGCTGAGGGCCACGTCTGTGTTCATGGCTACACAGAGGCAGGAGTCAGTGGCTCATATTATCCCTAGAGAACATGAGGATGTCCTGGTCTGGGCAGCCACCAAGGACTACGTGGATGTCCAGGGGCTGTGAAGAACTGGCCCCGCCCCTCACTGGCTGCAGTACTCTAGAGAGCTAGGCCCATCTCTCACCAGCTCCTCAGGAGCACTCAGGAGAGCAGGCCCTGTACCTCACTCAGGCAGCACAGTGGAGCTGGCCCTGGTGGCTGGGTGTGGGTGAGCCAGCTAGAGAGCATGAGTGTGGGAGAGCCAATCCTGCCACTCATCTGCCATAGGGTGGCCCCAGTGTAAAGGTGATGGCCTCTCCCCACTTCTTGCCACCTCTGGCAGTCGGGAGGGCTGCCCAAAGGGTCATGAGTGCAAGAGAGCTAGTCCTGCCCCTCACCAGCTTTAACACTTGGTAGAGCAGGCCAGGTACCTTGTCTAGGCAGCACAGTGGAGCTGGCCTTGGTGGAGGGGGCACAGGTGAGCCGGGTCTAAGGGCAAGAGCAAGAGAGAACTGGCCCCACCACTCATCTAGCTGCATAGATGCCATGAGTCTGAGGGTGATGCCTTTCCCCATATTGCCCCTCGACACTTCGACAACTAGGAGATCTGCCCCCGGGGTCATGAGCAGGGAAAGCGGTTCCTGTCCCTTATCGACTACAGCGCTTGAGAAAGTAGGCCCTGCGACTTGCCAGGGCAGCAAGATGGAACTGGCTCTGAAGGTGCGTGTGATGCAACCAACTTCAGATGAAATATATTTAAGAGGAGGAATTGGGTTTGCTCTTGGGCATATTCGTTTACTGGGAAAACAATAAAGGTCCTAATCCACTGGAAACAGGCACTGGCCTCTGACATTTACTCCAGCTCTTGCTCATTCCCTAATTGGAAGTGTTGCCTTTCTTCATAAACAGGTTCTGGTTCTATCACTTTCCTCGTTCCAGGTGCTCATTTACCCCAGTATCCACCTGTAAAAGCATCAGTATTAGTCTGGGCTTTCTAGAGGAGCAGAACCAATGGAATGAATACACACAGGGGAACTTAATAAGTCAGCATTAAAATATTAATACCAACTAAATCACACCTGAGAAACTAAGAACTCAGGTTGCCAATGGTTCCTTGGGGCTACATGCTGAGTAGTCCCAAAATAGCTGTCTCTTCTCAGTCTCCCCCCCCCCCCATGTCTGTGTGCATGTACATGAGAACTCAAACTCAGAGGTCTCAGTCTGGCACTGGAGAACATTTCTTGGAAAGCATTTCCTGGAGAGCAGCTGGTCCCTAGTTCACAATGATAAGTTGGAAACACTTGGATAACTTGGTTCTGTTATCAACAAAGGAACCAGCACCAGCAACAGAATCAATTCCAAGGCAGAAGAAAGGGAAAGCCAAGGAACCAAAGGTGAGATAATTTTCCTTCTGACATAGTCTTTTAATCTGGGAGGTGCCATCCACAATCACGTGGGTCTTCCCACATCAATCAGGCCCATCAGGATGGTTCTTCAGTAAGATTCTTTACTCAGATGATTCCAATCTGTAGCTGGCTTACATTAAAACCAATTGTAATATCATGAAAGGCTTTAGGCTTCTATTATTACTATTAGAAAGTCATTTGAGCCTATAGGTATCATTTATTAGCTAGTGGTCTTTGGTCGTTGTTTGCTGTCAGTTGCTCTTATTATCTTCATTTGGTTTTAAAGCTAATCTACCGATTTACTGTGAATAACCTAGAATGTCCTTTCATGTTTTTACCCTGTTGGCTGCTTCGGTAGGTGGTTCATATCAAGAAAACTTTCAGTTTCGTTTAGATTTTCTAGGTTTTTAAAGTATGTCCTTAGGATTCTCTGGCTTTCCTAGATGTCTGTTGTTAAGTCCCCCTTTGTCTCTAATTTTGTTAATTTGTATATTCTCTCTCTCTGCTCTTTAGTTAATTTGGCTAGAAGTTTTTCAAAGAACCAACTTTTTGTTTCATTAACTTTTTTCTATTTTTTGTTGTTTCTATTTTATTGATTTGGGTCCTAAGTTTGATTAATTATTGCCATCTATTTAGCTTATGTGCTTTCTTCTTTTTGTTCTAGAGCTTTGAGATAGTAATATGAGATCTTTTCAATATTTTTACATAGGTAGTGCTAGGAATTTGTGCCTTAGAACCGCCTTCAATGTATCTCACAAGTTTAGGAATGTCATGTTTTCATTTTTATTCAATTCTAGTGACTTGTCCAGCTTCTATAAGTTTGTAAGCTTACTGTTGTTTCTGTTGTTTATATTCAGCTTTAATCCATGGTGAACTGGTAGGATACACATTGTTACCCAAGTTTTCTTGTATCTGTTGAGACTTGCTTTGTGCTCAAGTATGTGATCAATTTTGGAGAAAGTTCCATGAGCTGCTCATTGATAACTCTCAATATCAGTAGTCTCAATTCCCCAATTTAAAAAAAAATTACAGACTAACAAAATGGTTTTGAAAACAGAATTCATCCTTCTGATACATTCAAGAAACACATCTTCACATCAAGAATAGATAACATCAAGGATAGATAAGATTCTTTTGTGCTTGGGTGAAATTTTCTATAAATATGTCAGATACATTTGGTTTATGATACCAATTATATCCAGCATTTCTCTGTTTAGTTTTTGTCTGAATGCCCTATTTATTGGTCAGAGTGAAGATATCCAATACCACTTTGTGAGGGTCAATATATGATTTAACCCACAGTAGTGTTTTTTCTGTGAATTTGAGTACCCTTGTGTTTGGTGCATAGATTTTAAGAATTGCAATATTCTTTTGGTCAATTTTTCCTTTGAAGAGTATGCCATGAACTTCCCTATCTATTCTGATTAGACTTGGTTTGAAGTCTATTTTGTAAGATACTAAAATGGGGACACTGCTTGCTTAAGGTCCTTTGCCTGGAATATCTTTTCCATCCTTTGACTTTGAGGTGATATCTATCCTTGATGTTAAGATGTGTTTCTTGGATGCAGCTGGAGAATGAATTCTGCTTTCAAAACCATTTTGGTAGTCTGTTTCTTGTTATTTGGGAATTGATATCATTGATATTGAGAGTTCTCAATGAACAGTGTTTGTTGAGTCCCATTATTTTATTGTATTGATGTGTGTCCCCTCTCCTTCTTCTGATTTTCTGGTCTGATACTATTTTTTTCTTGTGTTTTGTTCAGTTTGGTTAGCTTCTTCAACTTAAATTTTTCCTTTTAGTGCTTTCTGTGGGACTATATTTGTAGACAGATACTGCTTAAAGTTGGTTTTATCATGGAATCTCTCTAGCTTTTTTTTCCCTACATCTGATCAAGTTCCCCCCCCCCCCGCTCCCAACCAGGTCCCTCCCTCTGCCTCCAGCAGAATGAATAGAAATATGCAAACTTGGGGGGGCTGGAGGAGGAGACTCACTAGAAAGTACCAGAGACCTGGAAGGTAAGAGAATCTCAGGACTCAAAGGGAGGGACATTAGATGAAATGCCCAACCGTGGGGAGGGGGAGAGGGAACTTGTAGTTCCACCTCCAGTTAGAAAGACAGGGTATCAAGTGGAGGGATGGGGTTGCCACCCCACAGTCAAAAACTCTGACCCAGAATTGTGCCTGACTAAAAGAACTGCAGGGACAAAAATGGAGAAGAGACTGAGGGAAAGGAAGACCAGCCCAACTTGGGATCCATCTCAAGGGGAGGCTCCAAGGCCTGACACTATTACTGATGCTATGGTGGGCTTATAGACAGGAGCCTAGCATGGCTGCCCTCTGAGAAGCCCAACAACAGCTGACTGAGACAGATGCAGATACACCCAACCAATGGACTGAAGTCAGGGACCCCTGTGGTTGAATTAGGGAAAGACTGGAAGAACTTGAGGAGGAGGGCGACTCCACAGGATGACCAGCAATCTCAACTAACCTGACCCCTGAGATCTCTCATACACTAAGCCACCAACCAGGCAGCATACAGGAGCTGATCTGAGGCCCCCGACACATATACAGCAGAGGACTGCCTGGTCTGACCTCAGTGAGAGAAGAAGTGCCTAACCCTAGAGAGACTTGAGGCTCCAGAGAATGGGGAGGCCTGGTCAGGGCTGGAGGGTGGGGACATCTTCTTGGAGACAGGGGGAAAGATGAATGGGAGGAGGAACCGTGGCAGGGTGGATCTGGAGGGGAATAATGACTGAACTGTAAAATAGTAATAATAACAACAACAACAACAACAAAGACTTACAGAACACCCTATCAAGCCTTTCTGGTTTTGAGAGTCTACACTGAGAAGTCAGGTGTTTTACTAGTAGGTCTGCATTTATATGCTATTTGGGTTTTCCCCTTAAACGTTTTAATATTCTTTGAAAACAAACAAAACATTTGGTGTTTTGATTAAGATGTGTCATAGAGAATTTCTTTTCTGGACTAGTCTATTAGTGTTCTATATGCTTCTTGTAGCTTAATAGGCACCTCCTTCTTTTAGGTTAGGGAATTTTGCTCTTATGACTTTGTTGAAGAGATTTTCTGTCCCTTTAACCTGGGTTTCTTCTCCTTCTTCTATTACTATTATTTGTAGATTTGGTCTTTTCATAGTGTCCCAGGTTTTCTGGATGTTTTTTGCTTGAGGGTTTTTTTTTTTTTAATTCAACATTTTCCTTGACCAAGGTATCTATTTCTTCCATCTTGTCTTCAATGTCTGAGATTCTGTTTTCTATCTTTTCTATTCTTTTGAAGTTTGCCACTTTGGTTCCTATTTGAGTTCTTAAAATTTTCATTTCCAGATTTTCCTCACTTTGGGTTTTATTTATTGATTCTATTTCTACTTTCAAGTCTTGAACTGTTTTCTTTATTTTGTTCCATTGTCTGTGTTTTCATAGGTTTCATTAGCAGATTTGTTCATTTTCTCTTTAAAGACCTCTAACATATTCAAAAAGGCTATTTTGAAGTCCTTGTCTGTGTTTCAACCACATTGCATTTGTCAGGACCTACTGTATGTGGTAGGGTTGCTGGGCTCTAGTAGAGACATATTGTCCTCGATGTTATTGGTTGATTTATGCTGATATCTAGGCATCTGAGTTTTGGGTAATTGTAATTCTAGGTGCTACTATCTGGTCTTGTCTCTGTTGGGTGGGTACTTTGCTCCTTTGTTCCTGTTAACCTGCTTGGTTCTTAGGACAGTGTGGTGGTTGTGGGTTGGAATGCTTCTGAGGTCCTAATGGACCACTGGGAGTGTTCCAGTTAGACTGTGTTTCTTAGTATTAGGAACTGGGCTTAATGTTGTACAATGGGCTTGGGGGTAGGAGCAGAGGTCCACAGGAGGAAGGAAATCAGGTTGTGCCACTATGATCTGCTTAGTCTCCTGGAAATGGAGGCCAAGAGAGATAGTCAGCTGATAGTCTGCCACAGAGATGGGAATAAGTCTGGGGCATTAGATTTGGAGTAAAGGAGGGAGAGTGACGATATGAAGATCACCTACTTGCTCCCCTGGCCTGTTGGCTCTTCTGGCCTGTGTGGCCCATAGTTTCCCAGGGAATGCCTGAGGCAGGTAGAGGCTGAGCTGGAAAGATGGTGTGGTGAGAAAGGCTGTAGGCGATCTAGAGATGGGGGCAGAGAGGAAGGGGAGGCTGCAGTGGGTGGTCTGTCCAGAGCTCTGGATCCGGAAGGGGATTAGATTTGGGAGAGAGGAGAGAGAGTGAAGATCTAAAGATCACATTGTTGAACAATATAACTACATCAAGGTTTAAAATAATTATCAAAAGAAATAAAGTAATTGTGTATATTTTAATCCAAATAAAGACAAGTAAACATGAGAATAGCAACATATACATTAAGAATAGCAAATTCCATATATGTATGTATGTATGCAAATTTTCTATGAGTAAGGCTTGTACTGGCTGGTTTTGTGTATCAACTTGAAACAAGCTGGAGTTATCACAGAGAAAGGAGTTTCAGTTGAGAAAATGCCTCCATGAGATCCAGGTGTAAGGCATTTTCTCAATTAGTGATCAAGGGGGCAGGGCCCCTTGTGGGTGGTACCATCTGTGGGCTAATAGTCTTGGGCTGTATAAGAAGGCCAGCTGAGCAAGCCAGGGGGAGTAAGCCAGTAAGCAGCATCCCTCCGTGGCCTCTGCATCAGCTCCTGCTTCCTGACCTGCTTGAGTTCCAGTCCTGACTTCTTCCTTTGTTGATGAACAGCAGCATGGAAGTGTAAGCTGAATAAACCCTTTCCTCCTCAACTTGCTTCTTGGTCATGGTGTTTGTGCAGGAACAGAAACCCTGACTAAGACCAGGCTATTAGAGAACTATTAAATACATGAATATTAAAATTGTATAGAAATGCCGGGCAGTGGTGGCGCACGCCTTTAATCCCAGCACTTGGGAGGCAGAGGCAGGTGGATTTCTGAGTTCGAGGCCAGCCTGGTCTACAGAGTGAGTTCCAGGACAGCCAGGGCTACACAGAGAAACCCTGTCTCAAAAAAGCCAAAAAAAAAAAAAAAAAAAAAAAAAAATTGTATAGAAACAATGTTCTTAGAACCTTCCCCCCTTATGTTCAGCCTCATTTTCTCATTATGTATTATGTTAACGAAGGTCTGAACATTTCCTATTGCCTTACAAGGTTAAGTGAAAAACTACTTCCTAGTTGGAGATTTTAGCGTGAGTTACTTGTGGGTGTTCCTGCCCTCCAGTGGTATCTGCCGTCTTATCTTCAGTGCAGCTGCCAGCCTCAGAATGGGAGGCTCCCTCCTCTGTGTCAACGCTGGGACTACTCTTACATGAGCACCATGCAATGATGGTGCACTGCACAGCAGCGTCTGCTGTGTTCCCCACAATGGGTGCTTCTTCTGTCTGTACCCCTACATCACATCTCCCAGCTTGAAGCATGCAGTTACCAATGCTTTTGTTTTGTGATGTGTGCTCTGAATTGCACTGAGACTCTGGAAATGTATCAGTATTATTTTTCTCTGAGGACTGGTGAAGTTTATGATTCTGTTTATGAAGGCTGGCATTGTCTTTCACAGTTATGTCACCTAAATTGTCTTCCATCTTTTCTAGACCACAACGATCAATTGTTTCTGTGGCTTTCTTGTCTGAGTCGTCAATTTGCTGCTGTATCTGATCTTCATCTTCAGATATCTAAAAGAAATTTTAAAAATCTATGGTAAATTAAAAACTGGCCATTTCAAATCAGTCTTTAAATTCAGTCTAGGAAACTTTTGAAAACTGAAGAGAGGTTGATAGGTTACAAATCAAAGCAGATATAACATCAAAGATTAGTCAAAGGTTCTCCCATGGCTCCCAGAACCTTGTGGGGTTTTAAACAGCAATAATAACAAGAGTCACTGGAATAAAAGTGAAAAAGAGAAGAGCTGTCATGTTCTCTCCTCAGACTGTACCCTAGGCTTTATTACCTCACTCTTCAACTACTTAAAAAGGGCAGAGATGTCACGTGTTGCCAGGGAGCTTCGAATAAGTGTAACCTTATTCACTCAGTGGCTCCTTAAGTGAAATATTTCAGTTATATAACTGTTATTATATCCATCCCACATAAGACACAATACCTCAAGGAGAAAATGAAGGTGTCAGTTAACTGGAAAGTAGGTGGTTTCAATAGATACTGTACCTGTTATGTAAAGGGACAAACTTTGTTGACTTTCACTTCTCAACTTTATAAGTAATTTATGAAAGTTAATGAAACTACCATATGGTTATTGTAATTAAAATGGTTTGTGTGTTGTAATTATAGTTCAGTAGAAGAGTGCTTGCCAAGAATGTGTGAAGCTAGTATCTCAGTCACCCCCATGGTGAAGAAAAATAAAATACATATTGACTATTCAAGCTGGAAAGTGGAGAGACAACATTTGAATGATGAAAAACTAAAATGAGATCTAGAGTTTAGCTGACTGACACTGGGCAGCAAAAGTAGCCCAAGAAATGCACTGGGTTGGCTGAGTACAAACTGCAGAGAGCAAGTCCCAGGCATCTCATGCATTCAACATGAGTGTCATCTGCGCTCACGGGGAAGAAGACCACTGCTGCACTCTTAGACATAATCACATAGATAAAAATGAAATTCATCAAATAATCACACACCTGAAAAATGAAAAAAAAAAAGCATTATGAAGAATAAGCATGAATCACTTAGAATAAGCATGAATCACTTGGTAAACATTGAGGCGTCACTTAGACTGTGGAGCCACTGAAGAATGCACTGCAAAATGAGAAGTGAGACCTCAGAAGCACAGTTTATACAAGAATGCATTAAAGCCATCAGTGTGAAATGGCAAAGAAAACAGGCCATGCACTGCATGCCCCAGGTGTAGGGACGGACTGTACCAATAGGGTTCCATTTGCTCAGGAATTTGGGCCAACACTGTGAACTGGGATCTCATAAAACCAAAGCAAAGAAGAAACTGGCGAACCAGTGTGTGTAGATCAGGCTAAGGAAGGGAGAATACTAAATGCCATCCAAAGGCAGTTCTCACAGAGTCGGGAGATGCTGCACAACAGTTAGATGGGTTAGTAAAACAGGAAGCTACTAAGTGAGCGGAACATGACTGAATTGGTGTTCTCAAAAAGTCATGGTCTTTGCTACTCAGAGAGGAAGTTGGGGCAAAAACAAAATACTAAAATCTTTTGAAAAGCAAGCTTAACAATTCAAGGACAAACGGTGGAAACGTAGAGTAGGAGAAGCCCTGGTGGGAGAGGCTGAGAAATAGGAAGATTTAGGTGAAGTGAATCTAGGCTTCGGAAATGAACACCTGGGTACACTAAAAGGGTGTCGACAGATATGGGAAATACCAAAAAGCTTAAAAGAGAAATCAGTTTGAAATATGAAAGAGTAGAGATTCTCTTAACTACGAAAGAGATGGCCGATAGAACACTTAAATAAAGATCAGAGCTAAAGCCATAATGCTTCGCAACTGCCATTTCTAAGATGTGTGACATCGTTGCAGCTGTAGAACCCGGGATAGCAGAAGAGTCCTATACAAGACCCTAGCTATTACCTTGTCACGTAGGAATCGTTGTAAACTGGAGGCTGAAAAGTTTGCATGTTGGTTAGTTAGTTAACTTGACACAAACTAGAGTCATCTGGGAAGAGGAAATATTAATTAAGAAAACGTCTCCATCAGATTGCTTGTTGGCAACTTCTGTACAGTTTTTTCTTGATTAATGATGGATGCGGCTGGCAGAGGGGGAGGAGCAGCACACTGTGGGCGGGACCACCCCTGGACAGAGGTCCTGGGTTGTATAAGAAAGCAGGCTGAGCAGGCCATGCAGAGCAAACCTGTAAGTAGCACTCCTCCATGGTTCCTACCTACCCTCACTTCCCTCAGAGATCAACTAGGATCAGGACATTTAAGCCAAACAACCACTGTCTTCTAACTTGCTTTTGGAATGCTGCTTGTCAACGTGAGAGAATGGACCTAGGCCAGTCGGGCGGTGCAGAAGTCACTGGTGTCCTTAGCAAACCATCTCTACGATGCACCAGAGGCCAGAGGCGGGAGAAAGGACATGGAGTGAAGAGAGATTTTCATTCAAACCCAGTTTATCAGAAGTGTGACAAATTCCACTCAGATGACATGCCGCTCTATTAAGATTTCAGTCTTTGACAACACTGAGTAGTTTACCTCATTTTATAAGCCTCAAAATTATGTTCTTAATGTTTATTTGGTTATTCTATATTTCAAATTATTAAAAATTCTTAAAAAACATAAATGATATATTATGTTTATCTGTATACATTTATATGATAGATTATGTACATACATACACAAGTATGTGTATAAATATCTTGATAAGAAACTTTTATAAAATGTATTCACTTTGTAAATGTAAATCACTGATACTTGGTCAAATAGTTGATTTTACTTTATTGTTTACATTTTTCTAACATTACATTTTAAAATTTCCTAATTTTTTTAACTTTGAAAGTAACTTTTGTTTGTGTAATTTTTATTTCTACTGTTGGCTCAACTCCTCTTAAAGTAAAAGGAGACAAAACTGATGTGAAATTAATACAGCAGACATTGATAAGACAAAAAGGAGTGACTTACCAAGTCAGAACTGGGGCTGAACGTGCTCTCGGTTGGCTGAGGAGAGTAGCTGGCAGACTGGCTGCTCTGCGAAGACTCCAGGCCTGAAAAAAAGGTTTGTTCATGAAGGCAGGGTCCCTCGGACTCCAGAGAGGGAAGGGACCTACGTGTCACCAAGTTAGCAGCCAGCACTGGCAAATGTGCCAAGCTTCCTCATACGTTTGGTGTTTAAACCTTGTTTTGCTAGCAGGATAAATAGATGCTTTATCTTTAAAAGATTTGTATCTACCAGTAAAATAAATTACAAGATGACATAAAATAAGAATAGAGAAAATAGGATTTCTTTTCAATATATGAACCATTTTTAAGAACAAATATCTTAAAGTGTGACCCAGCAGGAGCCAACCTTATGAAGCCTGAGGCATCAGACATCTGCTTGTCTAGGGAACAGACATCTCGGTGGAGTCAGAACTCTGTTCAGTGCCTCCTAGCATGTAATTATCTGCTTAGTCAATTACTTTTCAATTCCAAGCAAAGTTTAGGCTGATCTGGGACATGTCATGTCTTCCTACCACACAGAAACAGCAGAACAACAGCAGCTTCCAGTACCTTGTGCCTTTGTTTATAGAAATGGGTTTTTAACAAGAAAAGCAAGAAGAAATGAAAACTAAGCAGGAATGCATAAAGAAACAGTAGCCCTCATTCATTGCAACTAACCAGGAGTCCTGGCTACTCATGTCCTGTCAGGACTGACACTCTGTAATAGAAACTGATCTCCGTTAGCTGTGAGGGACAGAACATAGCTGTACTCTAACATGTGCATACACATGTACAAAATATGGTGCATGTCTCTGAATTTCAGGAGCAAGGGAAGTGCACGTTTCTAGTACAAGCTGATGCTGGAATGTCCTCAGGTTGCTGCATCTGTTCTTGCAGCCAACTTCCCCCTGAAGAGCCAATGGAAGACAACTCAGCAGAACTCACACAAGATAAATGAAGTTCACAGGCAAACTCGGCAGATTAGGAACAGGTTAGGCAGAGCTGTGTTTCTTGTGCCTTCTCTTGTGGTCTTCTCCTTTGGTTTGTTTGTTTGTCCTACTCTGATGTGTTAGTTTTTATTTTATGTTTTATATTTTATTTCACTATATTATATTATCTTTAGAAGCCTGTTTTCTAATGAGAGATAGAAAAGGAAGGATCTGGACGGGAGGAGGATGTGGGGAGGGCCTGGGACAAATAGAGAACAGAGAAATCGGGATTAGGTATGTAAGAAAAAAATATCTATTTCTAAAAAGGGGGGATTAAGTTCTTTGAAAACAACAAAAAAGTGTCTGATAATACCATAAGGAAACCATTAGATTTTTATGATGATTTAAAGGGTTCTTTTGAGTTTTGGTTTTGGTTTGTTTTTTTAGAGATAGGGTCATGACATAGTGCTGGCTGTTTTAGAACTCACTATGTAAATCAGGCTGAACCGAACTCAGAGATCCTTCTCCCTCTGCCTCCTGAGATTAAAGACATGCACCACCATGCCTGGCTTCATTTTCATGATAGTTTAAAAGTAAGTAAATTAATAAAAATATTAAAACTTCACCAAGATTTCTAAGTATCCTAGCAGAATCAGATAACCAGAGAGCTGTTCTAGGACCAAAGACCTAAGACATGCCTACTAGTTATAAAACTTTTATGAACAAAAAGTCAGTCAAATATGAAGCATTGGCATATAAAAGCTTATAAACAATTAGTATGCAAGATATATAAAAGGCACACAGGGCATGATGGATGTAGCCAGATGTAGACTATAACAGACACATTCCTTAATGAAAACCACACATCTTAAGAGCAGCTCTGGCCAGTGTGGCATGTTCTCCAGCAACTGGTCTCCAGCTGCTGAGAGGCTGAGGCAGAGTGACAGTTGTATGTGATCATGAAGTACAAGAGAGAAACTGGGCAAAGCATGAAACTCTGCTGACCAGTTAACCTAATTAGTAACTAGAAAAGCAAAGAGTTAATACTAGCATGGGTTAGGTTTACATAATGATAACAGATTGGCACAGTGCAGGTAAGTAAGTAAGTGACTCCTAGTGCCCATGGAAGGTAAACTAGACACTGAGGTTCTGGAAAATGATTTTGAATTACCTAAAAAAGGTAACAAATGTACACCATGTGGAAGGTGGTTCTATTCCTAGAAATATACCCAAGAAGAATTTTTTAGGTGTGTCCAGAAATATCAAGAATGCTCAGAATAGTCAAGGACACAATATTGACAACACAAGAGTCCAGCGCCAGAAGATGCATAAGTCAAGTAGGGCGTGCAAATGCACAGAATGCTGGATGGCAGAAAAAACCCTAATCTGTGAAAGCCACAAATAATAAATACACTGGATGGACCTCAAAATATAATACCTGCTGAAAAAGGAAAGCTGGGGGAAAAGTAGGTAGTAGTGACCTCTAGGGACCATAGTAGGAAATGCAACAGGCCACATTTTCTAAAGTACAGTTCATCTCAAACTACAGCTGAGTAAAAAACTGTGAAATTGTAAATTTACATTATATATGTTCATTGTTGACTATTTTATGAAAGAAAAAGAAAATTTAATGAATTCTATTTTAGAATATCTATGAAATACATACTGGTAAAATCTTTAAAATGATTACATTTTAATTTCTATTTTTTTCTTTTCTAAAATAGTAAACTTAACACAGAGTTACACTCACAGATTTTCTCAGTAGACATTGGCCTCCCTTTTAAAGGACACATTTCTCTTCTTTCTATTGAGATCTAGAGAAAAGAATAAAAAATTTAAAAACCCAAAGTACTGATAATAGTGTTCGTTTATATCTACACCATCAGTCCATTTATACCACTTTTGCTTTGTATTACTTTCATTCAATAAAGACAATGTCACAAAGAAAAAAACCTTTCCAACTAAAGTTAAATTCCATTTGGCTTAGAAACATCAAGAACAGAGTAAACATTTGCTAAGAAATACAGTACTACCAAAATGCTGCAGTCTGTCATGGTGCATGTAGTTTAAAATAAATGGAAGACACTCAAGTACTTGAGAATTTAGTCTGCTATACTTTTTCTGGCTTTGTTTTGTTTTTGTTTGTTTGTTTTGTTTTTTAGGATGGCTATCAGTTACTACTTTTCCTTTTAAAGATATAGTCAAAGCTTAGAATTGTAAGTCACCTACAGAACACACAACTGGCTGTAAATCTACTACTTTCTAAGTAATTAGTGATTTTTTGTTTCCGTTCTCTTTTTTTAAAAAACCAGGTGTTTCTTAATTTCTAGGAAGTTAACAAGGTTAAACAATTGGGCTTATTTTGTTGTTCTGCTCTGGATTTTTATAAAATCTGATAGAGAATATGGCTACAGATGTGTCTGCTGAGAGTCTATGGTGTCCTTCATAGCTGAAAGACTACATGACAGTTTGCATGGACTGAAAGGAACACTTCCTTTTGGTGGGACACAGTGAAGGAGATATTGTCTAGCTGTCTCCCTTTCCTCTTGGACATAAAGCCAGTCCCTAAGCTTAGTCCCTGGCTCCAATTTCTGTCTGCGTTACTTTTATGTTGCTGGAAGAAAGCACCATGCCATGGGAACTTAGAAGGGAAAGTGTTTAATCTGGAGGTGTGTGGCTTCAGAGGGTTAAACTTCAGACTGGGCCCAGACATGGCAACATTGATAGCTAAGGCTTCCGTTTGGATTCAGAAGACAGACGGACGGGGGAAGAATGAGAGACTGGGAATCATGTGAGTGCTTTTGAAACCCAAAGCCCACTTCCAGTTACATACTCCCTCCCATGAGGCCACACTTCCTCATCCTGCCCAAAGAGGCCCATCCACTGGGGACCAAATACTCAATACAGGAACCCATGGAGGCCATCTGAAGAGAGGGGGCTGCGTTGCTCTGCAGGAGGAGGGCGCTTCCCTCAGCCTGAGCAGCATCCCTCTATACCCACTGAGATGGCAAGTGCTGCCTCTTACTTCTCTTTTCAGAGAGAGCGCTGTCCTTGCAAAGGCAAGGACACGTTGTGTATGGTCTCTATCGGTCTATATTAAGCACACACATAACCAACGGCTTTTATTCTTAATCTTTGTATCTATGAACTAAAAATGTATAGGGCTTTTTCTTTTTTACTCTGACAGCCCTTCACAATTTATATGATAATTTCAAAACACCTCTCATTCCTTACATTTTATTTAGGAGTGTGACTTCATTTATTTATTTTCTACCTTAATCAGGTGTCCTAGTGTGGCGGAGGAAACAGAAAAATGAGGAGGAAGAAGGGAGCTCAGTATAGGAGGAGACAGAGGGACAAGGGACAAATAACATGGAGGTGGTTTGTTGTTGAAAGCCTCCAGAAACCACATTCTTACCTAAAACTATGCACAATACATGTGAATATACGTGTATAATATATGTATGTTATAGATGTTATCAGAGCTTTTGTATTTGAAGAATCTCTTCTGTTTACAGCTCAGTTTAGAGGGTGTGTCTATATTATTTGTACTGGGGAAATGTGGGTTCTTTAAAATCAGCATAGCACCCAGCACTAATGAGCACATGCTGGAAGTGGAGAGCACCACTCCTCACAGCTTCCTGCTATGTCACTCAGTCTCCTCTTCTGCCCTGCTGAAACACTATGGCTTCTCTGGAAGCTCTCAACTAATTTTTCCTCTAAACATTTTCTCCTGAGAACTGTATACATGGATGTATCTAACAAAGAACAATGTATTAACGATTCACAGCATCTGCTGGCCTACAGCCTGTGAATGCAAATGCCTAAAATACATAGACCATGGATCTCACACTCCACATGTCAACCTTATTATTCAGAAATCTGCTCCTCCCTGGGTCAGAGATCTAGGAGGCACTAGCAAACAAACAGAACAAAACAGCTTGGAGATCATAACTTATATAATAGCATGGTTATGTCTATAAATATTTACACACACACACACACACACACACACACACACACACACACACACACACACACACACACACACTACCTCAGAGACCCAGCCCTTTCCATCTTGTGGCTCCAGGATTGCTTAGGGACATCACTGCCGTCCAGTCATCAGTAAAGAGAGAATATAGAAAAGTAACTCCTCACAAGCCTTAGACCAGAGCGACGCATGTGGCCTTTGGTAACTTGTTACCCTTCTGGCCACAGAGTAAGCTAAGCGTGGCTAGGAAGCCACTCCCCAGCAGCAGCCCTGTACACACGGAGAGTGAATAGCACCTTGAGGAGGAAAGGGCTTATTTGGCTCATGCTTCCGTCTCAGTGTTCATCATCAAATGAAGTCAGGACAGGAACTCAAGCAGGGCAGAAACTTGTGGAGCTGATGCAGAGGCCAAGGAGGGGTGCTGCTTGCTGGCCTGCTCCTCATGGCTTGCTCAGCGTGCTTTCATATAGACCCCAGGACCCCCAGTACAGGGGTGCTCTCACCCACAGTGGGCTGGGACCTCCCCCATCAATCACGAATTAAGAAAATACCCCACAGCTGGAGCTTATGGGGGTATCTTCTCAATTGAGTCTCCCTCCTTTCAGACGACTCTATCCTGTGTCAATGATGTAAAACTAGCCAGCACGCTTATTAAGGAAAAACTGTAACAGTTAAGACTATCATGTCAAGTAAGACAGCGGTTCAGTTCCTGACTCATTTGTACTCACCAAGAGAGTTCTGAAACCAAAAGCATTTTTTCCCTTCAACAAAACCTTACAGTGCACTGGAAACTATTTTTAAATGTGTCTAGATTAATTTGTCTCACATAAATAACATATTTTCTAAGTCACAACATTTTTAGTTTAACAGGATATGAGTGTACATAAAAATAAACTTATGAATAAACACTATCTTAAATCAAGGTAAGCTATATACTAAAATATGGCATCACACACTCAATTAATTGAAAAAACAACATGACAGTGAGCTTTACCTCATTCTGGTCAAAATCACATGACTGTTTACGATGTAATTCTTCCAAAGGAATATCAACCCTAGGGATTATTAAAAACAAGTATTAAAGCATATTTCTTCTGACAGTTATTATTCTAAATGATTGTTTCAAAACCAGATCTCAAATCATAATTATATGAGAAACTTCTTTAAAATATGAATTGAAATGTATTATGCCAAACTGACTGTTTATTTTAATGTGTGGGCTAAACATCTATATTTTCTATATGTGTGCATATTTGTGTGTGTGTGTGTGTGTGTGTGTGTGTGTGTGTACACACATGTGGTTGCCAGAGTTCAACCTCAGGTGTTGCTCCTCAGGAGACATCAACCTTGTTTTTTGAGACATGGTTTCTCAGGGTCCTGAGGTTTGGTCAGTAGGAAAGGCTAGCTGGCAGTAGGACCCAACGATCCTCCTGTTCTCCCGTATTGCAGTGCTGGGATTACCAGTGTGCACCAATGAATCTAGCTCTTCTACATAATGCTGGGATCAAACACAGGTCCTGGTGCTTGTGTGCCAAATCACAGAGTCAAATCCGCAGCCCTGAAACATCTGTACCGTGACGTAATCGCTCCAGATGATTTAGAGCCACACTTAAGATTGAGAATCGGGTTCTTTCTTATTTTATTTTCTTCCTTCCTTCCTTCCTTCCTTCCTTCCTTCCTTCCTTCCTTCCTTCCTTCCTTCCTTCCTTTCTTTTTTGTTCTCTTGAAACACAGTGCCATGCATCCTAAGTCACTTTGTTAAAGCTGAATTGAAAACCAAGGCCTAAGAAAATTTTTTACTCATAAACTTCCATATAACTGAAGAACAAATAATTTCATTTCTCAATAAATGGCAACTCCATAGAATGATATATATGAATTCTTCTTATCAATAGATACTATAAAGATCTCCATAAGACATTTCTCTCATAATAAAAATTTCAATTAATAAATTTCAAATCATAAAGATCTGGCTAAATTATGATTAAGAAAAATAGAACTATTCAGTAACTAATAGCTAAAGTAACACTTCCTTTCATTATCTATAATTGTAGATAATTTTTAGAAAAGCCAGCAAGGCAGCCTCGGAACTCAAAGGAATAAACCATGGCTTAAGAAATAATGGATCCAATTAAAGATCTAAGCTACAAACTCCTTTTTACACCAGCAGCAGCGGTAAGAGGCTAAGCCTGGTGAATGCATAACTGTTCTCATGTAACAACCCACACCAGGGATGAGATCCAGGGACGCAGCCCTCACCACACTGCTCTGTCGCACACGGAGGATGTGGGACACACACTGCCACAGACGGGAGTATTCCTGCTTATGCCACCTCACTGGATTCTCGTTCCCCCTGATTCTGTTCCTGTGGGGACTGTAAAGCAAGACAATCTACTGTTTGTGCCAATGAGCATTGCACACATGTGACACTGCTGTTTCTGTTCATGGATAAATTGATATTTAGACTATATGTCGTGGATATGCAACACTAAATGGTGAAGTAACAAGGTATTTGGGGGCTGGAAATGTGAACGCTGTATATTTAAGGAGTTGTTAGTACTCATTGTTAAAGAAAATAGTAAGGAGTCTTTGAGACCACTTTGCTCACCCTCCTACAAAAATATTACCATCTCACGTTCTATTTGTTAATCTGAACACATGTGTTCGACTAGATCTTAATTTACACCTCTTACGTTTAAGTATAAACTCACATAGTGCACTTTGGGTGGCCCCGGGCATTTCTATGCAGTGCTTTAAACTGGTTATCACTTTCACTTTTTCCTTCAAAAAATAAAAGCATATACTGAATTAAGTTTAGTATAAATTTACCGATATAAATTTAGCATATTATTTTCATTTTTAACTCAAAGCATATTAAAAGGATACACAGAGGGAAATTGGTGGCCCATGATGTAATGCAATAAAACACACTAATTGTGGCTTCAGGTACTGCCATTCATCCCTTGGTATTCAATAGGAACTGGGACCAAAACCTTCCCCTCTACCCATTACACCACAGACACCAAAATCCAACCATACACACCAGTGCCTTGCACAAACTGGCTCAATCTGTTCATATAATGCATATAACCTCATAGTCTTTATGTTACCCCCAAATGACTTAGAATATATAGTACAGTATGAGTGCTCCTTAAAAAGTACTTCTTTGTGTGTATGTTCACATGTGTTGCATGTGGATGGCGGTCAGAGGAAAACAGTCAGGAGTTGATTCTCTTCTTCCGCCATGGGTTCCAGGATTAAACTCAGGTCAACACAAAGCCATCTGGCCAACTCCAAAAGATCTTACTAAATAGTGACAGTCTACTGATTAGGGGATATGGTAAGAAAAGTCTGTATGTGTTCGGTAAAGACATCTTTTATCGTTTTAGTCTACATAGTCAGCTGAAGCTGAAGAGAGAGACTATTTGGATATATGTGTTTAAATAGGTGAAACACTGTAATGTATGAATGTATAAATACACATTTATAGAGAGAAAACCTGAATGTACACCAACCTTTTCTTCCACAGCTGATGGAGTAACAACCTTTCTCAGAAGCCCTTCTAAACTCATTTATTCCATTGCTATTGTGCTCCCTCTGGCAGGGCCTGTCGGACTGACATGTTTCTATGTGACTTGTATTAAAAGGAAGATTGGGAGGAGCTGCGTGTGGAACTGGAAAATTCCCATGAGTGAACCCACTGGTGGCCTGGCTTTCATCAGAACACACGACACGGGTGTCACTCAGGCTGTCATAACCACACTTATTAAAGGTTGCTCTTCTCCCAGGCTGATCTCTGCTTAATAAACTGATCATGCTGTGACTACCAAAAGAGTTATGACTGTCTGGAAGATGTCTCTGAGTTGGGCTGATCACGTCTTCAAGAAAATTATAGAATTCTTCTCCATTGTTTGCACAAATCTGTTGCACTGATGTTTTTTCCATGGCAAAGTCTGGCTGTCTTCTTTCATACAGACTTCTGCAATCTTCACCCATAATCACAGATCTCTTAGTAACGAAATCACCAGTTTGTGAACTTTGGAATAAATAAAAACATATTTAGCAGGAAAGGTTTGATCATTTTCATTTAGAAACACTTAAATTTAAACACTAACTTAAATTTAAAACTTTGGAGAACATGTTGAACAATGGTGAGAATTTTCCTAAATTACATTTTAAACTTAATATTTAAGCAAATTATACTGCTCTGGATGGAAATGTATCTAATATAGTCTTCTAATAATAGGTATGAAAATACTTTATACATGGTTCTATATTTCAATGTGAAATTTAGTACATAGTTTTCGTTATTGTTATATTAGTGTCTCATTCAGGGTTTCTATTCCTGCACAAACATCATGACCAAGAAGCAAGTTGGGGAGGAAAGGGTTTATTCAGCTTACACTTCCACATTGCTGTTCATCACTAAAGGAAGTCAGGACTGGAACTCAAGCAGGGCAGGAAGCAGGAGCTGATGCAGAGGCCATGGTGAGATTACTTACTGGCTTGCTTCCCCTGGCTTGCTCAGCTGGCTTTCTTATAGAACCCAAGACTACCAGCCCAGGGATGGCACCGCTCACAATGGGCTGGGCCCTCCCCCCTTGATCACTAATTGAGAAAATGCCTTACAGCTGGGTCTCATGGAGGCATTTCTTCAACTGAGGCTCCTTTCTCTGTGATAACTTCAGCTTGTGTCTAGTTGTCACATAAAACCAGCCAGTGCAATTAGCAAAGCATGACACCCAATAGTCTGTCTTCTACATACAGTCTGCAAATGACCTAGTGTGCCACTGTGTGCCACTGCTGTCTAGTCAAACGGAGAGAGATTTTTGAAGACTGGGGGGAGGGAAAGCTCTATGTAAAAACAGCTTTAAGGAGTTATAAAAACATTATCAAAGATATTTTCCAATTTAATAATTGAAATAGTTACAGAGTTCTCCATGAAGAAAAACAGAGATGAAAATATTTATTTGAAAGATAAGGTAACCCAGATGAAAACTAGTTAGGTGAACTGAGTAGCCTATAAGCTCGTTCCCTGACAAAAATGGAAACTCTGGGTTAAGTCTAACTTGTGCGTAAGAATCAAGGCTGATGGAAAATATTAACAACAAAAATCTCTTTTGTTTTATTGCTAGTGACTATACTCACTTGAGATTGGACTATCTCAGAGACTGGATGTATAAAGAATCTTTTGAAAGAAACACAAGAAATTTTTAATATTCATTTTACTTTTAATTATGTATATTTCTGTATGTATATGGGGCGGGAATTGCAACTAGGTACAGGTGCCCACAGAACCCTACAGGGTTAAGTTCCTTGGCTGGAGATACGGCTGGGTTTTAGTTCTGCTGTGGGCACTAGGAACCAAACCAGCATCTCCTGTAAAAGCAGTGTGTGCTCTTACGTGCTGAACTGTTTCTTCAGCCTTAAAATTTTGATTTCTAATTTGAGTTCAACTTACTTAATATTTAAATAGAAATACTATGTTTCAGGAATTAGGTCATGGGATAGAGAGAGAACCTAGGTTGGGATTGAATTAAGCAGAAAATTTATGGTTTTGTTCATAAATGTTCATCGATTCTCTGTAACTTCTCAATAAATATCTAATTAGTATTTTATACTAAGAGACACAATCCAATGTAATAATACACACCACTAAAGCCAGAAAAAATTTCCATCCTTATAAATGTGGCAAATAGCCAAAAAACATGGCATAACTTATAAAGCACACTGTGTAAGGAAATCATATTTTACAGCTGATTTTCAGCATTATAACAGAGGAATCAGTAAGAAATGTATAAAACAGAGTTACCACCAAGAGATCTCTAATACAGTAAAGAAAGTAAGGGAAGATTAAAAATCACAGAAGTGTAACCTACAGCCATAGGTTAATATAATGAACAAAGAGTCTTCCCCTGTAAGAAAACCAGTCAGTGGCGTCACCTCACACCAGGCACCTCTTCAGCACGCCTCTCTGGGAACGTGGACACCACATGCAGAAGACAAAAGCTGTGCTGCGGTTTCTCACTCCCTACAAAACTCTGCTCACAATGGAGCAAAGATCAAGGAAGTGGAACACACTGCCACAAAAGCACAGCGAACAGTGACAAGTGGTCTGTAGAGACGAAACCAGCCAGAGTGGGGAGACAGCCTATATTTGCCCATTATTGATCTATCAAAAACCCCTCCTCCAAGCCCAAATAATCAAACTTTAAAATAAGAAAAACTGAGTTATAAAGATGGCCCCGAGGCCTGTGTTTGGTTTCTGTCACTTACATGGTGCTCACAGCCATCTATAGCTCTAGTCCCAAGAAATCCAATACCCTCTTCATGCCTCCTTAGGCACCAGGCACACATGTAGCACACAGATGTACGTGCAGGCACAACACCCATACACACCAGATGAAATGATTTTTAAAAACTGGATTAATGAACAAATGATTTAGATGGATGTTTCTCAAACACAGAAACATGACCAAATATATGAGAACTAATACTCAGCATGATTAGCCCTCAGGGAATGCAAAGTGAAGTCCGGATGAGATACCATCCCATGCAGTTATAATGCTCCTTTTTAAAAAGAAAATACAAACAACAACAACAACTAAATAACCAATGCTGATCGGGAGATGAACAGGACTTCTTCCACGTGTGTGGAAATACAAACTAAAAATTGGATCACCATTATAAAGAAGAGCAGTGAAGGGCCCTAAAAACTGAAAGCGTAGCAGATGGTCTGGCTCACTCTCTCCTGGGCATCTCTCCAAAGGAAATGAAACTGGCACGCCAGCCATGTAACTGCAGAGCCAAACATATTATAGAACTATTCACAACAGCTAAGACACAGAATTAGTCTGTATGCCCATCAGCAGGTGAATGGTTTACAAACGCAGAATGTGTTCATAGAGTAGTATTTGGCACAGGCACGCACGCGCACGCGCGCACACACACACACACACACACACACACACACACACACACACACACACACTGAAATCCAGTTGGATATATCAAAATGGTTCAAACTAGAGAACACTATAGTAAATGACAGACACGGGACGGGGACAGATACTCTTTCTCGTGTGCAGATGCTGTGAGATTATGCCTTAGAGTAGTGGTGACTAACGCTGGGGAGGGTGTGGGCTGCCCTGAGCAGCAGTGGAGAGGCTGAGCCTGACAGCCCACACAGTACTCACAGATTGAACTAGCACCCGGGGGTCCTAGTATGCATGGCATGTGAGGGTTTAAAGGGCAAGTTTAAGCTAACTAAAGGATGTGTCTCATTAGGATGGCCTTTTCCTAGAATACTGTTTACAGCCTTAGCTAGAGGTATCCGTGCCCCTTTAAAATCACACCAGTGGCTTGGAGTTCAGCTCTCTGCATCTTTCCTCCTCACCTACCTACCTGTTTGTTCGCTCGTACGACTCTCCAAACTCCGCAGTTTTCTGAGATGAACAGAAAACATTTTGGTGTTTATTTAATTTGGAAAATAAGGATTCAGGAAATTTTCCATTACTGAACTGAAAAAAAGGGAGAAAATAACAAAACAATATGAACATATTTACAATTTAAATTGTTTCCTAAGAATGGCACCCAGGGAGCGATGTCAGTACTAAAAATGTTCTGCTCTGTCTAAAAGAAAGTAATTTTAATCCTTCTTGAAAACCAAATAAATAATCTTCTAGCAATGCGATCAATGTCAATATTTAAATAATTGCTAAATTCTAAACTAACAGCTTATACTATACTAACATTACCACTTTTTGAAGTTAAAAACTTCTATAAAACAAAACCACTCAGCGCACTGGTATCTTGAATGACTAAAAGTTTTATTTCCAGCAGGAAGTTAGCCATGTCCTACAGGATTGTGTGTATTTCTCACTTCCATTTGATAAGCAAGTGGGGTCTTCTGCTTTAATTTCTTGATATCAGTATCATTCAGTAAATATGGGCTAGTATGTGAAAACTGTTATGAAAACCAGACGAAGCTTAAGGGTAGGCTCCATGCCCAGCAGTAGGTGACCAACACAAAACAAACTCAATGGTGGTTTTGTTTAGGCATTTATTTTATCTTACCGGGATTTTTATTATTATTGCTTTTATAATTTTTTTTGCTTTTTATTGTTTCTAATTTTGTGATTTTATGGGTTTTGTTTGTGTGTATGTCTTTGTTTCTCATGCATTTTCATTTTTTAAAGTTTCTGGGTGTTTGTTTTGCTTGTTTGTTTTAAAAAAGAAAGAGATAGAATGAGAGGAATTGAATGTGTGGGGAGGTGGGAAGACTGTAATAAAAATATATCTTGTATTAATTTTCAAAAAGAAAAAAGAAAACTAAAAAAAAAAGGAGATAGCATCTAAAGTCTCATCATTGCAGCATTAAAAAGTACTAAGCCCTAAAAGTAGCAAGGTTCTCATTTACCACTGTAATATAATACTTAATTTTCTCTTCTCTAAGAAACAGTAAAATATATTGTAATATATAGTAAAATTGAATTAAATAATTATATATCTAATTCTAGAATATATAAAGTAGAGATTTATGGACTTATAAATTATATGTTCATTATAAATTGACTAATAAATAATACATAAAGGTAAATATGGCATCAACCTTATATGCCAAAAAGTAGGTTCTAATAGTAAATAGTTTTGCTAATAAGACACGTGCATATCACCATTTCCTCCTCCTCATCACCAACCAGAAAAGTAACACTTAATAAAACTAAGACTATCAACATATTTGCTAGAGAATTATTTTGTATGTGCTATGACAGATATAGCTCAGGACTTTAAATTTTATATCTCTATCTTAACTCCAGGGCACAGTGGTCGAGCATTTAAAGAGTAACTCTATCTATCTGTCTATCTATCTGTCTATCTATCTATCTATCTATCTATCTATCTATCTATCTATCTATGTATCTATCTATCATGCATATACATATATATAAACAGCTATCTTCTTTAAAATCATAAAAAGACTGAAGACTTGCAGCCTATGTGTAAGAGCCTGCTACATATCAAGGAGACCGAATGATGCTGTTGACACGGTGCTTCCCATATCATGGATGCTGAGTCATCACGGCAGCCCAGCTGCTCATTTCAATGATTATCATTAAATACTATAAATACACTAAACTAGTTCCAAATTTACTTCCAGTAATTTTTAAGAGAATTACTTCTAAAATTTATAAGAATACTTCAAGTATTAGATTCATAATCACATAAAGTACAGAAAATTTGTGACATGATATGAAATATTATCCTTCATGTATCACCATATTTGGCTAGCATCCTGAAACCTATCTTTGTCAGATTTATGAGGAGGAGAACTCATCATGAAAACATGACATGAGAGAAGCAACGGTTCCAGTGTACCTGCCCATTGTGGGGTTTTTCATATGCAAATTGCCGAGGACTTGGAGCTATTCTTGGGGTGGAATGTTGGCTCGGAATATGTCTGTTAGGGGGTAATTCTTCTGGAAAAGATGGTGGGAAATAACTGCAGTTTTCTGTCTCGTTGAACAATCTGCATGAGTTCATGCCTTGTGATGACTATAGGAAAAGAAAAATTAAGATCACTAAAAGTACAGAAACTAGAAGTCAACAATCATACAACTAAAATGAGTAGGAAAGAACATGGTTACCAAAGAGGAAGTCCGAGGAATGGCAAACCATCAGCAATTCATGGGGCCATTAAGATCCTGAGCTTAACTGCTGAGATCCTGAGCTTAGTCACTGAGATCCTGAGCTTAGTCACTGGGATCCTGAGCTTAGTCACTGGGATCCTGAGCTTAGTCACTGGGATCCTGAGCTTAACTGCTGAGATCCTGAGCTTAGTCTCTGGGATCCTGAGCTTAGTCACTGGGATCCTGAGCTTAGTCACTGGGATCCTGAGCTTAGTCACTGAGATCCTGAGCTTAGTCACTGGGATCCTGAGCTTAGTCACTGAGGTCCCAAGCTTAACCAGGGGGATCCTGAGCTTAGCCACTAAGATTTTGCTTTCAGAACTCTTTCCCTCTGCTTTCCCATACAGCCTTCCTCCTCAGTTCCTTTTCTGAATGTCACCTTCTAATGACATAAAATCTTAGAAAACAGATGACAGAATGTCCATGGTATTTTATTATTTCCATCAGCTTCCACTGCCTTTCTGATCTAACTAACTTCAGCCTGATGACTCCAGCATACATAAGAATAATTAATATGGCATTGGACATTAATTAGAATTTCAAACTTTACTCATCCTATGCATTTTCTGATTTATTATGATTTTATTTGCAAAAAATAATTGTTATACTTTGAAATTGTCTTATGATAAATATGAGTTCCTAACATTTGATATCTTTTCATTACATTTGAAAAGATGAACTGATCAGTGATCATGTGAACCTAATAAAAGACTCCCTCAGTGGGAGCTGTGAAGATGGTCTGTCATAAACTCTTGTTATGCAAGCATGAGGACCAAGTCTGATTCCCCCACACCTACATGAAGGGGCCAGGTGTGTCAGTGCACTGGCAATCCCAGTGATAGGGAACCAGAAGAAACAGGCTGATTTCTGGAACTCACTGGTTAGACTTGCAGGTCGGTTAGTGTGACTGAATCAATCAGCTCTAGGTGCGGAGAGAAACCTTGTCTCAAAAATCAAGTTGAAGAGTGAGTGTCCCCTGGCCTCTCCATGCATACACATATATGCATCTACCTACTCCACCCCATGGACACTCACAAACACGACAGACAGACAGACAGACAGATAGATAGACAGACAGACAGACAGACAGATAGATAGATAGATAGACAGACAGACAGACAGACAGATAGATAGATAGATAGATAGATAGATAGACAGATAGATAGATAGATGAATTGTGCTTTGTAACTCTTCTATAACGAGAAGAATCAAGCACAGCCACATTACATCATCTGAAGTGGCCACATAATCAGAGTATTTCTTAGCAGTAAATTTCCTACATTGGAAAACTGTGAAAAGACTCATTTAGAAACTATAAAAAGTTAAAGGATATTTAATTTTACCTAGTACTTTAAAAGTTAGATCATCTAAGACTGGAACAATTGTTAAAGCAATTTATAGTTATCTTTAAAACTCACCTGAACTGGGCCAGTTTCTTCCTTGCTATAGAATCTTTGATAGGGTACACTAAAGAAAACAAAAATTTAAAGTTAAAAAAACAAACAGCAATAAAATTTATCTTATGTATATTTAAAGTCTACAGTGTCTACGCAAACACTCAACATAGAAAACTCTGGAAAACTATTCCAGGGTCATAGTACTATGAAGTTTTGAAAATAAAATCAGCTAGGATTTCTAATTTTCTAATACAGACAGTCCGAGCACACGCACAAAGCAGCGGCGTGCATCCTAACAGTTGTATGATATCACTGGAAAAGCAAGAGCTGGGGCCGGAAGGGAACGCCTCGCTCAACTTCCCAGCCAATGACAAAGCTGATAATGTTCCGTCAGCTAAGCACCGACCTGCTCTCCATATCATCGATGCACAGTTTGGAAGGCACACAGTGAGGTGACATTGGAAGTTCTAAATCATGCCTTCTTAGTGGAAGTTTCAAATCTCTATTCATATTCACATGAGTTGGTCTCTTCATGGTTTCTATAAGGAAAAAGTAAATAATAATTTTAAAATAGAGGTTTTTAAATCATTAGCTGTATCAGTCATCAATTAATTATACACATAAAAATATTATTCTAAGACATGTTCTACACATGCTATTACAGAATCAGACTGCTAGCAACTATTAATGAAATTACATTTTTTCTCCTGCTTCAATTAAGATCTACTAATTCAAGCTAGTTCCTTCTTTCCCAGTTACTAGACTAATCAGACACTGGGTTACATATTCTCATATCACTATATATTTTTCTATTTTAGCACTTTGCACTCTTTTTTACACTTGATTAACATTAGTTCCCTCAACAGACTTTAAATGTAAGAGCAGTGCTTCTCAAGCCCTTGGAGGTCAGACGACCCTTTCACAGGGGTCATTTAAGACCACTAGAAAACATAGATACTTATATTACACTTCATAACAGTATGAAAATAAAGTTATGAAGTAGCAATGAAAATAATATTATGGCTGGGGTTATTATTATGGTTTAGTACAGACAAAATGCTGTACTAAATAGCAGCCTCAGAGGCCACAGCATTAAAAAGGCTGAGAACCACTGCTTTAAAGGAAGGCGCCTTATATGATTTTACTGCAAGTGAGATCACTGTTTGATTTGCTCAGAACCCAGCTCACCTACAGAGTTCTAGGGGGAATTTCCCCTCTTTCTGTACAACCATCTCCTTTTAGACAAACATCTGGTGCAGAGGTGCCATTTGGGCAAAGATAAGTGAGTGACAGACTTGTCCTCTGACTCAGTGCAATGTCTAACTGCTGCAGTTCAGCAGCACCAGAGCCAGCTTCTGGGGGAACTGAAAACTTTGGAAGGAGAGAAGTGACCCGTATTCTTTGGGAACTGAGCATGAAAACTACTGGTTCTTAAGACCAGGTTTTAACTGTTCGTGATGAAGAAAATCTGAGAGATGAGGTTCCCCATTTACCACAGAAATGATCTTACTGGGATCACAGTATCGCTGAGGCACAGTGTACTACTGCCCTGTCTTTGGAACTTCTGCTATTAGCAGCCACCAAGTCATGAGTAATGAAATCTTGCTTTCGTTTTCATACTTCGTGTGTGTAGTATTTATAATTGTTCTTAGTAAACACATGATGAATGAGTGAGTGTAACCACAGGAAGAAGGCGATACAGTACATGGTACGTCCCAAATGTGCTACCTTGGCATTTAAAGAAGCTGAAGAAAGAGGAAGGGCAAGCTCAGGTTTCCTTCTCAAAGTAGGTCACAGAACTTAAAAGCATGTTGTGACCTCTTCATAAAGCAGGCAATAGAAGCTTCCTGTGAGAGGCGCCCCTCTTAGACCTGAAGGACAAAGTCTTTGTTTTGACCCTGATGCAGTGTTCAGACTGACCCTAAGACTCTGTATGTGTAAGATGTATCCCTGATCAGTCCACTCTGAACACAAGGACCTCAGAGAAGATCTCAACAAACACAGACGAGTCACCTTTGAGTCCCACCTTTAAGTCACTCTCTGTGATTCTGTCATGATTCTCTACAGAAACTCATGGCTTTTTCACACTTAGCACTAAAAAGACACAGGTTTAACCATTTCTTTGGACATTTATTTCCTGACGAAGGCTCTCATGCTACATAAAACTTATTAAATAAATGTCTTTATACTGCCAATCTTTCTTTCATTATTGGGGCCTTGTTATGGTTTGTATATCCTCGGCCCAGGGAGTGGCACTATTAGAACCTGTGGCTTTGTTGGAGTAGGTGTGGCCTTGTTGGAGTATGTATGTCACTGTGGGTGTGGGCTTTAAGACCCTCATCCTAGCTGCCTGGAAGCCAGTATTCTGCTAACAGTCTTCAGATGAAGATGTAGAACTCTCAGCTCCTCCTGCACCATGCCTGCCTGGACGCTGTCATGCTCCCACCCTGAAGGTAATGGACTGAACCTCTGAGCCTGTAAGCCAGCCCCAATTAAATGTTATCATTTATAAGACTTGCATTGGTCATGGTGTCTGTTCACAGCAGTAATACCCTAACTAAGATAGGCCTCAACCATGATTCTAGCCATAGATGAGGAATATGAAAATAAATATATCAGTAAAGTAAGATGTCTTATACTAAAAAAATCAATGGATAATATATTTACTCCTTCTAAAACATAATTAAGTCTACTTATTATTCATAGAGAGAAAAATGTTAAAGTAAATGGGGAGATATTAATATACTTATCAACTTCAACCTTTCCCTGAAATATTGTCTTTTTCAAAGATTAATTTTAATTTTGTGTCTGAATGTCTTCCTGCACACATGCATGTGTACCGCCTTCATGCCTGGAGCCTCACAGTCCAAAAGAGGGTGTGAGACCCCCTGAAACTGGATGCAGACAGCTGTGAGCCATCATGTGGGTGCTGGGGAACTAGACATGAGTCTGCCGCAAGAGCAGCCACTGTGCTGTATCCCTGAGCCACTGCTCTGGCTCCAACCTGTTTTGTTTTTTAAACTCTTATTTTCACACTTGTTAGTAACATGTAAAATAGTAAGAGAAGCCTAAGTTCCTTTAAAAGAGGAAAATTATTTGTTTTAGTTGAAAAGTCAAACTGTGTGACAAAAAAAAAAAAAAAAAAAAGCTTTCTTTTGAAAGCTAATGTCCCAGAAGTGTATAAGACAGCAAGACAAGAAAAGTCACTAAGACAAAAATCTTTTAATTATTCTTTCTGTACAAATTTCCCAAGTATTAAGAGATAATAACACATTTATTATTGTCTTCTTTAAAGCTAAACTTTGGTGATTATTTGCCTAGTAATAGCATAACTAAAATAACTCCTTGATAAATTAACGATATCAAACAAGTTAATCTTACATAATATGTGTGTGTGCATGCACAGCCTAAAAATAAAATAAATAGATAAAACAACAAAAGATCTTAATTTAAATACTGGTTAAGGTTATAATTTAAAAAGGCAACAAAAGTTTAAGATAGGTTTTCCATATATTTGAGTTCTGGAATTCCTACCCAATTAGACAGCTAGATGTTATTATGAATTAACACATCAAGATCAAAACAAATGCTTTGAAAGACTTACCAGATGTTTCCTTCTTGGAAGATATCTGATTTACCATATAGAGATTGAGGAGGTCTAAACTGACAGAGGGGCTCTTGACAGGTGAAAAAACACCTAGTAATTTCATTTTTGATTTTAACTTGTTCCTTTCAAAGTATTCCTAGAATATTTAAGAATTTAAAATATTAATTTCACAATCATACTATTCAAGTCAAACCATAAACAATAAATCACGGAGGCTACTATGCCACCGACTGCATGTTTTCACACTTGTGACACTAGGTTCACGTTTACATGGGAAGTGAAATCAGTTATGGCAGCTTGTAGCTTGCCTAAAGACTTTAAACCTGGCAGGCAAAAGTTTTTCTATAATAAATAACAAACTGCCCTTTATTTGAAAAACAACTCACAGACCATTGAAAATTCAGGAGGGGACAGTGAAAGTGCACAGTGATACAAGCCTGATGACCAGAGTTCGAGTCCCTAAACCCTTGGTAGGAGAAGATATCCTAGTCCTGAAGGTTGTCGTTTGACCCCCACAGGCATGCTGTGCTACTATACACCCCTGCTCACACACGGATGTGCATGCACATGAGCACACACACACACACACACACACACACACACACTAAATAAAACTGTACAACCAACTAAGAGGAAAGCAAAAGCCATGTGAGAACTAACCTGCAATACAAATTTAACTCACTGCATCCCTACTGCTTAACATTTTATATAAACCACACTTACACATATGTATCACTATTTGTCCAGCTTATATTTTTTTCTGGGTTTCTGAATTATAATTATAGTTATTACTATTATTCACTTTTTAGTTACATCTTTAATTTACTAAATTTGAAGACTTTTAATTTTTGCAAAGGATTTATTTTAGTTGTAAGTGCATTTATTTGTAAGTGCATTTGTGAGGGAGTGTGCCTGTGCAGTGTTAGTGACTCCAGCAGCTGGGGCTGCAGGCTGTTGTGAACCATCTGATGTCGGTGCCCAGACCACACTCAGGTCCTCTCTAAGGGCGGTCTGTGCTCTGAAAGACAAAACCATACCTCCAGCCCTCTGTGAAACTTTTAAGTTAATATTTTAATTTATCAAAGTAATGGATTTACTGTCACATTCACTCTCTTTAGCTGTTCCCTACACCCCGCCCTCTCCCCACTCCCCACTCTGACTGGCTCCTTCTGCCCCCTAGGGAGTCTCCCTTCTGATTTCATCACTCCACTTTCCCTGCTCCCTAAAGGTATCTCCCACTTCTCCTGATCTCCATTCTAGTTCAAGTCCTGTACACACATTCTATATAATTATATCACATGTATTTATAACATAATATTATATGTGTGTGTATTTATACTGCTAAGTCTATGTCCCATACATGAGGGAAAACATGAAGTATTTGTCTTTCCTGCTCTGGCTTATTCCACTTGATAATTTCGCTTCCACTCATTTTCCTGAAAGCTTTATGATTTCGCTTTCCTTTACAGATAAATAAATATGTATCAGATTTCTCATTCATTCTTCTGATGCTTGATGTACACGTAGGCTGGTCCCATCCTGAGCTACCATGAATAGTGTAGCTGTAAACCAAGTTGGTCAGCCTTGAAATAGTATACATATAAATAATATTACATCCATGAGTATATTTAGAAATACAGATACACATCCAATATCAGTAACAATTAAAGAAATAGAAGCCATGAATCTGAGAAAGGGCGGGGAGGGGTGTGGTATGAGAAGGCTTGGAAGAAGGAAAGGAAGAAAGGAGAATTTTATTTTTATTTTTAAAAGGAACATATATTTGTAAAAGCTCCCAGACGAGCAACTCTATGACATTTTATTCCAAGAGACCCTCTCCTGGTACATGTAACAACACTGCCCTCTGCCTTAACTCCTACCTATGAAGCCTCTTCCTACAACTGAACAAAATAGTAGGTGAACACTGTCAGACCAGTAAGAGATCTGAAAAATATCAAGCAAAGATGTAAATATCCCATTAAACAAAATGAATCAAACATAAAAAACAAACACATTTCATTCGAATGATCTATAATTCTACATTGGAAAAAAATATCTCCAAAAGTATCATACAATGAGTGGTTCAATAATGAAATAACAGACTCTGTAGGATGCAAATATTTTTCCTTGTTGAAAGGGAGAGTCTGTGTTAGGTCTCATCATTGATGCTGTCTTAGAATTAAGATGTTATCTCTTACAGCACTGGATTTCATGTTAGATTAGAGCCGGTGAGGCAGACAACACAGCTGCTGTGACAGGAGAAGGTATATAAACTAGAGGGAGGGGGGCGGGCAACGGGACAGCAGGAGAACAAGAGACGTTTCTTGGAGACTATTTCTAAAACACATGGATGAGTCTGTGTCAGTCTCAGAGTAGCACTGTAAGTTTACAGGAGAAAAGAAGGGTGGAGAACGGTCCAGACTGAAAAGGAAGTGAGACTCTTTCCAGGAATACTGGATAACAGGTTTGCCCTTCTTCCTTTAGCTGCCATGCTGCTTCGTAATTTCTGGACACTGAAAAGTCAAAGTGTGTGACTATTTCATCTAAAATGATTAGGCTCTGTTCTTCTGATGAAGTCTGACTTGGTAGAGCCCACTAGAAAACAATCTATAGAGAAACAGAAATCTTTCAGGAAACAAATCAAATTTCAACTTGCAAATGAGCATTAAAATGAATAGAGAGATAAAAGCCTGCAGAACAAGTCAGGAGAACACGGTAGGAGTTTCAAGCTGCGGAGGACTACGACATGTTGAGTCTGACTGAGAATACTTGGCAGGAGCAAGACTGTACAGGACAGAAAACTGGGAGAAGAACACAAGGGGAAGGTGGCTTTAAGACTCAAGAGCTATTATAGAAAAAGAAAGATCCCACACGCCTTTAATCCCAGCACTTGGGAGGCAGAGGCAGGCGGATTTCTGAGTTCGAGGCCAACCTGGTCTACAGAGTGAGTTCCAGGACAGCCAGGGCTACACAGAGAAACCCTGAAAAACCGAAAAAAAGAAAGAAAGAAAGAGAGAGAGATAGAGAGAAAGAGAGAGAGAGAGAGAGAAACTAAAAAGAAAGATGCACACAGGGCAACTCTCCATGCTTTCACTGTGACCTCCTCCACCCCTCTGAGCACATTGATGTTCTGGGTTCCTCCTTCCTGCTCTCTATGTTTTAGAATTTGCTGATTAGAATCTCAGGACGTACAGTGTTCTGTAAGGTGTGGTTTTGCTCAGGGCTACAGACTGGAGAACGACCCACACTGCCTGCATGCAGTTGACACATTATCTCTGCTAAAGCACTTCCACCTTTCACAGGCCACAATTTATTTAAGGGCCATACTGCCAATTTACTAAGGGAAATTTTGGGGTTTTCCTTGAATATGCTCTCTCTCTCACCCATTCTCTCGTATTTTATTAATACAATGACCTAATTACTTGTGTATATTCTCCAAGTGTAAATTTTCAAAGGCTATATAGACTCTTAGTTGTAAGGTGGAATATAATCAATGTTTGGAGACACATCACACCATCTCTCCATTTCCTTTCCTTTCCCTAGCACCTCTTGCTCTCTTTCAAATTCATGACCTCTTTTTAAAAATTATGAATATACATTTATATTCTTAAACATAGCCTTTTCGGTCTCTGCAGTGCCCCTCAAATGTTTATTTCCAAGGCTGACCATTTGGCACTGGTTAACAACGGGCATGCGCTTCCCTGAGGAGGACTATTTCCCCCTCAGAACCCCTTGGTTGCTTGTAGTTCTTTCTGTAGGGTTGAGGCCTCGTGGGCTTTCCCCGCCCACTACTGTTGCCCTTGCTCAGCTCATGTGTAGGCAATCACGTTGGTGAGACTTTACAGGTATAGCTTTGGATATTACTAGGAGAAACAATCTCACAGTAAACTCACTGATCTCCTGGCTCGTATAATGAATATATTACAAAGTGACTAAATAAGCCCGACGTGGGACATGAGGCCATTATTATAGTACTTTATACAATAACCGATGGCTTAAATTACAGGGCTAAAATTGAGGGTAGTGAGAAGTGGCTAGGTCTGAGGTAAGTCTTACAGCTACAAAGACAGCAACAGTCAATAATGTTCGTTTTAAGTGTCTGCTTGAGCAATGTATGATGTTAAACAAGCCACGTACAAGGAAGAAGAAGGTAAAATGAAGTTATCTTCGCTCTTGTTTAAGTTAATCTTTCTCTGAGACAGGATCTTACTGTGGAGGTCTAGATGACTGGAACTCATTATGTAGCCCAGGCTGGGCTTGAACAAACATCAATCTTCTTGCGCTTGGCTACAAATACAGAAGAGTGCCACTATACCTGGCTGTGAGTGAATTTATTAATAATAAAGAGTGACTCAGAAGTTTACTGCTAAGTTTGCTATTATAGGTCTAACATCACTGAGATTATAATGCCCTTACCTTCTGCTTTCTTCTTTCTTGTTTTATCAGAACCCTGGTCCTAAAAGCATAAGCAGGATAAAACATACAGTTATTAAAAAAAAGACCATTTCTAAGATGATTGCTATTTCAGTTGAAAAGCTAAAATTAAATTCTAAAAATTTACTTATCAATGTAATATTTTCTGCAAATATAAAAATGTTTAAAAACATTTCTGGCATGTAATATTTCATATAAATTTCTTAGGAAGTCCAAAATGTGATTAAAAAACTATGACAATAATTAATAGAAGACAAAATAAATCTGAGATTTTAAAAAAAGGAATTTATTAGAAATGTCATATTACTGAACCATTCTCATCTGATAATAACACTCTGGGTCAACAGCTCCATTTACTCTGCGCTTCTTTACCGTTTCAACATTCTGGTGATATCACTTGGGACATCACCAAGATAAAGGACATGAGTTTTTTCAGACTCGAAGGATCTCTGGAGTGTATTGCCAGAGCAACTCCAATTGTATTAATATACCAGTTATCTCAGGACTGGGTGTTATGGCACACACCTAAATCCCAGTAGTTGGGATGCTGAGACAGGAAGACAATGTTTGGGGTCACTCTGTCCTCCAAAGCTGTCCTGAAACACTCTGAGCACCATGGTAGGAGCATGGCTCTGAAGGCAGTTTAGCTTACTCAGAAAACACCTGCCTAGACTCCGCAGCCCTGCCTTTGATCCTCAGCACTGTGAAAGGCAGATGGAAAGAAGGAAACCCCCTATTCTAAGTCCAGTTGAGTTGCTATAAAAAAATACAACTGTGTAGCTGATATTGGCGCACAAAAACTATACCCCAAGGTATGCTGCTTTGAAATGATAAGTACTCTGAAGAAAATCAATGCTCCAAAGCAAAGTCTCCCCAGACCTTCTCCTGATTGCCTTCCTATTTCTGCCATCTCTTCACACAGCAGATCACAGAGAGTACAATTATTCTCCTCACCACCGATCACAGAAACTAGAACCTACTTCTATGTGGTCAGCCAGAGCTGGCTATCAGAGAAATGTTCTGGTCTCTTTTGTTTGATATAGATTGAGGAGTCCACATTCAATTTAGAAGCCATCTTGCCTCATACCTGACAGGAAAGAATGCTACATAGAGAGTCCAACAAGAACCTCAAATAATAGGCCTTGTGGGTTTCTACTCTCTGCTATTATTAAGCCACACTTTTTGTGTCCAATCAGACTTCTTCATGGGTACTAATTCTTCATCAAACCTAAACATGTGAATGAATGGTTTTCTCTGGGTTTGGAATCTTCAGTACTGAAGGTTATTGAGTGACATGAAACTGAGTAAAATGAATATGTTACACTTCTTTCTTCACAGTCTGGCTTTAGTTACAGGGCTGTGTCAGCCATGACCTTTATGATGAGCAGGAAAGAGAACATACTTTTCTACTTAAATTAAAACATCAGAAATTCCTGTCAGTTCTGGCAGCTGTACAAACTACAGTTAAAAGTGCCCAGATACACACTTAACAGATGCCCATTTTCTGCTTCACAGAAGAATACTCTACACTATTTGTCCACATAGCAAAAGGATAGACTAGCCTTTTTGTGAAGGCAAGAATCATAACAATGAAGGCTCAGCTCTTAGGATTTAATCACATCCCTCAAGTCCGAACCCTCCCATACCATCACCGTGGGGGCTGGAAAACTCAAGTCCCAGCCTTAGCGGGTGTCAGATGAGTGAGGAGACTATGGGTAGAGAATGGGATCCTGTAACTTGGGATGGGGGTATGTGGGAGGACTCTATTTGAGACTAGGGAATTAGCCTCTCTGTCTTTAGCAGAATGGCGTACTCCCAAGCCCACTCCTTGAAATATTGCCTTGTCTTTGACCAGGAAAAGTAATCCTTTATTGTGTGATAAACCAAAAGCGACTTCCCCTGAAGGAAATGCCAGGCGAGACAATACTGGTTTCCAGCAGAGCCCACCAATTGCTTCCTTTAGACCTATAACCAAAGTATAGGCTAAGCAGGCTCAGCAGGCTCAGCAGGGAAGGTAGAAAGTGTAGTCCATGAGGAGGTAGACTACATTACTAAAGACCTTAATGAGTTTGCTAATTCATTCAAGCAGAAGTCTGAGAAACATGTCTGGGAGTGGGTTTTAAGGGTGTGGAATAATGGTGGAAGAATATAAAACTGGACCAGGCTCAGTTCATTTATATTGGCCCACTGAGTGGGTAGTTTTAATATGGAAGCTACATTTTTTTAAAAGGTGTCAAAGTTTGTTTGAATGGTTGGCTGAAGAATTTGTCAAAAGATAGCACATTGAAAAGTAGTTGGAGATGCCAGCTAGCCCTTGGTTTAGTGTTGATGAGGGGATTTTAAAGCTCAGGGAAATTGCAATGCTAGATATAATTCTCCACAATGGGGAGGCCCAGAAGACATGCCCTTCACTAATCCTATAAACCCAAAATGGTGACAGAGGTGCAACAACATCTGAAGAGCTTTCTTGTCCCTTTATTATTTTTTTCTTAAACCATTTGAAGTAGGAAAACCCACTTTTAATCCCAATCTTTTGAGGTAAGACGATAAAACAATCCAGATCTTTTGATGTCAGAAGATCCAACTTTGATCTGGGTCACACTTTCTAGTGGCAGCCTATATAAAGGACATGGAAAAAGGATGATCTCTCTCTCTCTCTCTCTCTCTCTCTCTCTCTCTCTCTCTCTCTCTCTCCCCCCCCCCCCGTTTGCTCTTGCTGGTAAGCCCATTCCTTCACTGTCATTAGAGTCTATGTCTTCAGGATTCCAACATATAGTGAAGACCAACTGAGATGTTCAGGTTCATGGACTGAATAAATACTGGACTCTTGGACTTACCACTGGTAGACTGTCATTGTTGAACTAGCTGGACCAGGGCCCATAACCCACTCAAAAGAAGAAAAAAAGAAGAAATGCATAAAACTATCTTTGCTAGCAACTAAGAAAATACAAATTAGAACTTTGAAAGTTTATTTTATCCATGTCAGAATGGTAAAATCAACAAAATAACGGACAACAAATACTGATGGAAGTTGGGGAAAGGGAGCCCTCACTCACTGTTGGTGGGAGTGCAACTTCGTGCAGCCGCTATGGAAATTCATAGAGAGTTTTCTCAGAAAGCTAAACATAAATCTACTATGTGATCCAGGTATACCATTCTGGGGCATATGACAAAAGGATTTCACATCCTACTCCCTAGATACTTGCTCAGCCATGTTGATTGCTGTTCTATTCACAATAGCAAGGAAATGGAAACAATCCAAACATCCTTCAACCAACAAGTGGATAATTAAAATGTGGTACATATACACTGTGGGGTATTATTCAGCTGTAAAAAAATGAAATCATGAACTTTACAGGAAAATGGATGGAAAGAGAAGAGATCATGCTTCTGAAATATGTCTGAAATATGGCTCAGAGACTCATGATATGGAACTAACCTAAATGCCTTCACCCTAGCTTTCACGGTACGAGAAGACAACATGCAAGCCTCCAAAGAAATGAAGCAAGCAAAAGGCCTATCCAACGATGATACCTATAAACCACATCAATGGCCAGCATGGCACTGTGGGTACATCAGTGCCACACATACCTTGGCAGTAACCAATAGCTCTCTAATTAGACTTAAGGCACTCTCAGCAAAAGAGGTATCAGGTCTGATGCTAGAAACATGGCTAACTTGCTAGTAATGTTTGGAAGAGAATCTACAACCACTGCTTTACTAAATGAGCATAATCCCTAACCACAATCTTAATGTTTGTCCTTGTACCCACAGATGAGTGTAATCCTCACCTCTTATCAACAAATCTGTGTTTCAACAGGCAAAGATCAGCAGAGAAAACCACAGCAATCAAAGTTCAGAGTAGTGGAGCCCAGTCCCAGCGGATACATCTACAAAATACTCCTGCACCTAAGGCTCAGGGAGCATTGCTAAAGAGGTGGCAGAGAGATTGTAAAAGCCAGAGGATAGGAGAGTTTGCTGTAAAATGCCTCTCCCAGTAATGCCGGAAGCTACAGCCATAGTCTCTCTAAAACAACTGCCCAAACATTAGCTGAAGAAGATAACACCAATGGACCCGCCAAAGTGGATTGAGAAAATCCCATGAGGCCTCAGTCATATACAAAGAACTACAGACAAGAATCCAGTGGAGTAGAAATGGTCTTGTTGAGGGAAGAGCACAGCTGGTTGGCCGGCGCCAAATGAGCAGCACTGAGAACAGACACATAGGTAACACAATACAGGCTGAGCAGGTAATATTTAAGATTGTGCATGTATACACACATATATGAACACAATAACGATTAATGAAAAAAGTTCCATGAATCTGATAGTGGAGAAGCAGAATTAATGGGAGGGCTTGGAGGGAGGAAAGGGAAGAAGAGAGAGATGTGATAATTATAATCCCAAAATGAAATCAGCTAAGTGACAGAAGGAAAGGGGGAGAGAAATGAGCACAGGTGGGAAGAAAAGTGTGCTGAGCACAGACACTCATATGAGAGTTTCTGCCCCTTTATTCTAGTAAGAAGTAAAAAGAATAATTCTCAAGAGACATTTCTCTTAACATTAAAGACACAAAACAATATGGCTGTTAAAGAGATGTTTTAAAAAGATATAAAGTCTTAAAATCTACATTGCAGCATGCAGATATCAAACGATACCAGGAATTTAACACTGGGCCATCACACAAATGTCTTATATCATCGATATCGTTCCTTTAGTTTGATTTTGCCTTTTAATTTTTAGTTTGACTTACTTTCTGAAGAGTCTGGTGGCAAAATAAATTGTTTCAGAGTGTCAACATCTTTTAAATTTTACAAGTATGATTAATGTTGGAAAACATAAATCAAATAGCCTTAACTATTAACTGAAAATAATGCTTTAAATCTTGTGTTACACTTAAATGAATATTAGTCTAAAACATCATAATGCAACATTCCTAGCTAATGGACTTGTTAAGATTCAAGACAGTATCTAGCCTAGAAAAAGTACTTACATTGGCTTTCCCCAAAACTAAAGCAGGTCATCCTGATGTGTCAGGAATAGTAATGGTAAATGTCAGAATCTTGTCTTTAAGTACATCTCATAAAAAGCAAAAAGGCTTTTGGAAATGCATGAACTACAAAAGAAAAGCACTAAGGAAAAACTATAAAGTCAATAAAATTTAAATGTGAGATAGGAATGCAGAACCTATTTAAAATAACTTCTCATAGGCTGTATTTCAGTATTTTAACACAGAAACTATTTCACAACTAGAGGCTATGCTTGTTAACATAAACTACCCAGTTCATACTGGAGAGGAGTTTAGAATGGGAGTTACAGGTTAATATGTAAGCTTATTTCACGATATTCTCATTATCATTAAATCAGAAGAAAATGAACTTATTCCTAGATCAAACTAAACAGTAAATAAAACTAATGAAATGACAGAAAATGCACCTTTAAGTAACTCTGTTAATGATATTAATTACCAATTCAAAAGAGAGACAAGCAAATTGTACTAAAAAAAAAAAAAAAAACAAATGATCAATCTACTTGCTATCTCTAATAAATATACCTTCCATAGTGCAAAAAATGGAAAAATAAGTATTCTAAGTAACTGTAATTAGGAAACGAACAAATGTCACTGTGCTAATAGCTGGCAAAATAGACTTCAATCTAAAACTAGTCACGTCACACTATCAAAAGAATAACTGATTAAGAAGACATTATAATTCTGAGCATATGTGTACCAAAATGAGCATACCCAATTTATATAACAAATGGTTTTAGAAATAAAGTCACAGATTAACCCTAACACAATAATAGTGGGAGACTTTAATACCCAAGTCTTACCAAGAGACAGGCCATGCCAAAACAACAACAATTAAAAAAAAGACAGAAACATGAGTGAAATGACATTGTGTATCAAATGGTCCTAACAGTCACTAGAGATCACTTTTTGAAAACACTGCAGAATATAAATAACATCTTTTTCAGAAGCCCATGCAACTTTCTGTAAAACAGATTCAGTGAGAAAGTGGCCAGTTACCCCACGGCTGTCCCCTGCTTCATATTGCTTTGTATCAGTTGCTTTGTGTTTGGATTACTCGTTTTCCCGAAACCCTAAGGTATATTATTTGCGATGCCTATTTCTTTTAATGTAGGCATTTATAGGTACACACTTTCTCTCAGAACTGCTTTTATTTTGCTCTCATACATTTTATAAATTACATTTTCATTAGGCCCTAGGAATTTTCCATAATTTTTCTTTGCCAGTCTCACCCAACACTGAACGCTGTGTTCTGTCATCCCTAGGCTCATATTCGATAGCTTTCCTTGTTGATTTCTAGCTCTAATCCATTATGTCAAATGGAATACAAGAAGTTATCTTCAATCTCCTGCATTTGTTAAAACTTGTTTGTGTCTTATGAGTCTAACAGAGGAATTTACACTGGGTATTGTAGGTCTAGTCATGAATCCAGAGTTGGAGAAGTTTATTCATCTGACAGGACCTCAACAATAGGGCAAACAACAATCTCACTGAAGTCCAACTTGGAGAGCAAGTGAGTTTACCTGGCTTCCTTACAGGGTGTGGGTGAAGGGTTACTTACAGGAGTGGGGGTGTCAGCAAAACAGGTGCATTAGTGCAGTGTCTCACCTCCCCATACATGAGCACCTCCCAGAAGCTCATCATGGAGTCTCCCTTTCAGTAAACCTCCTACTTCACGTGTTCTATGATGAACAACCCTCCCCTGTTCTCCCTTCCTCCTACTGGAGTATCAGAGATTCCATCAGCATAGCCACAGACCTAGTCATCTCTGTATCATTCTGCTCGGTTCTTACCCGGATGAGGTGGTTTCTACTCCAAGGTAGTAATCATCTATGCCCAAGGAGAAAGCTGTACTACAGCAGCTAGCTTTAGAACAAAAACAAAACTCAAGAGAGATTAATACAGTCCTCAAGAGATGAAACAAAAATGGTTAATAAACAATGGGAAAATGCTCAGCCTCATTAGCCATCAGGGAACGAAAATCAAAACCAATTCAGATTCTGTCGTGTTGTAGATAGCCCTGGGGCTGCTTGTATTCTGCTAATTCTGCAACACTGTCTTGCCCCAGTCAGAATAGCAGTCATTATGAAAACAAATGAATACTATCAAGGATGTGTGCAAAAGGGAAATTAACACACTACTGATGGAGTGCACACTACCCTAACGACCATGGACAGCAATACCTTCTACATGGGAGGTACACTACTCTAACCACCACGGATAGCAATGCCCTCTATACTACTGATGGAGTACACACTACTCCAACTACCACGGATAGCAATGCCCTCTATACTACTGATGGGAGGTACACTGCTCTAACCACCACGGATAGCAATATAAAGGTATGTCAAGGAAAAACTGAAAATAGGACCAGTTGAGATGGCTCAGCAGGTAAAAGTGCTTGCTGCTAAGCCTAACAGTCTGAGTTCAATTCCCAGGACTCACATGGCTAAAGAAGGGAACCAATTCCCAGAGGTTGTCCTCTGACTTCCACATGTGTGCTCTGACACATTTGTGCATACTCATATAAAAACATACACATGATAAGTTTATAAAAAGCAAAACAAAGAAGAAATAAATCTACCATATGACCCATCAATACCACTACCCGGCATTCACTCAAAGTCCTCCAAGTCAGTGTGACGTAGAAGTGCTTTGTATCAGTGTTTATTACAACACTGTTCACAATAGCTGCCACAGAATCAACATGGGTGGCCAATGTTAGAAATACAAATTTAAAATGTGCCATTTTTCATCCATAAAAATAAAATACCTGCCATCTGTAGAAAAATGGGTGCAAATTGAAATGATACACTAAGTGAATTAGCCAGGCTCACAAAGACAAATACTATATATTTCCTCATATTTGTCTGTCCTAGGTTTTGCATGATATAAAAGCCTCATATGTATGTGCGTGAAAGTAGAAGTAAACTAACGTAAGGACAAAGGAGGAGAAGGGGTCAAAGGATGAGATGACAGGAGTACACAGAACAAGTGTTCCATACGCAGCATACATCTGAATACAAACTTCAACGATAAATATGTTTTAAAAATTTGGTGCTGACCCAAACCACTATAGCAACAGCATTCTTACCAAGGCTGGCAGGACTGATTAGTGTTCATTACTTTTTCCAAATATGTCTTGGTCTCATATCTAAAAATGACCATATTTCCTATTGCCCCGTCTCAACTAGAAGAGCCATGCAAGCATCCCAGCCCTCAGTGTGCAATAGTAAACTTGATAGGCATGGCACCAACCACCCAGCAGAGACAGTAACTATTTCTTCTACACGAGCCGATGAGTTGGCTTTCTCAACCTCCGATAGACCTAGAACACTTCCATCGTTAACACATGCCTCTGTGCTGTTCTGAAAAAGGACATGCCGCTTTCCATGTAAAGGTGTCAGGAAAGGAGAACTTTATTATCCCTGGACATCTTATAGTTTAATCACAGATTAAAATGAGATTCTTTCCGCATCTTGCACAAATACAGAGATGGCAGAGTATTTTTTAAAGTCATTGAGTATAACTAAGCTCATCAAGTGGAATTAATGATATTAGTCAATATTTAGTTCAAACATAGAAAATCACAGCCAGTCATGGTGACTTATACCTATTATTCCAGCTCATGGGAGATAGCCAAGATAATTACTGTGATTTTTCAAGTCAGCCTGGGCCACAGTATTTTTAAAAATCGATTTTTAAAGAGTCTAAGACAAATGCTAAACTTGGCATACTCTCGTTAGGGAGAGATTACTTCCAGAAAGAACCCTGAAGGATGAGGTGGGTGAGAGGGTAAATAAAGGCTCTTGCTGACAAGATGGATCACCATAGTTGGATTCCTGGAAGCCACATGGTAAACGGGGGGAACTGAACCCTAAAGCTGTATTCTGATCTCCACACATACTGTGGCTTGATCTACAACTATTTCTCATCTGAATTCTTTTGGGAGCATAAGAATAGACTGCTGCTAGAGTCAAGACCAAACACCTAGTACCACAACTCTGCTTTTACCTCAGGACTATAGCTTATGTCTCCCTCACACCTCTATCTGCAGGTACAAGAGACAATAGATTGGTAAATTGTCATGCTCTGTGTAAGCTTACTGAGAAGCTGTCTCTGGAAGTACAGAAAGTGAGAACCCATTCAAAACTAAAGATGTTTGTCTAGATGTATCTCCTCCAGTATACCTGTGCTGAGAAAGACAGAGGAAGAAGCCATGTATTGCTTATTCTATGGTATAAACATTCTTGGCAGTGGGAACAGAAAGTGGGAAGCTCATTCACACAGAGAAGGCTCAATCAGGAACATCAGATGATTGCTTCAACCTCCCTAGCCAATTTCTCCTGGCTGTTTCTAATCCTTTAACTTAATGACATAACCTTTCTTAGCTTTCTAAGACCGGTTACTCCACTTGTCCCTGTTGAATGCTGTAAACTCCTGATCTGACAGCATTTGGCTGTCGGCTGCTTTTTTTTTAAATCTGCTACTTGCTTGTCTTCCACTGTTCCTTATTACATCTTTAATAAACCCACTCATTCAGAACCAAAAATATAATTATTGTACCTCAGTCTCTCTGGATTGTACAGAACAATGGAGTAAAGGCTTCTCAAGTGCTACCATGTGTCCCCTCAGCTGAACCGCTCCCCTCACCCTGTCTCCTGCAGCTGCATGATGTGTGCCTGTCCAGCCTGCAGTCCTGCTTCTTCAGATCCTTGCCTTCATGATCACTTACTGCAAATATGAAGGCTCATAGGAAGTTGGCTTGGTTCTTTCCCTATATATTTCCACAGATGAAGGCTGCTTTCCTGTTCATGTTCTGAAAAACATCAGGAACCCTCTGAGCTGATTATTCAGTTGGTGGCTTGGTTGCCTGGAAAGATAACAAGCTATGACAGGATATCATCTTGATGACATTTATCCTCAGGTCTACAAAATTGAGTCTTATCTTTTACATAAGAACCTCTCTTCTACTGTCAAATTCTAGTTTGGCTCCTGGTCTACACACCAGTCGCAGGGAACAAACCATAATGACTCTAAGAGAATTAGGAATAAGGACTTTCCCCCATTGTCTGGACTCATTAAGAGGCCTTCACTGCCTGTGGGATGCTGAAGAGATAAAGGGATTGCATTCCTCTATGAAGGGTTTCTCCTGTTTCTAGAGCCTTCGCTGTTGTCATATGACTGTCACTAGTTGTCATGGGACTAGATCTAAGCCGCCAGGCCCCAGCATTCTCTAGCACTAGCTCTACATCATCTGAAAAGTGGGACCAATTTTTCAGAAGAACTCCCTGTGACTAAAACTTAGCTTGGAATTGAACTAGTTTATGTCTTGGAGGATAGCTTAAGCATGAGGAGGAGGGAACCAAAGATCCAGCAAAGGCTAACTCAAAGAGACCAGTTGCTACTGGATCATAAAACTCCTTGGAATATCTCATGGGGTCCTAACAACCCTCTTGGGGGAGCATGCAACTGTGTCCTAAAGGGGTACAGGACTGTCTACACCACTCACTCCTTTTCCTTTCCCTTGCATGTGGGTGATTAGGCTATCTCGTCAATACCCATTTTTGAAGAATTAGAATAAATTTGACCCAAATTCTCTTTAAAAAGTGACCTTTTCTTTCACAATACACCTTGGCCCCAGTATAAGCTGAGGTAGAAAAATGTGGCTTCTAAATGGTCACTTAAATTCTAACACCATTCAGCAAATGAATTTATTTTGTCGGATGATTTAAACATGGAGTAAAGTCCCTACAATCAAGTCTTTTATGTCCCGAGAGACCAACTTGACCCAAGTCTGAAATGTCAAATGGATCCCCTATGCAGCCCCCCTTGCCTCATCCCTAGGAACAGAGTATTTATCCACTGAGGAACACTGGATGAATGGGGCAGGGAGCTTGCCAGTTTATCATGAGAATCCATCAGTCTGCCCTCTGCCTGAAGCAATAGGAGAACTTGGCTCAACTCAAATACTTATCTCTTTCTCCTTGTGAGATTTAAACCAGATAAAAGACCTGGGTAAATTTTCAAACATCCCTGAAAAGTACACACAGATTCTCCAGCACTTAAGCCAGGCTTTTGGCATGAAGGACAGGCCCTAGAAAGTTCTTAGAAAGAAATGATCTTTGAAGACAAGTTGTGGATTCCGTTCCCTCTTGGGGCTTTAACGTTCCTTACAAGTACCCTGCGTGGAACTTAGGAGACCTTAGAGAATGAGCCATTTCCTAATTGGCCTGGGAGAACTCAGAATGGCTGGGCCAAGTCCTTAATCATAGCAAACTGGCTACCATGCGTCAGGGGACAGGAGAATCCCACTGCCTTCTTGGGAAGAGTAAAAGAATACCCTACTAAGTTATGATAGAGTAGAAGGATAGATAGATCTTAAGGACAAATCATCACTCGGTCAGCTCTGGACATTTGCCAGAAGTAATCACCTCCAATTACAATCAATATCAAAAGAAGGAGGAAGAAGAGGAAATAAAAGCCTAAAGAAAAAGCACAAGAATAGGAGAGATAAATTCATCTTCCCCTGGATACCTGCAGACAGAAACAGGTAACTGTCACGTCTGCCAGATATTAGGCCATTGGAAACAAGAGCACCAGAAGGGGCAGCTCTGGAGGCCTGCCCATGATGTGGCCAAATGGGACACCTGTGTCAGGACTATCCTGAGAAATGAAGTGGACCCAGGACAAACCAGATAGCTGAACCATCTTGACCCTCCAATCAGACAACTTTCAGCCTCTGCTGGCACCAGGAAATGCTCCCCCCATAACGGGACAGACTTGAGGTCATTCTTGACACTGCACTTGGGGGTCACTGCATTCCCATTATATACTTGTGTCTCTTACTCAGTTCTACGTTTGCCCCTCAGAAACTCAGCAGAAACCTTGTGTCATGGAATGAAAGTTGAAGGAAGGCCATAGACCAAATGCTCCAGAGCCCCCACTTTTGTCTCTAGGAAACTTGGAGTTTTGCTCACTCCTTTCTAGTGTCTAAATAGTGCCCTATTCCTCTCCTTAGATGAAACAACCTGATAAAGGTATATAGTAAAAGTGGCTTTTACAGATGTCACAGAGGCTCTCATTCCTCATGGTCCAGGCCAGCCATCATCCCCACTTCCTCTTACAGGGATGAAAAAACTAGCCAGTGACCCCAATGCCTGCCTTGTAAGTATTCCTAGTAGAGAAAAACCTATGCCCACGTTTCAGGTCAGCTAAAATGCACTTCAGTGTTCTCCCATGGTCCTTTAAGGACATATCAGGCATATGGCATTCTGTCAGCCATCAACATGGGCTTTGGTTATCGGATGATAACTCTACAAGCAATGCCTCCATCTTAACTTGCCTTGGTCATATTGTTTTATAACAGAAATAGAAAAGTAACTAAGTCAGACACTTCAGAACAAAGGTCCTCATTTAACTAATTAAAAGTGGATGATTCCATCTTCTGCAGCCTTGACCTGGGGCCAACTACACAAACCATAGGGTACCTATCTAAAAACACACTCTGGCACAGAGCTGCCATGCTCATCTCAGGGCTCTGGCTTAAAAATCACTACTAGTTAAAGCAGAACTCAAAATCACTTTGGGGTCAGCCTTGACTATGTATACTCACTATGACACCTCTGTCCTGTCAGAAGCTAAGGGAATACTCCTGCTTATAGACAGCTACCTCTCTGTGTTTTCCTCTAGTCCTGGGCTCCCTTTCTTGGAGATAAGGGTAGTATATGGGGTACACATGTAATGCCTTTTTCCCTTGGGTGTTTTCTCTCTTTTAAAATTTTACTTATTTTATTTTATTTATTTATTTATTTTTTACTTTTTTTACTTATTCACTTTATATCCCTTTCATTGCCCACTTCCTGGTCACCCTTCCACAATACTTTCCCCATCCCTCCCTTGAGTATTTTCTACTATATCTATAGCATAATGAGATATAATCATGAGATGTAATCAGAGATCGAGTTATAAATAGCACTATGTCTAATCTCCTCTCTCTTCATGGACACTGAGATCCCCTCTCTTTTGCTCCCTATCACCCTTCCCTTGGAGACAGACAGCCCTCTGCTTATATTTGGAGAGAGGAAAAGAAAAAAACAGCTTATCAGAGTTGGGCACATAGAACCCTAGCCAAAACAAAGGGCACTAAGTACTGCCCTAGACTGTATGTGCTGTGCTTACAGCTAAGTGCCTGATCCCAGAATCCCCAAATAGTTTTTCACTGAATGGAAACGTCACACAAGGTTTCAAAAGCTTTAAATTGAGGTAAACTTTTTTACAACTTCATTTCTGAGGAATCTGATTGATTGCTAAGCTAACATAGAAAGGGGTACAGACACTCTGGTTTCGTTCAGCCCATGATGCCCTCACCATGGACCATGGACAAAGTGATGCCATGAAGCCCGTTCTTCTCAGTCTCTCTATATGCTTTCACTGCGCCCAGTAAAGGTCCTTGCTGAATGAACACCCCTGTCCCTTCCAGGTCTTTAAAGAGCTAGTGTCCAAACAGCTTGAACCTAGAATCCAAAAGGAGAGCAAAACAATATCCATATGGCGTCTTTTGGTATTTCCAGTTATAACTGGTGCTAAGTCTTTTGGAATCCCCTCCAAGAGTGGAGACTGAAAATTCTTGCTTCTTTCTGGTTCCCTATTACTTCAGATCTGCACAACTCACTTTCTCCTGCTTCATGCCGACTTCTGTCTACTGCTATACCCATGCTACCTAACTTGTGTCTTTTTAATAAGGTATAGTGATTTTCATGTAATGTTTTCTGAGTGTTCTGTTGCTGTGTGATAAGACCAATGCATTTTCTATAACAGACTATGGAGGCAATGCCACACTTCCTGGGTGCATTCTTTTGGTTTTGAGGCATCAATACATACTATATTATATGGGACCTGCAACCACAGGCCTTTAACATAATCCAGCCAGAATAGACAGCCTTCTCTTTTAATTCCCTCCCAGTCATTCCAAATCCCTACAGATAGGAAACTCATGACATATCTGAGAGAGAATGGTAGCCTTCAATGAAAAAAAAAAAAGCTTCATCTCTACAAATCATGGAAGCTTGTGGGTCCTGACCTTCTCTTGTCAGGAATCTTAATCTTACTAAGGTTATTTTCAGAGATGGAGAGAACATGAGATTCTTGCTTCTCAGCAATCAAACTCTAGAATTGACAATCCAGATCTACTGATCTGCCTCAGATGTATCCCATGTTTTTACCACTGATGTATTTTAAGTATCCTGTAAAAAAATAGGAAGCACTCATCAGTTTTGTAGGGATAAAGGCCATATTGGTAAGGATGGTTCTACCAGAAAAGCCTCATCTTCCCTCCTGATCACAATGAGGGGAGACAACGTAGATTTCAGGGTCATGTCAGTGAGTACAGTTACTCCAGTTGACCTCTCTTAATGCTCACTAATGAGAGGATAAATATTAGACAATTCCCAGATAGAAGGGAAAAGAGAAACAAGAAGACATTGTAACATTGCCTTTTGATCCTATGGATGGACAGCCATCCATCATTTATTTGATCCACAGACCTTGAAATAAAATACTTTATATTTTACTGCACTCTTGAGCTTTGCCTAAATTTATACTAGGGGGATAAAAAAAAAAAAGTGGCCTTTAGAGGAAAATGTCATTAATAGTATTGCCCTTTTGTAGGAGATAGGGCACTTGTCAATTTTTCAGCTTGTCTGCTTTCACTTGCAGGCACATGCTGATTGTGAGTACAGAGCTTCAAGCAGTTGGCCACCTCTCAGTCCAAGGGAGCACCTCAAAGTTAAGACACTTATAAAAGCAGATGCATCAGTGACCATGATTCTTCCTGACCATGGTGCTTATTACCATATACTTAAGGCATTATAAATTTAAGCTATCAGATTGTGGCCCTTCCAAATAAAATCTTCTCTCGCTGACAGCACTATGAGGTGGGAAAACAATTTTTCTGTCTCTTGTAAATGCACAGCACAGCAGGTGTAAGATTCATATGAACAAATTTGCACATGAAAGACAAATGTTCTAGAGTCAGCCTTATGTTATTGGATGCAATAATGAGTCTGAAATAAGTTAGTAAATTTATTAATGTCATGATGTCCCGTGATGTTAAGAAAAACAATGAGTAAAAAGGAGCAAGTAAGTAAGAGAAGCAAATATTCAAAGACTGAAGATATTTTAGCAAACAAAGATTTGTATATTGTAAGACTTTGTCCTAAGGTAAGATGATTAGATATTTCTAGAATGGGAACAATAAAGACAAAGCTTGGAAGCCTAAGAAGGTCACAAAGGTTCTGAGTAGGTTATATACGGTAAAAGATGAGACTTTGATATGGTATGCACGATGATATAACGGTTATTAAAATCTCTAAGGCCACAGTGCAATCCTTTTTAAAAATCAATGATGTTCTCTTAAGTTATTGCTCTGCTCTTCAAAGAATCTAGAACTGGCTTTAAAAAAAAACTGTGTATGTTCAGCATAATGAGGACAGCTGAGTCTTAGCAACCTCTAGATTTGTCTTAAAGATTGATTCCTGCCCAAGCTTCATCTAAATACTGTACAAATTTCCGTGTTGCTTCTCTCCTTTGGAAGCTCACGCAGCACCTTCTGGTATCATAAAGGCTGGTCCTTGAAGAAGAGGCTTTCAGGTCACAGCCAGCTTCAGTGCTTCTGGTCCAGTGTCCAAAGTGCATAGTGCCTTCAGAAACAGGCTTACCTTCCACCTCTGAGAGTAACCAAAAGCAACAGCAATGCCCTGTAACGTTTGAGGAGTCTCTTGAGCTCCCCTGACCAACAACTCAAAAGGATCTTCTCAGGCCTGGTTTGGGGGAAGGGGTTGTTAGCTCTTAGAAAGAGCATTGTTGGCCCATATGGAAAATTTTCATTTATACTCTATATGTACATGTGTACACAGACTCATATGTATTATATATAACTTCAGGTATATAATAATTCCTTTCAAACATCCTAACTGCTATTTGACCTCCCTCCTTCGTTAGGTCTCCTCCCCGCCCTAATTAAATCCTTCTGTTTCTCCCATTCTCCCCTTCAAAGCACCCACACCCTGCTATTTCCTGCTCTATTGCTCCTCCCACTTCACTGTCCCCTCCTGCTTTCCTGGCTTCTGCGGTTACTCCAGGTTACACTCACACCAGAAGACTGGAGCTACAAACCAAAGATGAAAGAGAACATGAGACATTTCTCTTTTACAGTCTGGTTTTACTTCATGTTATATTACCCTTCCTAACTCTATCCATTAACCTGAAATTTCATGCAAGAAAATTTCTTACATTTTTATTAACCCTTCATCAGAATGTGTGTGTGATATGTGTGTGTGTGTGTGTGTGTGTGTGTGTGTGTGTGTGTGTGTGTATTCAAAGAAATAGAGGCCATGAATTTGAAGAGCATGGAAATTGTTAGAGGAAAATGATGTAATTATCATTACTTTCAAGTATAAAAATCATTTTTGAAAGGGTAAATATGCCAGACCAAAGGCTACTAACCTTCTAGGTATTTATTAACCATACTTGAAAGCATATGCCTATGTGGACAAGAGTACAAAATGATAGCCAATATTTTAGGCCTTACCTTCCAAGGTCAACTAGGCCCCAGGAGACAACAGGACTACTTTCTAAGAGCTCCACTATTCTAGTACATTACCTGTCCCCTTTATCAGTGAGGTGGTAGAGATCTAGAGGTTGAATTCTAATCAGTGTACATTCTACAGTGGAGAGTCAGGACATGGTCCCTATTCATTCAATGGAATCAGAATGGTCAAAAAGACCCTGATATAACATATAACACAACTTTTTTTTTTTTTTTTTTTTTTTTTAAGACTAAAGGAGCCAAGGGTTTTCCTGATTCTTGTGGACCAGACCCTCAACTGACCTTGACAGTAAAAACTACCTGATTAATTTTTACCACCTGTATGGTCTTCAAGAGCTAAAAGGAACATATAGCCGAAGTCTAAAGTAACTGGCACGTTTGTTCACACCCCAAAATCCCCCTTAGAGCCAAGAACTTATGAGATGTTACTGGATGACCATTTCTTCAGAAGGATTTTCTTCTTCATGAGGAAATGCTTCCCAGATGCAGCACATTAGAACCCTGGCTCAATCTCAACACTGAATCTCCGATAACACCCACACCTAAGGCAGAGAGAGGCCCTCTACTACTCTAACCCGAAAAATCAAACAATGGCTAAATCTTTTTCTTTCTTGCTCGCTCTCTAGAACCTAGCTGGGGGGGGGGGGTCACCCGTGATTCTAGCCACTCCATCCGGAATTCAGCTTCCTCAGAGATTACAGTGGAGATTCTCCGAGGAGTTCGTGACATTTGTCACGTCAGCAGGATGAGCTATCGCTCTTTACAAAGGGACATTCTCAGAGAGGAGGCTTTATAAGATAGGCGATCTCTCAGGCCTGTGAACTTTGTCCATGAAATAATCCTCGAGATGGGCAGCCACTTCCAGTGAGATCTCCTGTGCAGAAACAGGGCCAAAGCCTGGGTAGATGGGGGCTGGGATTGGGCCTCACCAAATGCCTCTGTATCTAAGTTCATGTACACAATATTCTTTCCCCACAGAATGTCCTCTACAACCTGGCTCTATGCACAAATAGAAAAGTTCCATATCCTGTCCCAAGTCATACAGTCTGTAATTTTCATAAAGTATATTAAGACTTCTGCCAACTAAATGTGAAGAGTGTATAAAGTCATACTAGAACTATGGAAAAGCAGTCTACGTTTTTCTAGCATAAACCTAGCTTGTATCACTTTTCTAATCTACCCAACGACATGCCAACCTATATACTACGGATACTGTAATCTAATACAAAGCATTGCTGCTGCTGGGATACTTGTGAATTTGGCTCTTCATGAATGGAAAACTTCTACTTTTCTGTCTCTCAAACTCACTATCAAAAAAAAAAAAAACACATACATCCTCTTAAAGTATTTACATATATAGTATTATCACCAAACACTTATATACCGATTTTGTTTTGACATCTTGATCTACCTGTCTTCACTTCTGATTGGCCAAACCTGCTGCTAATCTAGTCTATGTTCCATTCTTATTCATTCCACTTGCTTTTACAGCATGAATTTGAGTCCCCAGTCTTAGACATTCTCAATAGTAACACTTCTTTCTCCCTCAATAAAGAGTAAAGCCTCAGAGAGTGACGGGATTTCAGCTACCCTGTGCTTGAGTGTGTGACACAGGTCCCACATCCACAGTGCTGTAGTGGCTAGATCCTGTGTCCTCAGTCTGATTCTCAGCGCTATTCTGGGGCCTAAAGACTGTTTGCATCTCCGTATCTTCCTTTTCTGCTTCCACCTACATGTCTAACTGAAATTAGTCACGGATTAACAAAGGGAATAAGGTGGCATTCTCCAAGTTAAACATGCGCCTACCTACCCTCACATTTGAAGGTCAGTCTAACTATGAAAATGCAGGGTCTTGGCAGTTTTTCAACCAAGAAGGTAAATAGTAGGAGTTCCAGGTCAAGGAAAAGACTAATAAGAGTAGTGAGCATTTTAATAACCTCAAATTAAGAAAAACATTATTTCAGAAGGTTAAAAAACCCATTAATTTGAAAACTTGGCATTAGTGTGGACTATCAAGTTTCAACTACAAGACTTTGGACCTACTGTCATATATACATGAGTATGGGGTGGCTCAATCAATTTACACTTAAGGATATTTAATTTGAATTGAAATATTACAGCTTGTAAAGACACTCCATCCAACAAGATAACCAATTTAAGGGGAAGGGCTTATTTCTATAGCTACCAACTATTTTCCTCATAAAAGGCATTTTGTGTGGGACTGATAGACTACCTAATACGAAGAGTTCTTAAGGGTCAAATGCCAAGTTTGCTTTTAATGAGAGCAGCTGTGAAGACCTTTCATCTACAAGACTATAATGATGTCAAATCAAGTAATTCTGCAGTAGAATTTATTGTATCATTCTGTATGTGAGAACATTGTTTCCAATGAGGGCATGCTACCAGATGTCCTCTACCAAAAATTAAACTTACTGTACCTGCTTCACTCATGTAACAATGACAACAACAACAAAAACAACAACAACAAAATGCACACAACCCCTTGTGAAAGCATCTTCATGGAGACCCAACTACTATTTTCCAAACATTCCTGTAAAGTTTTTTTAATACAGAACCTTTCCTCCTAACCCATTTCTTTCTGAAAGTCTTGCTAAGAAGTAGGTCTTCAATCTCATCAACTATTCACCTTTTTCTCAACTTTAATTGCTTCAGTGGCACTTGTTTTGTGCAATATTGAGGTCCTTTAAGGCTTAGTAACTTCCAGTGTCTTGGCTTTGAATCTCTACCATTATTTGTGCAACCTTTCTAGTATTCTTTTTTTCTTTTATGCAATGTATCTGAGTGAACTGGCACATCCTGACTGGTACTTCCTAGCTCATTTCCTTGGGTGAACTGGCACATCCTGACTGGTACTTCCTAGCTCATTTCCTTGGGTGAACTGGCACATCCTGACTGGTACTTCCTAGCTCATTTCCTTGGGTGAATCACAGAATGATAATTATGCTTTTGTTCCCCATCTACCTTACAAGGTATTTAAAACAATACTTGTTACACATTGCTGATTATTTAAGTTTCTACTAATATATAAATGTACATAATTCCAAACCCAATATTCTATCACAAGGTGCTTTTTATTAAGTAAAACTTATACACACATACAAACACACACATATGTATATGTACATACTTACATATCTATACATACATAAACACACATATGTATGTAAACCCTGTCTAGGTCATGCATATAAAAAATGTTCTTGTTAAATAATTTAGCGTGCTCTAGAGTTGTTCTGAAGGAGAATTCTAATTGTTCTCCAGTCACTTATCTAAATGTTAAGTTGCTAACAGCTCTCAAAGTTCTCAACTGAAACAAGCCTCTAGTAACCAAGCACTCAAAGACAGTTTGAGATGGGAATTAAATTCTCCACTGTAGTGGCTTCAATTGGCTGCCAGTGCTCACTGAAAGCACTCTCAGGCTGAGGCCCCTTAGAAGATCACAGTACCAAGAACTCTGTTCTCTCTTGCCTGCTCTCATAGTAGACACAGGAGGTTATTAGATTCTCAAAATCACTATAGGGCTTCACCCTAGAGAGCCCATCCTCCCAAGAAAAGTTTATTTAAATAAATAGATATAGATATAGATATAGATATAGATATAGATATAGATATTAAAGTTTTACATTTATTTGTGTTTGTGTGTGTGTGTTTTTATGTATGTATATGTGACCATATATGCAATTAGAGGTCAAAGGACAACTCGAGCAGTCAGTTCTCTCCTTCCTCTACATGGAGTGCAAGGATCAAACTCTGGTCATAGGGCCTGACTGCATGCACCTATCCTCACTGAATCATCCTGCAGCCCCATGCACCAGTCTTAGATTTACTCTATAGGGTATCAATGCCAGCTTACAGCTACAGGAAAGCTTGCCTCTTTCTGATCTCTGATCAAAACTAAAGTCCTAAGACACTGTAGCCATGTTTCTTTATTCTGTGGTTTAGGCCCCTGGTCGTTGATGCCAGGGGTGTAGCAGTACTTCATGTTGAGAAAAGCAATCTTAGGCCATGTTTCCTTCAGGACACTGCTTTTGCACCCTTCCAGCAGCAACTAAAACATGAATCTCAAAATAACCAAGAAGTTCATGATTTGACAGGAATACCTGCACTTTAATAGTGCTTATATCTTTAAAACTTCCATGCAATATTTGATATATATTATTTTAAATTATTTGTATGTGCACATGAGAGCAGTTGTCTGTAGAATCCAGAAGAAGGGGTTGTATCCTCTGGAGCTGGAGTTACAGTCCATTAATAATCACTTTTTAAAATGTCAAATTATATAGTGATATATAATGACTTATAGTCATGTATCAACTATATCCTAGTAAAGTCTGTAAGTGAATTTCTAGTTTTCTCTAAAGTTTGCTAGTAGAACACTAGCCAAAATAAACCATTTGCTTTTACATGTATGTGCTTACATATATGTGTGTGTGTGCGTGTGTGTGTGTGTGTGTGTGTGTGTGTGCACATGCCACGTTGTTGTATAGCAGTTTCCTCTAAGATTGAAACATACTATTCATCCAAGATTGAAACGACCATCCAGCAGGGAAGCGCCTCAAGCCAGAAGGCAAACAACTGAAATAGCCCCAGGAAATTCCTGAAACTAACCATCCTCACTAGGCCCCCTCCTTTCCAGAGTAAACAAGACAAGTAAAACAGCAGGCAAGATGACTGGAAGAAAATTAGACTAATTCACTTGGAAAGGACACTCCAAAACCTGTGTAGCTTCCTGCAGGCTGTGCAGCAGGTTTCCTGCTTTGTAAACTGTCATCTATGCCGAGGTAGGCTTTGGTGATTCAGCTGTCTTTGAGCTACTTCTGCTCCTGTAAGTAACCCCTTTCCCATATTCTTGTAAGAAACTTCAAGACATTTTGCTGGTTTACCAAGTTGGACTTTGGTACTATCTATTTGTCATGGGCCCTCTATCTGGGGTAAGTAGACATTGGTGTTATGTTGTGTCTCTCCAAGAAAAATTTTGTCACACAACATACATCTTGTGTGTGAAGATCAGAGAACACCTTTTCCTTACTCACTTATCTCCGTTTAGCATGTGAGTCCCAGGGATTAAACTCAGGTCATCAGGTTTGGATGACAAACATCTTTGTATGCTGAGCCATCTCAAGGACCCATTTTGCTTTTTGAGATGGTATTTTTGGCCTGAAACTGGTGGAGATATCTCACTACAGCCACTTTATGGGAAATTACAGGCATGAGTCCCTACACCTGTTTAAAAATGTGTGCATTTCTGAAATACAATGCTAACATTCAACAGAGGTGCTCCTGTTAAAATTACTAGCCATCTTTCTCCTATAAAATTCCTCAGTGATTTATATTAGTATTCTGATATCCTGGAATCTATTTGTGAGATATGTGTGTGTCATATATATCAAATACATCATATATACACATATATATCATATATATACACATATATATCAAACAAATTAACCCTCATCAACACTTTCTATCAAATTAAATTAGCCTTAAATTATTTCCACCAGAGCTCATGTAAGGTAAACTACAATGAACAGTTATATAAAAAATAAATTGTGAATTTATAATGAATTTTTATGTGATTAATTCTGAATACTGAACAAATTATATATCTTCTTTATTCAAGGTAAATTTTCATTGTATTTGTCTTTTTAAAAACAAGCTACAAGCTAGGCATGGTGGGTTTACATACCTGTAAACCCAGCTCTTTAGAAGCTAAACAGGAGGATTATTGAGTTCCAGGCCACCCTAGGCTAAACAATGAGACCTTCTCTAAAGTCAAACAAAACTAGTAATAATATATCTTTTTTAAATTATAATTTGAAAATATGGTAAATATATATAATGCAACTGGGACTAGGGCTGTTTTGAAATTCCTACATAGACTGTAACCCATGCCCAGGGGTCCTCACTAGAGGAAAGATACCTTGGAATGGAGGGAAAGCAGCAGCAACCCCGCCCCGCCCACTGTGAGCCCTCAGAGAACCCCGTGGAGTGAGAGTGGCAATCAGAGTTTGTTTAGGACCCTGGACAGTGCTGAGGTCTCCATCCTGGCATTTACCAGGGAAGGCTGTGACCTTGCCTAGGGCCTGGGATGATGGCAGCACTCCAGGACCACCACGTGGGCTGGATCTCAACCCGAGCGAGCGCACACCTTACCGGGAGCCCCCGACCCAGTTCATCTCTCCAGAGGCTCCCACGCGGGGAGCCCACGCAGCTCACAGCTCGCACGCACACTGAAGGTCACGCAGAGGGACCACAGCCTGCACCTCTCCCGACAGCCACTGTTGTGAGAGTGCCTTCCGGTTGACACCAGGTCTCCCTCGGTGCTCTTCCGGTTACGCCCCCCATGGCTGCCATGCTTTCCTTGTGGTTCTCTGTTGGGCTAACAGTTCACAGACTGGACTTGGAAAGTCTACTTGGCTACAGATATCCGAATTTGAAGGACACATGGCCGTTCCAACTTGTCACACCATACCCAAATTCTTGACTTGAATTTGCAGTGCAAGTTTCATATTTAGAAACCGTTTTGTTGTTGTTGTTGTTGTTGTTTTTGGTTTTTCGAGACAGGGTTTCTCTGTATAGCTCTGGCTGTCCTGGAACTCACTCTGTAGACCAGGCTGGCCTCGAACTCAGAAATCTGCCTGCCTCTGCTTCCCAAGTGCTGGGATTAAAGGCATGCGCCACCACTGCCCAGCGTTGTTGAGAAAGACACATAGTTGTGTACGTTTTGTGAATCCCTTAAAGTTTTACGGAGCTTTGATTAGCTGTGAAAAGTTCCTGACATTAAATTTCTTTCTGAACAAACAAAATCCTAAAGCAAAAAATTGGTTCTATGTTGTTTTGTCTTCACAAAACATTTCTCTTACAAATTATCATGTTTGTTTAAAAACAAGTTTTAATCGAGCAATAGTGGAGCTCGCCTTTAATCTCAGCACTTGGGGGGCAGAGGCAGGCAGATTTCTGAGTTCGAGTCCAGCCTATTCTACAGAATGGGTACTAGGACAACCAGGGCTACATAGAGAAACCCTATTTCAAAAAAAAACAAAACAAAAAACAAAAAAACATGAAGTTTCTTGTTCCAAATAAACAAAGTAATTTTTCAAATTGCAATGATTTTTTCCTAAAAAAGTATCAAAAATATAATGCTTATCTACATTGCTAAGAAATAGTAACTAAAATAAATTCATCTTAATTAAAAAACATTAATCCTAACGTATATCCTAATTTTATAACAACAACAAACCCTACAAAATTTTGTCTGTAATGGAATCAAAACAGGTGAATTAAGCATTTCAGAAAAATCACTGAGTGCCTGTTGACTTTTTTAATTAACCATATAGACAAAGCAGGTACAATAGGTCTGAATCTCCAACTCATGTTCAAAAACTTTGTTGGATAACTGAAAGGGGAAACTTAGCTAATACATTATCTTTTGGTTTTTTTTTTTTTTTTTTTCCCCTTTTGCCTGAAAACAAACAAAAGGTTGGTTTGTTTGTTTTCTGAGAAGAGTGAAGAACAGAGAGCCTAGATAAATTAACTCTTCTCCCTAAGTAGAGTCCCTCTTTTGTTCCGAGACACAGAGACGCAGTAGGAGTATGAATCAGGTTACAGATCAACGTTAAGACACACTTAGACAAGCTATTGCTGGATTTTCCTTCACAGCGAATGATAGCTCTGTAGAAACATGGGCACAGTTGAAATATTGACCTAAGATGTTATCTTCAGTGTTGTTTATGCCTTCAATCTGTAAGCCTTATACGAGATGCATATAGTTTAAACACCACAATTTAAGAGCCAGTATATCAATCAGGTAATCTTTTTGGTTTGGAGCGAACTCAAGAGAAGAGTACTGTACAAGGAAAATATTATTTAGCATTTCTTGAAAAGAAAAAAAACTACCCACTCAAACTTCTTAAAACTTAATTTATCTTTTACCTCTAACAATTGCTGATTCATAATGAAACATAAACTGCGTCATATATTTATATATTTATAGTCCTCTTCATTAGAAAGATGATTGTTTTATACATTATGAAACATATTTTGCATATAAATATATCTGATTTCCAGCTCTGCTCTTGATATTGGTGATTTTTATTTTTTAAATTTTATGTCTATGGGTGTTTTGCCTCTGTGTGTGTGTGTGTGTGTGTGTGTGTGTGTGTGTGTGTGTGTGCCCGTGCCCATTTTTATGCCTACTATCCTGAGAGGCCATAAGAATTCCCTGGAACTGGAGTTTTAGACAGCCGTGAGTCACATGAGCATTCTAGGAACCTGGGTCCTCTGCAAGAGTATCAAGTGCTCTTAACTGCTTAGCCATCTTTCCAGCCCCCTGCACTAGTAAATTTGAAACATTAATGTCAGACTACTTTTCTCAGATTATTAATCCCCTTGAGAAAAATGTTAATATTTCCCATATGAAATTACATTAAGTTTAGAGGCCTGAGTGGAAATTTTATAATGCTTACTACAATAACAAGTAATTTTTTTCGCTATCTTTTTTTCTCTCCTAGTTTGGAAATCTAACTAATATTAACTTTCTTTTTGCTTTCAATTTGCTTTGATTGCTTACTGCCAATATAAAAATTTAAAAGGAACAATCTTAATGTCTTATTTTAAAAGAATATCTAACCATGCATTGTTTAACAAAGCAAATACATTTTGAGCATTCATTCTAGATGGCTTTATCATGGGTCAAACATGAAGTGGACTACCACAAAACTAGTTAGAGTGTATATATTTTTTTGTATGTTCTCTTGATGCATGCAACAAAGAGAGACAATTAACATGAGAAGCATAGAACTGTAGTGTTCCTTTAAAAGCCATTTGATAGTCAGGTGTATCCTGTACAACAACAATTAAAAGTATAGTATAGTATAGTACAGTACAGTATATGGACCAGGAGCATTATTACTATTATATAGCATATGGTATTTTGCTATATTATGTCTAGGAGCACAGCAAATCTCTTTACCATATGATGAATTCAAATGCATGAGTAATGCTTTATCCTATGATACTTATGGCTACAATGGCAATAGGCAAGAGGGAAATTTTCAGTTCTTAAATGTGATCCATTGTTGACTGGGATGTTTTGTGGCACATTTTCTGTCTTCGTTCCTCTCAGACTGCATCCTCCTTTTCCTGTCTGAAGCCTTGAGTCTAGTTTTAAATCTTAGGACCCACCCTCCTGCATTTGGAGCATGTATTGTGGAGGGTAATGGTGGGATTTAGATTATTATAGTTGGGGCTGAGCTAAACTGGCTGAGTCTCAAGTCAAATCACACACTGACCTTCTCCAGAATTCTAATAACTGACCTTTGACCTTCCTTGTACCACAATTCTCATGCCATTTTTTTTATCTTGATTACTTTCTTCCTAATTCTTTTCATAAGTCTCTTACCTCTGAAGTTCAAATGTTGCTTCTGCTACCCCATTATACCCCAATATATTTGTTATCTGGCCTACTGTCTTAGTTAGGATTTCTATTGCTTGAGAAGACACCATGACTATGGAGATGCTTATAAAAGAAAGCATTTAATTGGTGCTGGCCTACAGTTCAGAGGTTTAGCCTATTATCATCATGACAGGTAGCATGGTAGCACACAGGCAGACACGGTGCTGAAGACGGGGCTGAGAGCTCTACACCTGGATCTGAAGGCTGCAGGGAGACCTGGCTGGAGCATTTGAAACCTCAAAGCTCATCCCCAGTGACACACTTCCTCCAGCAAGGCCACATCTTCTAACAGTGCCACTCCCTGGTGACCAAGCATTCAAATACATGAGTCTACATGAACTTACATCTTTAATGTTCTTTTGACCTAGATTTTCTGCTCACCACCCCTTCTCTGATATGGCTGCTTCTTGTTTTCTAGCGATGAAGGCTATCCCCTTCAACTGCCAGCCGCTGTCTAGCCTAGTCATTCAGCCTGAATGACGATCCTGCCTTTGCCCCCAGTGAGGTATATATCCTGCCCTCTGTCCTTTTTAACTTCGGTTAACTCCTCTATGTTTAGCTACCAGAAGACGTGACGTAAGTGACTTAGTTTTATGTGTGTGAAAGAGTCTTCTTTTTCATGCACCCATAGCACGATCCAAGAAATAAAATATTTTGCCAATAACTATTATGATTCCATGATCTCCACACTTGGGCTTAGAAAAATCAATCCCCTGCCCAGTGTTGAGAATCGAAAACCTCAGTGCTTCAAGCATGCTAGGCAAGCACTTTAAACACACAATCACACAACAGCCCAGAAAGTCCTTTATTATTTTTAATTTTTTAAGTTAAAATATAATTACATCCCCACCAAATGTTTCCTCCCTCCAACCCCTCCTACACCTTGCAATTGCTTTTTCTTTAGTTGTTATTGTTATACACACATACATACATACACACGCATGTGGGTTTGTGTGTGCATACACACACATACACACACTTGTATAAGTATATAAATAAAACCTACTGTGTCCATTTCATGTGGCTTGAATGTATATGATTTTGTGGTTGAACACTTAGTCTGGGGTGAGCAGTTAGGGGGCTCATCCATCCCCCCGGGAAGCCCATTTCTCCCTTTCTTAGCTCTCCTTAGTTGGCTGCAGTTTTTTGTCTTTGCGTAGGATCTTGTTAAGAATTCCACTTCCATATTTGCATGTCTTCTGTGTGTGTTTGTCCCGGCCCTGTTTATGCAGCTATGCAGTTAAAGGATCTTGGGTGAAGCTTCCCTGTTATTTCTAGGAGACATACTTTCCCAGCAGATTGTCTGGTCCTCTGGCTCTTCCAGTCTTCCCACCACTCTGCCCTAATATTCCCTGGGCCCTAGGAGATGTGCTGTAGATGGATTATGCAGTCCAGGGAGTCTTCACAGCATTGGTTGAGTGTGCTAATATGACCAAATACTAAAGGTATTTGTCATCTGTGTTTTGGTAAATCTGTTGAGTTGGATGCAAATAAATGATCGCTATATAACAAACAATTCTTAGATTTAATATATGTATAATAAAGAGCTTAAAAGAATAGTGTTTTAAAAAAAAATATTCTCAGTGAAGGCAATTCCTTGACTCATGTCTAATGAACAATAGAGATCACTCCACATTGGGGCACGTATTCTAGCATGGAGGTTTGCAGACTTCTATATACAATGTTTTTTTAAAAAACAACTTAACTATTTTATTTAATATCTACACCCACTTCATAGAATAACATTGTTTTCATTTTACAGACAGATGGCAAAGCTGACGCACAGAGAGGACTAGTAACAAACTGAGAACTGACCCGTTGTGATGTTACAACCACTGTGTAGCCATCTTTCACTTCTTTATTATGGCGTGATCCTTGCGAAGCTAAATCAGGACAGCTGTGGGGGTGTCGAAGTGCAGTCCTGCCCTGGAACTACTGTGGAAGGATCAAGAGGAAGAGCCTGTGCATAGTAAGGCCCAAGTATAAAATGATTCTTAGCTTCAGGATCATATAATCCTAGCAGGTTAAAATGAGCAGTTCTGACTACTGTTTGTTGGGCTCTGGCTTAAAAGCTCACCTTCAGGATAAGTCAGTCTTTGGGAAGACTAAAGAGAGGGGCAGACAAAGGCTCTATCATGCAAAACCGCCTTTGCCTTGCCTTCAAAAAAGACCTTCATTCTTTTTAAATATGCAGAGTTTTGCATGACTATTGATCGTTAAGTCTTCCACTGGAAATGTGAATAATTTTTAAACATTCTTGATTTTTATCAAATAGCAAAAGTGTTCATAGGAAGAAGCCAGCAGATTATCTCCGAGCCTAAAGAAAGACTTGAAGGAGAAAAAAAAAAATGTCTTGAAGAAATGCATCCTAAAAACCGTTTCCCAGCATCGAATCCGAGCTCGATTCCCAGTTGATTAAATTCTTATTATGGGGCTACATTACCTCCAAACAAAAACACAACGGAGATTTTTTTAAGTCACTTTGTAAACAAATATGAATGTGTCAGATAACATTGTTAAACATAATCATGGAGCAGAAAGAATTTTATTATCAGGACAAGTTAGTACAAAGGAGTCTGGGAGAAGAGCTCTAGGTGTTTTCAGTAACACACAAGCTCGCTCTCCTCCAGCTTATTTACAAGGGACACCTTCAATAGCAACCTATCTAATAGGTTCTGGAAATATCTGAGAAAATCGAAACAAGGACGAAGGGCGGCAGTGAGGGGTGGAGGGACAACATCTTCTGAACAAAACATTCTCAAGGATATGTGTTTGCTATTTTGTTTTATGGCTCACGCTCTTATCACTCTCTTGTCTGACTCCTTCCCCTTGGCCGGTTCCGTTAATCCTCTTGAGGCTCCACCCTCCTCTCGCTGGTTCTTTCTCTCTGTGCTCATTAAAGCTGCTGCAAGCCTTCCTTCCCTCTGCCCTTCCTCTTTGTAGAAATCTTAGAGACGGGATGTATATTCTGAAACTTCTGAGGGTTTCTAAGTGACACCGAGCATGCTCAGTAGCTCTAAGGGAAGGTTTGCTCTCGGCAGCTGACCTTATTCGACCTCTCCAGAAATAGATATTTAACTCTCTGAACTCCTGTTTAAGTATAGGATTTGTTTCGGCTCTCTCTTCGTGTTTAAGGTTCAAAAGGAAGAGGCGAGGAGGCCAGGGTCTCACCGCCCACTCAGCCAATGAGAAGCCTGTGGGTGGAGCCTGGCCAGCTCTGGCTGCTGAGGGACTCGCCCCCGGTGGATGCGGTGGAGTTTGAGCTTTGCTGCATCCGTCACTGAAGAACAAAATAAGAGTAGAGGCGACAAGCTGCAGAGCATGGGAGGCTGTGGGGTTTTCTGAAGCGTTTGCTGGGCTTTCCGCGGAGCATGAGCTTTTAAAACGAATTATTTTAAAAGAAACCCATTTGTGTAGCTGGAAAAATGATACACATGCTAAATGCAGCAGCCTATCGGGTGAAATGGACCAGATCCGGTGCTGCTAAAAGGGCTGCCTGCCTGGTGGCTGCGGCATATGCTCTGAAAACCCTCTATCCCATCATTGGCAAGCGTTTTAAGCAGCCTGGCCACAGGAAGGCGAAAGCAGAAGATTACCCGCCTGCAGAGAACAGAGAAACACTGCATTGCACAGAGATCATCTGTAAAAAACCGGCGCCGGGACTAAATGCAGATTTTTTCAAACAGCTACTAGAACTTCGGAAAATCCTCTTCCCAAAACTTGTGACCACGGAAACGGGGTGGCTCTGCCTCCACTCGGTGGCTCTAATCTCGAGAACATTTCTGTCTATCTATGTAGCTGGTCTGGATGGGAAAATCGTGAAAAGCATCGTGGAAAAGAAGCCTCGGACTTTCATCATCAAATTAATCAAGTGGCTTATGATTGCTATACCCGCTACATTTGTCAACAGCGCTATCAGGTACCTGGAGTGCAAACTGGCATTGGCCTTTAGAACTCGCTTAGTAGACCATGCCTATGAAACCTATTTTGCAAATCAGACTTATTATAAAGTGATAAATATGGACGGGAGGCTGGCAAACCCTGACCAGTCTCTTACTGAAGACATCATGATGTTCTCGCAATCTGTGGCTCACCTGTATTCCAACCTTACCAAACCTATTTTGGATGTAATTCTAACCTCCTATACCCTCATCCGGACAGCTACATCCAGAGGAGCAAGTCCCATAGGGCCCACCCTGTTAGCAGGACTTGTGGTGTATGCCACGGCTAAAGTACTGAAAGCTTGCTCGCCCAAATTTGGTACGCTGGTGGCTGAAGAAGCCCATAGGAAAGGCTACTTGCGGTATGTTCACTCGAGAATCATAGCCAATGTGGAAGAAATTGCCTTCTACAGAGGACATAAGGTAAGACAGACATTAAAGCAAGGAGAGAAATCCTAGACTGTTCAAGCAGCCATTGCTCTGCTAGATACCATCTGTTGTCTTGTTGACAGACCCACTTTCTGAGTATTTTAGTCTTCTGGTAGCTAAATCGGGCTAAAATACATTAGTCTTTTGAATCACCAGCCATTAGAGAATTAAAGAGTCCAAACTTTTCTGAAGTTTCATGAGAATAAAATGTCTGTTCTTTTTAAGTGGTCTCCGTAGCCTCTGCTACTCGAGCATGACAGTAATGAATGAACTCAAAGGCCTTTTCTTAAAACTTAAGTACTAACTTGGTGAAGGGTTCTGTACATTGTGAACAAAATGCACATTCGGGAACTGAGGGTAAACCTCTTTGGATTGAGATGGAGATGTTAGAGGAGTATCCTTTGTTGTTCTTTCATGTTCAAGGGGGGATAACTGCCTTCAAAGAGAAACCAGCTCAGACACTTTTGCAAGACTGATCAATGGCAGTGTGCAGATTAAGAAATGCAGGAGTGTCTAATGAAATGGCATTTCCTTTACTTGTAGCTCATGCCGAGGACGTAATTTTGACAGAGATAATTAAATTTTGCCTAGGAGAGGAGTAAAAACTAAGATTAGCAAGGACAGGAGTAGGAAGGAGCACTAGGGTGCTATTTTTAAGTGTTACGAATCTTCAACAGTTGACTAATTAGCCCAGTTATGTAAAATTGTGGTGTATTATGGTGGCTTCAGAATGTTGAGTATGATATAAATTGGGGGTGGGTATATCTGAAATATAATATCAATGGTTTGGCAATATATACTACAGTATTTAAAAATATTCTTTAATTACCAAGCAGAATGATGTTCCTTTTAAAGCATCAAGAATTGTCACTGTTTCTTTCTCAATAGCAGAAGCAATCCAAAGAAAAAACGCTGAACTAATTTAGGACCTCTATTCCTACTTGGAATTTGCCTTGTGTGTTATGTCCTGATTTGCTATTTTTTTTAAAACATTGAACTCAGTGTAAATTAGTAGATTCCTCACTTAAAAGACAAAATCTGGGAAACTGAGCCATTCAAAATAGTCTAACTATACACAGTTTGTTTGTTTTTGGATATTTTTGGTGTTCTCGAGAATGATGGGTTTAACAATGCTTACTTCTATCTTCATAAAGTATTTAATTTTAACATCTTAAATTTTTTAAATTATAATTACAAGTCTTTCAATCCCTCCCTCCCTCCCTCCCTCCCTCCCTCCCTTCCTCCTTCCCTCCCTCTCTCTCTCTGTCTACCTCTCTTTCTCTCTCTCTAACTGTTGAGAATTATACCCAATGCCTTATGTATAATAGCAGTAGTCTAGTGTTCTAACATTGAGCTGTGCTCCTGTCTCATTCATGTGTATTTCTTTTTTGTTTTGTTTTTGGTTTTTTGATACTTATTTACATTTCCAATGCTTCCCCCTTTCCAGATCTCCCCTTTAGAACCCCCCATCCCCTCCCCCTCCCCCTTCATGTGTATTTCAAGTGTATTTTCTTAAGTAATACTAAATTATGACTAATTCTAATATCTAGTTACATTTATTAGTTGTAGAAATGTATCAACAATTGCTATATTAAATACAGCAAATAATATATCTACATCAGGAAAGAGAATCTAACGCAATGACAATGTTTATTTCCATAGCTCATGTTGGATTCATTCTTTTCTTTTCCCTTTTTTTTAGGTAGAAATGAAGCAACTGCAGAAATGTTACAAGGCTTTAGCATATCAGATGAACCTGATTTTATCCAAACGTTTGTGGTACATCATGATAGAACAGTTCTTGATGAAGTATGTGTGGAGCAGCTGTGGACTAATTATGGTGGCTATACCTATTATCACTGCAACCGGCTTTGCAGATGGTGGTAATAACATTCATGCTTAATCTTAAGTATACACTTCCCATTGTTTCTCCTGAAGATGCCATTGCATGTTCCATGTGTTACTGTGTAGACAGCTAGTATCTGTAGTTGTTTGTACTCAGAAACAGTGACAGTCAGACCATCAGTATGAAAGAAGCAACAGGTAACTCAAGGGACCTTACCAAGGAGGTCTCTGACACAGTATCTCTGGAAGCCTACCTGGAGCAATTTTAATTATACTGCCCAACGACTTTTCGATTTATATTTAACCACAAATTAAATCAGTGTCTTCAGAAAGAGTATGACATAAACATACCTCAGTTTGTTCTTAACATCCCAGAGGATTAAGCATATAAGTTTTCTATAACTGAATTTACCCTGATTTGTGGTGACTTGAAAGCTGGTTGGCTACTTTAGATGATCAGGAATGTTGTTTCAGGGTGCATGTATGCACCATGAAATGGGTTCTCCTCTATTTGTAGTAATACAGACATTTCCCCATGAGTTGGCAATGTTTAGGGGTGGGACTTATGAAGCTGCAGTTACCTATACCTGTCTCTACATTTTTTTACCAACATTTTTTTCCTTTGGGTATAACTAAGAAAGGTAAGGGCAAGGGAGACAATGTGTGGTGCTCTTTCTGTTTGAAATTGTGAGATTTTACTGGCAGAAATGAAGGGGTTACCATGGGAGCTCAGCTTCCATAGGTTCACACTCAAGAATTCAGCCAAGCGCAGAGTAGAAATCGGAGTCTAAAGGAAAAGCAGAGAAAATCTGTCCATGACCAACACATACCTTTTATTCTCTCCAGAACTCACTGTAAGGACTGTTTGCATAGCCTTTGCACCCCTTGAAGTATTGCAGATAATCTGGAGATATTTAAAGAACATGGGGTGATATAAACTCTGTAATCACTACAGTGATTTATCTAAGCAACTTGCCATAGGTAGATCTCAGGTTCTTCAGGGTCCCTGAACCAGCCTCCCATCCGCCACAGATAAGAAAGAGTGGCTGTAACTGATGAAGAAGGATTTTCTGTTTTCCAAAAATCAAATATCCTCCCTCTTTAGAAACTACTTGATCAAAAATTTAGGAGTGAGCCTAAAGCAGACTTTTGAGAGAAACAGAGTGTGATTTCAAACTTGGCCCTGAAGATTTCTACTGACACTCTCTTAGTCATATCAAACTCTCCCAAGCCTTAGTTCCTTCTTCTGGAAAAGAAAAACAGGAAAGGCTCCTTCAGAAGGGTTTGTGAGATTGGCTCAGAGATGCTTATGAAGGGCACAGCTGTTGTACCTGATGTGTGGTAGTTGTTATTAGAAAACAGAAGACAACTCTTTTGTAGGAGGATTTTGAGTCTTTTATAGTTGTTTATATATAGTTAAGCCTTAATGGCTATTGTTTAAATTAAGATAATAATACAAACAAGTGAAAATATAATTTTTTTTATTTTTAAAGTTACTTCAGTGGTTTAGTTCATTTTTATTTTAAAAATGTCTACTTGAGTCATTATTAAGCTAAATTTGTTTGTTTGAGGGAACTGTGACCTGTTGGTACTTCTTTGTGGACAGCACGAAACACATAATGATTATACTCCACAAGTAAACTGCCAAATAGGAACTGTGGACATTGAATTTTAAGGTTTTATGTGTTCAAATTTACCAAGATATGATTTTAAATTTCTATCGTAAAAGATATTCTTAGTAATAATATTCAAGACAAAATCCTTTTGTAAAGAAAGAACTACTTTTACAAAGGAGTGTAAAAAAGAAGACACTGAAAAATGCACACCCTTAAGATTTGCTAAGAAATTGGCAAAATATAAATTAAAAAGTTATTTCTTAAACTAATCACATTCATCAAAAGGTTGCATATCTAATCCACATTAGATATAATGCCCACAAGAAGACTATAATACATACAATGTCATTGGCAGTGTTTGGTCTTATTAGAAACCCGTGGTGTAATCCACACAGAATAGAAAAAAAAATGCAACTATTAATGGTGACAAATTAACCCCACAGAGGTTAGTAAGAAGTAAACATGTAGGCAGGGAAACTAACTAGCTCACTTACCAAGAGGTAATGAGGTGTCTAAAAATAAATCCTACAAACACTGACAATAGGGAGGGAGGGGGAACTTCTGATGATTCAATTGAAAGTGCAACAAAGTATCATGTAAAGCTCATTCCAAAGAACATCTGCAGATGTGGGCAGCGGAAGAGCCCCACAGGAGACAAAAGGACCCATCTGCAGAACGATACTTGAGAATGTTTCAAAGTCTGTAGAAATGAAAGTCGCTGAGTGTGAACATGTGCTCAGGCTACTAAATATATTTGACTTCTAGTGACCTAACCAAGTAAAAATACCATTTCACTCAGTGAAAATAATTTTTTCACATTCTGATATCAGTTTCAGGTCTCAGGTCTAGGAATTATATGCCATATTCTCTAATCTAGTCTTAAATTTTAATTTAAGGCCAGGCAAGCCTTTAATCCCAGCACTCTGGAGAGAGAGGCAGGTGGATTTTGGGGAGTTCCAGGACATCCTGGATCTACAAAGCCAGTTCTAGGGCTATGTAGAAAAGACCCTGTCTCAGACAATATATATAATTTAAACTTAGTCATTTAGTTGCCTCTTGTGTTACAGATAAAATAATTGCGTGATACTATATTTCAAAGCATAAGAAAGTGGGGGGTGGGGCGGCAGAGGGGATGAGCAGTCAATGGCTGAGACATAGCCCAGTGGTTAAGAGCACTGGCTGCTCTTACAGGAAACTGGACATTAGTTCCTCTATTGAGTAGCTCCCTAGTTCCAAGTTTCTTTTTCTGGTCTGTATGGGCAGCATGTCTCCTCACAAGCATACTCACCCGCCCCCTCATACATACATAATTAGAAATATATAATAAAAGTTTCAAAGTATGAACAGAGTAGCAAAGAGAAAAAGAGGATTGAATGATATTGAGGGGGAATGAGGATAGAGTGGGGATAGAAAGAGAGGAGGGGGAACCTTGGCCTCATGGAATAGTTAACCAAGCTTTGGGGAGACTACATAAATGTAGTTTTCTTAACCGTGTGGAGAGCAATACCTATCACTCAGAGCTGCTGTGAAATTATATGTACGGGTATGCTTTGAAATAGAGCTTTGTGAGTAGTAAAAAGTCAAATGTCAGTTCTTGTCAGCGCTCATTGTATTCCCAGCCTGTGGGCTCTGGAATGAGAGTCCTCGGGCTTAAATACAGGCAATTCTGCTTACAGGTGACCCTGTGAAAGTCATTCTTCTTTTCTGTGGTTCAAATCCCTCCTATCCAAAATAGGGGAAGTTCGCAGGATTGTCCTAAGGATCAATGCTATTATTATGCTGCCTGCTCATATGAAGAGATTAGTGGCCATTTGCTGCTATCATTACTGTTGTTGAAATGAGCAAGGAAGTCAGAAGTAGGGACTGTCTGGGTCAGAGGTGCTCAACATGACCCCTTTGGGACTTGAATGACCTTTCACAGGGGTTGTCGATCAGACACTCTGCATATCCAATATTTACATTACAATTCTTAACAGTATCAAAGTTACAGTAGTAGCAACGAAAATAATTTTTCTGGTTGAGGGTCACCACAACGTGAAGAACTGTATTAAAGGGTCACAACATTAAGAAGGTTGAGAATCACTGGGTTTGGAGAAGAAGCTGTATAATTTTTGTCAATGGGAGAAATTGATAAGCAGCTCTGTTGTAGATCCACTAGGCCACCCTTTTACAATGCCAAGTGATTGCTCATAGTTAGGATAGGCTATTTATATTTAAAACAAAAATTACTTCTAGAAGCATGCTGTTTTTCCCTTCAGAAGAGGGCCTTGGAGCCTCTAATCTAGAGCTCCTGGGTTGTCTAAATTCACATAGGAGCCCCAGGGATAGGAGACACTGTGTAACTCCTGGTATACTGCCTCTCCTCCTGGGCCACAGCCACCACATTGAACCGTGCTCTGTAAATTGACAGGCGGAACTGCTGGGCCAGTCACTGAAAGGGAAACATACAAGTGTTTAATTATTCTTCTGTTTTTTATTTTAAGGCTATGTATCCCTTTCTTTGTACTAAGAGAAAGACAGATTACAGAGGAAAACGTATTAGTGGTGACTTTGTCCTTCACCAAAGAATCAAATTGTGCTGAGGAATAAGGAGGTGAGCAGTTTAGGTCATGGGTTCATATGTGACACTCAATGATCTGGCCTTATCAGAGAGGTCAGGCAGTTGACAGCTACATGCAGGACTAACGTTATCGGCACCTGCTTCCACGATGCCATGGCAGTTTAAAAGTTACACACTGCGGGAAGATATTTATTTTGTTGCTAAAAGCATGAGGAAAACCCAGAAGGCATTAATCTGCTAAAGCAATGTGGAAGCTATAATTCCATATCAACCTATAACCCTCGGTGCAATTGTTGTTTTTTTTCTTGACAGCGGTTGCCAGTGAAAGGTCAAACCCCTTTTAACCCACATTCATAAAATCCAGCAATCAGGTTAGCCAGATGGCCAAAACCCAAGCCTTTTCTTAGTTTTAGCTCAAGTGAAACTCACTATTTTTGTAGCTAGCTGAGAATCCCATAGGACTTTCTTGTTGTTAAGTGCATCTCATTTTGCATTTAAATATATTTTGAAAGTAGAGCCAAGCATGTGCTACACCTGTAACTCTGGTACCCAGAGGCTAAAGCTGCAGATCACAACGAGGCCAGTTTCGACTACAGAGTGAGAAGAATCAAATGTGTAAATTCCAAAGGACTGACCAAGGAGGTTTGCCAGTGATCCAGCTGAGCTATAGAATGATTAATGCTTGGGAAAGGAGAAAAATATCAAAATCATGAGGGACAGATCTGTTCAAATTCCTGTTAAAGAAACCACACCATATGTTTTTTCTTTTTTTTTTTTTTTTTTTTTTTTTTTGGTTTTTGGTTTTTGGTTTTTCGAGACAGGGTTTCTCTGTGTAGCCCCGGTTGTCCTGGAACTCACTCTGTAGACCAGGCTGGCCTCGAACTCAGAAATCCACCTGCCTCTGCCTCCCGAGTGCTGGGATTAAAGGCGTGTGCCACCACTGCCCGGCTTTTTTTGTATTCTTGTTAATAGGTTGGTGTAAGTGTGTGGATACATGGTGTACATACATGTTTAAATGAGCCTGTGTGTGTGTGCATCTAGGTGCATGTATGCATCTTGGTGCATGTGTATGAAGATCAGAAGTCAATGTCAGGCTTCTTGAGATAACTCTGCACCTTTATTGTTTATTTAATTTTAATTTTTAAAATAATATGTCTTATTTAAAAATATCATATGTGCATACATACATTTATTTCTGTGTGCGTTTCTGTGTATGTATGAATGCAGGCACATATATACTGAACCATGCATGTGGAGGTAAGAAGGCAGCTTTAATGTCTTCTACCATGTAGGTTCTGGGGACCAAACTCAAGAATTAGGTTGGTGGCAAGTGACTTTACCCACTGAACCATCTCAGCAGCAACCTCTCCCCCACCTCTCTTCTTCTTTTAAACCTGAGGCTCACTGATTTTTGCTGGCTGGACAGTGAGCTCCAGAGACCCTCCTATTCCTCCAGTGCTAAAGTGAGCACCATGCCCAGATTTTTTAAACAATAATGGTACAGAAAACCCAAACTTGCTTCCTTACACCCACACAGAGCCACTGAGCCACTATTGCAGCCCCCTCAAGTGAGCACTTTTACTGATAATGTCAAGAGAGTTTGTTACACAGTTGTAATAGTTAGTAGGAGGGTGGATACAGGAAAAGTGGAAAGGAAGATAAATGCAAATAATCTAATAGATTTATTTGTGCTAACTTTTGTTCTAAAAGAATAATACAAAAGGAAAATTCTAATAAAAGCTAACACATGTATTTATTATATTTAATAATATAATAATTAAGTATAGTTCTAGGAAACTGCTGATAGTTATGAAATATTGTTATTTTAGCCATCATTTAATTGGTATAAAATAAGACAGCAACTTGGGGGAAAAACCCACTAGTTCTGTGATTTTCTCGTAGATCTGGAGGACAGTCCAAAGCAGGCTATGGTTAGCGATCGGACAGAGGCCTTTACCACTGCCCGGAATCTATTGGCCTCTGGAGCTGATGCAATTGAAAGGATTATGTCTTCATACAAAGAGGTATTCTAATTTCTTGCATATTTGCTTAAAATATGAATGCATCTGAAAATAAAGCAAAGTGTAAATTATGGAATAGGCATAGCAATTTTAGAAACAGGTTTCTTTGTCCTCTCTCTCTCTCTCTCTTTCCCCTCAAAACTGCCACAGGTATAACTGAGGCCAAGGGAAGCAACTCTGAAGTGTGGTGTGCTTGCAAGCATGGCTTTACTTGCTTTTAAATGAGAAAAAAAAAAAAAAAAGAAGAAGAAATTGCTCTTGTATGGCCTCAAGAGCCCATGCTTCATTTACGTTCAGACTTCATCGTTTATAAATCATGTGATCTCAAGCTTCTTGTCTGTCTGTCTGTATCCCTGTTTCCATTTGTAAATTGGAGTCATGACAAGCAATGATTTTGTAGAGTGTTAAAAGTTCATGATGTGGGGTACTTAGGTCAATGCATTTCTGTTGGGTTAAAGTGGTGTCCCGCATCTGCCCCAGGGCTTGGGCCACTGGGGGAGGCGAGATGCAGGAAGTTTGACTGTGCTCACCCCACAGCACTGACACCACCAGGGAATTGGGGTTCTCAGGCTCTTGGGTATCCTAGGCGCCACTGGGTGCTGCAGAAGAGCTGAGAATGGAGTGGGGGCCTGCAGGCTCTATCTAGCCCGGGGCCTGAGGGGGATAGATGGGGAGTCTTTGGCTTGTCAGTGGCTGGCTGACTTGGTTTGGCAGAGACTGTGGCTGGGAATGCTAGAGGTCTTCTGCAGGAGACTGGATGTGGCTCTTTAGAGGAAGGCCTGTTCCATTGTTCCCCTTAGTGGGTCCCAATGAAAAGAGACAGTCCATGGTTTTAGGGCATTTATTGTCATGGCAGAGAGTGGCAATGAGTAAAACTGCACCCCACTTTCTCAGGGCAGGCCTGAGGTTAAATACCTTTTGCAGGGAGGAGTGACTGGGAAGGGGAACTTACTGGCTAAGTCTCTAGGTACCTCATTAAAATGAGTATGTCTTGAGGCTATGTGACCACACCTCTACCTCTGGAGGGGCTTGGGGCGTTGCCCTTATATGACTGATGGTCACAGACCTATGGAGAGCTGCAGACTCGTGTCAGGGAGCCCAGGAGCATGATAAAACACCTAATGTCCCTTGTACGGTTATCCCTTGCTGGGGTTATCTCCTGCTGGGGATCCCCTACAGGGTCTCCAGGGTTTTAAAACCTTAGCTCAACCAGAAACCAGGCTGCCTTCCACAGTGCTACACATTTCAACACTCGATTGATGTTAGTTAATAATACCAGCTTTATATCTTGCAAACTTTGTTCATCCTCCATTGATGAGGTCTCGACAGTAAGATGAACCCACTTCTTCTCGCCATCTTTGAAGATCTGGATGAGATTCTCTGTCTCTCTCACATTACTACAATATGGTTCTTTTCCCTGCACCTGACCCTGTGATACCCATCTTTCTATTTCTACCAGCCATTCTAATACTTAGCTATTTGTCTAATAGGTAGTTTATTTTTTAAAGAATAATTAAAAACTAGACCTGCAGCTATCATTAGGTTAAGATCAAAACGGCTGGGCAATTCAGATATTTCTAAAATTCTATTAATTAATTTTGTAGATAATAATGCCAAATGAATTGCTAGAGTACCATCGTAAATTTATCTCTTAAATTAACTAAAGTACAGAGTATGATACAACTTCAAAGTTTCTGAGTTTCTTAGAGAACTGAGCTATTGAATTGGGTTTTGTTTTTCACCATAAAACCAATGGTTCAGTACCACTGATGAAAGTACTCATATTTTAAAAATTCAAACAGTAATTTTAATCATCTGGGAACCTAGTTTTGAGGACAACTTTTTCCATATAGTTCATTTTAATATTAAAATTATTATTGTAATTATTACTCTAATTATTATTAAAGGACATTACCCATCTCACATCAAAACATGCTACATCACAGGGCTGCCAGTTAACCATTCTAGATTATCTCCAATGATAGAAATGACTTTATTTACCCTGTCTTTGTATGCTCTGAATCTAAGAATGCTCACTCTTAGAAGCCCTTGCTAATAAGACAGGGAAAGAAATCATTGTGTCTTCTCTACTCGTTGCAGGGGAGCAAAGCCTCCTCTTCATTCAGGATTCACATTCTACTACAAACCCCTGGTGTCCCAAAGCATTCTGTCTCTGGTATACTCTTAGCTCTTATAGGCATTCCTGTGTCCACCCTAGTCTACTTACCCATTGCTTCCTGCTCTTTTTGAATTTCTCAGTAATCTTTGTTTTTTTTTTTTTCTATGCCACTATTTATGTTTGTCCAATATGCTGCTTGGTTTATGACACAAAGCTGGCCGTAACTGGAAAGAGGGAAACTTAATTTAAACAATGCCTCCAATAAGACTGGCCTGTAGGCAAGTCTGTGTGGAGAATCATATTGGTTAATTCTTGATGTGGAAGGCTTAGGCCACTGTGGGTGGGTAGTGCCAGCCTGCTACCCCTGAGCAGACCCTGAATTGTATAAAAAAGTACACTGAGCATGCCATGGGAGCAAGCCCATGGGCGTCATTCCTTCATGGCCTCAGCTTCAGTTCCTGCCTTGACTTTCTGCCCTGACTTCCCTCAGTGACAGAGCGTGACCCTTGAGCTGTAAGATGAAATAAACCCTCTCCTCCTCAGGTTGCCTTTGGTTACGGTGTTTTACCACATCAGTAGAAATCCTAAGGCACCCAAGTTTCTTTTAAATCCATATTTTGTTAAACCATCCCTCTCTTTGCCTCTATTTAAGAGCTCAAGACTTCCTTTCAGATAACATCTCAGAAGTCTTCCGTTAGGCAGCTATAACATCAAAACACACCAATAAATGGTCAAATTACAGCTTCCCTTCAGTCGAAAGCCTGTGACACTAACACCTACTCATCATAGTTTAAGCTTTACCACAGAGCTTTACCAAATGGGTTAATTTACATATGCCAGTTAGGAGGAGGCATCTTTTGTGACCTGCATACTTATCGGTGTCAGGTTCCTGGTTCTTTTGCTGAGGCAAATGATATGGATAAGAGAGTCACCTTTCACAGCCCCCTGAAAGCAAGCTGTTCTGCCATAATCGAAAAACAGCAGGAGCTTGACCTAAATGGACAGCTGGCGGAACCAAAGCAAAGCGTCTTTCTGTGGAGCTTTGTGAACTAAAGCATCTCATAATCTTAGCTAGAAAAAAAATATGTATTTATAGTTTCCCTTGAGCATTGAAATCACATCTGGCTTGAAAAGAAGCCAGAGTGTGGGACTAATACTGAGAAGGTCCATACGCCTCTCACCACTCACTTTCGCAACCTGTGCTCTCTAGCACAGATATTCCTCTGTCTAAACAGGAACTTTAGCAATATTTGGCTTAGAAACATTCATTTATAAATTTTTTTAAAAAGTACTTTTCTGGCTGGGCAGTGGTGACGCATGCCTTTAATCCCAGCACTTGGGAGGCAGAGGCAGGTGGATTTCTGAGTTCGAGGCCAGCCTGGTCTACAGAATGAGTTCCAGGACAACCAGGGCTACACAGAGAAACCCTGTCTAGAAAAACCAAAAAAAAAAAAAAAAAAAAAGCACTTTTCCGCTATTTAAGATATGCATAACCACATGTGCCTAAACACACAGGCTACTTATGTTTAAGAAAAAAGGCTTCAAATTATCTTTGGAGACAACACACAGCTGAATGAATTGTTCGCTTTTGAAAATGTAACTGGTAGATAGAATTAGAGCTAGTGTCGTTATTCTTGAATATATCTGCGTATCCATGGAGGCGCGAACCCCGGGCATCATGTCTGCTCAACAAATGTCCCACCTCCAAGACAAGTACACAGCCTGATAACCTGTTTTACGTAGGAAGAGGAGATGGGGCGGTAACGCAAAGCAGGCTTTTAATCCCAGGACTTGGAGGCTTGGAGGCGGGGCAGGCAGATCTCTGTAAATCGAGACCAGTCTGAACTGCATAATGAGACTCTGACTCAAAAACAAAGAAACTAACCAACAAAAACAGATATAAAGCAAGGCAAACCAAAAGTGTGTCTAAAAGATCCTCATGGCTCACTAATATTGTGGAAGCTTCTCATTTCACTCTGATCACTAAAGAAAATTAGTATTTTTGTTTTACAACTCCAACGACATCTATACGATATCTTCCTTTATCGTCCCCAATAAGGCTCTTGCTACTGTTTCCTTCAGTCATCTGATATATTGGGGGTTTTTTTGTTTTGTTTTTTTAGTTGGTTTTTTTTTGTTTTGTTTTGTTTTGTTTTGTTTTTGCCATACACAATAAAGTGGAATTTTTAGCAACAAATCAAGAAGTTTACATAGTACACATTTCTTTAAAAATCGTCTGCCATGGCTCTATTCAGTCTTTTTTTTTTTTTTTTTTTTTTTTGGTTTTTCGAGGCAGGGTTTCTCTGTGTAGCCCTGGCTGTCCTGGAACTCACTTTGTAGACCAGGCTGGCCTCGAACTCAGAGATCTGCCTGCCTCTGCCTCCCGAGTGCTGGGATTAAAGGTGTGCGCCACCACGGCCCGGCTTTATTCACGCATTCTTTATATGTTGCTTTAGATCACTGAACTAGCGGGTTATACTGCTAGAGTATACAATATGTTCTGGGTCTTCGATGAAGTGAAGAGAGGCATTTATAAGAGAACTGTCGCTCAGGAGCCTGAAAACCATAGCAAGAGCGGAGGTAACACGGAGCTACCCCTCCGTGACACCCTGGCCATCAAAGGTAATTAAGTTCAGGGTTTGGGTTTGCTTTGGTGTTTGTTTGTTTGTTTTGTTTATTGTTTTTAACATTTTTCTTACAGGTTATTGTCATTTTATGAAAAGAACTAAAGGTTTCTTCTTTAGGGAAGAGCTTTTAGTAATTGCAAGAAACTAGTAGTTAAATAGGAATGTTATTTTAGCAGCAGTAACCATGTTTGTGTTACAGTTGTAGTGGCAGTGATGACTAGTGGAGCCCTAAGGAAATGCGAAACTTACCCTCAGGTCCCTGTGTTTGCTTGCATTGGGTTTGCAGACAGCGCACGCGACTGAGTGAACGGTCTGCTTTTAAATTTTGAACTAATAAATAGAATTACTGCAAGTGCCATATTGTTTCTCATTATTCTGTGTTTCTAAATGTTTATCATGTATTAAAGTATATCACTTCTTGATTCCTTTCTTGGCACAGTGTACCTTTTTTTTTCTTGTGGGAAATAGGGGAACAGAATAACTCTAAATGGTGTGACTAAGTTATTTCAGATATAGTTTATGTCTACTAGGATAAAGATATGGATATTTGATTATAAAATTATTTTTGTCAGAAAGATTTTCTACATAGATTTAAAAATATAGATATTAAATTGACATCATGTATATTTTTTTCTATGACTTACCGGTGTGAATTATCTTTATAATTGAGTTTGCCAATCTGTTGTATTCTTCTTCCAGTTAATTAGAAGTAATGGGATAGCCTTTGTAACTTAAACTATTCCTTGATTATAGGGACAGTTATTGATGTGGATCATGGAATCATTTGTGAAAATGTTCCCATAATTACACCAGCGGGAGAAGTGGTGGCTTCCAGGCTAAACTTCAAAGTAAGATGATATTCAAGAATCTTCTGATTGTTGGCCTCACACTAATAGAAAACAACTCAGAATTCATGTACCTTATGTTAAATACTTGGAGAGGAGCGTGTGGAAAGGGGAAATCCAAAAGGTATGCACAGTGGCTCAGCTGCAGAAGCAGTAACTCCCTCAGAAAGCAGAGTAAAAAGAGAACCATGATCTCTCCTGCTTTGGTGCCAGATTGAAAATCAAATTACAGAACACTGAGAGACATTCGACATAGCTCTGGGTAAAAAGAGGAACTTTGAGACATTAATATCTGGGAATGAATTTTAATTTTTTATACAAGTTGTTAAGAATATATAAGTCCATACTTTTACATGCTTTCTGAAATACTATCACTCCCCAGAGGTCATTATCAAATTTAGTTTTACTAACACATGTTTTCTAACTTTAATTTTGACTTTAAATGATCAGAAGATTCATGGATTCAACTCTAGTTTTTGATTCTGTTGAAAATAATTTATTTAATATCCTGTATCTTAATTACAAAAAAAGAGTGCAAAAACACTTTGTAAACCCAAGGCCCTGGTTTTAAAACTCTGTGAGATGTAAACATACACGTTACATTAAGTATAAAATGGCTACAAGCTTTAGTTACTAACTAGTCGTATTAGTATTGTTAGTAATGACATAAGTCACTTAGTATTACTTATGTCATTGTGCCAGTACACTGACAACTTAAAAGGAAGTATCTAGTTGGCTCCTGGTTTGAGGGAATTTATTTGGGATTGAGCTATCTCAAGGCCTTGAGAGTGAGGCATAGCTGAACATCTGCCAGGAACATGTTGAAAGAAGGGTCCTTACTGCAAGTTGGGTAGCAAATAAGAAAGAGATTTTGTGCTAGGCCAAGGTACAGCCCAAGGACACACCCTTACTTCCTCCAAGTAGGACTCATGGCTGAGCCTTTCCATCACCTTCCAAAAGGTACCAGGAATTGGAGACTTAGTGATCAACGCATGATCCTGTGGGAGACATTTCAGATCTAAACTGTATGAACTATAATAAAGGCGATTGAGCTATGTTTAACCAAAGGCATGATCAGTCCTCATTCAGATTATGAGCATCGTAATACTAATGATTTTGGAGTAGATCTTAGCCTAGGCTCAATTATTTGAGATATACTTGCAATCGACCAGGCTTACTAGAAGTTGAAAATAGAGGCTGAGATGGGTTGAATACAGGGAAATCCTGTTAATAAATTGAAGAGGAATTGCTTGGTCAGGATTTATTATTGGATTATAAACCTGTAGAGTGGTTTTATTATTAGGATAAGACATGAATACCAATTAGCTACTTGTTGCAAATATGTAATGTTTTATTTTCTATTAATAGTTCAGCAATTTAAGCTGGAGGTATAGCTAAGTGGATAAAGTGCTTGTCTGGCATGCAAAGGTTGAGTTCAGTCCTCAACCTAAAAAAGAAAGTAACAAAATTGGTTTTGTTGTTGTTTTGCTCAGTTTAGGTAACATAATACTGGTTCTTGTTGCTTTAATTTTTAAATAAATTGATGTCAAAACTTCAATGTTGCCATCTTGTAAGCATGTCTCTGTAGAGCCATCATACACTGAAAACTCAGATCTAAGTCTCTTGTATAAAATAAGCAATAATTCAGTGGGAAACTCTTACAGATTTTTAACACACGACGAAGATGTACATTGTTATAACATACTGTTTGTTGTTACTTTTGTCTTTAGAACATGTATTTTAATTCTAATTTCCCTCAAATAGGATAAAAAAAAAGTTGTGTTTCTTCAGTATTGATTGGGAAATACACACTTTTTAAGGAAAATGATATTCATCCTTTTGTTGGTCTTCAAAATTAAAATTATGACTTATAGGGAAAAAAAAATCCAAAGTGTGAGATTTTTCTTTTCCTCACACTCAGTCTTTACTGAGAAGTTACATTAAGAAAATATTATCAGAATTTACAGAGAAGTTATGTTAGGAAAACATTCATATGAAAAAGTCTTAAATTATCCATTTAAAAAGTGTTAAATTTCTAAGGACTCCCGATGGGAATCGATACTTTAAAAACATTTTATGAATGTACTGCGCACTGTGGCCTGCACCTTCCCAAACTCTTTTGGATAGTACTCAGGCACCTATCAAATTAATCATCCGTCATCAAGGAGTCTAGTGGAAGCGAAGAAGCAAGGCAGAGCTCATTCATGGTAGCTTCTCCCAGGACGTTCTGGAATATCAGCAGTTCACCTTTGGCTTTGGCTTTTGGCATTGTGTCTTCTACGCATTGGAAAGTTGGATGTTTATATCCATTCAATGAAAAGACATAGGCACAGACACCCTCCATTCAATGGAAAGACATAGGCACAGACACCCTCCATTCAATGGAAAGACATATGCGTAGACAGACATCCTGTAGATTTCTATTTCTCATCCTCTCATCTTAATTTTTGGATCACTGATTATAAAACAAATCAAATTTGTAAGCCGCGCCCCTGCTCCTTGCTCATGTGGTATCCTGCAAGTCTGATAGGAAGGCAACCTCTCCACCCTACCAAACAGAATGCAATGTCATGAAGTCTAACTGTTTAAAGTTAGTAGATATCTAAGACAAATGATAAAGGAGAGCTTCTGATTAGTAATTAATAAGTAAACTTGTTTTCTGAATGAATAACATATGGATATGATCTCCACTTAAATAGAGAGGGTGACTATTTTATGTGTATACATTCTCCTAAATATCCTTAAGGGATGGGTTCCATGACACCCAAATCTGATAACATTTAATTGGGCAATTTTGTACAGAAAAAGATTCTGTACATATTTGATACAGATGCAACCTTTCTTTTCTTCACATATTTTCAATCTTCAGTTGGCTGACTCCTCAGAAGTGGAGCCCTGAATATGGAGATTTGACTATATGTGTTTAAACTCAACCCTAGGTACAAGCTATACTACAGTTCCCTTGCTTTCCTCTGTCTTGGTTTCATAAGCATATATTTTTTTACATCTGTGAATGAACCAGACTTAGAGTAATATTTTCTCTCTTATTATGTGCTTTTGTGATTTTGCAGCATTTCAGACACTAATATAAAAATTAAGAACCCAGCTGGCTCCTTGGATAAATGTGCTTTTTAGTGTGTTCAACTTTCAGTTGCATTGGATTTTATATAACTTTAATTAAACAGTAATCTAAGTAAAATAAAATCTAATTTTAATTTAAACCTTATGGTTAGTTTTTCTTTCATGTGTAGTTAATTTCTCTATATGTGTGTAGATTTAAAAGATCTCAGTTGAAGTGCTGGAGAGCCAATATTCTTTCCAAAAAGATTTATTATTTTGCAATTAATTATTTTATGATACTCTTAGCTTCAGAGAATAGCCAAAGTTAAATTGAAGTTCCAATCCTGATATATTTTATTTGCTGTTTTTACTATCCCAAGATTATTATATGATTGAATATTTTTTAAATCATTTTAAATGCTACCAGATGAAATAATTATTAAATATTGCAGCTTATAATTTTATTTCTGACCTCAGGTAGAAGAAGGGATGCATCTTTTGATAACTGGTCCCAACGGTTGTGGGAAAAGCTCTCTCTTCAGAATCTTAAGTGGGCTGTGGCCTGTGTATGAAGGGGTCCTTTATAAGCCACCTCCTCAACATATGTTCTATATCCCACAGAGGTAAGTCATTTTTTCTATCAAATACAAACAGTTGTTTTTGTTCTTAAATTGTGTTCATTTCTCAGGCTCTTCGGGTTACGCTCATTGAGGGGTATTTTCATTTAGAGAACTATTGAGGAATTAAGGATGAGCTCAGTTATTATTTTAGTTCTATCTTACTGCTTTGACTGTAATAGATTCTGGATCGATGCCACTGCTTGTAGTTTTCAGATCTGACAGCAGGTTGAGAATATTCAAAGACTTCAGATGTCTTAGGAAGGAATAAATGGCTCCAAAGAATAATTAGATGTCATATTGTCTTCTTACAGATAAAAATATAGCTCTCCAGTTCCATTCAGGTCTTCCCATCATCTGCACATACTGGTGCGTCCTAAGTTTGTCCACTCATGCCTCGGGGCCGTCTTAAGGTCTTTACTGTGCTTGTGCTAAGGAATAATCTTAACTACCTTAACTAAAATTAAGAGTAAGATAAGCATGGAAAAGCACATTGTTTTTCCCTAAATCTTCGACCATCTTCCCTCATAACAACACAGGAGTATCTAAACACAAGGTTATGTACTTGAGAATTTGGAGTATTTATTATGGTGAGAGAAAATCAGCTGGAAATGAAAAGTTAACTCCTTTGGACCAGAGATTTCTCCAAGTGTCAACCAGGTTCAATAGGCACTATGTCATACATATTTTCTCTGGGTTATCCTGCGTGTCGCCCGGGTTAAGCGGACAGTCACAGTGTTCCCTCTGGATCAGAGCACTGCTCTCAGGTGTGTAACCAAGCATCCAGGATGGGAACGTAAGGCTGGAGCACCAGCACATGTCACACTGACGCTAGGCAACAGTCACACACTTCAGTCCCCTCTTTGTCGGTACACCGAGCTACCATTCTTCAGTTGGCCTGAGTTTTAGACCATAAGCAGCTACTGAGTTCTGTGAATTTATTTTCTTTCAAATAAGACTCAGGGTGGAGGCAGCAGGATGCTGTTTGGTGTACAGGAAGATTCAGGAACGTGTTAGCCGAAAATGCTAAATACAAGCAATATTGTGGGCACCCGTGTTTAACACAACCAGAATGCCATCAGATACCATACACATTATTTCTTTTCGGTCCTTTCAGAAACCTTGGTTTTATCGCTTCAGTTTAAGTTTTATAAACGAATGTAGTAAATAGCATAATTTTAGCTTTGTACTTAAGGTATAACATGCAGAACCATGAGAAAAATAGTCCATGAGAAACATATTCTTGATGAAAATAAAGGTGTATAGAAAAGCTTACGTTTTACCCTTTAGATATTTCATGTATTATGTGAATGAAACGCTTCTCGAATACATATGTAGTGGCGGGACTTTTCCAAGAAGTAGGCAGGTTTATGGAAGTGACCTTTACTCTCAGGGTGAACTAACCATGACGTTTTTACAATACCCAGAAATCATTAGGAAATTTTTGTCTTTGGAAATGTTGTTTTGTCTAAGCAAAAATGTCAACTCCAACCTAGTTAAGAACAAAAAGAAGCAGGAGTAGTCTATATTTTAATTTTTAAATGATTTTGTCTTAAATCAGTTCACCTTAATCATATGCATCTAGAGGTATGGGGGATTAAATTTATACTTACAATTTTATAGAGCCCCATTCCTTTCATTTTTGCCTAGCATTTACTTAAAACACAAATGTAAACTGAGAAAATCTAATTGAAGCATTTATTTCTAGTATTCTGAACGCAAATGTTTTGGGTTTTTTTTTTTTTTTTCGAGTAAATTCTGAAATGATCACATAAGGTTTTATTACATAAAAGAAGGTAACAGTATGACCTCTTTTAAAATATGTCCTAAACGATCTTAGATGATCACATAAATGTGATTAATTTCTTTTTCTTTCTTTCTTTCTTTCTTTCTTTTTTTTTCTACTTTATACTACTCTCTAGCAACAGAATGTAAGATCACTACTAGTTTGGCAGAAAAACCAACATAGAATTGAAGTCCAAGTATGAAGTCTGTAAATCATTAAACAGACTTTACACTTAATCATGTGATTGAAGAATTTCTCCTTAGAGGCTGGACCTCTTTATGCATTGATTAAATGTGAAATATATTCTTCCTTTCACTGGGATAAATGCAGTAGGTTTTATGAGAGAGGGTTTCTTATGTTGTGTAGTAAGCAGAATAACACTATTCAGGGAGGAGCCAGCACTTGGGTTTTACCAAACTTTCACACACAGAGACACAAACAAAAGTGCTCCTCTGGCTCAAGTTGCAAATTGGGAAACACGAATTCCTGAGAAATTGTGAAATCTCACTAATACTTCCCCAGTTGGTGTCTCCTAATGCTTTAGCAATGTTAATAATAAGAACCAGATCTTTACACATCTGAGCAGTAATACAAGAATACAGAGTTGTTCTGTATAAATTGAGTTCAAACCATTTTCCCTCACTCTGTCTCTTCCAGGACAGAATAGAAAAGCTGGGCCATCTGTAGGATTTAAGACAGACATTTCATCTGAAATGCACATTAGGCAGTATCCTCCTGTAGGATTGGCAGGATGCGGGGCTTTGCTCAAATAGTACCTGGGAACATATTCTAGCATTTCCAACTGGGACTGAATGTCCTGCATAATATCATGTGCACTCCTTAATCAGGTGGCTGATGCCCGGCACCCTGCTGGATCAGCTCTCCTGACTCCCAGGAAACGTCTTCCACTTGGGTATCTCCTGAATTATTTTGTCAATTCTTGCTGTGTTTTCTCTTCTTGCCAGGCCTCTGAGGATAAGCTTATGACCCTCTGTTCTTGCTTTTATTTCTCTACTAATCTGTGGCTCATTAGTCACTCCCTTATGCCTTGCTGAGTTTCTGTCTGCCGCTGTCACGGCCCCCAAAGCCAGAATTACGTGTGGTTTTTTTAGTTTCCTCTCTAATCAACTCTGACAATGCACTAGCAGTTCACAAAGTGGGAAACTGAAAAATGGGGCTTTGGAGGACGTATAGGAATGTAGAGGCGGGGGAAGAATGGAAGACTGGCAACCTTTCCTTTCATTATGGTGCTTCAGTTAACCAACCCCCAGGATCATCTGTGTGCTTCACACTCTCTTCTCAGCAACCTATGATCAATACTTCAAATGTCCCTGCTCTCACTGTTCTTACTTGGAAGGAACTTCTCAGGAGAGGAGTGTTAACAGATCTTCTGACTACTCAAAACCACATGTCCACATAGTACATCAAACCGTCTGAGAGAGATTTAGTCCTCCTGTGGTCATAAATCAAAATGTGTGTAAATTCTACCCATCTATAACTCTGAGTCTTGGGAAATAAAACTTTAGCAAAAAAAAAAACGAGAGAAGGAATGCACTTAGAAGGATTGTGGTAATTGTGGTAATTCCTGGGCTGGGTGGTGCTTGCCCTGGATCCATGGCCTCAGACTTGCTGAGCACACGCACACCCAATGAGCTTTACCCCAGAACTGAATGACTGCTGACAGATTTCCATTCTATTGGCAAATCTGCCCGGCATCTTACACTGTGAACCATCTGTCTGCTTTGTTACTTGCGCTGGGTATGTTGCCTAATCCTCTTTGTGATGGATAAATAACTGTCAATTAACAGCTCTTTTTTTTTTTTTTTTTTTTTTTTTAAGGAAATTTCTGAGTGAAGAGGGCTCAGTAGACTGAGGCTTTATAAGCACTAGAAGCGAAAAGTTGAATGACATCATTTTCGTAATAGTAAATATCTCTTTTGCGTTTAGTAGCTATTGTTTTGCTAAAACCCACAAAAATAATAGGAATGATATTATGAATTTAAAACTCAAATCTTGAGCTTGCTGTGTATGCAAAAGTGCAGTGACATGATTGGTTCGATCTGTGCATATTTCTATGATTGACAGTGACTATTCATGATTTGCTCCACCTTCTTTTTGGCCAAACAGACACAGGAATGGACTACAGCAATTGTACACTCCCCGTAGCTTAGTGTGTTGTTGAACTGTTATCACTATTGTCCAGTTAAACTATATAATTTTGATTTCCATCTCCTGTTTATTTAAATCATTCTTGTTATTTTAATTTATTTAGAGCTATTTGTGCTCGACTTAGGAAACATTTAGCATTTTGGGTTATTGTTCCAGCACAAAGACAGGAATTGTTCTTTTCAGTGTTCTCCTCTTTTTTCCCTTTGTTTTAAATATAAAATAATAAAAAAAACAGAAAAATCTAACAAACAATAAATTACATCAAAAAAGAAATATCAGGTAGTTCAATGTTAGCACAGAAAAATGAGAACAGAATAAAAAATTTTTAAAATAGCTGAAATGTTTGTATAACTAATAGCTATAAAACATAATTATTGGGGATGGATTTCATCTGAAATGCTCATACTTCTATGAGAGTTAATAGTTTTCTAAATAAGTGTATGTGTAAGATTTCACAGAAAAACAATTCCAATTTGTTGCTATAATTCCTTCCCAAGAGGAGCAAAAATTATTTCAGGAGTGTGTATTTCAGATATGTCTATTAGAGCCTTGAAAACTGTATAGGAAATTAAGCATTATGAAACTGTAATTATTTTGCTTCATCTGTCCATCAGACAAAATTAGCTGTTTTACAAATTTAATTATTTAAGTATTACTGCAATGTAGCATTATTCGTAATTATGTAATATGTAAATGCATTGTATAAATATATAAAATTATTTCCAATATGTGATTTATATAGAAATATATTATAAATATATAAAATAGTGTATAAATAACTAATAATATAATTATTCATTCTTGATCTGAGTGCTATATTAAAAATACAGTATTAAGAAATAAATACTAAAAAAATTAAGAAATAGTTAAGTACTAAGTACCTTGGTAAAGTTAACAGGTTTAACCTGCTTCTATAATAATGAAGCCACCTGATGACTCTAAGCATTTTGAGTTCTTTGAAGCCCTGTAAACTGCATCAGTGAACTAGATGTTACTAAAAGAAAGGATCTAGATAAACTAAATTTAATTTTTCTTCTAAATTTTCTTCCATACTCAACCAGACCTACCTTTAAAGTGTACACAGAAGCCTCATACCCATTAACCATATTATGTCTAATAAACTTTACTCTAGGATAAAAGCTAGCAGACACTCATCTGATGATCACTTATTGCACACTCACTTATTTTTTTTTTCCACAAGACTTTTTTTCAGTGCTGGGGATTAACCAGCACTGAGCGGAAGGCAAGCACGGCCTCAGTGAGCTACACCTCTGTCGCTCCTTCAAGTTTTGCTTCCACTTAGAAAACTCAAGAGAAATGAACCTTTTTATTGAATGGCGATCGCTTATTGAGTGCCTTCCTTGGTACCTGTGTTATAGCAAACAGTCTCGCCGCATTACTTCATTCAGCTGCCTCATGCTGTACTCACGATAAATGGAATGAAATTAGTGACATTACAAACAAATTAGGGCAAGTTCAGAGTCGAGGGACAGTACTGCAATGAGAGTGAGGGTATACCCCAGAACCACCTCTCCGTAGCTCAGCATCACAACCATGGCTCTATACCATATAGCACAAAGCATAGTAAGTATACTGAAACATGGTTGTGAACGATGATGTCATCAACTGTTAGCCCTTCCTGAGGCTGTACGGTGAAACCTTTTTTTTTTTTCCTCCTTTTTTATTTTTGATACTTTATATACATTTCCAATGTTTCCCCTTTTCTGAGTCTCCTCTTTGTATACCCCCCATCCCCTCCCCAACCCGCCTCTAGGAGGGAATTCCACCTCCCACCCCACCCATCCCCATTTTCCCGCCTTGATATTCCCCTTTACTGAGGCCTCTAACATCCTCGGGCCCAAGGGCCTTTCGTCTCTCCCTGATGGACATCGAGGTCATCCTCTGCCACATATGTGGTCCAAACCATAAGTCCATCAATGTGTATTCTTTGGTTGGTGGTCCGAACTCCAGGAGGACCAGGGGAGAGGGGGGACGTCAGGCCCATTGACTCTCTTGCTCCCTCCATGGGGCTGCAAATTCCCTCAGCTCCTTCAGACCTTCCTCCAACTCCTCCATCTGGGACCTCAGTCCAGCAATTACTGGTAAGTGAAACTTGGGCGTTCTGAACTTTTGGTCTAATATCCGCTTATCAGTGAGTACATACCATGTTCCTTCTTTTGTGACTGAGTTACCTCGCTCAGGATATTTTCAAGTTCCATCCATTTGCCTGCAAATTTCATTAAGTCATTGTTTTTAATAGCTGAGTAGTACTCCATTGTGTAG
>CM052718.1:11803919-11884410 GCA_028551405.1 Uromys caudimaculatus
TGCCCCAAAGGTTCTGTAAAGGTCTCTCTTGATCCAGAAGTGGTGGTTTTGCCTGTGCTCAAAGGTGTGTCAGCACTTCTGGGATTCTCTGTTCACGTGGAGCCTTGTGGCCCAGGCTTAGGTCCCCAGGCACCGGTGTAAATCGGAAAGTTCACAGTTTTTCTGTCCCCGGGTTCTCAGGCCCCGGATCCCTGCAGATCCAGGCGGGTCTGGGCGAGAGGTGCTGCTCCCCTCAACCCCACTCACGGTCCTTCCAAGTTCCTGTGAGGTTACCTTTCTACGGCGCTCCTTGGCTACTGACTCCTGGTGTCCCAGGCAGAGGTTTCCCCCTTTCTATGGCACTCGTTGGCTACTGACTCCTGGTGTCCCAGGCAGAGGTTTCCCCCTTTCTACGGCGCTCATTGGCTACGGACTCCTGGTGTCATGGTGAAACCTTTAGAAGCGCTCACAGACTGGTTGCACAGCTGTGGTTTTATCATTGCAGTCTTGACTATGCCACAAGACAAGACTGCTCTCTGCATTAACATCTATGCTTTAGGCTAAGGTGGGAGGACATCTACATCTACTGATCTGTGCTAAATTGGAGCTAGATCAATTTAAAGGCAGTAAACGTTCTCTTTCCTAAGGTCCCGAGCAGTTAGTGAGCGCCTTGCGGCAGCTGCTCAGTGGCCCTACTTTATACCAAAGCTTCTGTTGTTATTCTTAGATGTGAATTTAAGATACCTCTGCCTGCGGTTCCTTAAAACGATTACATAAGCAAATGAACGTGGACTGTAGTTCTGCTGCAAGAAAGTGTGGCTAGAATGAAAAGGGGAAGTAAAGAGGAGAAACCTTAAACCTACGGGGGCGGGGGTGGGGGAACGTGACTGGAAACAGTTCGGCCATTTTGGAAAGCCTGGCAGTTGCCTAGACAGTTCTTTGCCCTCACAGTTCTATTTACTGGTTTATACCCAATATGCATTATGCCCCAAAGAAGGAAACCCTGAAATATCCTTCAGTAGATGAATGGATGAAGCAAATGTGATGCATACCCACAATACAATGTTATAATATGATTCAATCCTAGAAAGGAACATGGCACGTTCTCAAACACACTTGTCGTTAGGAAAAAGTCAATGAAAGAGGGCACATATTGTGTGAATCTGTGCATTTGGGACATCCGCAAATCCATGGAGACAGAAAACAGACTAGTTACACAAAGCAGCCAGATGACAGTGTCTGATCCCAGCTATGGAACTTACGGGCATAGGAGCCAAGAAAATAGTCTCACATTGGGAGTGATGGACACCTGAACTTGTGTATTACAATAAATACACACTGAATTATAGATATTAAAGGTTGATATAATATTTCAATCATGTGCCAAGTTAAACAGAGATACTTAAGTTGTCCCTTGTATTACATATATGTGTAGTTGAAACACAAACTTTTAATTTAAATATTCGTTAAATACATTATGAAATAATTATGGACTATGTAGGCCTCAAAGAGACCTTTATAAATACTGTGAAAATGTAAGCGGACATTTGGTCTGCATAACATATTTGTATTTAAAGCCTTCTTTCTCCTCAGAAAAACACAGAGCTGGTGTAATTTTTAAAAGAATTTTTCTAATGTGCTTTGCCTACATGTATTTCCATGTACCACACAAGAACCTGGTGCCCATGGAAGTCAGAACAGGATATTAAATTTGGTGGAACTTACGGACTATGAACTGCTGTGTGGGTTCTGCAAAACAAATGGGGCTCCCCTGCAAAAGCAGCCAGTGCTTTTAGCTGCTGAGCTGCAGGGTCTAGCCCTTGCTGTCTATATAAGACAGACCCTCAACTAGGATAGCCTGATGTTCCTCACAGAGCCACTCAGGTTGTACAGGGTTTATGAAGTCCCTGCCTGTGTTAGTTTCCACTGCCGCTACCACAAGTCACCAGAAGACAGGCAGTTTGAAGCAATGGAGAGTCATTCTTTCATAGTTTGGGACTTACCAATCAAGCTATTATCAGTTGACTGTTGTGTGAAGGGTCAGGAGGAAGGCAGAAAGGTGTTGCAGTGGGTAGAGCACTTGCTATGTAAGCAAAACGAAATCCACTCTATTGCCTACAGGGTCTGACCTTCTGAAAGGGTGGCTTTCAGCTGTTCCCAGTGGGAGTGGAGTTAGGAAACTGTTCTGAATCATTTTTTAAATTAATTGAGGCTATGTAGCCAAAGTTACTTAGGTTAATTTATTTTATTTCATCTCTATCCTTCTCCTCCTCTCTTCTGTGGTCATCTTATCTATCTGATACTTATAAACAACATCCAGTTTCTTGCTTTTCAGTTAATTGTTTAGTTAATTTTATTTTCAAATAAAAGTGACTATAAAATCAAAACTTGTATTGAAAAGATGTGGCGTACACACACACACACACACACACACACACACACGCATACACACACACGCACACACACACCTTTAACCCCAGCACTTCAGACACAGCTGCAGGTGGATCTCCATGAATTTGAGGTCAGCCTGGTCTGCAAAAACAGTGTCCGGCCAGCCAGGGCTACATAGTAAGACTCTGTCTCCAAAAGTAAAGAAAAAGAAAGAAAAGGGGGAGGGAAGAAGGGAGGGAGGGATGAAGGAAGGAAGAGAAAAGAAAGAAGGGAAATAAAGAAGGAAGAAAGGAAGGAAGGAAGGAAGGAAGGAAGGAAGGAAGGAAGGAAGGAAGGAAGGAAGGAAGGGAGAAAGAATTTTAGAAAGGATGGTTTTCCTCTGTTCTACTCTATCCATTTCACCTCCTTGGTTGACCTCACAGTTTTTGGCTCACTTTCCCTGTTTCCTTCTGTGGGTGTAACCAAATTATGTATTTATATCATCCTTCACTTTCTTTTCATAGAAAGTAACATACCGTCTCCCTGTGGTTCTCAGCTGGGGACAGCTTCATCACCTAGGGATATCTGTCCCCTTGGGGAGACTTGTAGACAATTTTTTGGATCATGTTTGAGGAGATGCTACTGACATCTAGTGGATAGAGGCCAGGTATACCACTAACCTCCCCACAGCGGGACCCCCTAGGCAAGGGCAGATCATCCACAGTCAGCCTGTCAGGCTGCCTTTGAAGCATCCCGATCACGGTCTGCCTTCACATTTTCCTTTTGAGCTGAATGATGGTCACAGAACTCACTCTGTGTTACTTCCTGTGTGCCTGCCTGGTTGCTGTCATCATAGTAGCTACAGACAGTGGTGCATCATAGTAGCTACAGACAGTGGTGCGTCATAGTAGCTACAGACAGTGGTGCGTCATAGTAGCTACAGACAGTGGTGCGTCATAGTAGCTACAGACAGTTGACTCAAGGGTTATCTCTGCCCTGTCCTTTCACTTGTCTTTCAGTGCAATTTGCGCTGTGATGGGTAAGCTTAGGCAAGTTTTCCTTTGGGGCGTTTTTAGGAGCATATCAAGAAAATTCCCAGAAGTGAGTCAAAAAGCGAATGACATGTCAATTTGCCACATTTCCACCAAGAAGGTTGGATTTTCAGCGTTGTATGGGAACACCGGTTTTTCCCCATGGGCCAGTCAGCTGACAGAATGATCAAGCTGTTGAATTTTTGCCTATCTGGTGAACAAGAAAACTGGTGTTCTTTTAATTTACATCCTCTTATTAATATCTTGCCTTTCAGTTTGTTTGTTTACATGGCTGTCAAAACTCCAGGTTTTGTGTTTAATGCAAATAATTTTAGATGCTCAGAAACAGTCGTTATCAAATATACTTGTATTTGTCAGGATTTTCTAGATAAACAGAACTGATAGAACAAAGATAGATAGATAGATAGATAGATAGATAGATAGATAGATAGATAGATAGATACATAGATACATAGATATATAGATAGATACATAGATACATAGATAGATACATAGATACATAGATACATAGATAAAGAGATTGATGATAGATAAAAAATAGATAGATAAGAGATAGATGATAGATAAATAGATAAGAGATAGAAAGATAGATAAGAGATAGATGATAGATGAATGGATAGATAAGAGATAGAGATATTGATTTAATTAAGAAAATTATTATAAAGGGGATTTATTAGAGTAGTATACAGGCTGTGGTCCAGCTAGTCCAACAATGGCTGTCTACCAACAGAAATAATCCAGTTGTTACTCAGGCTACAAGACTGGATGTCTCAGCTGGTCTTCAGTGTATGCTGGAACCCTGAAGAAGTAGGCTCTAATGCCAGTGATGGAGTGGACTTGCTAGTGAGTATAGAACAAGCAGGCAAAGACAGCATACTCCCTCCTTCCCTGTCCTCCATGCAGGCTGTCACCAGAAGGCTTAGCCCAGATTAAAGATGGATCTTCCCACCTGAAAAGATGAAGATTAAAAGTGCGTCTTCCCACTTCAAATGATTTAACCATGAAAGGAAGTTCCTCACTGCTCTTCCCAGACACTTGGGTTTTAGTTAGTTCTAGATTTAGTTGACAACCAAGAATAGCTATCACAATGGTAAAACAAAATTTTTTTCTATAGAAAATATCAAATGGTTTCTTATAAAAGCTTTTCTACATGTATATCTCAGTATTTTTCATAAACCAGGTATTATTTATAAGTCTGTCCATGAAACATCATACAATCCTATAAATTGAGTGTTTAAAGTCTGTTGGGTTCCAGACATCAGGATGTCACCTTGGGCGAGTTAACATAACCTTTACACATGTGCTTGGTGTTTTCTAGGCCATACATGTCTCTTGGAAGTCTTCGGGATCAAGTCATTTACCCTGACTCTGTGGACGACATGCATGAGAAAGGTTACACAGACCAAGACCTACAACGTATTCTGCACAGCGTCCACCTCTACCACATAGTTCAAAGAGAAGGAGGTAGACCGGGCCATTATTTTTAAGTGTAGTTTAACTTTATATACAAAGCAAGTTTGGGTTGTGTGTGATGGTGTGAGCCAATTATCTTAGCACTTGGGACACAGAGGCAAGAGGAGCAGGAACTCAAAGCCACTCTCTCCTATGCAGCATGTTTGAGATTAGCCTGCGTTACATCAAAACTTTGTCTCAAAAAAAAAAAATCAATTAATTAAATAAATAAACTTAGGTGATATTAGTTACCAGATGCCCAGATACCCAACAGCAACAAGCTGCAGGTTGGTTTCCCCTTTTGCTGATGGTTCATGGTGTCAGATTGTCATGGTAGAGAGGATGGCAATACTCTCAACTGAGAAAACTGCTGGCTTTCTCCTCCTCCCTCTTTGTCCTTCTTGGGCTTCATGCCAGATCTCCTCTGTCACATCCTCTCTGAGGCACACAGGCGTCCTCCACAGTGGGCGACTCTAACTCTACTCAGGCTGACAATCATGACTGTCCCAGGTGTCCATGAAGTCTGTGATTTCATTTGAATATATGAGACTCTTAGACCATATGCATGTAAATAGAGGCTTATGATTTTGTGTTGTATTTCATACAGCACACTACAGGACATCACACCACACCTAGCATCTAAAGATCTTGGTATCTAAATGTCCAAGTGTTCTGAGTTCCCTGCCATTCTACATGTATGCAGAGTCTATGATGAACTATGTGCTTGTCAAGCTCTCTTGGCTTACATTAAATGTAACTTTTGGAAGTGGCTCTCACACAACTTGTTTGGTTTTAGTCCCACAATCTTTCTAAAACACACACACACACACACACACACACACACACACACACACACACACACACACACACACACACATACATTTAGAGATTACAGAACTTAGAACCTTCATTGTAGGTTCCTTTAGAATAAGACATATATGAAAGAGTGGGAATATGTATACATAGGAGCTTTCGATCCAATTATTTCCTAATAGTTGTGCTTTTAAATGTTTTGGTAAGTCATATTATAGCACAGAAAACTACCTGAAGAGCAAGCCAGAATTCCAGGCTGAACTGTGCATGCATGGAGCTCATGCTCTGTTTCCCAGCCTAATTACATTATTTTGAAAAAAAAAATTATATTACACGCTTGAGAATATCAGCTTTGGACTCAGAGTTAAAGAGTCAAATCCTATTCGCATTGCTTTCTGTGTCTTCAATGGTAAAACGGGGATACGTTTTTCTCAACATATCTGTGAATAGTAAATGAGACTATGTGTGTAGCATTCACCGTGATGGCACATGCATAGCAAGTACACATGAATCGTGACCTGATCCTTGCAGTAAGCAAATGAAGCTGTCAAGAAAGACATCACTATATTTCTCTTTATAATGTCTGCTCTTGGAGGGAAGCAGGTTTTTCCGTTAGCGTCATGTGACCAATCCCGTCTCAGTTTCAAAATACTTTGACAATATAAATTCTACATATTATGGGAAGATTAATTAAATTTGGAGTCCCGTAATCCAAATAGATATTTAAAGTCAACAGGAAACATTCTATTTGCTTTAGAAGTTGTGACATTCTAGAACTATTTTTAGGATGTGCCAAGCCTAGAGTTTTACACCTCCTTGCCTTGGACACATAGCAAACTTTGTTTGTTCTTTTTCATAAATAAAAGAGTCTCTGGACCTTAGTAATGTAATAGGACCAGTATGGTTTGTTGAGTTTTCCTGCACAGACTATACCATGTTCAAACAATTATATCTCATTTTGTTCAATGTCGGAACAAAGTCCGTTGATGATGCCTTGCTCGCCATAGACAGATTAAATCAGGGTGCTTCCTGTACACGTGCTCCCATACAGCAGGTAGAACCGCACCGCACCACAGTTTTAAGTCTGAAAGGCTTAACACTAGGCACAGCCTGTGTGCTGATGGGCTTTGTGTCTCCTAGCTTTTCAGACACAAGAACTATTAATGCCACACAGATACATCTTTCCTAGGACACTAGTTTTACTTAATCTGTAAAACCAAGCATCTAAGCAGTGCAGGAAAATACTTCCAGTTACCGGTGTATGGCATCCTTTGGAAGAAGCCTATTTGGATTATTTAGATTAGCTGATTCTTAGGGAGTGGGGGAAACTACGTTTCATTCCCATTAACAGGTTCCAAAGTAGGAAAGAGAGTGGGTATAAAGAGACAGGGCTGGAAAATGTCCGCATCTTCAGGAAGCAGGGAAAAGCCTTTTCCGGTTAGCTGTCTTGGCCTCAGAATGATCGTTAGGCGCCGTTGCCAGGGATGCTGATGGAACCCTCAGGGTTTAGTAGAACAAAGGGTGCAGTTAATTAAAAGATGTAAAAATTATCCTTCGTCTGAAAAAAACTTTTCTCTCCTGCTCTGTTCTCGGCGCAGGGAGCAAACCGTTCTCACCAGCGCGGTCCTCACCAGCGCCGTCCTTCCTACCACTGTGATCTAAACTCGTTCCTCAAGTTGCTTTTCGTCATTACTATAAAGTTTGGCCACAGAAGAGTATTATTTCAACATTTCTTTTTCTCAGAAGCAGGCCAGCATTTTTAGGTTTCACTATAGTCTTATAAAAATCTATTTTTTAAATAATTTCGAACAGTGGGCCCGCTGAAGAGATCAACCAGATGTTGTCGATGGCAAATAGCATTAAAGTCTTTCACCCTACATACTACTGTATTGATTTTTCTTTTAAAGATTTACTTCTAATTTTGCAGATGTATGTTGGGAGGTAACATGAGTACAGGTGCCAAGCATTTGGTCACTTGGAGCTGATGGTACAGGTGGCTGCGAGCCGCTTAACCTGGGTGCTAGGAACCAAGCTCAGGTCCTCTGTAAGATCAGTGTGTGCTCTTAACCACAGGATCATCTCTCCGATCCTGGTATTATGTCTTCTTTTTGTTTGTGTTTTTTTATTTATTGTACTTTTATTGGATATTTTATTTATTTACATTTCAAATGTTATCTCCTTTCCGGGTTTCCCCTCCACAAACCCCTAATCCCATCCCCTCCCCCTGCTTCTATGAGGGTGCTCACCCACCCACCTCCACCCATTCCCACCTCACCGCCCTAGCATTCCCCTGTGCTGGGGCATCAAGCCTTCACAGGACCAAGGGCCTCCCCTCCCATTTGATGCCTGACAAGGCTATCCTCTGCTACATATGCGGCTGGAGCCATGGGTCCCTCCATGTGTACTCTTTGGTTGGTGGTTTAGTCCCTGGGAGTTGATATTGTTGTTCTTCCTGTGAAGTTGCAAATCCCTTCAGCTCCTACAGTCCTTTCCCTAACTCCTCCATTGGGGTCCTAGTGCTCAGTCTGATGGTTGGCTGTGAGCATCCGGATCTGTATTGGTCAGGCTCTGGCTGAGCCTCTCAGGAGACAGCTCTATCAGGCTCCTGTCAGCAAGCACTTCTTGGCATCAGCAATAGTGACTGGGTTTGGTGGCTATATATAGATAGGATGGATCCCCAGGTGGGGCAGTCTCTGGATGGCCTTTCCTTCAGTCTCTGCTCCACTCTTTGTCCCTGTATTTCCTTTAGACAGGAGAAATTCTGGGTTAAAATTTTGGATATGGGTGGGTGGCCCCATTCCTCAATTAGGGGCCGTGCCTAACCGCTGGATATGGTCTCTACAGGTTCTCCCTCCCCTTTGTTGGGTATTTCAGCTAATGTCATCCCTATTGGGTCCTGGGAGCCTCTTGCTTTCTGTAATATGTATTCTTGTCTCTCGCTTCTCTCCCCTCCCCTAGCTCCTCCTAGATCCTCTCCCACCCTGCATTTACTTCAAATATTTTACTTTCATTGTATTTCCTTTTTAACTTTTGGAACAGAACACTTCCAGACTTTCTCAAATTTTAAAAATAATATCAGATGTATCCTTAAAAATAGCCCTCCCATCCTTGTTCTCTCTAATTTTCATCTTCCTACTTTGTTTAATTTCTTATTCATAAGTTCAGGCCTTTTTTTTTTTTTTTTTGGAGACAGAGTATCACCGCATAGCCCAGGCTGGCACACAGCTCGCGATCCTCCTGCCTTTGCCCCCGTCCTGGGATTACAGGCATGTTCCTGAGCCTGGTTTAATTTTACACTTTCTAAAACATGCAATAAATTTTATAATAATTCCCACAGGAAGAAAACATTAAAAACATAAAGATGAATCCTGCTTTAACAACATATGTTATTCTGGCTAAGGTTCTGACCTTTTGCATGTTAAAAGATAAACCCATATTCTTTTAATTAGAAAAAGAATTAAGTAATTGATCTGATCATTTGTTGTTGTTGTTTTTGGTTTTGGTTTTGCTTTTTTTTTTTTTTTTTGGCACCCACAGTAATAAAACAAAAAAATTTCTATGTCTTCCTGTAACCTAAAGCCAGGTTGACTTAGGAAGGTTACTAATGAGGACAGGCAGCTAAGGGAGAAGGACCGGTGTCTGGAACATGTCCCATCTCCAACAGGAGAATTAAAGCTGGATCACTGAAGCTGTGGAAATGTTGCCTTTAGCGTTTGCCAAATGTGAGCAGTCATTTTCTCCTCTAAAAACTGAAGTCTGCAAAAATGAAACTGTGGTTTTGTTCTTAAGTGATGTTTTCTAGTTAATTATGTAAGGTAGTCATAAAAAAAATCAAATATTACAAAAGTATTAACTTGAAAAGTAAAACTCTCTCAAAATTCCACTCCCAGATGTGTGTGTGCCTGGTATGTGTCTGCACATCTTCAGAAGTGCGGCCATAATATACGCCATTCTGAAGCTTGGATTCTCATTTAAATTCTTCTAGTATTATTTTCGTATCAGGATAGAGAGATAGACATATAGATACATGCTTGCTTTGCAGATTGATATGAAGCAATCATTTATTAAAATGTTTTAAGAGATAGGCTGCATACACTGTGAAAACAATAAATAAACCTAAATGCAGACCCTAGCTCTGCGAGGTAACTATAACTCAGATGTTTCTGTCTCGCCATGAGTTTTGGATTGCCCACTTGTAAAATGCAAATAAAGGCAACTATCTCATAAGTGTAGAAAACTGAAAAGAGTTGCGTGAAGTACCAGGCTTGTGGGAACTGTTTAACCTAGCTCTTCCCACACTGTTTTGGGCTTGGCAATTGTCCTATGCAAATTATTAGATCTTTTCTCTCACTGCCCTCAAAAAGTCGGCATCTGAGCATCAACCCTTTGAACAGACTGAGTAACAAATGTACTCTATAGGTGGCAGCATTCACAACTCTTTCAAGACGTCTATCAGTGTGAGGGAATTACTACTCTTAAAAGAATACCATATTTAAAATAAAACACTCATGTACATGTCTCTCAAGCCTACCCGTATGCTCTACAAAACACAAGGCTCCTCCTATTTTCAATCAAAACAGACGAGGAATCACTGGTCCAGATGCGATGTGGTAACAAGTCGACAAACATCTGCAACCTGTACGTTTATTTGCTTGTGTGTGTTTATTTTCTAGGATGGGATGCAGTCATGGACTGGAAAGATGTCCTTTCAGGAGGGGAGAAGCAGAGAATGGGGATGGCACGGATGTTCTATCATAAGTAAGTGCACTGCGTCCAGAGAACTATAGTCATGACTGATAGAACACGACAGCATTCAGCAGGATGCAGCAGTCTCATCTAGGTTAGCTAACCTCTGGCTGGGAGACTGGACAGAAGGCTCAGTGGGTAGAGATGCTTCCACCAGTGATCCTCTAGACCTTCCTAATGTTGCCACCTGATGCAGTTCCTCAGGCCGTGGTGACCCCCAGCTATAAAATTATTGCGTTGCTAATTCCTAAGTGTAATTTTGCTACTGTTATGAATCGTAATGTAAGTATCTGATATGTGACCACCCAAGGGGATCACAACCCAGAGGTTGGGAACCGCTGCCCTAGACCCATGTGGTGGAAGGAGAGACTCAACAACTATTGCACATTGTCTTCTGCCTTCCACACGCACTGTGGTGCACACACTCACACACACACTCTCACACACACTCACACACATACATACAAGCAAATGACAGGGAGTCAATAAACCCATGAAGCATTTTAAAACCAAAGACAGGAGAAGACAGAGGGACCGAATGGCATGTTTAAAAAATATATCTTACAAAAGGTGTGTAAAATCTTTACTTTTAGGCTTGCTTACTTTTTATTGCAGTAGCTTCTCCAGGTGTTTTAGTTTTTAGCTGCTTTCTGTTGATAGCATACTGAGATAAAATACTCTTTGGAGTGCTAGATTAAATTTTTATGTGTTCTAAAATTTAAAATAGGATTTTTCTTAGATTTAAAATGTGAAGAATCCGTAACTGCTGCATAGCTGGTTAAAGCAGTGGCTGCACATTTGGGGGATTTCTCTGAATTGTTAAACTGGATCTAAATCAGACTCTCTGAAATATATTATCAATAATTATACTGCATATGCATTATTTTATATGTAATCCATATATAATTAATTATTAAAAAATCGGAATTATTCAATTGGATCTAAATCAAGTTTAAGTAGTCTCTTAATCTAATTTTCTTTCCTCAACTGTTAAGAGTTACAATTAGTGAAAAAAAGAATGTGCTCACACACATCTCAGTAAACTCAAAAAAAATGAGATGCAAGAAACAATTTTTTTATTTTTTATTTTTATTTTTATATTTTTTGATATTTTATTTACTTTTCCAATGTTTCCCCCTTTCTAGGTCTCCTCTTTGGAGACCACCTATCCCTTTCCCCTTCCCCATCTCTAAAAGGGAATTCCACCTCCCACCCACCTGCCCCCCACTCCCATATTCCCACCTTGACATTCCCCTTTACTGGGGCCTCTCCTCCCCCTGATGGCCAACAAGGCCCTCCTCTGCCACATATGTGGTCCGAACCATGGGTCCTTCCATGTGTATTCTTTGGTTGGTGGTCCAGCCTCCAGGAGGACCGGGGAGGGGGGGTCAGGCTAGTTGACCCTGTTGCTCCCTCCATGGGGTTTCAGACTCCCTCAGCTCCTTCAGTCCCTTCTCCAACTCCTCCAATTATTTTATTTATTTGCATCCCAAATGTTGTCCCTTCCCAGTACCCCTTCCCAGAGTTATTCATCCCATCCTCATCCCCTTTGCCTCTGAGGGGGTGCTCCCCCATACCATTTCCCAGGATATCAAGTCTCTACAGTATTAGGTACATCCTCTCCCCCTGAGGTCATTCATGGCACTTCTGTACTATGTATGTGCTGGGGGCCTTGGGCCAGCCCACGTATGCTCTTTAATTGGTGGCTTAGTCTCTGGGAGCATTGGTCTTCCTACGGGGTTGCCACCCCCTTCAGCTCCTTCAGTCATTCCCCTACTTCCTATGGGGCTGCCATCCCCTTCAGCTCCTTCAGTCCTTCCCTTACTTCCTGTGGGGTTGCCACCCCCTTCAGCTCCTTCAGTCATTCCCCTAACTCTTCCATAGGGGTCCCCGACCTCAGTCCAGTGGTTGGCTGTAAGTATCTCCATCTGTCTCAGTCAGCTGCTGGCAGAGCCTCTCAGAGAACAGCCATGCTAAGCTCCTGTCTGCAAACACAACATGGCATCAGTGATAGTGTCAGAGTTTGGTGCCTGTCCATAGGATGGATCTCAAGTTGGGCCGACACTGAATGGCCTTTCCTTCAGTCTCTGCTCCATGTCTGTCCCTGCATTTCTTTTAAACAGGAACAAATCTGGGTCAAAAATTTTGAAGATGGGTGGGTGGCCCCATCGCATGGGGGCCCCCTGTCTTAAGACAACCCAGACCCGAAAGGACATTCATGGTATGTACTCACTGATAAGTGGTTATTAGCTGAAAAGTATAGAATACTGTTGATACAACCCACAGTCCATAAGAAGTTTAAGAAGGAAGGCCCAAATGAGGGTGCTTCAATCACACTTAGAAGAGGAAACAAAATAATTACAGGAAACAGAGGGAGGGAGAGAAGGAAGGAGGGAGGGAGGGAGGGAGAGAGGGAGGGAGGGAGGGAGGGACCTGGGTGGGATAATGGAGGGTGAGGAAAGGGGGCAGGACCAGGTATGGGGGAGAAAGGAGAGAAGCCCAGGGGGCAGGAAAATGAATGGAAATATACAGCTGCCGGGGGTGGAGGGAACATCTAGAAAGTCCCAGAGACCTGGAATGTGAGAGGATCCAAGGATTCAATGGGGGTGACCTTAGCTGAAATGCCCAACAGTGGGGAGATGGAACCTGAAGGGACTGTCTCCAGTAGATGGACAAGAAATACTTTTTATAAAGCTTTTCTCTGTGATATCAACTTCATAGACTTCAAGAATTCTAAGCCAAGGCTCTAAGGAGGAAATCCAGACACTGTTCTCATCCATCCATTCTGTCTCGATCACTCTTCTCTAAAATAAGAGGATTTTTTAATATCTTCATATAGTTAAACTAGAAATAATTGTTCAGAGTGACTTAATGTCTAAGTTTCTCTTGTGATCTAAAAACCCTTTTTATACCTATTTATTCAACACAAGATCAGCTTCACAGAAAAAAAAAATCTTGCTACAGTTATGGATGATCTGATTTTTTTCTCTCTTGAGAGCTGAGATTGTCAGTATGTCTCACTACAGCTAAACATATTTTGTTGTTCTCTCAATTAATTTTAATCTTTAAAAGTCTGGTCCTTATCCCCTCTTGCCTCAGCATAATTTTATTATTACATTTTATCTATCTATCTATCTATCTATCTATCTATCTATCTATCTACTATGCATCCATTCATCCATCCATCCATCCACCCACCCATCCATCCACCCATCTATCTATGCATCCATCCATCCATCCATCCATCCACTCATCCATCCATCCATCCATCCATCCATCCATCCATCCATCCATCCATCCACCTATCAACTATCTACCTACCTACCTTCCTACTATTTATCATTTATATATCATCTGTCTATCCATCATCTATTTATCCATCCCTCCACTGATATATCTTTTCAGTGTGTATGTGTGCATTCATTTATGTGTGCATGTGTGTATATGAGCATGTGTGTATGTGTGCACGTGTGTATATGTGTCTCACCTGCATATAAGAGGACAATTTGCAGTAAATAAGTTCTCTCCTTCTACCTGTGAGTTCTGGGATCAAATTCCTGCTGCCAGGCTAGGCAGCTGAAAGCTGTACCAGCTGAGCCATTTTTTTTTCTATCCAACATTTCAAATTACTGACTTTTCTCATTTAGGATGCTGCACATTTCAGGTTGGTCTGTTTGCTTGTAATCTTGTTCTTCTAATTTCCAGTCTTCACAAAAGCAGGCAAATGATTGGTTAGACTTAGGTCCGAGCTTTTTAATGAGATGATAGCACATAGTGCCAAAAGAACACACTATAATTATATGTTTATTTAAGAAACACAGATAAATAAAAAGATTTTAAAATTTCCTATCTCATTAGCTGTCAGAAAACAATACTAACATTTTGAACAGATTTCTTCCTGGTCTTCTCCACACAATTGGCTGTAATCTTAATTGTTTTCATGTGCTTCATAATTTATGATTTATATCCCTTATGCTTGTATGTCTCATATGCTATCATATGCCTCTCTTTGTTATTATATGATGTTTGGCCAGAGCTTATTATGATTCTTATAATAATTATATGCTATGTATATTTTAAGTATATACTCAATAAGCTTTTACAGATGTAGGTACATTAAGTAACATAATTGTTACTCTCACCCAACGTCTCATCCAAGATGGAGAATGTTTTTATTGCCCGGAAAAGGGCTCTCAGTCCCTTTTCTGTTCGTGTTCTACATATGCCCAGTTCTGCTCTAATCGGTTTATCTACCTTACAATCTCGTGTAGTGAAATCACGCACTATATAGTTTTGCGCATAGCTGTGATTTCTAGTGAGAAAAATTAGTTGTCTTAGTAATGTCTTCATATATGTATTACTTATAATAAACATACATGGTTAGTCTAAGTATAGAGTGTACTTTTTAAAAATAAATGAACTGAATTCTACCAACTCTGTATTTTTCATGCTGTGCTTTGCAATGCTGCTCTCTCCATGGAGACTCAGGGCGCACTGTAGCTTGACAGTTCTGACCAGCTGTTAGCCCATCTCTGTGAACTGGCTTGGGTTTCGCCCATAAATACTCAGTAACATGATCAGCAACACAGCCTATGAGGTGCGGCGTAGTGAACCGCAATGTGACCATTTTTCCATGTCTATTAATAAGATAAGCCCCTTCAATAAGAACAAGCGACATCAATAAAGGACTTCATCTCAATAGCTCAAGTATTGGACTAATCAATATCCGTGATTGCAGAATGTATCAGGTGTACCATAATAATGAGTGAGCATCCAGTGACTTCTGTGAGGTCAAGGGCAGGCAAATAGTAAAAAGGCAGCACTTTTGCAAATGAATTAAATAAATTAGAAAGTTAAAGTCAGCTGAGGAAAAGGGCAACGCTGAGGGACTGCCTCTTCCCATGCTCCCAGGGTCAGTACGGTTATAACAATGAGATTATAACACATACTGAGCTGGCGACAATGGAGAACTCTGGTCAGAAATTGTACTAAGCATTCAATAGACCATGCTTTACGAGAGCCTTAGAATTCTAATCTTTAAAGAATGACCAGGAAAATCCTGTCTTGAGGTGATAGGTCTCTTCCTTCACATAGCCTATTATTTGTGATTCAGCAAAGGAAGAAAAAGAAGCAAAAGTCTCAGAGATGATGTCATTTAATACGCTAAGTATTAGTTCTACCAGTGCCCAATCCTGACTGTGTTGTTCTGTATATTTACACACATGCACACACACGTGCACACACGCACACACACGTGCACACACACGCACACACGCACACACACGCGCGCACACACGGCCTAACCCTGCCAAGGAAACAAAAGTGTATGACTCATCTTACATTCCTTACAAGTTGCTATGATAACAGAATATAAAATACAAAAATCTTCTTTCGCTCAAAGCACTCTAAAAAGGAAGACACAAAATACCATGACCAGTGCAGAGAAGAGCTTTACACAAAAAGAAAAATTTACCTAAATCTTTCTTTTGTATATTTTTCTTCACCTTTTTTCTTTAAATAAAATCACAAGCAATAATTAACACACTGAAAACCAGTATTTGATATATAATAGCCAACCCCCAAAGCTACTTCTTCACTGTTGTCTTGGGGAAGGTACAGTGATGAGTGGAGACTTTCACAATCCTACAGGGCGTTAGAGATGCCTTTAACTCTTACATCTGCCAGCCTTCACCTCCATCTCCAGAAGAGGTAACAGCATAAGCAAACATGTTAGAAAAAAAACTTATTAGATTAAGAAATCATTTGTGTAAAATGAGATATTTCCACTGATTTGGTGTTAAAAAACCATTAGGTTAAGAAATCATTTGTGTAAAATGAGATATTTCCACTGATTTACTGTTTAAAAAAACTTATTAGGTTAAGAAATCATTTGTGTAAAATGAGATATTTCTACTGATTTGGTGTTGGAGGCCATGGATTCGAAACAAAACAAGGTGGGTTACGTGGGAGGACTTGGGGGGACATGGGAAGGGCAAATTATATTATATAATTATCTTAGAATCTCAAAAAATCAAAAATAGATAAATAAAAATAATTTCACGGTGAAAACTGCCCTGGAATACTTTGAAACTAATTTTCCAAACTAAAATGAAAACATCAGATGACGGGGTTCACGTTGCCGTCACGTCTTGTTCGCTAAGCTAGCCTGGGTGGCGGCCAAACGGAATAAAGGAACAGCTGCTGTTCTGCCTTTTCATTTACCAGCCTGAAGCACGTCACATTCTTCTTGGCCCCTCCGGAGTTGTCAGGGTTCGATTGTTGTCCAGAGAAACACACAGTTCCAGAGTGGATTCACTCAATTATTTGTATTCTCGTTTCAGACCAAAGTATGCATTACTGGATGAGTGTACCAGTGCGGTGAGCATCGACGTTGAAGGGAAGATATTTCAGGCTGCTGTCGGGGCTGGGATTTCCTTACTGTCCATAACGCACAGGCCTTCTCTGTGGTAGGTGCTCACAGCATCCTTCTCTGGGGTGGATGCTTTGTCTCTCCTTCTTGCTAATCTTTTCTGTGTAGAGTATAAAATATTTTATTTGTTTTCTACCGGTATTTCTCTGATGTTTCCCCTAATACTTTAGCTCCCTCTGGCCTAATGGAACCTTAATATCTTATGTAGAAACGAACATCACCTTCTAGTCATTTTGAAAAGCTACAGGAGAATCTGATGGTTGATCCGTACAAAAAAGATTTATCATAACACTAGAATGTACTGTGAAAGAGTATGGGGTGGGTTAGGTTTAGGGTTAGAATATGATTACAAAATTCTTTTAAGATGTACTTTAAAGTCCAGTGGTAGGGGAGAATGTCAAAATTCTATAATTTAGTATTTCTAAAATTATCAAGTTAGAGGAATTACAGGAAACAATAAAATAATAATAATAAAGTTTATTTTTGTTGTTTGTTGTAAGAGGAAAAAAAAGAACCTTGTAGAAACATGCATTAAATCTCTCATAGCCATTCAATCAGTGGGTGACAAATCAGTGGAGATGTCAGACATCATAAAAAGTGTCATCTTCTTAAGGAGAATGACCCACCCAGCAAGTACCTTTAACCCACTGAGCCGTCTCACTGTCCCTAGCCTTCATAGTTTAATGATAGGGTTAGGGGGCTTTGTTTTGTTTTGTTTTGTATTCTCCAGCTTGACATATAAATACTTTATATGGTCTTATATGTTAGAAGGTCAATATTTTCGAATCTGTATTTTTTATTATTGAATATAAATGCTTTTTTTTCATACAATATATCCTGATTAGGGTTTCCCCTCTCCCTAACTCCTCCCACATTCTCCCCACTCCCCTACCTGCCCAATCGACATGCTTTCTCTCATTAGAAAAGCCAGCAGGCATAGCAACAAAAAAACAAACAAGCGGGGAAAAAGAACCAAAGTAAATGCACAAAACTACATTCAGCCGGGCAGTGGTGGTGCACGCCTTTAATCTCAGCACTTGGGAGACAGAGGCAGGTGGATTTCTGAGTTCGAGGCCAGCCTGATCTACAGAGGGAGTTCCAGGACAGCCAGGGCTACACAGAGAAGCCCTGTCTCGAAAAAACAAAAACAAACAAACAAACAAACAAAAAACTACATTCAGATGTAAACACACACTTTTGCTCACACGGTAATCCCATAAAATCACAAAATCAGAAGCAATAATATATTAGACCTGTAAGGTTTGAAAATAAATACCCAGACAAAGCATTATGAGACACAAAACCTCCAGAAATGCCATTGAGTTTGGTTTGTGTTGGCCATCTGTTGCTGCCCATGGGGCCTGCTCTAAAGTGTGGTTTATATCCCCAGTGAGACTCAGTTTGAGAAAAATACTTTTTATTAGCCAGTGGTTCTTGGTTGGAGATAGCTTCTTGGTTAGGGATGGTGATTTGTGTCTACTTCCCCTCAGCACTGGAACCCTACCTGACTTAGACCTCATATTCAGGCCCTGTGCCTGCTGCCACAGTCTCTGAGGTCAGTGTGCATCAGTCCTGTAGTATCTAGAAGGCCTTGTTTCCTAGGAGTCCTCCTTTCCCTCTGGCTCTTTAGTTATTTCAGCATCCTTTTCTACAGGGCTCCTTTGCCCTTGAGGGGTGGAATTTGATGGCGACATCCCATATAGGATTGAGTGTTCTGAGGTCTCATACGATCCATGTGTTGTTCAGCTATGGGTCTCTATTTGCTCCCATCTACTGCAGGAGGAAGCTTCTCTGATGTTGGCTGAGCAAAATGCTGATTTCCAAATATAGCAGAACGTTATTAGAAGTCATTTTATTGCTAGTTCCTTTAGCAGAACAGTAGCGTTTGGTTTAACTCTAGGTCATGACCTATCTAGTTTTAGGTTCTTGGAAAACTAAACCATGTTGAGTATGGGTTCCATATCATGGAGCAGAACTTAAATTCAACCAGGAAGTAGTTGGTTATTCCCACAAATTTTGCACCAGCATATCATGCAGACAGGTCACCATCGTGTGGTGTTTATAGCAGTGCAGGTTTTATAGCTGGGTTGGTGTTTACCTGTCTCCTCTAGTAATGTGCAGAGTACTTCCCAGTTCCCTGTTATGAACACTAGTCAGTCGTGATGAAGGCTCCAGGTAGGCACTAACTGGACATCTCCATGATTAATGAGCTATATAGGTATTATCTTCAGCAGTAGGGCTTTACTATCAGTTTGTGACAAGCAACCAACAGACTTACCCTGAGTTGTTTGGGGGTTTTCATGGGAATCTTTGGACAACAACTCAATTATAATGTTATCCCATCCCTGGTGCTGGAGGTTTCATTTGTTGACAAATGATGTCAATGTTGAGGCTTTGCCTCCATCATTATATGGTGATTCCATTCAGATTTCCTTTTTATATATGTAAAAAAGGATAGCATCCTAGAGCCCTCAAATATCCCTTAGTCTTACCTCTCTCTCCACATCTTCCCTACTTTTCCTTCTTCTTTCCCCCCTCCCTACCTAACCCTCTCATTCCAGCCCTTTCATCCGTCCATAACTATCTATTCTATTTCCCCTTCTTTGGGAGTTCCTTCCCTCCCCATTGGCCCATTGCTCTATACCTAACCTCTGTGGTTATAAGGATTACAGCCTGTTTATTGAAGGCTTAACACCCATATATAAGATAGAAGCTGTTGAAAAGGTTGACTGTTCATAATAAATAATAATTACTTGAAGTAAGATGAAAAACTGAAGACATAAAATGTGAAGAATCATGAGCCAGTTAAGCTAAGCGACTATGTACAGGTGGCTCATGACTGGAACAACTCTGCCAACCATCATCTCTCTACCCATCCCACAGTCCTCTGCAGTGGCCTGGGATTCCCTTAGGAGAGAGATGGATTGCCTCCCATCTTTCAGTTCTGTTCCTCTATGCAGCTCCTAGGTAGATGAACCATGAGAGAAGAATGAATCCATGTGGCATTAAGAGATTGTTTCTAAAAGACTCCTGTGGACAGTCATGTAAAAATGATTCTAAATTATTATTACTGAAAAATGTACTCATGTAGAATTCATCCCAGAGAGTGATATTGTGTACATAAATAAGATTCTTTTGTGTTTTCTTTACTTTCTTTAGTTTTTCTCAGTGGGATCTTTTAAAGTTTACTCTTTCCTCAGTTTCCTTTCCTTACTTCTAAATATGCTTCATTATTTATTCAGAACACATATTTCTTCAGAAGATATTATGAGGGTAAGTTAATACAAGAATAGTCTTCCTGGGGCTGGAGAGATGGCTCAGTGGTTAAGAGCACTGACTACTCTTCCAGAGGTCCTGAGTTCAATTCCCAGCAACCACATGGTGGCTCACAACCATCTGTAATGGGATCTGTTGCCCTCTTCTGATGTGTCTAAAGACATGACAGTGTACCCATATACTTAAATTAAATAAAATCTTAAAAATCAAAAACAAAAAACAAGAATTTCTTAGATATGAAAGACTTTAGACTTTAGCAATCCCAGTGTTTATCTGAGATAACATTAGAATTAAAAATGTAAAATAGCCACATTTAGTAAAATTTGTCTTTGAACATCAGTCAGAAAGCTCTGTGACTAAAACAGCTTTTAAGATTATGACTAATAACACTTCATTTTAATTACACAGGAAATACCACACTCATCTATTGCAGTTTGATGGCGAAGGAGGTTGGCGCTTTGAACAGCTGGACACTGCTATCCGTTTAACGTTAAGTGAGGAAAAACAGAAGTTGGAGTCGCAGCTCGCTGGAATTCCCAAAATGCAACAGAGACTCAATGAACTATGCAAAATTTTAGGTGAAGACTCGGTGCTGAAAACGATCCAAACAGCAGAGGAGACATCCTAACTTATCTTGACATGTTTTCAGTTAACTTCTAGGTGAAGCCTCAGAGACTCTCTCTTTACTGCATGCAGTATGTTAAGCTAAGTGCAGAGAAAGCAAGTCAGCAAAAATAAAGTATTTTGTATGATTTTAGCATTGAGGAAATATATGACGACTTTTCAAATGGAAAAAAAAGAAGCAAACAAATTAGTTAAGATGAGTCATGACTCTGGTTAGTGTCCAGTGGAAGGCTAACTCACCTGTAAAGCAGGACTTTCTAGGACTGGAAGAATGTGTGTGTCCTGAGGTTCTTCATATGGGAGAATGCCCCAAAACAAAGCAGCAAAGGCACCAGGAGGGCTGATGTCAGCTGTGCAGAATTAGAACTTTGAGGGCTCTTTCAACACAGTTAACATGGACAATAGGTGCAACACCTGGAATCTATAATCAGCATTGCTAGGGGCCAACTCAAACTGTGTACAAAATAACAGGCGGTTTGATATATAATTTCAGTCTGAAAAAAGTGTACTTTAATGACAGTGGTTGAAAACAAGCATGGCTAGACAAATATAAAGTACTGTGTTTAAATTTTTTCATACTTTGAGCATCTTGATACAGATACAAAAAATTAATATTAATAAAAATGGTGTGTATGTGTTTTAAAACAAACCTTTTTGTTTTTTAAAAAGAGAATTGCCCATACAGAAGAGAAGGGTCTGAACAATTCTTGTTCTGGCCGCTACTTGACTCTGCAGTACTATCTAGTACAATTTCTATCCAGAAATATTGCTTGTTTGGTGCCCAAAACAGCATTTTAGAAACTTGATTGCTGTCCTAAATTTCCTTGATCCTGGAAATCACAGTTATGTCCCTACATTCATTTTATCTTACTCTGTCTTTGAAACAATCTTGTAAGGCATACAAGTTTTTGTTCCTTTGCTTCTGAGAAAACAGACACTCAGATTTACTTTAATCACATGGTTTAATTTGGAAGAACTGTAGAGATCAAATGAAGGTCTCGAGACCCCCAGATTCAGTGCTGTCATCACTCTTTGCCCTTAAATTTAACTGGGATATGATGTCAGTTTAAAAATGATGTGGACCAGGTAAATGGCCAGAAATGGAATTGTAGGCAAACCAGGGCATACGGGAAAGTTTTAAGTAGATGAATAGATATTACTCAGGCACGGAGGAATGACAGTTGCTTCTCTTGTAGGAGTCCTGAATTCCATTGCCAGTATCACATGCTGGCTCAAAACTGTGGCTAATTCCAGTTCCAGGGGATCTGACACCCTCTTCTGGACTCCAGGGTCCCTGCATGCATGTAGTCCTCACACAAACATGCAGACAAAACACTCGTAGCATTAAAAATAAATAAATCTGGAAGATAGGATATTGAAAATTGGCAATGTTGATGCTATTATCACTTAATTACTGCTTGCAAGAAATGAAAATTGGCCTAAAGAGCTTGTTATACATTGGAACGCTGAGAAAGTTACATGCTTCAAGACGTGGTAAATGTGGTAGCAGATATTAAATTATTTGTTTAAAGAGATGCCTCTGATATAATTACTCTGTGAGCAAAATGTCCCTGGTTGATTGAGCGCAAAGTGCTTCCCCACACCCGGCACATCACACAGCTGCCGCTCCAGGTACAGTGGCTGAGAGTCTACATGTGAACTTTAAATATTGCCACGTGAAAGTTTGCAGATGGATGAGTGTTTTTAAAATCAAAAACACATGTCCCCTTCACTTCTGGTGAGTTTTTGTATTGCCTGGTGCAAAGAGATCTCCCCATTTAATGGGAAAACTTTAGAAGCAATCGTCCTCCATTCAGCTGGAGATGGGTTGATGAAAGTGAACATGAAAAGGTGAGCATCACTATAAAACTGGGGGAGAACAGGGCTGTGGGTACATGATGGTCCTCTCCGCAGTCCATGTGCCAGGACTTGAGGTTCTTAGGTTTGAGTGTTTGTTCCCTAGTTGGCGGTCAGTATTGGATTAGGAGGTGTGGCCTTGTTAGAGGAGGTGTCTCACTGGAGGCAGGCTTAAAGGTTCAGAAAGCCCACATACCAGGCCTAGTCTCATCAGATAAGATATTTAAATTCTTAATCACTGCTCCAGCTCCTGCTTGCCTGCCTGCTTGTTGGCCATACTTCCCTCTGTGATGATTACAGACTCATCTCTAAAACTGTAAGCAACCCCTTAATTAAACACTTCGTTTTATTACTTACCTTGGTCCTGGTGTCTTCTCACAGCAATAGAAAAGTAAGTACAAGATTCATGACAAATTCTTTAATCACCGTGAAAAAAAAATTTGGTTTTCAAAGTTACAAGGAGTTACAAGTTACTTCAGTGATGTCAAGGGACTTATTTCTGTATTACGAGTAACTGGGTTGGTGGCTACATATACCTTAGTTACACACTGTGTGCTGGTGCTTCACATATGATTCCATCATTTAGGCAGAGGCAGGAGGATCGCCGTAAGTCTGAGGACATCCTGGGCTACATAGTAGGTCCCTGGCTATCCAGGGCTACAAGATAAGATCCTATCTCAAAGACAAAACAACAAACAAAAAACTGCACAACATTTCCCAAATAGTTGTTTAAATAATAATTTTCCATTGATTGTTATGCCAGGTACTGTGCTGAACTCTCAGAATGCATAGGACCTCTTTTCTAAGCTTAAAGCCCACTGAATCTGAACAAATGGAGATTAGCAATCAGAAGGAAACTCAGTAACTGCATTTGTTATTTGCTAAGTAGATACAAAGCACTGCCTGTACATATATTAATTTATTAAATTGCATAAGTTAAATTCCAATAATGGAGGAGAAAGGTTGAGGAATTCACACTGCTTAACGTGGCATCCGATCTGCTTTAGTGAAGTTTGAAGCTAGCAGTACGTGATGGGCAAGTGTGCAACTCTGTTCAGTTGTTTTAGGGCTGTGGGAAATCTGTATAACATTATAATTTTAATATTTTTTATTGCACATTAAGAATGTAATGTATGGAAGGGGGATGACAGGAGGCAACTTTTTAAATGTTCTGAAGAATTCATTTCCTAACCAGTTATAACTTATTGACTGGAGAGAAGGTCCAGCTGTTGAGAGCACTGGCTGCTGTTCCAGAAGACCCAGTTCCTTCCTCATATTCCTGCAGCAACTCCCAATGGCCTGAAACTCCAGTTCTAAGGATTCCATGTCCTCTCTCCTCACCTCCAAGGGCACCAGGAACATGAGTGGTGAACAGACTAACATGAAGGCAAAATACCCATGCACATAAAAAATAAAATAAAAACTCTTATTGACACTTTCAAGGTACCAGCTACCATGCTAGCGAGTCAGAGACAAGCAAGACAGACACTGCCCCAACATTGTGTTTGAAACACTTTGGTACATGTGCTGAACCTGTTGATGCTATAGATGCTCTAGTTGCATATAAATAGTAGATTTGTTTTGTAGTAATCTGTATGTCCTGCTTAGACCACTCTGTTACAACTAGTAAGCAATAAATATATTCTCAAAGCAAGGTCCCGTGATTACACTATGAGAATCATGTGACCCACTTCACCAATAGGAGCTCTAATACATTTAGCATGTTGTCTCAAAAATCTATGAAATTATTTTAAGTTCAGAACCTCTATAATGAACCAATTTTATACATTCCAGAGTATGTGTTTTTTATCAACACAAAATATAGATAACTAGAGTGTGAAAACTCTAAAATACAAAAGCAGTAATTACAAAAGCAAATAGCTAGGCACATTGTCATAGGCTGTAATCCCAGCACTGAGAGGCACAGACAAAGGATCACTGAAAGTTAGAGGCTTCCTGGGCTACATAGTTTCAACCAGTGTTTTCTAGCCTGACCCTGTCTCTACTACAACAACAAAAATTGAAACAAAAGACTTCCAAAGTTAAACACATTTGAAATCACTTGAAAATCTCAGTAATTAATACTCAATATAATTGATATGGTGTGTGGTGGTTTAAATAAGAATGGCCCCATAGATTCATATATTTGAAAGCTTAGTCATCAGGGAGTGGCACTACTTGAGAAGGATTAGGAGGTGTAGCCTTGTTAGAGGAAGTGTGTCACTTCCTTGAAACTTTGAGGTTTCAAAGGCCCAAGCCAGGCCCAGTGTCTCTCTCTTCCTGTTGCCTGCAGATCTAGATGTAGAACTCCCATCTACCTCTCCAGCACCATGTCTGCCTGTGTGCCACCATGCTTCCCACCATGAGGATAATGTACTAAATCTCTGAAAGTGTAAGTAAGCCCCAATTAAATGCTTCCCTTTATAAGAGAGTTACTGTGGTCATGGTGTCTCTTCACAGCAATAGAACACTAACTAAGACAAGGTGATTAAGTATTTGTCAGTGATTCAATATCTAAAAATAGATCATATCACAATGAAATAAAAAAAACTATTAAATACTAAATATTCTTGTGGCTTTACTATTTAAGAATACTTGGCTTAATCCATGTAAAACGGGACAATGATATATGTCAAATATAGTTCCTTTTGTAAATGTAAACAGTATTCTAGAGTTATCTCAGGGTTCCCAGTAGAGAGGGCTAAAAGATATCCTACAGGAGACATTTTACTGGGAAGCTGATTCAATGGGATGCACTGAATGGGAACAGATGCTGGTACCTTCAGAGTGACAGAAACTGGTGATGGTTTCAAAATCTGTTTAGACTACCTTAAACTCCTCTGTATGGAATATGTTTCTAAGATCTATGTGGAAAGGTTTAATCAAGGGTTATGTAAATTCAACCATTGGTATTTTCCTGGAGCCTATGTATGTGTATTCCCACATATACACATGCATGATCTGTTTCACGCACAGCAATGTAAGATTTGAGGACTTAAGTAACCGAAGAATTCTTTTTTTACTGTGGTAAAGAACATTTACCATCTTTAGCTTTGTGTGGGGGGTGGGTAGGTAGCAGTGTTAAGTGTATTCACATCACTGAAAAACACATCTGTAAACCTTTTTATCAAGCAAATCTAAGACTCTTGATCCATTGGACAACTTCCATCTCTCTCCCAACATGATTCCTATTATCTCCCATTCTAGTTAGTTTCGATTGTCATGATAAAGCACTAACCAAAACCAACTAGGGGGGGAAGAAAGGGATTGTTTTTTTCTTCCAGGTTATAGACCATCATTGATGGCAGGAACTGAAGCAGAGACTACGGAGGAATGCTGTCTACTTGCTTGTTCCCTCTGGTTTACTCAACTACGTTTCTTGCACATCTCAGGACACTCCTTATAGTGGTACAACAACCAAGAAAACACTCCATAGACATGCTCACGGGTCATTCTGATGGAGGCAATTCGTCAGTTCAGCTTCCCAGGTGATTACAATTCATATCAGATTCACAAACACTAACCAGCACAACCACCATTTCCTTTGTGTCTCTGTGGCTTTGACTACATTAAGTGGGATATACACTATTTGTCACTTCTTACTTAACTTGTTTCACTTAGCCGTAATGGTCTCAAGAGTCACTCAGAGTGTAGCACATTACAGGATCCATCCTTACTTATGGATTAGTGGCATGACTACATATTTTCCTTTTGAGTTGCTTCTCCCCTTTGGCTCTTGTGAAACACTGCCAAGTGCCTTCGGACTTATGCCCAACACGGTACTGCAGAATTTAACATTCCCATGAGGAATGCACAGGGCTTCCAAGCTCCCCCACAGCATTTCCAGCACTGGCTGGTTTTGGCTTTTTGTTAATAGCCATTCTAAGACATATGGATGCTTAATATTTGGGGTACACTGCTTCCCACGTGTATAAAATCTTTGGAGAAATGTCTTTTTAAGTCTCTGCTTGAATAATTTTTTAGAAATTAGAAGATGTTTCGAGTTATTCAAGGTCCATGATGATTGGGCCTCAGTCTGTCTCCTCTCCTCCTAGATAACCTCTGTATTCCTCTTCTATTCCTCTGTTCTTCATTTCCTTAGTTAGACATGCTTGGTGTTATAATCACTCAGATTATTATTCATTTATTTTATTTACTACTTTTATTTTTTTATCCAAGAACATCCTTCTCTCTGAATTTTCATCTTTTAAAATCATAGTCTAACGTCAAAGAATCTAAAGTTCTTTTTATATCCTTTTTCTTTTATGTCCGGCTTTCAAAAGGCTTTCATTCATTTAACAGCATACATTTTCTAATAATTAATTTATTTAATCATTTGCTTATCACATCTAAAATAGTCTGCCAACCAGTCCCTTGTCAATAAATCATCTAGCTTTATTTTTTATATAATGTATTATTTTCATTTAGCCTTTGCATTCTTTCTTAACTGGCATGTCTAGCACCCCTTTTCTCCTTTTTATTAGTTCTGTGAGAACTTGATACAATGTCTTCTAATCATCTTCACCCCTCCCCCAGGTCCCCTTCATTCACCTCTTACCCCCCCTAACCTCCCAGGTCCCCTTTACTCATCCCCCCTTCTTACCCCCCAACTTTCTGCCCTCTTTTGTTTTTGTAGTGTTCAGTTACAGTTTGTACTATCCATATGCTCTTCGGTGTGTGGTCTTCTACTGGAGTGTGGTCAACATACTAGGGAGCACACCTTTAAGAAGACTGCCTCTCCTTCTCCCACAGGTATCCATTTCCAATATCTCCTTAGCTAGGGATGGGACTTTATGCCTACCTTCCCTCTCCATATTATTTGTTCCGGCTTGAGTTTGCCAAAGTCATGCATGTTGTCATGACTTCGGTGAGTTCTATGTGCACCTGCCTTATTTTATCCAGAAAACACTGTAATCAAGCACTGTCTTGTGCTCTTGCCATCTTGATGAGATTGCTGGTTATGTGAGATTCCCATAATCTTTATAATAGCGTGTTAATCTAAGGAACATTTATGCGAATAAATGGAACATATTCAAGGTAAACCTTATGTGGACATCCTAAATTGCCAAGCAACTCATAGGCCACTGGCTCTGCTCTTCACAATTGACATGTTTGACCTCTACCACTTGGAAGTCTATGGGACCTCAGGGACCAACCCTTCAAAAAAAGGTAACTCATTTGCTCCTGCTTACCACTTCCTCCTCTTAGATGATACACACACGATTACCAACTGCAGTATCCATCACACATAGAGAAACACATATCAGGTGGGAAACACTTAGAAAGTGCTTGTTCAATAGGGTATGAAATGTGGCAGGAAAGCATAGGAGTAAAAGCATGAAAATGAAAGGTGAGGATGAATATTATTCTGGGTGAGAGAGAGAGAGTTCACGCTTCTCCCCACATCCTATGGTAATGTTCACACTTCCTTTTTGTCAACAGAAAACTGGGGCTCTTGGTGTTTTGTACTTTTTGCTTCCACTACTTTGTCTCCTCTTCTCTACTTGAAGAATCAGTCCACTGCTTTTAATTTCTTTCCAATTGGATGCTCTTATAAAAGTACTATAAATGGGTTTTCTCACTTCAGCAGCACATATACTAAAACTGCAACAATACAATAAAATATTAACTATTTTATTTAAATGACTTAGTTCCACTTGCATTCCCTTTCCTCCCCCGACTTCAAAAATCCCAAAGTACACATTCTTCTTTCTGCTTCAATGAGTGGTTCTCAACATTCCTTATGTCCATGATGACAACAGCCAGGAGCCCTTATATTTTGCTGTTTTTGTGGGTCCAACTGACCATCTAAGTCTCTATGAGAGAAATTAGAGACATAGACAAATTTCTACCTTCTTAATATTTCCATAAAGTGCAATGCCATCTGAACAATGATGGCTAACTCCCAATGATTATATATTAAAGCAGAAATACATTTAACTAACAGTTGAGCACATTGAAAACACAGCCCTTTCCCCTGCCTCTGTCCAGCCGCTTGGTTGATTCTAACCTCTAGTAATATCAGGCCAAGCATGCTACTGAGCTAGCTTTTCTGTGCCTTGGGTTTTAGACTGTTTAGATATGAGGATTAAATATATCGGTACTTACAAAGTGCTAGGAGAGAGTGCTTATGGATATGTCCAGTGACACATACATTGGAATGACTAATGGTAAAAGAAGTCTAATCAGAATCACTCAGGGGATCATTGTGTTTTATGAAGCCATGAAAGAGAAAAGGCTAATTCTGGGCAACTAGAAATCCTTTTAGATTAAAATAGCTCAAATGGGAGTTACTAGAGTACAGAGTCCAATGTGTGTGTGTGTGTGTGTGTGTGTGTGTGTGTGTGTGTGTGTGTGTGTGTGTGTGTGTGTGTGTGTGTGATGCCCTTATGTTTGTGGAGTAAATAATGATGGGAAGGCTGAATGAATAAGTGTATGGGGTAGTAAAAAATAGATAGGGTACAAGCCAAGGATATAAAGCTTCTTTCTTTGTTGTTGTTCAAGAGTCCAAACATAAAGAGGATTGTCTAGGTGACTGCAGAGATCATTCTGTGGCTAGTACAAAGAATCAAACATCCTAGAGGCAGGAGGAAACCAAGATACAGAGAAAGAGAAGTAACACCTTCATCTTTTTAAGAGGTGAGAAGCCTAGACTAGAAGTCTGCCAATCCATGTGGCTTTGGTATTTTGTGGTGCCTGGTCTTCCACTTTCCACTACCACAATGTTTAGATACTCCACCCTGTTCCTTGTGTTGTGTAGTTTCTACTAACCCACTTTAAGCTCTGGGTGGAGCCACAGCCCTAGTTCCCTTCAATCCATGGATGAAAGACACACATACACATTAGCTTATTTTTAATATGCTTTTTAGCTCAGTGGCTGGACACTTTTACACCCCCCTCAGCTAATGTGCCCTTATCTTCACTCCCAGCTCAGCACCCTAAATCTATCCTCAGCTTAGTTGTGGTTCTAATCTCCTGCCTGCTACCCCAGGCCCAGTAGGGGAAGTGGCCAATGGCCACTCCACCTGAGATCTCACATAGCTGGTGGCTCTCCCTCCCTCCGAAGCGTGAATTCTTTCCTCCTCTTGTATCTGCTAGCCTGCCTGTGAGAAGCTGGAAATCCTGCCTATTCTGCCCAGCCTTTGGCTGCTAGCATCTTTATTGATCAATCAAGAACCAATTGGGGAACAGGATCTTCAGCGTTCACACACTGATTCTCACTCTCTACACTCTCTAGCACTCTCTACAGTTCTTCAATCCTCTTCCAAATTTTTCTCACAATGTCTTCTGGGGATTAGAAGCTGTCCCCTCAGGGAGCCTGCCTTCACTTCTCTCATCTACCCGTGTCTCTCTAACTTTCCTTTATGAGTGCAAGGGGGTGCATTCCTGCAGTTGTATGGTTTTGCTGTATCTGGAACAGAATTCTGATATTATATGTAAAACAACAGCTACAGAAAGCTGAACCATTGCTCAAATCTTCTAAGGACCCTAACAGTGTTAGTGTGTCCACTTCATGGTTATAGCTTCTACACACTCTGCACATGGAGAGGATATAAAAGGAGAAAGGGACTTGGGGGGGAGGTAGAAGAGAAAAAGATAAGGATGGGGCTAGGAAATGTCCCCATGTGATTGAGGTTGCAAAAGTAGGAGAAGATGCTTAAAGAGGAGAGGAGAAGCAATCTGGATACAGACTATCACATCTATCTTACTTTCCCAAGTGAAAGTTCCTTTTCCAGGGGATCTCTGGAGCCTGTACCAATTTACTACCTACTTTCTCTTTGTAATCAGATAGAAAATTGGACTTTGCCACATTATCATTTTGGGGTTTTGTTTTGTCTTGCATGTTTGTTGTTGTTTTGTTTTGCTTTTTATGTTTTATTTTTTTGAGACAACGTCTTACTATGGAGCCCAGCCTGGAATTAAGCCCATAATCCTTCTGCATCAGCCTCCCAAGTGCTGGGATTAGAGGCACACACCAGCATGTGTGGTTTCAATCTCTTACTTAACATATTTTGACTAACTTTACTGCCTCAAATGTGCTACTGACAAAACCCACCTGGCAAAATTCCAGACAGCCACGACCTAGATGACTGCTTCTCCTTACACTCCCGCAGTAGCAGCTGGGTGCTGTTGATGCAAGTCCTCCTTAGGTTGCTACAAACTCAGGATGATCAATCTCAAAGGAACTCCCAGGACCACAGGTCAATCCTACAACATTTTTTTTTCTCCTCTGTTCTCCCTTTCTCTGCAACTAGTGTCTCAAACATTCCCTGCTATGTTAACAAGTATGACAAGTACGACAAATATACTCCTTCTTCTCTTCTCCTGGATGGCCGTTGACAGACCCTTCAATTCCACTGACACCTCATTTTAGCCATCAGTCCTTCCATATATGTCCTCTTCTCTCTGAGAACTACTTATTTTCCTGTGTACAGCAGTTGTTCCGAGGAGTTATCTTTGGCATCCCATTCACAATAAAAAACAAAAAACACAAACAAAAAAAATCAACCTGCTTCTCTTGCCTCCAAAATCATAGATTTTGAATACATCTGCTTCTTTCCTGATTCGCCATCAAACATTCTTTCCCTTCTAGTGACAGGTTCTGCCACTGAACCCTCTTCAATAATTCCACCGACCGGTTCTTAACAGATTTTTAAATGCTACATGAGAGTAAACACAGACTGAGAGTTGCAACCACAACTTTAATTTCAGCTCAAGTTATTACCACAAATCCAACGCCAGGTTAACTACCCCACACTGTTTGTACTTGGGAAATGGGAAGTACGGAGAGCTCTCTGTCTCTCAAGTGGCATCGGGTTAGGGCAATAAAGACTGCCAAGACCCAGCACAAATAAATCAGAATGATTTTTCACAATCAAAAGCAAATTCTAAACTCTAAGAAGGGAGAACACTATCTGACTTCAAAGGTCTTGTTCATGAGACTTGGTTGAAAGAGCTATCAGTGAATAAATGAATGAATGAATGAATGAATGAATGAATGAATGAATGAATAAGTCATAAAGTAGCAGAGAAAGTAGCAGATAAAAGAATTAGCGTGGCAGTGGTAGCGCACGCCTTTAATCCCAGCACTTGGGAGGCAGAAGCAGGTGGATTTCTGAGTTCAAGGCCAACCTGATCTACAGAGTGAGTTCCAGGACAGCCAGAGCTACACAGAGAAATCCTGTCTCGAAAAACCAAAAAAAAAAAAAAAAAAAGAATTAAGTATTTTGAAACGCCAGCTATGGGTGAGGTCACAGTGCTAAAGCCATAAAGGCAATGTGGCTGTCAGTGCCAAGATCAGCACAGCCTCCGTAAAAAGAGTAGACACCAACCTTATAGCTACTTTTTCATTGCCCGGACAAAGGCAACTTGAGGAAGGGCTCGTTTTGGCTTACAGTTCTAGAGTGCAGTCCATCATGACGGTGAAGGCAAGACAGCCGTTGGGTGAGACAGCTGACCACCCCACATCAGTCACAGCTGTCCCATCTCCAGTCTCACCATACTTGCACCCTCTGCTCCTCTGCCTTTCCTGCCTCTTCCTCATAGTGACTTTGGGAGTTGTGGTGTGTCCTATAGTAAACCACTTTGCCCACTTTTGCTTGCAGATGTTCATTGCAATAAGTCATTGGTCTGGTACAAGGCCTCTGGCGTCTGCTACTTCAGCAATGCTGCCTTCCCATCTCTCCATCACATATTTGTTAATCACAGTGAAGCCTGCTTCCCCACCCCCACCCCAAAGGTCTGGGCGGGTACTTGGTATCTCTATCAGCATATTTATCAGCTTCAGTTAAAATTAGATTTTGGCTTACTTCGTGTTTATAAATCTAACTTTAAACATCATCGTATGGAAGACTTGTGTGTGCTTTTTTTTTTGTAAAGCATAACTCAAACATGAGAATACATTCAATCATATTTAAATCGATGTGATGCTAATGGCAAATTTTTCTGGCAGGTTTTTGAAATTTTTTATACTTTTTAAAAAAATTATTTATTTTTATTAATTGAATTTGCCCATAGGTAATTTTGTATGGGTATGAAGTGCACACTGACCATCTTACTCCTTACCTCCCTGACTCTCAGTTTCTCTCTCTTTCTCTCTCTCTCTCTTTCACACACACACACACAGACACACACACACACACACACACACACACACACACACACACACACAGACACATTCATCTTCTATTTGCTTTGTTTTGTGACCCACTGAGTTTAATCAGGGCTGGTGCTTGACCATGGGTGTGAGCTCTCCATTGAAGCTTGGTGGGCTCAGAAGTTGATACATAACAGTGATTCAGCTTCTCCCAAAATCTATCAATAGCCAATAGTGATTTGTCCCATCCATCAACCTGTCTAACAGCATAGAGCCTATCAGAACTACCCCTTCTGTCTATCTGCTAGTCACCCCATCTATCACCTCACCCTGTGCTCACACAACAGAGTCTGACCAATGAGCTGAGACTACTTCAGACACCCCATTCACAAACCAAGAAGGGTGGTCCCAAAACGGAACACCGAACATCATCCAGCTGGCTCACGCTGACAGACTTGGAATAATTCCAAACAAGGATCCAAACAACCAATCCACAAAAGCAGACCACTTATCCACATCAAGAAACACTATCAAAAAGCTAATTTCAGATGCACTGATCCAATGACAAAAATAAAACAACATAGATAACCAAGACAATGTATCATTCACAAATTATGTCAAAATTCACTCCTGTTATAATGTTCTCTGAGAAAAACCACTTAGCTAATATGGAGAATGGTGATTTCAAAACAGCAATTTTAATATGTTCAAGAACTCAAAGAAGATATGGGCAGATCCTTGAATGATAACCATGGAAACACACCTACACATACACACACAAAGTTGAGTGAAATAGTTAAAATAATTGAAGATGTGAAAATATGATTTAACAAAAAAGAAAAGATAAAACGAAATAAAATTTAGAAGCTCAGGAGACAAAACAAAGAGCTCAGAGTATCACCAACAGACTCTAGCATGTAGAAAAATAAATATATTCAGCAAAGAAAATGTTAAATCTATAAAAAAAAAAGTAACAAACATGTAAGAAATTTGACATAGTTTTTTTAAAAAGACCAAATATATAAATAATAGATATAAAGCAGGAAGAAAACCATATCAAATCACAGAAAACATTTTCTACAAAATCACAAAAGATTTCTCAACTCTAAAGAAAGAGATTGCTATTGACGTACAAAAAGCACAGTATAAGGACACCAAATAGACAAGATCAGAAAAGAAACTCCCCCGAGCCACACAATAATCAAAATACCAAATGTACAGAACGAAAAGGGGGCATTAAAAGCTGCAAGAGAAAAAGACCAACTCCCATAAAATGGTAGAATCATCAGAGTAACACCTGACTGCTCAGTAGAAGGACCTGGACTGGTGGTCTGCCAGTCCAATCTATCATAGCCAGAGAAATGATCAGTCATAATAAAAGGAGAATGAAAAAAGATTCCATCATAAAGACAGATTTAAGAAATCTGTGATCCTATTGCTGATGCAAAGAAGTGCTTGCTGACTGGAGCCTGATATGGATGTCTCCTGAGAGGCTCTGTCAGAGCCTGACCAATACAGATGTGGATGCTTGCAGCTAACCATCTGACTGAGCACGGGGACCCCAATGGAGGAATTAGGGGAAGGACTATAGGAGTTGAAGGGGTTTGCAATCCCACAAGAAGAACAACAATATCAACCAACCAGACCCCTAGAGCTCCCAGGGACCAAACCACCAACCAAAGAGCAACCATGGCTCTGTAGCAGAGGATAGCCTTATCTAGCATCAATGGGAGGGGAGACCCTTGTTCCTGTGAAGGCTCGATTCCCCAATGTAGGGGAATGCTAGGGTGGTAAGGTGGGAGTAGGTGGGTGGGTGGGAGAACACCCTCATAAAAGCAGGGGTAGGGGAATGGGGTAGGGGTTTGTGGAGGGGAAACTAGGGAAGGAATAGCATTTGGAATGTAAATAAATAAAATATCCAATTAAAAAAAAAGAAATCTGTGTTCACAAATCAGCCCTTCATAGTACACTGGAAGAAATACTTCTGTCTGAAAGGAAGATTAAGCATACCCTAGAGGGCACAAGAAAAATATAATCCCACAACAATTAACCAAAGGCATTCTAAGAAATCAACAACAAAGTATAAGAAATTAAAATTATTCAATAATAACTCACAGTATTAGTGATCTCAAATACCAAATAAAAAGACACAGGACTGATGAGAACATGGGTCTATGTTTTTGCTACCTCCAGGAAACACACTTCACCATCAATGATACACAGTGCCTTAGGGTAAAGGATTTAAAAAGGTATTCCAAGCAAATGAAACAAAGAGACAAACAGGTGTATCTATTCTAGTATCTGACAAAATAGACTTCAAACTAAAACCAGAAGAATAAAACAGGAAAGAACAAGAGAAAGAATGTTCTCTGAAAGACAGAGAAGACTATTTCATCATCATTAAATGAAAAATCCAACTAGAGCAGAATAGAATTCTAAACATTTATGTACCAAATACAATAGCACACAGTTTCATTAAACCAATATTAGATCTAAATTTACAGATTGACTACCAACACAGGAATAGATGAAGATTTCCTTCTCACCAAAAAAATAGATCATCCAGACAAAAACTAAATAGAAAAACTCTGGTGCTGAATGACATCATAAATTACAACGAACATCACAGATACCTACGTTCCATCAAAATACTAGGATACATAGCAACACATGGAACTTTCTTCCAACTTGTCACACATTAAGACATGAAGCAAGACTCAAAATTTTAGGAAGATTGAAATAACACCTTGCATATTATCTGACCACAAAGAAACAGAGCTAGTTATCAAAAATAGAAATTACAGAAGTTACAAAACTCATGGAAGCTAAACAACAGACTACTGGATGGAAACCAAGTCAAGGGGAAAATTAAGAAAGAAATTAAAGATTTTCTAAAATTTAATAAAAATGAAAACCCTATACCAGACTCCATGGAATGCAATGAAAAGGCAGTACTAAGAAACTGTTTACAGCACCAAGTACCTACATCAAAGACCTGGAAAGGGAATATTGAAGAAGTTAATGCTGTACTGAAAGGACTTGGAAAAACGAGAACAAACAATATCCCAAAAAAGTCAATGAGAAGAAATAATAAAAGTTACAGACAAAATTAATGAAATAGAAATTTTAAAAAAATCAATGAAAAGAAGACTTGTTTATTTAAAAAGATTAAGAATACTGATATATCATTTGCTAAATTAAATGAAAGAAATAGAGAGTTGATCTAAATTAAGAAAACCATAGATGAAAAGTTAAATAATCTCACAAATTCTGTGGAAATGCAGAGAACCATACAGACATTTTAAAAATTCTATGGGGCTGGAGAGATAGCTCAGTGGTTAAGAGCACTGACTGCTCTTCCAAAGGTCCCAAGTTCAATTCCCAGCAACCACATGGTGGCTCACAACCATCTGTAATAGGATGCAATGCTTCTTCTGGTGTGTCTGAAGAGAGCAATAGTATACTCATATTAAATAAATAAATCTTTTTTTAAAAAAGCTCCACTAAACTGGAAAACCAAAAAGAGATGGATGAACTCCTTGAAACATATGACCTACTATAGTTAAATAAAGATGAAGCAAATAATTTAAATGGACCAATAGCAACCAATGTGGTAGAGGCAGTAATTAAAAATTTCCTAACTCCCCTGCAAAAATGACCAAAGTCTATATAGATACACTGCAGAATTTGTCAATACTGTCAATGAAGAACTAACACTGATATTCCTCAAATTATGTCATAAAATAGAAAAGGAAGGAGTGCTTTCAAACTTTTTTCATGAAGCCAGGATTACTCTGATACTAAAACCAGACAAGGATACAACAAAAAATTATCAGCCAATCTTTCTAATGAACATGGATCCAAAACATTCTCAATCAAATACTTTTAAGACAAATTCAAGAACACATCCTCCTGCTTCTGCCTCCTGAGTGCTGGGAGTCCAGGTGTAAGCTGCTATACCTGGCTCATTTCTTTATTTGCTTATATTCCAAACCATATTTTTGACAATATAGGATATTTACATTTTAGAGTTTGTATTTGTTTCTAGCTATGAATAAATTTTTACAAGTCAGACATTTTAAGACATGATTGCTCAAGGTTAAGACATTAAGACTTAAAGTAGCTTAAAGCCCTAAGTAAAGACAGTTTTTAATTTTTGAAACGTAAACAAAAATCGACCTGAGGTGTTTCACATATAGAGGTGTTGTATTCTTAACGATTCTGAGGATTAAATTCAACAGGATCCATTGAGTCTGAAACAATAGGTTATGCCTGCATTCCCAGCACAGAGCAGGCAGAGGAGAAAGGTCACTAGTTCTAAGCCCGCACTGACCACAGAAAGACGCTACCTCAAGGAAAACAAAACAGATGGAATCTACAAGGTCGCTTTGCCACTGAGAAAGAAAACTATTTGCTCTAGCACAGTGATCCTCACCCTTCCTGATGCTGTGACCCTTTAATACAGTTCCTCATGTTGTGGTGACCCACAACCATAAAACTATTTTTCTTGCTACTTCTTAACTGTAATTTTGCTACTGTTACAAATCATGCCGTAAATGTCTGTGTTTTCCAGTGGTCTTAGGCTACCCCTGTGAAAGGGTGATTTAACCCTCCAAAAAGAGTCACAACCCACAGGTTAGGAATCACTTTCTAACACATATTTAAAGAAATAGTTTACAGGGAGCTGGACTGATGGCTCAGCATTTAACAAAACTTGCTGCTCTTGCAGAGTGACCAGGTTTGGTTGGCCGCACCCACATAGTGGCTCACAACCATCTGTAACTCTAGTTCTAGAGAAACTAACTCTCTGGCTGCTGCAGGCAGCAGGTACACATGTGCTATATAAACATACATGCAAGCAAAACATATAAAGGTAAAACAACATAAATAATTAAAAATTAGTTTGCAGGTGAGAAAACGTTGAGAAGAAATTAAACTTATTTGTAGCGATTTAAGATAGCAAATTATGTTTTGTTTTTAACAACAATAAACAAGGACAGAACTTACAAGAGATCTAAGGTTTGTTTTTACCTATAGATAAATTTTATTTTTTAAATAGAAGTTTGTTGATTTAAATGTCTAGTTTCCTGTCTTTAACTTAGGAGGTGGGACAGATGGTTTCATGCAGCTAGTTGCTCTGAAGTTTCTGATTCCCAGTAGGTTCAGGGTGACTGGACTACAGAAGCAAATGGCCAGGGAGGACAGATGGACAGACAGAAAGTCAGTTAGATAGTAAGAGGAAAACTTGAAGTGGAGCCAGGGTCAGACAGTTTGAATCAGGGAGACAAGAAGCTATAGAGCAGTGTTTCCGGAGCAGATTTTGTACTATGGGCTTATTTATTTTTCTTACTCTGTACAAAAATCCTGTGAAGTCTTATTTTTACAAGAAAAATTGGAAATGGGAGGACAAAATAGCACTCCAAATAAGAGATTTGAAACTATAGTGTTACTTTTGAAGTTCAAAGTCAAGACCCTTGCAACACTATGTAGCAAGCGAGCTTGCGAGCACTGGCCGTAAGTAAGCCAGAATCCAGCTGGCTTTTCCTCTACAGGGCTGCAACCCCTTGTCGGATTGACAACTGGACTAGCAGAGGCATGATTGATGTGACAGAGCCACCACCCTGCTGCACACCTATCCACCTACTTATGTTCCTGTGGAACTGGAAGTCAGGGGTGGAGTCCACTAATGACTCCCAGGTTTACGGCTTCTAGCACAGCGCATCAATTTAAGTGGGTGGAGGTGGAAAGAAAACTCGGACACACTACAACAAATTGAACCGAAGAAGTGACTTCTGTTCTCTGGTTCCACAAAGAACAGCGTTGACACGAAGAGATTCTCCCCCCCCCCTTTTTTTAAAAGAAGGATAACTTTATCTTTCTTCATATCAGCCTGATGCTCGTATTTTTTTTTTTCCTTTATTCCATTGCATGCAATAGTCTATCTATAGCCAAAGGCTAGGGATGGGTTGTGTTTGGTAAAACACTACACTGGTTCCAGGCAATAAATACTTAGAGACAGTGAATAGTTCTAAATAGCATTTCTTAGTCAGGCAAAGAAAAAGGACAGGTACCAGGGGGGTGCTTTTGAGTGCTAAATGATGAATGGCACTTGTTTAAAAAAACAACAACACTGAAGATTATTACTAGTTTAATAGTATTTTTGACAGTGATGAGGACCGAACCCAGGGCCTTTATATGATGGATAACCACTCCAATACTGATCAATAACTACCAAGTAATATTTAAGGAACATTTGAGGAGGCTTGACAGATGGTTCAACTGTTGAGAACACAAACTGTTCTTCCCAGGACCTGGGTTCAGTTCCCACCACCCACATAATGGTTAACAACTGCCTGTAACTCTACTTCCAGAGGATCCAACACCCTCTTCTAGCCTCGGGAGCCAGAAGAGTGCTTATAGTAGTGCACAGAACTACATGCAGGCAAAAGACCTGTACACTTATATGAAAATAGAATCTCATCCAAATAAAAATATTTTAAAAATAAATATTTGAATTATCTCATATATATATATGGAATATATGTGGAAATATTTCTCTATGGAAATGTATATATGGTATTTTTCCTGTGATGCAGATCTCACTCTAGCAAAACCTTTATATGAACATCTTAGTTATAGTTTCTTTCTAGAATATTATTAAATACAAGAAAAAAATTCTTGGAGCTCTTGGTTCAGACCCTTTCTTAAATATACATGTTTGTTTATCATTTCCTTTAATGGTTAAAACCTGTCCTGACCCTTGATGCTACTTGTGTATTTATCTAATCATTTTACTTTATTTCTCTCTTGAGGAAATACATCATTGAGTTTATCGCAATGGTTCTTTTCATGTATTACAGTTTATTTATTTTATATAAAGAGAAGCAGTTGCCACAGTGTGCATGTGGAAGTGAGGATAACTTGTGGGAGTTGATTCTCTTTTTCCACCATGGGGGATTGAACTTAGGTCATCAGGCTTGAAGTCAAGTGCCTTCACACACTGAAACCCAGTAGTAATATTACCAATGGTAAGAATAAGCGTGTTTCCAATACTAAAAAAAAAAAAAAAAAATTCAAGATATATAAAGCAAAAACCTTGAATCTTCCTCCTCTCTTTAACTCTATCCCATAACACATTTCATATGAACAAATTAAATACCTTTCCAACCCTTTCTCCATATTTATATCAATACCTATAAATCTTCCTTTCTTTTTTATTGTTTACTCAATGTATAATTTTGTATCCTTTAGAAATTGCTTAATGAATTATTAGTATTTTTCTTGAAATAGTTATCCTCAACTTTTTATTGATAGAAATGTATCATTCCATACTGTAGCTGACCTGTTCCAATGTTAACAGATATGTTGCTTTTATATTTTTTACATTATTTTGAAGATTACAGTAGCCGTTCTTGTGCAGAGGGCTTCCACACTGTTGCTGCCTGCAGAAAGCTTCTCTGAAGTACTATCAGAGTGCTAACATGCATTGCCAGGCCTCTTTCCAAAGAGTCTAGTGTTCCTTCTGGGAATGCACCTCTGATACTTGTGGTGATTTAAATGAGGAATGTCCCTCACAGGCTTAAACTTTTGAATACTTGGTCCCCAGTTGGTGGAACTGTTTGGGAAGGCTCAGGAAGTGTGGCCTTTGTGGAGGGAGGATGTCACTGGCAGTGAGCTTTGAAAGTTCATAGGCTCTCCCTACTTTTAGTTCACGCTCTTTCCTGCATGTGATGGATAAGGTTAGCTCTGAGCTTCTCGCTCTTGCTGCTGTGTCAATCACTCGCTGTTACGCCTTCCTTCCCTGATGAACTCTAATTTTTCTAGAATCATACCCAAAATAAAGTCTTTTTTTTATTTTACATATCTTACGTAAATCACTTTTGGTCATGATGTTTTATTGCAGCAACAGAAGGGTAACTAATAAAAGATCCAGTTGTTGTTATTGTCATTACTATTTTTTGAGATGGCGTTTTCTCTGGAGTTGCTTGTGCTAGCTCAAAACCCCTGTTTCAAACGCCTCCTACACACACCCAACTTCTGTAGCAGCTGGGATTAGAAGCCAACATACCACCACACCCAACACCACTTTACTTTCTCTTTCTCTGACTCTTAGGGATACTGAACACGCTTTCAACTGTCAAGTTTGTTAGTTTTGTTTGTTGATTTTTGTAGTTCTGTGCTGGCGACTGAATGCATGGCCTGAATGAATTAGAAAAATGCTTTCCCACTGGATCCCTGCCACGCAGATTCACTCTGGAAAGTTCCATTAAATATGCTTCCCTTTCATCTCAAGGCCTGCCACCCTGCTGAGGCTTCTCACTCTACACAGTCCCTAGTTCCTTGACTTCTCTAAGATGTCACACACTCCTAAACTTTCGTCCTCTAGATGGAATTGCTTTCACTTCTGAATTACAATTTCTCCTAACGCCTTCTTTCTACTTTTGCTCCTCCCCCTCTTGCTCCTCTCCCTGCCCAAACGTTGCTGGAACACCTATTAATCCAACTAACTGAGGTTTCCAATCCTGTCCGTTCTCTCATACACGTTAACAGTCTTCCCCAAATAAGGCAATGGAAGCTTTTGGGAGTGATGCTTCTTAATCATCTTTGAGACTGTGTGATATCTGAGTGGCCCCAGCCACTGTCTGGGAATATGGCAGTCATGCTGGGTTGCTGTGAAGACTAAGAAGGCCTAGACAGCACTTAATGTTCAGACTTCTCAGGATGCATGTCCTCTAAAACCCAAGGTAGACACAAAGATTGTTCCCCCAACAATAAACGTAGAGTCTTCTTAATAATCCAGTCAAAACAGGAGGGAGGTCTATAGTTCAGAGGTCCATCCGACCGCCCACTGTCTGAACTATGTATTGCTCAAAACTGGTCAGCAGCACCTAGCCGATTCTGGCACTCCTCGTGTTAATCTTTGTGCCATCCTCAAGGAAACTGTTCTTTTCCTGTCTTTTAACAAAGTCTGGTTAAGCATAGACGCAATAACCACTGTACTCCAGATTTTCTTGGAGCCACTGAGAGATTAGGAATGTTACAAGTAACTTCATCAAATCCAGGGTTATTTTCCAAGACATCCTAACTTAGATAGAACTTAAATAAATTATCACAATTTCATCACAAATGCCTTCTTCCATTTTTGTACTCGGCCTAAAGGAACATGTTGTTAAGGACCACCTTTTTCTTTCTGTTTTGTAAAGGATTGGGTAGGGTTTAGGCTGAACTTAAGCTATGATTCTGTAGTAATTCTGACAGGGTTTAATGACAGGGTTAATTCTTCCTAAGAAATGCATCAACATGAGAAAAAAAATCCTTTGTAAAGGCTCCTTTCCTCTTAACCTTCTCAAAGTTGGTGGAGTCATCTTCGCTGTCCTCTCAATGGCAGGAATAAATGCTGGCCTCTATGTGTCGTGTCATCTCCCTGCCTCTCCCTGTGCCTTCACTTCCTGTGTTTCCATTGTTTTAGACAAGTTGGGGATGGAAAAATCTTTGTCTTTTGTGCCTGGCTATGTCATTTAGCACAGAGCAATGAGGGTTGGTTCACTCATTCTGAAGCATCCATGTTGAATCATTTTCCTTTCAAGGGTGAATATTATAAATTCAATGTATTTACCACATTCTGTTTACTCATTTACTAAAGGTCTCTCTTCCACATTTTCACTTTTTCGAACAGTGATGCTATCAACTCAAGTTCATACTTATCTCCTGAGACTTTGCCTTCTGTCACCCAGAGATAGTATTGCTGGCTCAGCAATACTTTATTGTTATTTGGGGGAGGGGAGAACCATCATATTGTCTCTCACAGTGGCTGAGCCCCTTTACATTTCTCCACATATTTATCTGTAGCTTCTACTCTGATGTTGTTCTTTGAACAGTAGCTGTGTTCAACTGAAAAGTGCTTGAGCCATGTTAGTTACCAAGAAGGTAGAACTAACGCAAAGGAATTAGATGACAGAAGAGAGCATGAAGATTTTATATTGTTCACTTAAGGTGTGAGAATGTCTAACCTGTCAATCAAGGAAGTAAAGTTTAAAATCACAAGAGGGAGTGAAGCAAAAGATAAAATGCCTTCCAATGCTAGGTGCTGGGGAGGCTAGGTAGGTTCCCTTGGTGAGCTTACAGATGGTATGCTTGAGGAAGTACACCCAGGTCTACTCCTGCACTGCAAGCCAACAGCACTGTTCCCAGGCCATGCAGGAACATGAGGAAATGCATGATGTAACAGTGTTTACACTTGAACTTTTAGGTTACAAGCCTTGGCCCTTGACAACCCCGACAAGCTACATTTAACCACCCACCTAGGGAAAAGTGGAGAAAGATTACTCAATCACACTTGGAAGAACAAATAAAGAGTCTAGAAACTCCAGATTAGTCTTGCTCTCTGTGTGTGTGTGTGTGTGTGTGTGTGTGTGTGTGTGTGTGTGTGTTAGGGTGGGGTGTAGGTACTGATAAGAGCTAGGTATAAATAGAAGAATTGGGACAACAGATAAGTCTAATTAATCAGCCCTGGTCAAGATGTTGTCACATCCATCATTATGCCAGCTTCAGGAGAAGCTGCTATATGTGTTAGTCTTGTTTCTACAGGCTCCAGGCACTTCTCACGGCAATTTGGGTTTTATGGAATCCCAGTTTCCACGCTGATATTTTTTCTATGTGTTTGAAACATCTCCTCCACATTGTTAAAAATCATATTCCAGACATTAGAAGGAGACCACTTTTACAACTGAAGTGTCTGCACAGAGCAGACTTTGGTTGATGAGGTGGGTGTGCTTGGGAAGAACCAACACTGAGGCAGGACGAGCATTTGCTTTTTACTCTAACTCAGAGATATGAGGCTGGCTATGTCATTCCCCACTGACTGGGACTAACCTCGAAATCTTATTTAGTTGGCTACTCTGAGAAGATATGGAGGACAGGAAATGAAAGAGGAAGGGAAACAAGTCACTTCTCCAAGGAGAAAAAGGTCACTACTCCAGGCTATCAAATTCCTAAAATAGAGCAGTGGGCCTTTTACATAAATTAAACATTTTTAAAAATGTTTTACATAAATTAAAACATTTATGTCAAAATCTTACAAGGTAGCGGAGATTAAAAAGATTTTAATTCCTTGTTCTAAACACAAGTTGTATAGTATTTGAGAGGAAAAGACTCCTATTTGGCTCCTACTCTTACTGCACCACGGACATTTCTTCCACCTCACTAATGCTCTCATGTCTGACCTGAATTGATTTCCTTATTTCACCTATCTCCATCTTTGTTGGTTTGAGCCTTTAAAGATGGTATCCTGGGGGCTGGAGAGATGGCTCAGTGGTTAAGAGCACGGACTGCTCTTCCGAAGGTTGTGAGTTCAAATCCCAGCAACCACATGGTGGCTCACAACCATCTGTAATGAGATCCGATGCCCTCTTCTGGGGTGTCTGAAGACAGCTACAGTGTACTTACATATAATAAATACATAAATCTAAAAAAAAAAAAAGATGGTGTCCTGAATCTTTCTCTCTTTCTAGTGTGCTGCTACTTTGGTGCCTTTGGTTTCAGTTATTGCAGAGTTTGTGGCCTGTGGCGGTGACACGGTGACACGGTGGCTCATCCTCTCGCTCCTTTTGTACTTGTTGTGTTTTATGCATTCGTTGGAAGAGATTTGCCCAATACTTTCCGTTTTTCATTTTTCCCTACCCCCTCTTATGTTTTATTTTATGTGAGTCCTTTTGATGAGTTATCCTCACTTGAGATTCTAATACCCACCACTATGTAAGGAATGTAACTGACTACAGGGGGAAAAATGACTTGATGGCAATCCTGGTGCTGTCATGTGAAAGACATTTAAGGCAAAGGGTATAGGACACTGAAAGAAAAAAAATAGTTGAATAAGCAATGAGGACATAACTGCTCCTAGGTGTGGTTGAGGAGAAGGTTTTCTAGATATGAGGGAGAGCATAGGCAGCCATCTGGAAGGATCCAGATTAAACTGGATCAGCAAAATGAACCAGTCATTAAAGGAAAGAGGGGGTTGGGGAAACAGGAAGGAGGAAGGCAAGCTAATTAACAGAGATCCAAGAACAGAGGCAGCCAGGAGCCAAGAAAGCATGTGCAACCAAAATGGCTGAGTTATATAGGGAAGAGAAGCAGAAGCCCAGCCTCCAGGAGGCAGAGGTTCAGGGTAGGGAGCTGGCTGACTTGCTGGGCTGAGCACAGGTACTACAATGTTGGAAGAACTGGCCAGCATCTGCTCTCATATATTAATAGGCCCCTCAGTTAGCCATTTGTCCCGGATTTCTTTACCACCTAAAAATAGTTTATTTTATTAATTAATTTATTTTAGACCTAAGACTTATCCATGTGAAAGCACAGCTCTTAACTCAAAGGAGATAAGAAGTAATTTATTCAGAAGTAAGTTTGAATCATCATGGCCTGAGAGCACAAATTCAGCTCACCTCACCTTCAGTGGTTCCAATATGGAAGCAGTTTCATGGAGTATTTATGATAAGGGAATAAAAGATGCTATAAAAATAAATTGGTGGAAACATCAGAGAGGCGAGTTACGCTCAATGGTAAGAACTGCTGAAGGTCTTTGATACTGTCTGGCAATACTCTTAGCCTTCTGATTACTATGAAACTGGGCTTTTACTAACTTAATACACTCCAAAAAAGGCTTTCATCTCTTTTTCAGGATGTTAAGTCTGAGTTCTAGCAGGATGTTAGGTCAGACACAGAGTGGAAGCAAAGAATGGCTATTTAATACTCCAAAGATTACCCAAGATAAATTATAATCAGAGTCTACATTTGCAATACACCAAACTCTCCAGTCACTGAAGTTCTAATCAGCTAGTCTCTACCAATGCACCTTCTTTCGTGAATTCCCATTCACAGACTATTAATAATTAGGAAAAAATAATAATCATGGTTTTTTGAAACATGGCTGTACTAGAACATACATGTAAACCAGACTAACCTGCTTCCACCACCATTCCTAGCTACAGAAAAATATTTCTGACAAAATCATAGAAAAAACATTTCTCTAACTTAAAGAAATAGATATCTACAAAGGTACAAGAAGTATACAAAACACCAAATAGGACCAGAATAGAAACTTCTCACCACATATAAAAACCAAAATACTAAATGTACAGAACAAAGAAAGGATATTAAAAGCTGCAAGGAAAAAGACCAAGTAACATATAAAGGCAGGCCCATTATAATAATATCCATTCAATGGGGACTCTGAAAACCAGAAAGGCCTGGGTGGATGTTCTGTAAGCTTTGAGAGACCACAGATGGCAGGCCAGACTACTATACCCAGAACAACTATCAATTCAACAGAGATAGAAAAACATTTTAAGATGGAAACAAATTAAAGCAATTTATAGCCATCAATCCTGCCCCACAGAAGACACTAGAAGGAAAACTTCAATCTGAAGGGAAGATTAGCTACACACAAGGACTCAAGAAATAAATCACCCCAGGAGAGTTCATCAAAAGAGAGGGGAAATCCCCAAACCACAAGAACAAAGTATCAGGAACCAATAAATAGTGTTTGTAAATAACTTTTAATATCAATGGTCTCAAAACCCATTACAGAGACATAGACTAACATATTTAATTTAAAAATAGGATCAGCTTTCTGCTGCATCCAAAAAACATACCTAACAATCAAGGACAGATATCACCTTAGAGTAAAAGGGTAGAAAGGGTATTCCAATCAAATATACTTAAGAAGCAAATAGGTATAATTATTTTAATATTTGCAAAAATAGACATCAAATCAAAGCTAATCAAAAGAGATAAGGGAGGGCATGGCATACTTCATCAAAGGAAAAAAATCCACGAAGAGGATATTATGATCCTAAATAATTATGCATCAAACACAAGCACAGTCAATTTCATAAAATAAACGCTAGTAAATCTAAAATCACAACTGATTCTAACACTGTAACAGTGGATGAACTGATTGTCCCACTCTCACTACTAGCCAAGTTATCTATCTAGACAAAAACTAAGTAACTACATAAATCAATTGGCCCTAACAGACATCTACAGAACATTACACCCAGACACAAAGCAAGTATAAGAGAATTAAGATAACACCAAACATCCTATCTGATCACCAAAGATTAAAACTGTACATCAGCCATAGAAATGGTAGAAAGTATACAAACCCATGCCTCAAATAGATAACTTATCCCACCAATAAATCCTTAAGTGATGGAAGTGGGTTAAATCTTGATGAGTCATTTGCTAAAAGGGTCCTATAGACCTTCCCAGACATCACAAGCTATTGTCAAGGCTATTGGTTACTCTCCATACCCTGATGGTAAAGCCCTATGGCAAAGGACATCACTTCTTTATTGTCATTAAACATGGAGAGATTGAACTGGTGTCCAAATAGAAGTTTCACTACTACAGGCTAGTATTCTTGGTCTTAGAAGTGACTGTGCATGTGACTGGAGGGAAAAGGTTATCACCAGTATGCCCTAGCTACGGATCTTACAACAGAGGCCTGCCTGCACAATGCACTAATACAGTAATGGCACAATGTTATGGGAATAGCTAACCACTACTTTACTGGATTTCAGGTTCACTCCAAGAGATGGAATTCATACATGACGATGATGATGTGGGCAAGAACCTGAGAATATATAGGTCATTGGCCTGGGGGAACCCTATTACTATTATTCTGCAAAAGGAAAACAGTAATAAAATTACCCCTAATGACATATTTCTGGACCCACATGTCAGAGTATTGCTCAATGTTCATAAAAGAAGCTTCTTCTTGAAGTACATGATAATTAACAAGGAGATTTACAAACGCACAGAATGAAGAGAGTGAGAGACTGTGGAGCACCCAACCCTAAATGGTGTGTCTTTATCACACACCTTCCTTCAAGGCTCATGGGTTTAGACAGAAAGATTGGAAGAGCCAGAGTCCTGGATGATTCCAAGAAGACAGCATCTTCAAGATACAATAAAACCTATATAGTAATTTGGAGAGATCATAAGAGTATGCGTAAGACCTGCACATGTTCAAGCCAGGTGTGGTACCAGCACTGAAAGGGGAAACAGTCATGGGTTTTCATCCCTAACTAAGAAGCTATTTGCATTTGATATCTGCTGGGAAAGGGGTAATCAATTTTCTCTAATGCAGTGTCATCGTATATATCAACCATACTCTAAGGCAGGCCCCAACCAGGACTCGTTGGCCAACACAAAAGGGGCTCCACGTTTTTCTGCATATGCTTTGATTCGTGTGTTTTGATTCACTACAAAAAGGAATGCTCACCCAGTAACCAAGCCTGGAAAGGTGGCTCAGTGATTAAACCCTCTTCCTGCTCTTGCTGAGGACCCCAGTTCTGCTTTCAGCACCTACACAGCAGCTCACAACTCTCTAAACCTCCAGCTCCAATGAGTCTGACCCCCTCCTTCTGGCCTCCACAGGCACAGGGCACACATGTGGTTCACATATATATGAACAGGCCCAACACTCATACACATAAAACAAAGATAAGCAATTCTTTTAAAAAGTTTTAAATATCTAAATAGCAATTAAAACTTTGAAAACCAGATGACTTGTTATGCTTATGAAATTTTTCAGGCATAAATCCGTGCCTTCATCTCCTGGGCTGGCTTCCCTCAAGTGATGGACTGTGACTTGGGATACAGAAAATAAATAAACCCCTTCTTTTCCAAGTTGCTTTCTGTCACCAGATGTCCTTATCATCAGGTAACTCTAAAATGTAATAAATATTTTCAGCAAAGTATCAGGATATAAAATGAACACAATAATCAAGAGCTTTTCTATAGATCAGTGATGAATTTGCCAAGAAAGGTTTTTGTTTTGTTTTGTTTTTGCCAGTAAAGTTTTTTTTTAATTTACATTTCTATTAGTTTTAAAACTTTCAGGAATCACCTAAACAAGGAAGTAAAAGACTTCTGTGGTAAAAACCTTAAGACACTAAAGAAGGAAAATAACTATACTACAGTATTCACAGAACTATAAAAGGCAATCCTGAAATTCAAATAAAAGCCCAAAGGTTTCAAATATCTAAAGCAACCCTGACCAGAAGGGGCAATACTGCGGGTATCATAATTCCTAACTTCAAATTGTATTCCAGAGCCTTCGAAACAAGAACAGCACAATGCAGACACAGAGCCAGAAACATAGGCAATGGGGTAAAGGCTCAGAGATGAACCCACACAGTGACAGCTATCGGATTTTAAAAAATAAAAGCAAATCCTTCAGAAGCATAACTTGGCAGAGAAAGCAGCCTCTGAAACAGACGGTGCTGGGGAAATGAGATTTCCACAGACACAAGGAAGGAACTAGCTCCCCATCTCTCTTTCTGCACAAAAATCTGTTGAAACCGAATCGATGATCTTAATGTGTCTCCTCAAACTTTGAAAATACTAGTTGCAAACAGGAAAACACACTGGAGACATAAGCAAGGATTTTCTGACTAGATCCCAAAAGCGCAAGAAATAATCTCAAGAATAGACATATGGAAAGGTATGAAATTAAAAAGGATCTCAGTGCAAAGAGCAGTCTGTGGAATGAGGCTGAATCTCTGTCAAATGCAGAACAGACAGAAGATTCATATGCAGGGTGTATAGGAAGTATAAAGGTAAACAGTGCAAACTAAATTTCTCAATCAACAAATGACCTAGCTAATTAAATAAAATGGGTCTCAAAGGATTCCGACAGGGGTGAGATAGAATCTCAAAGAGATTTTCTAACTTTAAAAGTGTATTCATCATTGTCATCATCATCACCACCACCACCATCATCATCATCATTACCATCACTTGTACATACACATGCCAGGCACACATGTTCATGCTAATCGCGTCAACATGTGTGTACAGCCAGTACTTTTACCTGCTTGATCAGTCCCACCGGAATCCTCACTTCCCTGGTGGCTAAGAAGGCTAACCACATTTAAAAGTATCTATTGGCGTTTACATTTCTTCCTTCGAGATCCGTTTTATTCAGTTGTCCAGGTCACTTGTTGATTGGGAATTTTAGTTGGTGGTGTTTTACACTTGTGTTTCTTATACATCCCGTATCTTAATCTCGTGCCTCTTTTCATTTCCATATTTTTATTGCTTTCTCTTCTCCTTTTTCATTGATTGGGAATTTCACACATGCATGTGTGTTTCATATATGTTTTGATCAAATCCACCCCGTTCCCTCCCCCACCAACTCCTGCTCTGCCACCTTCCCCTTCCAATTTCATGAAGTCTGGTTTTTCAAGCCCACTGAATCCACTTTGTGTTGTCTGTATGTGTGAGTTTTAGGAGCGTGTACTGGAACACACATAGCCTCTCATGCTCTCTATTCCTGAAGAAAATGGGTTCTCCCTCTCCCAGTCACTATCAACTGCCAACAACTGCACAGATAGCAACACTGTGACCTCCTCCCTCCTCCAAGCTGTGCTTTTAGATGGCTTGGTCTTCCACAGGTCTTGTACACAATGTCACAAACACGGAGCGTGCAGATGTCCAGCTGTGCTGCTGCATCTGGAAGGCAGTTTCTTTATAGTCATCCCCCTGCCTCGGGGTCTAATAATCTTTCCACTCCCTGGATGAGATGATTCCACAGGCTAGGCAAGAGGCGTATGCTATGTATGTCCCTCGGTGAGGAAAGTGAGACATTAAGGAGGACAATGGATGCCAGGTCTCCAGCTATAATGGAACCTATCCATTGCAGTGTTCTTAAAAGAAGCAATGTCTCTTCCTGCAGCAGGCATTACACGGTTTGCTAGGCTACCAGAGTATGTCAACACTGAAACCAAACACAACTGTTTCCACAGTGGTGTCTCATTCAGACTGGGGTAGCTGGCCAGTTCTTATTAGTTGGTTTTTACATTTCAGTCTCCAGTCACTTTAAGTCAAAGTGATCATTAGTACATCCTGGAATACTGCATAGGTTACCCCGGTTAGGAATTTATCTGTTTGCTCACAGTCTAGAATACTAGCCTGTGCATGCGCACGTGCACATGTGACCACACACACACACACACACACACACACACACACACACACACACACGTATATATTCTACAGTGCAAACTTTATTTTTGTCTAGATTTTACCTGTGATTTTTTTTTATTCTCTGCCGTGTCCATCACCATCACGCCATGGTCAGAAGGTAATAAAATCACAACTTATCTAATGTATGCCTTCACAACCCACTAAAGCAGAGCAAATAAATACAATGGAGTGATTTTAGTAAAAGAAAAATAACCAGAAATAATCATTATAAAACACACCAAAAAATGATGTTTTAGCATAAAATGGGGAAGATGAGTACCGGGTTGTAGGAGCCTCTTGATCAGATCTGTGGATTCTGATCAGTTCATCATGACTCATGAGAAGGTTCTGGGTGTGTCCTGGTGTCACTCTGCATTTCATTTCCTCAGAGGCAAGCAAGGCAAGGAGGAGGTGACTCATCCTACCTCACAGGGAAGATGTTTGGACTATCTAATTAGAAACTCTAGAGGGTCATTAAAACACACCATGTAATTACTTTTGAATGTACATCTTATCCTATGTAATTAAATGAAAAAAAGTAATTTGTTTTATTTTTCTGGTCATTTCTATTTATTTAGAATTGTTATCATTTTTGACATACATACATACATATATATTTATACATACATATATATACATACATACATACATACATACATATATATATATATATATGGAATTTCAATTCCTACACCCTCCTATCTCTCTCTCAGCCCTATCAATTAACCTTATCTCCTCAGCTCCCTTTCCCAAGTTTGTGACTTTTGGTTTTGCTTTGTGACAAAGTTAGTTTAACTAGGGCCATCTGTGTCACCACTAGATAAGATGTGTTCCTTTGGGGACTGATGAGGTCATCAGTGGGTACACAAAGCAGCGATTGCCCTGTTCTCTAGGCCTATCAGTGGAATGTGGGACGCCTTGAGCGCATCCCCCACACACACACCCCCGCCCCGCCCCGTGCCCTCTTGTTCGCAGGCCTGTTCCTCTGTAGTCCCGTAGGTGTTCAGGCATCCATGGATGCAGGAAGACTGCAGTAATGGCTGCGTCCTGTCCAGAAGATGCCATTACCCAGCCACACCCCCTATCTTCTTGCTTTTACATTCTTTCTGCCCCTTCTTTTGCAATGTTCCCTAAGCCTCAGAGGGGTTGGTATAAATGTCTTCTTCGGGGCTGTACACGCATCTGCCACTCATTCTTAACGCCTTGAGCAACCACAAGTTCCCGCATTCCCACTATTTACTGGAAGGAGAAGCTTGTCTGATGAAGGATGACAGTCTATGAGTACAAACGACAGGCATGGTGGCGCACGCCTTTAATCCCAGCACTTTGCAGCAAAGACAGGCAGATCTCTGAGCTCAAGGCCAGCCTGGTCTGCAGAGTGAATTCCAGGCCAAAAAAGCAAGAGAAACCCTGTCCCACAAAAAGTAATAATAATTTAATTAATTAATTAATTAATTAACCAATTATTATTAATTAATTAATATATGGCAGCTTGACGTTGCCAACTTAGCTAAATAACAATATGAAGTTCCTCACCAGGGCCTATGATTTGCCCTGATGTGGGCTTTTGGCCAGGTTGACAGAATCATGCATGTGAGGTAGGCCTAAAATCCAATTCAAGAACAATTTGTGTCCTGGTTAGATTTTTGTTGTTTAACTTTTTGTCAACTTGACGCAAGCTAGAGCCATGTGAGAAAAAGAGGACAATAGAGAAAAATGCCTCCACAAAACAGGCTTGGGGGCAAGTCTTTAGGGATTTTCTTGATTACTGATTGATACAGGAGGACCTAGCTCATTGTGGGTGGGCCCACCACAGGGAAGGTGGTCCTGGGGTGTATAAGAAAGCAAACCGACAAGCGGAGCACGCCTGGGAAGTAAGCCAGTAAGCAGTATTCCTCCACAGTCTCTGCCTCTAGGTTCCTGCCCTGAGTTCCAGCTTTGGCTTCCCCTGGCGATGGTCTGTACCCTTGAAGCCAAATAAATCATTTCCTCCCCAAGTTGGTTTTGGCCGTGGTGTTTGCCCCAGCAATAGAAACTTAACGATTAAAGCCGGCTAACTAGGTAAGAGTAATAACCCTATTTCACAAGTGGGCAGGTTTATTGAAGTTCCTAGGATTCACAGCTGAGCAAGCCCACTGCTATCCTTTCTCCCCAGTAGCCTGTGTAGCATCCTCCAGCACTTTGAGGAGACAGTAGGAAGGCAGCGTCCAGATCAGTTCTAGCTTGTTTTATGGTATCTTCAGCAATAGAGTCTTATCTAGTTCTGGTGGCGGGGGGGGAAGACAACAAATGGTGAGAAGCTATATTTTAATGGGAGCCTCTGGAGCCTGTCTGACCAGCAACTCATAAAGAGGTGTTACACACATCTTAGCTAGGGCTGATATTGCTGTGATGAAACACCGAGACCGAAAGCAACTTGAGAAGGAAAGGGTTTATTTGGCTTACATATTCCATGGAACCTACAGGCAGGAGGTGATGCAGAGGCCATGGAGGAGTGCTGCTTACTAGCTTGCTCCTCAAGTCTTGCTCAGCCTGTGGCCCCACTCACCGTGGGCAGGCCCTCCCCCATTAATCACTAATTAAGAAACTATCCTACAGGCGTGCTTACAGCCAGATCTTATGAAGGCATTCTCTCAATCGAGGCTCCCTCCTCTCAGATGACTATAGATTTTATCAAGTTGACATAAAACTAGCCGGCACGTACATATAAATGAAATTGTTTAATAACCCATGGTTTCTGGGTGTAGTAGAGTTTTCCAGCCAGGTACAGAATCTCCCTTAAAATTATTTTAAAATAATAAATCACTTTTTAAAAATTTTGTTACAAGCTTTCCATGTGGATTTTCCAGCTTGTCTTTGTTTAGTTAGCCCTCCCCCATCTCCTCTACCCTCCCCCTTACCCTTGCTTAAAATTCTTCACCCTCAGCACCCACCTTTCTATTTTCATATTCCCTGCATTCTACTACATTCCAGTTTCTAAATTCCCCTCTCCGGTTCTCTGGCCTAGGTACTCAAGGCTAGGATCCATGTAGCAGGAAGAGAAAGAAGCACTTTTCTCCCCCTGTGCCTGGGTTACCCTGCTCAATATATTTTTTCCAATTCCATCTGCTTATCAGATCTGAAACACTCATTTTTTAACATTTGGATAAAGTTCCATTGTGTGTATGTACCACCCCCTCCCCCATTTTCATTGTCCCTTCATTAGTCCGTGGTCATTAGGCTTGGTCCATTTCCCATCTATTCGGAATAGGATGGCAATGAACATGGATGAGCAAGTATCTCTGAAGTAGCATCCTTTGCATGTATCTCAGGCATAGAATAGGAGGGCCATGTGGCATGATTTTTGGTTGTGTTCAGTGACTACCAAAGCTAACCATCACAAAGACCATGGTACTAGTACAAAACAGACACATAGATCATTGGTACAGAATAGATGATTCCGATTCAAATCCACACAAATATAACCAACTGATTTTTGATAAGGATGCCAAAAATACTCGTAGAAGCAAAGAGAGCATCTTCAACAAATGGTGTTGGGAAAACTGGGTGTCTGCATGTAGAAGAATGAAACTAGGCATTTAGTTCTCACCCTACAAAAAAATCAACTCTGAATGAAAAAAAAAACCCATTTAAGATCATAAACTCTAAAGCTGCTAGAGGAAAGAGTGGGGAATATACTACAGCTTATAGACATAAGGAAAGACTACATAGGACTTCAGTTGCTCGGGAAACAAGGCAACAACTGACAGACGGGACCTCATGAAATTACAAAGTGTCTGTAACAGGGAAGGCCATAGTAAATTAAGTGAAGAAGCAACCTACGGAATGGAGAAAAATCTTTGTTACCTATCTAACCATCAGAGGATTAGTATCTAGACTACACGAGGAACTGAAATGTAACTTCAAGAAAACAATGAACTATTAAAAATGGATTACAGATGTGAGAAGAGAATTCTCAAAAGAAGAAATATAGAAGCGACTAATAAATACCTTTAACATTATAGCCATCAGGGAAGTGAAATGTTTAGCTCTTCACGGGTTCTAAAGATTTTATATGAAGTTTTATATTCTTCATCACAAAAGAAACCTTGCGACGTGATGTTTGTGTTAAATATGGCAGTGTTTTTCTAGCTTCTTTTTGAGAAAAAATTGTAAACCCAATGAATTATTGTTATGTGTGAGCACAGGTAAGTAAGGTTTGTAGTGGGATGTGTCCTTCACCAACTCAGAAAGTCTTGCTGCACACTTAATTTTAGATTCATCATAAAAGATCACAGTGAACTAATATTTCTTTACTATGTAAATTATGCTCAAATTACCTTATACAGTGAAAATATCAGACCTGAAGTCATATTTTCACTTAGTGAATGGAATTTAGGACCAAACTTCAGCAATTGGTGTCTATTAGATATTTGATAATTCTTTAACATTGCTTCTCCCTGCCTCTGATTTTTGATTACAGAAATCAATCTAAACACAATAAGTACTCTCAAAACTCAAAACATGAAACTGCATTTGCAAAGCCTTTTGCAAATTGCATGTAGTAAAAAGAAAAGAAAAAATTGCATCATTGACATAACAACAAAGTTGAAGGAGAATTATCTATATTCTTTGTCAGTATCCTAGAAGTGACTGTCGTAAAGCTGTCACATAGGAGAATGTTTTGCCCTGGATAAAAACTCATAAGTGGATAGAGGTCCTGTAGAGAATGGGTTTGAGAAGATGAGATGGCCTTGAGTCCAGAGAATACAAATTGTAGCAAAAATATCTACAATTAACCCATGACAAGGACTTTAGGAAATTGTCTCAGGTTTGCAGAATCTAATTTCATGTAGCCTCGGTTGCAGACAAGTATGACAGGTCCACTATGTCTTAGAGAAGTAATTCCTTGATGGTGGCCAACTTGTGAAGTGGGATTAGAGACCGGCTAATAGGAACAGAAAATCAAATGCAGCTGTGGCTGTTCTTGGGTCTCGTTCCAGTCCCATTTGCCCATAGTATAAGACTGTCTTCCGAGGTTTGATTATTCATTTAGTATGGGGGGATAAGGGGGTGGGGGTAGTAGGTATTATGTCTGCATATATGTGCATAAAGGTATAGGCTAGAAGATTATTTCCAGTATCTTTCTCTGTTACCATCCACTTATTACCTTGAGATGGGATCTTTTATTAAACTTGGAACTAAGCTGGCAGTCAGCAAACTCCAGTGATCCTCCTGTCTCCAAACCCATTCCTGCTACTGAAGTTGCAGCTGTGAGGCTAGGTCTCACTAGGTGGTGTTTTTTTTTAAGTGAGTGCTAGGATCCAAACATGGGTACTCAGGCCTGTGCAGCAAATTCTCTTACTTATCTCTCAGTCCCTAAGATAGTTTTTACAAAGCACCATAAGCTTGCTCATTTGCTTTTTTTAGTATCTATAAGTCTTACAGGAATTGTTAACATTTGCTTATAAGCTACTTTTAGTTTTAGAGAGATTATTATCCGTTCATAGATGGTAACTTAAGAGGCAGAGCTAGTGAACAGAGCCCCCTTCTAGCAGGAAGGGTCTCAGGAAACAGAACAACACAGAGCTGCTAATCTGGGGGGTTTTATAGGATTTGTACCAGAAACTGTGGCAAAGTATTGGAAGAGGATTGAGCTGGTTATTCTGAAAGTGCAACTCCAGGACACCTGGGAGCCTTTTCTTAGTTTCAGTCACATGGCCATGCGCAGCCTCTAGGTAGGAGGATATCTTTAGAAGACAAGAACAACACAAAGACCAGAACCCTCTCCAGACATTCCTGGACTCCTACAGGAACATTCTGTCTGTCGCTTTGAGCTTCCTGCCCTGTGTTACCAGTTTCACTCTGCTCTTCTCTCCCCTGCCCTCAGGCTGAAGAGGAAAACCTCACAGCAGTTAGCAACCAGACCTGTGATGAGAGCTTCAAACTCCTTTGGCATTTCTGGCCTCCAGTCACAACAGAACCAAGGATATTTTTGGCTTATAGATGAGGCCATGAATCAAGGTCCTTATCTCTAAACTGCCTGTCCCATACAGGCTTATTTTTAGTTGATAGATCATTTAAAATAGCATACTAACTTTGCTCGTAGCTGGAAGGTATTCCCACATCTGGGCGGGGGATCTACAAAGATATGGAAAGATGTGACTTCATTTAACAATTCACTCAGAGTGTCCTTCTCATTACTGCTTTACTTTGAGTGTGGGTGTGGGTGTGGGGTGTTGAGGTTCCCTTCACACCATAAGTCAGCAGGGTGGTACAACCTTTATTTCATTCCAGTGGCTGTCAAAACTAATCCATTAACCATAGTGACCAAGAAATTGTGAACAAATACACACATTTCCTCCTCCTCAGCCCTACTCTTAGTTGGACCTTAATAGTTCAGGATGTGAGACTTGGTGAGCCTAAGGCTGTCCTATCCAGGCCATGTTTTCTGTTCATCCCCTTAGACATCTTCTTCTAACTGATGAGTTAGTACACGCACTGTGAAAAACCCTTTTCATCTGATGCTTAAAGTTCTGTATAGAATATGTTTTATTCATTTATCGCTGAAGAATACTGAGACTAAGACAGAAATCAAAGGGTGGACTTGAGAGCCAACCCCTAGTGTGTCTAACGTCAGAACACTTGCTCTTACTCAACCCAAGCAGCTTTTATTCATCACTTTTTTTTTTCCTTTCTGACTCCCTACTCATTCAGATTTTATAAGTTTGGCAACTGTTTCCAAGAAATTTGTTGAAAGCAATTTTCAAATGCTCCTTACAGTCACAGAATCTTAAAAATAGGCTTTCATTTTTAGGTACTAAGATGTATTTTAAATCAGAGTTTTCTATGTATGCTTTACTATTTCTTGCCTGTCACACACTCAAACATTACACTAAGCTGACTTGGTTTAAAAGTTAAATGGCACATGTAATTCTTTTATTCTATTGCAGTGTTAAAATAAAACGTGTCTGTTTCTAAGTAGCATCAAAATTCAAATTCCTTGCTAATTGAAGCAATAGTCTAGGTAGATAATAAAAACTTAAACTCTTTATTGAAAGATTGTATTTTTATTTTTAATTATGTACATGCATGTGTGTCTCTATTGTATGCCTGCTTAGGCTAGAAAACAGTACTAGATCTCCGGGAGCTGAAGTTAGTTGTGAGCCACCCAACCTGGGTCCTAGAATCCAAAGTGGTCCTCTGCAAGAACTGTGTATAGCTTTTACTGCTGAGCCATCTCTCCAGCCCCAAGCTCAAATGCTAATGATGACTGAAATATAAATATTAGTTTATTATTTACTAGTATGGTTTGTTGGGCACTGTAGTAGTTTGAAAGAGAATGGCCCCCATTGGCTCATATGTTCAAATGTTTGGTCCCCAGTTAGTGGAACTGTTTGAGAAGGATTAGGAGGTGTGGCCTTGTTGGAGGAGGTGTGGCCTTATTGGAGGAGATGTGTCACAAGGGGATGAACTTTGAGGTTTCAAAAGCCTATGCCACATCCAGTCCCTGCTCCTTCTGCCCCCAACTTATGGATCAGATGTGAACTCTGAGCTACTGCTCCAACACCATGCCTGCTGGTCTGCTGCTACGCTTCCCACCAGGATCATAGTGGACTAACCCTCTAAAATTGTAAATAAGCACCCAAACAAATGCTCCCTTTTGTAAGTTTCCTTGGTCATGGAGTTTCACAACAGCAATAAAACAGTATTTAAGACAGGCACTGGTATAAAAAAAATGCAACTCATTAAACATATTATGGACAAAACAACAATCCTACATGCTGCATTTGATCTTTTAGAATTAAAAATTTCAGACTTATATTTCTGGCTATTTAACAAATTAAAACTACATACAGAGACAAACACACATGTGTTGAAGCATGCAGAACAGGAACTGTTAAAAAATGATGTTCTGTATTGTATTTTAACATGTGTGTGTGTGTGTGTGTGTGTGTGTGTGTGTGTGTGTGCACAAGTTCATACAAGTACCAATCTGATAAGTCCATTTGGGTGGGTGATGTGTGTTTGGTATATGTATGTCGAGGCTAATCACTCTGGAATGGACAACCAGTACTTGTACTGGTTAATTCTTCTCCCAGTGGTCACTAGTTCCCTGTAATTCTTTATGTAAAGTTAGGGCCCCAAGATATTTACCCCCTTCCGTGTTAATATTCCAGTCATGTTTATGCAGCCATTTCTAGGAGAGACTGTTTAACAGCAGACTTCCTAGTGTGCTGGCTCTTACCATCTTTCTAACCCCCTCCGCGGTGATGTTCCCTGAGCCACAGGCACAGGGGTGTGCTATATTTGTTGAGCCTGGACTCTCCTGATCTGGGGATCTCTGCATTGTGTCCAGTATGGTTTTCCGTGATGGTTTCCATTTGATGTAAAGAGGAGGGATGGTAGCTGTACTTCTTTGTGGGTATAAAGATAAGATTTAGAGTGTAGTAAAGAATTATACTATTCTAGCAAAATTGCAGGTGTATTTTTGAAGGCTCATGACATCACTAGCCCCTGGAAGCTGGCCAGATGTCCAGGATCAGGCATAGTTTTTCTCCTGTTGAGCTGTCTTAAGTCCAATTAGAGAGCTGTTGGGTTGCCGTTGATTTGCAAGTGCTATTTATTGCACCTTTATGCTATTTTCCATGCTGTTGTTCACAAGTTGTAGCTGGGAAGGACTGTCTAATTACTTCCATCACTTGGCAGCTTGCATAGTATTTTGTGTTAACATAGAAGCTAGACTACAAAAGGGAGGCAGTCTGTTAGATACAGTTTGAAACATCCAAGGCTCCTGTTCTAAATGTGCTGTGTCTTCAGCAATAGGGCATGTGTTGCTTTGAATAAAATGACCCCCATAGGCTCACAGAGAGTAGCACTCTTAGGAGGACTTGTTGGAATAAGTCCAGCTTTATTGTAGGAAGTGTGTCTCTAGTTAGTGGGCTTTGAGATTTCAGACGCTCAAACCAGGCCTAGGGGCACATAATCACTTCCTGCTGCCTGTGGATCAAGAAGTAGAGCTCTCAGCTCCTTCTCCAGCACCGTGTCTGCCTGCGTGCTGCCATGCTTCCTGCCATGATGATAATGGACTAAACTTCTAAAACTGTAAACCAGTTCCCACTAATTATTTTCCTTTATACAAGTTGCCAAAGTCATAGTGTCTCTTCACAGCAATAGAAACCCTAACTAAAATCGGGGCCCACCCTCAACTGAAAGGTAACCAAGCGCTGCGTCAGTAATCTCTATTGTTTTTGTGAGTCATTTGGACTCCCAGGATCAAGTATTAGAAAGGAGATATTGGGGTTTTGTTAGTGTACGTTTTTTTATGGGAGCATCGTCAGTCCAAGTGGTTTAATTTCCATATGTTTATATATTTATATTTAGTAAGTTATATATTTATATTGAGGAAATATAAAATAATAAGGTTACTTAAGACTTTACCAAGCAACCTTGTTGCTATTTGTTCCTTGTCCCCACTTCTTCTGGACTGACCTCCTTCCCCCCCTCCCCTGTTGGTGTCCCCATTTCCCAGTTTATTACATCTCTTCTCTTCAATCCCCCCATGGTCCCTTTCTACTTTCCTGGGTGCTGTGGTTGTTCCTTGTGGTTATACTTACATCTGAGGATTTGAAGCTAGAAACATCAGGTTGGAGGAAACACGTAGTGTTTGTCTTCATGTGTCTAGGTTAACTCACTTAAGAGAATCTATCCTTAGGCCTGTCCATTTACCAGCAGATCTCATGATTTCAGTGTTCCTTGGAGCTGAAAAGTATTCCATAGTATACCTGTACCACATTTTCATTATCCCTTCATTTGTTGAGAGGCATTTAGGGTGTCTCCATTTCCTGGCTATTGTGACTAGGGCAGCACTGAGTATGGCTGAGCAAATATCCATGAAGTAAGATGTTGAGTCCTTTGGGCATATGCCAAGGAGTTGTAATAGCTAGGTTGTACGGGAGATTTGGTTTCATATTTTGAGGATTCTCCATACTGATTTCCAGAGGGGCTGCACCAATTTGCATTCCCACCAGCACTGAATGAGTGTTCCATTTTCCCCACCTGCATTTGTTGTCGGTCGTCTTGTTGATTTTAGCCCTTCTTACTGGGGTGGGGTGGTAACAGGAGTCTCATAATGTAGTCATAAGACAGACTGACATTGGTGAGCAAATAGAATGGGAAGTAGGAGTTACAATGGATGGTTGAGTGGTCAGGGGATCATATCATAAACATGCAAAACACAAAGGACTATGAAATACACTTAGAATTCCACTTCCTTTTGTATTACCCCTGCAGAAATTTAATAAACGAAATTGTACATGGGAACAGATGGAGTATTATTTATAAGACCTGTGAGGCATATTGGGGGTGCTGATAAGAGCTAATTAGCTTCTGAGGACTCTGACTTAAGGAACAGATTAATGTCATTATTTTATGATCTGGTCACTTATCAGAGCAGCCTCCATTAAAAGCTGCTCCAGCCCCCTGACCCTTTGTTTTGTCTCCCTCTCCCTAATCTTCCACCATCCTATAATTCAGCAAGACCTTCCTCAGATCTGTGTCTCTGAACCTTAGACTTCCCAATTTTCCAAACTACCAGAAATGAGGTTCTTTATGAAATACCCAGTCTACAGTGTTCTTGTTGCAACAATGCAAAGTCAACTAAGACACTTGAAGATAATAATAATAATGTTACAAGCCTGTTAAACTGGACTTGTATTCAACACAGCAGTTCATCACAGACTTGAACAATCCCTGTGTTAACCTTAATGCTGTTTACAGTCTTTTAATATTACAAATAGCAAGAAATTAATGTAAGCACACTTCCGAGTGTGACCTTGGGCTGCATTCTGGAGGTAAAGGTGAAGGTTTTGTGTATGTAAAACCCTTTGCCTTAGAAACTGCTTTTGAGTGTGTGCAGGCGGTGCATAGAGAGCGCCCTGTTGCAACTGAGCCATCTTGAGTAGGCTTCAGGTTTCAGGACAAACAATACATCTGCTGATACTTCAAGCATGACTAACAACTGAATGTCAGGGGCATTCACTCCTACAGAGTGAAGAAAAATGTGAGAAGCCACAGAGTCTTCACAGAGCACCAGAACTAAGCTGTGGGAGGGAGGGACTGTGGTGTTGAGCAGGCAGTCCTGCTCACAGAGCTCCATAGAGGGTGGGGCTGGGAGGGTCGAGCCACCTCTGGAGCTGCATTTACCTTCACTGTGACACTGCCTTCTATACTTCTAGTTTCTTACTGAGCTTCCTGTCTGTGAAAAGGCATCTCCCCTTGAAATGGTCACAGTGGGAGTCTCATCCCAGCTCCTAATACAGACTTAATAGTTTGTTGGTACGTGACAACCTTATTACACACACACACACACACACACAGAGAGAGAGAGAGAGAGAGAGAGAGAGAGAGAGAGAGAGAGAGCAATTCTTAGGTCCTTGCATAGTCTTCAGCCATATTGGGAAAGAAATGGGTTTGCTTAAGGCAGGCATGAGGTTAGCTGCTGCTAGAGGACAGTCAAGGAAATAGCCCAGAAGCAAAGAGCAGGTTTCCTGAACACATTGTATGAATAGGATTATCTCTGCATGGGAGGGGCTTGGAGCATACCCATTCGTGTGTGTACTTATTCACTGACTCCTATGTACTGAATATCTGTATAGAAGCAGGTTGTTCATCACAGGAGAATCAAAGGTAAGTATTTCAGAGTCATGGCTCTTAAGGAACTGACAGCCTAAATCAGGTGTCCAGTCATTTTTCTCTTACATTTGAACTTAGGCCTTAGGCAAACTGTGTATTTATATATATATATATATATATATATATATATATATGTGTGTGTGTGTGTGTGTGTGTGTGTGTGTGTGTGTTTATAAACTGTATATATATGTGTGTACATATATACATATATACAGTTTATAAATTAAGATCAATTGGCTATATATACATATATGTGCATATGTACAGATTTCCAAAACATGGTTTCCTGTGTCAGCTTAGGGTGGGATTGAAGAAGCAGCTTGATTACCAGGACCAGGAGAGGCTGACTAACTTGTAGAGCCCAGCCAAGAGATCCTGTAGTTGTGCTTTAGAGATGTCTTCGGGGATATGCTCATTTCGTGTGTTTATAGAGTTAGCAGTTGGTGGCATGTTATGGCCCTAAGTGCTAAGAGCAAGTATGGCCTGCCTCAAAGCTCCACCTACATCAGTTTGTCATGGAGGTACACAGGTCAGAGAAAAAAATGGTGTATTTAGTGCAAGGCAAAAAGTTATAAATGAAACCAATACTAGATATGTTAAGAAAGTTTTCAAAATAGATTAAGACTAATTGGATTTATTCTGGGTGCCACCTACATGAACTAAGGAAAACGCATACTGTTCAGTGTTGGCTACGTTAGATAAGTGTGAAAGCCCTCCTGTCAGCCCTTGTCCATCCTTTAAGGCACACAGAACAGAGGCTGTTCACACTGGAAATGTTGACAGCAACCAATCGCCAATTCCAGGATGATGCAACAACTGAAAACTTCTGATAAGAAACAACGTGACAATTAGATAAGAAGCACATTGCTCCCCTGATTATGCCATCCAAAACCCAGATATTAAAATAAAAGAAAATAAATAAAAATATAAAAAGGCAAAAGAAATCTGGCATCCATGGAAGATGTAAAGAAACACACTACAAAACAGAATTTTATTTTTTTTGCTTTTTTTTTTAATGTATTTTCACATGCATTGGTGTTTTGTCTGCATGTATGTCTATGTGAGAGTGTTGGATCCTCTGGAACTCAAGTTACAGACAGTTGTGAGCTGTCATGTGGGAGCTGGGACTTGAACTCAGGTCGTCTGGAAGAGCAGCCAGTGGTAGAGCTCTTAACCACTGAGCCATCTTTCAATTCCCTTCTTGTTTTAGTTTTGAGACTATGATATAATTATATAATTCTTGCCCCTTGCCTCCCTCAAAGTCTCTCATATACTGCTCTTTACACTCTTTCAAATTCATACCCTCTTTTTAAATTAATTGCATTTCGTGCATATGTGTACAAATCTATACATATGTATTCCTAAATACAATCATCCTAGTCTATACAATGTTACTTATATGTATATCTTTAGGACTTATTATTTGGTTTTGTATAACCAATTGGTGGGCTTTTCCCCAGGAAAGACTATTTTTCCCACTCGGGTTTCTCACTGACCTCAGGTTGTGTACAGTTGAGGCCTTATGATCTCTCAGCATCCGTGTTAACACATCTGATAGCATCATTATTGTTCAGCTCATGTTCAGACAGTCATGTTGGTGAGCCTTTATGTTTGTAGTTTCTGACATTACGAGGAGACACAATCTCATAGCAGCCACCCTGACCCTCTAGCTGGTCCCAAGGAAGCCCGTGATAGGGCCTTTCCCAACCACCTCGTAGCTCATTGGGAACCTTTGCTGTGTATGGGAGTAGTTCATTTATTCCTTTCTTTGATATGCATGTTTTTCCTTTCACACTAATATCAGAATTAATGAAATACCAACATCATGTTTTCCTGCAGTTTTCTGGCTCACAAGTCATGTGACCAACTGTTTTGCTTTAGCTGTGGCATAAGGAGGGATTACTCCTTTGTGTTTACAAGTTACAACTGAATAATGCCTTTGATTTTAACCCTGCTCGGTTCTTAAGAGGGCAGAACAATTGTTTTTTTGTTATTAATTTGAAAAATCATCCTGTAGTTAGCATCCATCCCAGGGCATGCCAAGTCAAGTACATGAGCCATTCATCACTTCAGTAGATAGGGGACGGGTGACTTTGAGGTCAGGTGCTCATCACAGGGAAACAGTCACAAGTTACAAGTATTGGATTTACTTGTTATGAAATTCTTAAAAAACGGAGGGAGGGCATTGTGGCAAGTGGCAAGAAGCGTGAAAACATTTAGGTTGCTACCACCTCAAGAGGTTGCTCACAACACAGCTTTAGGTGTGGCTTAGTACCACAGGTCCTATCTTGCTGATTACTTATGCTAATGACGCAGGGGTGGATACCCAGCACTCCCGGAAAAACTAAAATAAAGAGCAATTGTTGAGAGCAAAGGTGAGAAGTGGAGGGGAGTAGAAGGGGAAGATCGGTGGCCTGAGAGAAATCGAGTTTTCTGGCTCTAAGGCCCATTACTTGTTAGTCCAGGAACCACGCAGTAGACATCAAGGTATTTATCACATTTCAACGACTAGAAATCCTGTTTCAACGTCTTGCTCCTAACTGTTGTTTTTTGAAAGGCACTCCCCTGGGTGGATGTAACTGATATCAGGGGTGGACAGCACACACTTGCAACCCCAGTACCCAAAAGGCTAAGGCAGGATTGTGAGCTACAGAACAGGCCATATTTCAAAAACAAATCAACAAAATATATTGAGTCCCTCTAGCAAAACTCAACTGAAGTCATCCGAGCCGACCCATCCAGAAAGAATTTGTAAACACTCCCAAGGGATTCTACTGGGTAGTCAATGTTCAAAAACCAGTGATTTCTAGGCAAGAATTCAATTAGCTACAAGAAAGTAGCAGACAGAGAAGAACCTGAGGGAGGGAGGCTGGCTGCATGGTCTGAGTTTCTCTGTAGAGCACTGGGACTAAAGATCCACTTCCGTAATGAAGCTCTTACAAACTGTGGTCGCTGTCTACTTTAATCTTTATTGCTGGTTTGGAAAGCTGTCTACTAAATGAAAAAAAAAAAAAAAGGTTTTGGGAGAGCAATGCAGATGATGTCATACTATTAGAGGGAAAAACTGTGTGTGGGTGCAGAAGCACAGATAAAATCTGGAATGATCCACAACAGAATTCATTGTAGTTGCTTCTGTTGGAGTCAGAACTGCTCAGTATTTACAACGGATACGTTTATTTTAAATGGTTAATTACATTTTTTTTCCTCAACCCTGTAATCAAGTCTTCACTTAACAGTCGAAGGCACAGGCAATACAAAACCTCAATTTAATATTCATCACCTGTTTCAGGGGTGCCGGGACTCAGAGCATTGAGCTGGAAGCGAGTGCATCAACCAGAAAAGTACGCATGCTCCTGTTCTTAGTGGGTCCGGTGTGGGTAGGCTCACTTCCTTAGCTATGTTAACCCCCGCTGCAAACGGGCAGGCACTAGCTGCCCAGGTGCCTAACGGTAAGCCCCTGACAGCTCAGTACACAACAGCATGAAAGAGTCCTCCCAAGGGCTCAAGTGTTTTCAAATGGAATTTGGGAACCTAGTCTGAATGTAGCTGCCAGGAGAATATTCGTCCCAGCTTGCCTTTAATACAGGCTTCTGTGTGTCGCCAGTACCAACGAGATCAGTAGATACTCCAACTAATCTTATATTTGATATGGCATCAAGAATGACAGCACGTTCAGCAAACATATCTAAAACGCTGAAACAATTATGGTATAAAAATGTGTCATTTGGTTTATGCAAACCCTCAGGGAATTAAAAAAAAATTCTGATTCCTGAGAATGTTGACCCTGACCTACTGCCAACGTCTCTAAATGAAGTTTCCTCTCATCACCAAAAGCCAGTACTCCCGTGTTTCCTTTTGATGATGCCATGAGCATCTCCCACACACCAGTTCACAAATGATTTGGTATTTTAAAAGCAATGGACATGTTTGATTAATTATGGTTGGATCTTAGCTTATTTTTACTGCAAAATAGAACCCACTTGGAACCTTGAAAGAATAACACAGGACAGAGGGGAACACTCATGTTTCTTCCACGCAAGTTGGGAAATGAAATCTTACTACCAAATAGAGTCACCTTCCCCTGAATTCCTCCAGCCTCCCCTTCCTTCCTCCCCCCTGGGCTTAGTAACTAGTATGACTTTACAATAGTCATGTCTTTGATTTTTATTTTGTAGGGTTTTTAAAAATACCTCTGAACATATTTCTTTTCCTGAACTTTAAATAAATCAATATACCTAATAAGTTTTGTGTCTAATTTTTTCCTCAACCTTATGGTTTTGTATTTTGTTCAGGGCTGTGTGTATCTGAAATGTACTTGTTTTTGTGTGTACCTGAAATGTGCTTGTTTTCATTGCTAAATAGTATGCTGGTGCACACTTACTGTGTTTTTAAAATATATTTTTATTAAGTCTTTGCCAAGTTTATGTGTATACAATGTACTTTTATTGTATTTATATCCTTACTGCTTCCCCGTGCCCACCCCCACCTCCCCAGCCCTGCCCAATGCCATGTCTTTATTATTATTATTATTATTATTATTATTATTAATTATTATTATTATATAAAACCTCCCTAGTCTAATTTGTGTTATCCATATATTCATGCTTGCACAGGCTCATGCATGAGGAGTCATCCACTGGAGCACGGTTGACTTACTACTGGCCACACCCTTAAGAAAACTGACTCTCCCTCCTCTAGAAACCATCACCTGCCAACAGTTCCTCAGCTGAGGGTGGGAGCTTCTGAGGTTCTCTCCCCTCCTTGTTGGAATGTTGACTGGTTTGATCTTGAGCAGGTCATGCACAGGGAGCCACAGCTGCTGTGAGTTCCTTAAGTGCATTGGTCCTGTCCTGTCTAGAAGGCTCGGTTTGCTGTGGTCCACCCTGACCTCGGTTCACAGAGCATTTCTGCCCCTTTCCTTGCCAATGGTCTCTGAGCCTTAAGGGGATAATGTATGATATAAATGCCCCACTTGTGGGTGAGCACTCAGAGATACTTACTCTCTGGGCTTTGACCAGGTGTGAGTTTCTGAATTTACCGCTGTCCACTGCACAAAGAAACTTCTCTGATGAGGTTTGAAAGAGGCACTGATGAAAGATATTGAAAGAAAAAGTATCGCCTCAGGACCCCAAGACCAAGTTCTTAGCACAAAGGAGATTTATGTGCCCCAGAAGGACAGAGGGACAAAGACAGGAGAGAGAGGAAGAGGGAGAAGGGGGGGAAAGGGGGAGGGGAAGGGGTATTTGTCCCTAGGAGACAAAGGACTGCTTCTGGTTAGAGAGGAGATAGCCCTGGCATGTAGGCAGATGGCAGTGTATAAAGGTCAAAGGGGAAACCCCATGTTCTGATGAGGTGTTTACTTTTAATTGGGCATGTTAGTTAGGTGGGCCAAAGGGAACTTTTGATTGTTGACTTCAATATTTTGATAGCTGGACCTTGGTAGTCAGCCTTAGGAAGAACCAGTGGCCAAATAAGGGAATAGACCTTGGTGTCTAGACTTCGGAGTGTAATCTAATGGTTTTTAAAATGGCAGAGGGAATGGGGGAGAAGGACAAAGCCATGCTCGAGTGGGCTAGTATTCCTTCAGGTAGAGAGATACAAATTATGAGGACAGTGCAAAATGATTGTGGTGGGTTCACCCCCAGAGCCTGTGAACTCCCCAGACATAAATTATTGAGCAGATTCCAGTAGTAGGCACTCAGCCTACTGAATGGATCTTAAATCCCATCAGAAAGCAGGTAGTAATCTTGATAATGTCCGTGTCAGAATTGCACTCATGGGCAAGTCTTGCTACACTGCGTACCATGTTTTTAACTTCAGGTTTTTCTGCCTTCAGACACCAACTCTTTATTCTTTCCATGGTAAGGACGTTAAAGGGCACTCTAGAATTACAGAGAAGCTCAGAAAATCAGTTAGGCCTTCCACTCTGCTGAGGTATTCTTGAAACAGCAGAGCATTTGCACCTCCTAAAAGACAAGTAACTGATGAGCTCACTCCCTGCATGCTCTGCTCCTGTTAAGCTGCTATCACAGCTGTGTGACAGGTGCACAGACAATTCTTTAAATGTGGTAAAGAGCCTTCCTGCCTTTGCCCACTTCGCAGTGGGTGGTCCTGAGACACAAACCAGCAAAGCATGTGCCTCAACCAATCTATTCATTAGGAATGACCTCCCAGTGAGACCATGTGTCCCCACTGATCTCCTCATTAGGAATTACTCCGCTGGGTAGGGATAACTCCTTTTCAGAATGAATGTGGCAAGAACAATTGCTATTTTGTAACATTGGTAAGATCCTTCTTGGGCAAGCACAAGAGTAAACTGAAATCAGGAATTTCTGCCATGTTAACAGTGAAGCCAGTAATCAAACTCTGGAAGAGAGAAGAGTCTTTGCAAGCTAGTATCAAAAGTATAAATCATCTTGATTAGAAGTGTTAAAACCTCAGTTAACATAAAATGCAAACATGGGAACAGATTTCCACGTGCATTTATTGTGTAAGGGGGATTTAAAATCGATTTATATAATAATTGCAATTTCTAATTGCCGTCTACCTGTAGTAAACAGCTGTGTCCTCTTCCACGGTCCCCACCCTATTTGGATGAGAACAGTCTTTGGGAGTCACTGGCTGGGACCCATCAGTTCAGTAATGAAACTAGTGACCCCAGGGACAAACAGGGGGCGGGGAAGAGACCCACCAAAGCAGCTCACAGTGTGGAACGGAGGCGCAGTTACTGTGAAAAATAGAAGTGATAATACATTTAGAGACAATTCCTCATAGATCAAATGGAAAATTTGACAGGTAAACAAAGAAAGTGAATGGTTAAACTGTTACTTTCAAAATGTTCCCATCCTCTACCGAGACCAAATTTCCTATAACAATAAAAGAAGGTGTTTCACAAGATTAGTAGGCTAAATGGAAATTAAATTCAAAGGCCAAGTTTTGATGGTTTGTTAATAGAGGGTAAAAAAAAAAAAAGAGTCATTTCTCAGCCACGGCAAAGTCTAGGCTCAGGTGTGGTCAAGATTTCACACTTAACCCACTGTGGTAGTTGAGGAAGTCACTGCTGCATGCATGCTTACATGAGTGCTTGTGTGTGTGTGTGTGTGTAATGGATGGTAAGATCGATTCTCAAGGACTGAATATTCACCCACAATAGCCAGCATGGTGAATTCACCAAGCTGACGACAAGACCTCACTCAATTGTCAGGCCCACCATCCATTCTCCTTAGGTTGGATCTGTCGTCAAATCTGTGGAGGTTTCCTTAAGCACTACTGCAAACTAATCAAGGCTGGTAACAACTCAGGGGCAATGTGGAAGCCTCTGTAAGACACATGGACCCGGAACACCCTATTGATGGTCTGTTGTAAAACAAATTACCCCCTCCAACCTCAGAAAGAAAATGGGGTGGGGGAGGATTAAAGTGTATTGAAAAACATTTTTAGTTTCTCTTTTAAGATTTATTTATTTATTTTATGTATATGAGTGTTCTATCTGTATGTACACCTGCATGCTAGAAGAAGGCATCAGATCCCATTACAGATGGTTGTGAGCCAACATGTGGTTGCCGGGAATTGAACTCAGGACCTCTTGGAAGAACAGTCCCTGCTCTGAACCGCTGAGCCACCTCTCCAGCCTGCATTTTTAATTTCTAGTAAAATAATCTAAAATGTTTTACATTTAGGTATCTGACACATTTTACAATCCGAACCTCAGTTTCCTTGAGATATATGAGGACTCTTTTCATGGAGCTAGTCAGTTCTCCCTGCAGAGGGTGGCTAGAACCACCTCAGTCCTAAGTCACTGTGCCTGGGGATGGCCAGAACAGGAAACAGTGTGGCCGGAAGAGAAGGAGAGCTGATGTGGTGTCCCTGGGTGGATGTGTTAGTTTGTGACCCTGGATGCCTGGCCAGAAAACTACCCTCTTTGTCAGTGACCACGTTTGGAAGCATTAAATGAGAACCGGGGCAGCCTGTTACAGATCTCTTTTGCAACTGGATCTTTTTTTTCTCACCTCAGTATTGTTAATGATCAGGGGAAATGATTATAGTATATTCAAAACCTAGTTTTACAAGAAAGAAAGAAAGAAAGAAAGAAAGAAAGAAAGAAAGAAAGAAAGAAAGAAAGAAAGAAAGAAGGAAAGAAAGAAAGAAGGAAAGAAGGAAAGAAGGAAAGAAGGAAAGGAAGGAAGGAAGGAAGGAAAGAAGGAAGAAGAAAGGCCACAGGAATCCTACATGTTTGTTAATAAATACATAAATACCTACTTATGCATATACTATAAACTTACACCCATACGTTGGGGCGAGTTATTCAAAAACTCCTAACTCATGCTCCTGGCCTGTGTTAGAATGAGATTAAACTCTCCTTTTTATGTCAAGACTGAAGTAAAACAAGTTGATAAAATGCTCATCAGTATGAGGTTCAGGGCAGCGGAAACTAACATATCATAGCAGATATCTCTGGTGTATTTTCTGCTTATTTTCCCTTTTCTTAAAACAAAAATACACATTAAAAGTAACTTGGCTTATACCAGTAAATATTGAGCCCAATTCAGAATATTTTTTAAAAAGCTTATAAAACTAGAAGGTATGTCTCCGTAAGTAACAGAAGTAAAGTTTGTCTTGTCTTCAAATGTGTCTCATATGCATATGTGTGCGTGTGCCCACACGTCTGTGATAGTAATGATATATATATAATATATATAATATGTATATATAATATATATAATATATATAATATATATTATATATATAATATATATATAATATATATATATAATATATATATATTGTGCACAAGTAATGGGGTAGGGTTTTTGTTGTTGTTGTTGTTGATGGTTTTTATCTTAACCTGTTCTCTTTCACTCTGAGTAGAAATTTTCAACAATTGAAGCATTTAACTGGTAATCTCAGAGACTGGTTTAGAAGAGACCATCCACCAGACTTTTGGGAGGAAACAATGTTAAATCTAAATCACAAAACCATTCCGATTAGTTACTCTTCTCTTGGAGGTAGTCAGCCAGCATAAGCAGCTTAAAAAGACAGAGATTCCTAATGGTTGTGGTTGCAAAGGGCTCATTCCATCCAACGAGGCCGTGACAGAACAGAACATCATGGCGGCTAAAAAGCCACGAAAAGCACAGTGGGTGAAACTGGGCCAGAACACACTCCAATGAACTGTTTCTTCCAATTAGGCGTCACTCCCTGTCTTTCATACCTCGCAATAAAGCCTTCATGCTACAAATACATGAAGGCATAAATCCCCTCACTAGATCAGAGTCTGTGCTCTATCGCTGAAGAGACCACCACAGGCACACCCAGAGTGGGCTTTGTTAATTCCCCTGGTGTTTCTTATTCTGCTCAAGTTAACAATAAAAAATAATAAAATAAAAATGGTTGAAGAGCACATTATCTCTCAGTCTCCATGAGAAAATAAAACCAGGAAATCATGCATTACTGAACAGCAAGAGACTGGCAGTATGGCTCACTGAGTGAAGATGCTTGCTGCCCACCCAGCCTGACAGCCTCAATTTGATTCCCAGAACCCATGTGGTGGTTGGCGAGAACTTAGCTAAATCAAATCATATAAACATCACTCAATTTATTCCTAAACAACCCACATCATCAATATTCAGTGGCTAAGCAATGTGCACAAATCACCATTGCTAGAAGAAAGCTAGTATGTGATGATCAGTCAGATTGACCTGCCCTTCTTAAGTATTGTGGCAAGCTTCCATTTCTATAGTTAAGGTCTGCAGGGGACTGTCCGTGAATGGGGGTGCGGATGCATCTTATCACAGCACAGGAAGGTGCTCCTGTCTCCAGCGGATTCTCTTTAAGGTACTATTGAAATCCATAGAAGAGGAAGTCGGTCAATGAGACCATTCAATCTGGAGCACAAAGAGAGAGCTGGGAAGGGAGCTTGCTGGGCTCCACATTCGGATCCGTCACTGATTCTCTCTGTGATAAAATTGCTTAGCCTTCAGCAAGGTGGTAGAAAATTAGGAAAGCTCCACAGAGGAATGACCGCAGGCTTAAGTCATCTTACGGAGTTCAGAACTCCTGCTTAAATCCTCCAGACAATCCCAGTATGCAGCTAAGGCGTTGGGACTTTCAGAGCCAGGAGAGAAAGGTCCTTGTTCAAGGTCCTGGGAATGCCATGGGTAAAGAAGGAGGGAAGAATGAGGAAGGGGCAGGAAAGGGGAGGATTCTGACTTCTCTTCTGACACAGCTGTTACATCATTCTCTTGTTTTTGTTTAAGAGGTGAGAATGTTGAATACTTCACTAAGTTTTAGTTTTAAAACTTTTACAAATAGAAAACTAAACTCTAAGTATGGTGCTTCTAAAGGAGCAAATCCTCTATGGTGTGGTTAATGGTAGAGAAGTGGGGTCAGGTCTGTAATTTTTTTGTTCAATACTTCCTGCATTCACACTCTTGGCCCTGGACTCGGAAAATATTCATTTCTTCCCTCACCAAAGTGTCTCTTAACGATGTTCTGGCCGAATATGATGCTTCTGGTGAAGCTCTGGGGACTCAGTTTCAACAGGACCACTAAGCTTCTCCATCAGAAGATGCAGATTTTCCTTCTGACATAGTTTACCTGCCTGGAGGCTATAAGAGACATGCCCAAAACAATGATAACTGTGCTCACTTTTGGAGGGAACAAATTCACCAGTGGCACCAAGACTCCTGAAAGAACAAGCTGTGACAGCTGGTCCAAGGTGCCAGGATCCACGAGATTTTTCACTTTCAGAAGCAGCACCAAAGGAGGCAAATCATACTGCGGGTTGTGGTAGCCTCCTAGCAGCCATATTGCTCAGAGCCCAGTCAAGGGTGGAGGCCTTCAGGTACTTTAAGAATGGAGGTAATACCTTCCCCCCTTACATGCCTATCTAGATCTGTAGATCTTTTCCTAAGACAGTGTTGCCCAGGGCTTGGAGAGAATGGGTCAAGACGTTGAGTTCCAAGCTTGATGACTGGGCTCAGCAGGTGTCACCAGAGAAGGAAGGGGTAGGGAGCACCTGCACTACTTACTTGCCTTGCAAGGATCTAGGTTCTTATTTCAGCATCAGTTAGACAAGACCTATGGGATGCTCTCACTGTAATTGATATGGTTGGTGGCATAAAGGCTATCCGGTAAGGAATGACATTCCTTAGAGATGATGCTATGTCTGAATTCTGGGCTTCCTGGATACATTAATGAGGGCCTGCCCAGAATCTCAACCCAAGGCAACCATGCCCTTTCATGATGCCATGAATCTTCTCTGAAGTTCCTGAAGCAATATTAGTTAGTCAGAAACAAGGTTTTCTGGATCATGTGGGAGTGACATAAGGACTTCAGGAAGTCCACTAGTCTGGGAAGGAGCTCTGCTCTTCAACCAATATAATACTTCCCATGAAAGTATTTTCCTGGCAGCCTCAGTAGCCAGGAAACCCAGGACTGGATGTGAGCTATTCATACCTTGGATTATTTCTTCCAGAATGAGGCTGATCCCTTTGACTGGTATTTGTGACATCATATTGTAGCGGTAGTTTTGGCTACACCGATTTAGCTCCCGGCAGGTTGCACCCTAATGATTGCCTAGGAGCTCTTTGGATTCTTGGATAAAAGACACACACAGTTAATTTTTGACATGCCCTGACTAGCTCAAAGACTGGACATTCCTAAAACTTCCCCCTGCTAGCAAATGCTCCCCTCCAGGACTCCTGAGACTCCTAGCCCTTCCCCTGCTACCCCAGGCCCCACTTCCCCGAATTCTTACACAGATGGTTGGCTTTCTCTCCTTCAGCTCTTAAGTCCCATCTTTTTCTCCCCCAAGTCATGAGGATTCTCCCTCTTCCTCTCTCCCAGTTCCTAACCCACACAATCTAAAAGTTCCGCCCCTCTCTCTCCACACAGCCATTGGCCATTGGCTCTTTATTGATCAATCAAAACCCAATTGACGACAAGGATCTTCAGCATTTGGACACGCAGATTCCCAATTAATTCAGAACATTAGAACCAATCCCCAACATCATGTCCGTGGAGAATTAGGTGGTTTCCCTTCTCTTTAAGGTAAGGCCTGCTCTTCTTTCTTGGCCTTCTGGGAGCTCCAGGCTGATGGACATATCTGCTGTTTACCTCACATATGCATCTTTGCCTAGGTACATTTCCCCTACTTGTCTTCTGGAGCGCTTTCTTCCGTGGTGGAGTCCCTGATGAGGTTCACCATGCTCCTGTAAATGAGCCCTCAGCCATACTGCTGTAATCAGCGGGTCATTAACAGCAAAGATATGAATATAGAAAGGAAACTAGCCGAGAAGAATAAGTGGGAGGACGTCAAAAGAGGATGATGGGAGCAAACATGACCCCAGGAAATTCCAGACATGTATTAAAAATAATCATTAAACCCATTTCAGTGTAATTGATACAGAAGCAGTAAATACTGAGACGTCAGCTCGGGAACTTTGAGATATTCCACCAGGGCCCCCTCCCCCCTCTGAGCACATAGGCACCCCTCCCCTCCTGGAAGAAACAGGTTAGAGATCACGCAGCCTGGAAGGGAGGAGCTGATTAAGCCCCTGCTACCTCGTTCCCTAAAGACCAATCAGTTTAAAAGTCACACTGTTCTGCCAATCACATTGTGCCTAATGGCTGCTGCTCCAAAAACTGTATAAAAGGTCCCTGAACGGGCTGTGTGGGGTAGAACTCTGCCACCTTGGTGTGTAGGACCACCCCAGCATACTGGATCAATAAAATTCCTCTTGCATAATTCAGGGATTCCCCAATTCCTTGTGTTCACTAGGGGGTCCGCTGGTAAGTTAAGGCTCAGTAGAGTCTTACAATACATGTTTTGTTTTGTTTTGTTTTTTAAGCAAGAGGATCTAATCTGCTGGCCTAAAATGTCTTGTGCATTAGGTAGCCTAAATATCTCTAAATTTCCCAAGCACAAGGTGAACCGCTCAATAACATTTTTCTCAAGCAAAGGTAGCACCACAGTGATTTGAGTTACTGGGCAAGCTACTTTGGACAAACCAAATGAGAAGACCTTTCCCTGTATGTTCAGATGTTGTAATGTTTTAATAGGTTCCACCTTGTCTGGTAGGATCGCTTTATCTGCTGAGTTCTGGGATGGCAGCTTGGGATACCAAAAGGAAAAACAAAAAGATACGTGAAGCCAAAATCCTTTAGTTACTCTGTACAAGGGATTGAGAAAACAAAGACAAACAAGAACAAACAACATTATAACATCATAGCACCTTGAGAATGTAAAGTATCACTATCTACCCCCTACCAGTGGCAGTTACTAAGGCAGGGTCTGTACTAAGGCGGGGTCTGTGCTGTGTAAAGCACACAGTTGTGTAGGTAAAGCTTTGCAAAGTCACAACTAGCCAAGGGAGGGTTCTAGGGATCTTACAGCTCTTACTAGCATTGAACACTCGCACGATGAGTCCTAGTCTTCTGGGAACTTCTTCCACCCGATGTGGACATGCTGCATTTAGTCATGCTTGAAGAATCACCACGTGAGTCATCTGTGTGCAGGAAGGAGATCACTTCGCTACAAAGTAGATTGCTGGAATGGTTCCTGAATGCAATAGGGAAGGGAAACAATGGAAATGAACTTCATATTTCTTTAGCACTCTGCCTCTCCTGGGCCACGTCTCAATTTATTTTTAAAACCAAGCATATTCAAGATAAGCATATCACACATGGGAAGGTGTCTTTGCTTTGTATTTCCTACATATACATATATACATATACATACATATATATACACACACACACACACGCACACACACACACACACACGCACACACACACACACACACACACATATATATATATATATATATATATATATATATATATATATATACGCTCTGAAATTACAAGCTTTTCTTTCTTTTGAAAATTTGAGAATTTAATTTTCATTTTAGAAACACAGACAGGGGATCAGTGTTCATGGTTCAAAAGCCGAATAAACTGTTTCTTCCCAAAGAAACTCACTTGTGGGGACAATTTTGGAATTTTGGTTTCTTTAAAAACAAAAACAAATAAAACCCTCAGACATAGTATAAGACTATGTTTTTGTTTAAATCCCAGGTGTGGGGCTATGTGGCTGATTCAGGCTGTCCGAAGCAGCTGACTATGACTTGCCTCATGGTCTAGCAGAGGCATGGCTTTACTAGCTGCAGATAGTTTCTGTGGTGTGACATTTGGAATTCTGGGAACTTTTTTTTTTTTTTAATAGTCCCTTCGTTTTGGTTAATACTTCCTGGTCCTGCCCCACTCCCCTTATTTCTCCCACCCTCCATCCTCTTCCTATACAAATCTTCCGACATGGCGTCTCCGCTCTACCTAACATCCACCGTTCCTGACATCACTTCCCTGCAGTGGAATCTTCCTATATTTCTGGCCTCTATAAAAAACTCTAAGTTGAACATATACATTTAGAAATTCAAAGCTCAGACTCCCATATGAGACAGAACATGCAGAATATGTTTTCCTGTGCCTGGGTACTTCACCCAGTATATTTTTTTTTCTAGCTTCATCTTATTCAATTACCTGAAGATTTCATTTTTGTTTATAAATGAATAAAATCTCATCATGTGGAGGGGAGACTGCAATTGAGATGTAAAGTGAATAAATAAATAAATTATTGGGAAAAACCTTGATCGTGTGTCTGTACCACATTTTCACTATCCTGTCAGCAGCTGGTGGACATTTAAGTTTATCCTATATCCGCGCTATGTAATCGAGTGGTAGTGAACATCGGTGAGCAAGTATCTTGATAATAGGATATAGAATCCTTTGAGTATGTGCCCAGAAGTGCCATAGTTGGGTAATATAATAGTTCTATTCCTATCTTTTTGAGAAATTCTCATACTATTTCCATAGCAGTAGATTATACTCTCACTAACTCTGAATAAGTGTCCTTCTTTCCCTACCTCACCAATATTTGTTGTCATTTAATTTCTTGTTTGTTTTTTGTGTGTTCTTTTTATTATATTTTATTACCTAAAACAATTTTTTAAATTTAAACATAGTTTGACATGTAACATATATTCTTTTCCTCTCCCATGCTCTTCCAGATCCCCATACCCACCCAACATTAAGTTCTTCCCCAAAAAACAAAAACCCAACAAAACAACAAACCCCCAAACTAAACGTCTTAGTTAGGGTTTTACTGCTGTAAGCAAACACCATGATCAAGACAACTCTTATAAGGACAACATTTCATTGGGGTTGGTTTACAGGTTCTGAGGTTCAGTCCATTATCATTAGGGTGGGAGCATGGCAGCATCCAGGCAGGTATGGTGCAGGAGGAGCTGAGGGTTCTACCTCTTCATCTGAAGGCCAGTAGAAGACTAGCTCTCACACAGATGAAGAAAGGTCTTATTGCCCACCCCCACAGTGACACCCTTCTTCCAACAAGGTTACACCTACTAATAGTTCCATTCCCTGGGCCAAGCATATTCAACCAACACACGAAATAAAAACAGAGAACAAAAGTACATCCTAAAGGAAAAACAAAACCCCCCAAAATCCACCAAACTATAAACACACATACAGAGAGAGAGAGAGAGAGAGAGAGAGAGAGAGATGGAGAACTGTGGAGTCCATTACATGCTAGTGAACTACTCCTGAACTTGATGAGGCCTGTCCTGGAGTGGTTTATATACCCAGTATCACTCTATTGGAGAAAACTGATGCACTCTCTCCCAACAGGTATAAGGAACAGTTCAATTGTTAAGCTTTACCCTAGTGGCTAGGTATTCATTCATTCACTTACTCATTCATTCTTGGACCTAGAATAAAACCAAATAATAGTTGCCAAAAGAAAAAAAATGTAGTGATAAATGACTGCTAATGATAATCTACTATGCACATAGATCAGGGACTTGTTCAGCCAATATCAGAGAAGCTTCTTCCTGCAGCAGATGGAGACAAATATGGAGAACCTCAGCCAGACACTGAGCAGAGAGTGTGAGACCTTGAAACACTCAGCCTTAAATGGGATGTCTCCATCAAATTGTCCCCTCAGAGCTCAGAGAACTTTGCAGAATAGGAGGTGGAAAGAGTGTATAGTGACAATTTTGGAACTTTGGTTTTTTATATAAAAAAAACAACAATACAGAAATATTATAAGGATATGTTTTCATTTTAATCCCAGGTGTGGGAATATGGGGCTGCTTCAGACTGTCCACAGCGGCTGACTATGATTTGCCTCATGCTCTAGCAGAGGCATAATTTTGCTAGATGTAGATAGTTTCTGAAACTGTGTGACATTTGGAACTCTGGGAACTTTTCAGAGGGTGTATAAATGCTAGAGCTCTGAGAGGCAGAGTGAGTGGTTGTTGGTCACTCAGTAGGGTTGGTTGGAATTTGTTAGCAATTGTGCTCAAAGAAGAAACAAAATAAAGAAAATTAGATTCAGGTATCTCTCTCCCCCTCTATCCTTCTTTCTCTTCTATCTAGTGATAGTGGGTGAAATCCAAGGGTATAAAGGGTGGGGAAAAGAAGAACCCACTAAGTAGCAAAGATCAACTACAAAAGTGTAAGAGACAGAGAGGATGGAGAGCAACAAGAAAGCAAGGCCTTCTAAATCATCATGAAGCTCATGTGAACTCACAAAGACTAAGTGTGCATGCACCGGGCCTGCATGAGTCTGCACCAGGTCCTCTTCATATACACTATGGCTTCCAGCTTAATGTTTTTATGGGACTCCTGAGTGTGCAAACGAGTGGGTCTCTGATTCTTATGCCTTCCTTGAGTTCTTTTCCTTTGGTTGATTTGTCTTGTACAACTTTAAATGTAATAGTTTTTGTCATATCTCATACATTATTAAAAATATGAATAAGTGTCATTTGATTTCTTGATAACCATTCTAATTGGCGTGAGATGAAATATCAAAGGAGTTTTAATTTTCTACTGGCTAATGATGGGATTAAACCATTTTGAGTGCTTATTATCCATTTGCGTTTCTTTTGTCAAGCATTCAGTTATAGCTTACTTTGTATCGGCATGTTTGTTTTCTTGATGTTTTGGCTTTGGACTTCTGTGTGTTGTAAATATTAATCCTCTTTTGCATAAATGATACACTTCCATTCAGTAGGCTGTATTTACGATTATCTTCTTTGCAATACGGAAGCCTTTTAATTTCATTAAGCCTCACTTATCAATTGTTGGCTTTTTTTTTTTTCTGAGCAAGTCCTTACCTAGCACATTAGTGCTACAAATAATTTTAAGAAAGCTCATTTACAATTTTTTAGATTTATTTATTTTTATTTTAGTGTGTGAAGATTTATAACTCTAGCTCCTTTTTTTTTTTTTTTTGATACTTTATTTACATTTCCAATGTTTCCCCCTTTCTAGGTCTTCCCTTTGGAAACCCCCATCCCCTCCCCCTTCCCCTGCCTCTATGAGGGTATGCCCCCACCCACCCACCCACCCACTCCCCTCTTCCCTCCTTGGCATTGCCCTACACTGGGGCATCGAACACCCTCAGACCCAAGGACCTCTCCTCCCCCTGATGGTCAACAAGGCCCTCCTCTGCCACATATGTAGCCAGCACCATGGGTCCCTCCATGTGTATTCTTTGGTTGGTGGTCCAGTCTCCAGGAGCTCCGAGGGGTCAGGCCAGTTGACACTGTTGCTCCCTACATGGGACTGCAAGCTCCCACAGCTCCTTCAGTCCCTTCTCCAACTCCTCCATCTGGGACCTCACACTCAGTCCAACAGTTGTTGTGAAGTGAATCTTGGGTACTGCGAACTTTTGAGCTAATATCCACTTATCAGTGAGTACATACTGTGTTTTTTCTTTTGTGACTGAGTTACCTCGCTTAGGATGATATATTCAAGTTCCATCCATTTGCCTGTGAATTTCATGAAGTCATTGTTTTTAATAGCTGAGTAGTACTCCATTGTGTAAATGTACCACATTTTCTGTATCCATTCCTCTGTTGAGGGACATCTGGGTTGTTTCTAGCTTCTGGCTATTATAAATATGGCTGCTATGAACATAGTGGAGTATGTGTCTTTATTACATGTTGGAGCATCTTCTGGGTATATGCCCAGGAGTGGTATAGCTGGGTCCTCAGGTAGTATTATGTCCAATTT
>CM052718.1:11884910-12037964 GCA_028551405.1 Uromys caudimaculatus
GGTCCCATTTGTCTATTCTTGATCTTAGAGTATAAGCCCCTGGTGTTCTGTTCAGGAACTTTTCCCCTGTACCCAGGTGTTTGAGAGTTTTCCCCACTTTCTCTTCTATTAGATTCAGTGTATCAGGTTTTATGTGGAGGTCCTTGATACACTTAGACTTGAGCTTTGTACAGGGAGATAGGAATGAATCAATTTGCATTCTTCTACATGTAGACCACCAGTTGAACCAGCACCATTTGTTGAAATTGCACTATTCTCAACAACAAAAGAACTTCTGGGGGAATCAGCATTCCTGACCTCAAGTTGTACTACAGAGCAGTAGTGATAAAAACTGCATGGTATTGGTACCGTGACAGGCAGGTAGATCAATGGAATAGAATTGAAGACCCAGAAATGAATCCACACACTTATGGGCACTTGATCTTTGACAAAGGAGCTAAAACTATCCAGTGGGAAAAAATAATTCTAGTTCTTACTGGAGTTCTAAATGTTTATGAGCCATCATGTAGGAGCTGGGATGCAAACGTAGGGCCTCTGCAAGAGCAACCGGTGTTCTTAACTGCTGATCCATCTCTTCAGCTCCAGGAAAGCTATTTTGATAATAACTTTCAAGTTCTTCATTTTATTTAAAACCTTTACTATTGACCCACACTTTAGCTCTTAAGATGGAGTTAGTTAGAGGGTAAAGTTGAAGCCACCGAGACCAGTATTATAAATCCAGGTTTTTAAAATATGAAATAAAGTAACCTATGTTAGAAGACCATGGTGGCTTACTCTTGTGATTTCAATACTTATGAGGATGAGGAAGGAGGAATGTTTTATAGATACATCTTTATATGGGTTTCTGGACAGCAGATCAGTAAAGATAAGAAGAGTTTGTTGCAATGAAAACTTGTTCGGTTAACAATCCTGAAAGGCTAGGCAGCTGGGCTTCCAGCGGAGGGGCAAAGATTTGAGTGACTTGTTCATGGTGAGCTCATGATGAGTCGAATAACTAGTAGAACCAATAGTGGAGCCTTTATTTAAGAACTTACTCATCATGGTGGAGCAAGTACTACTTGTCCAGGCTGGGCTTATCAAAATGGAAGGCACCACAGTAGAAGAAAAGACAAGACAAGAATAGAGCTATTATGGTGGCAAAGGGGAAGATTCTGTGTTCTTCAGACTAAATAAATAATGTAATTATATCACATTCACCAGAAGGATTAAGACCAAGAGCATTCAGCAAAAACCAAAGCATACAATTATTTTAATTACATTTAAGACGAGCATAAATAAATATTAACGTTGCTCTTCCTCCCTTATAATTTCATTATTAAGAGTCATAAAATAAGTAGTTAAAGGCACTCTCATGAGTATCCTTCAGCTCCTCCCCATAGTCTTCCCTTTAGAAAACTGGCCTTGAAGTTCTGAATCTTACGATACTCCCTTTGGTAAGAGGAAAGTGAAAAAAAAAATCCTGTAACTAGCGAGTCTTCATCTGCTTCTGTTGGTGTGACAAACCATCTGTGTCTAGGTAATTTGTGGTGAACAGAAATGTATTCTTTCACTTTTGGAGGAAGGAAAGTTTAAGATCAAGACGCTCATTCTGTTCCGGGCCTTTTTGTGTCATGAGATGATGAAGGCCCGCGTGTTAGAGGGGCCATGAAGGGGAAGGGAAAGGCAGTGTCTTAAATGCACAGGAAGAAACAAATCTACCTCTTCACAGTGAACCTGTCCCTGTAATTAAATTATGAACCCAGTCGTGAAGGTAGAGGCCCTGGCCCCGACACCTGACAGAGGCTCCTCTTCTTAACTTTCTCACCATGACAGTCTAATTTCACCATGAATTTTGGAAGGGACAAAGATACGGTTCAAAACAAGGTACGCTGTGTTCATCCAGTCTAAGGATTTTCTTGCAATGAGATTGGGTGGTAATATGTAAAGCATCACAGCTTGTTGAAGTGTCCACTTGCCTTTCATAATAATTTGAAACAGAACCAGGGGATAGGCATCACCATGATGGCCGCCAAGGTTCTACAACAAGAGAAACCATCGGGGATCTTATGTTGTATTTTGAAGAACTTTCTCATACAATTCCTGAGGACTGACAAGTCTGAAGTATGTGAGGCAAACCTGAGAGGAATAAAGTCAAGACCAATTTCTGCTTTTGAAGCAAAATTCTTTCTTTGCAGAGAAACACTTTGGTTTGCTTTAGAGGACTCTAACAGATTAAAGGAGGCTCACACGCAGCACCAAAGGGTCAGTGATGGTAAATGCAGCATTTACAAAATAATGTTGACTTTGTTTGTTTTTGTTTGTTTTCCTCAGGTGCCCTGGGACAAAACAGCAGCTCAGTAAACTTAAGAGATCCAGATAAGTCATTCACCTAAGGACTGAGTTAAAAGTTCACCAGTTAAGAGTTCACCAATTCAGTGACACCTCCTAGGCGGTCAGCTGTGTCAAGATGAAGTATAATAGGTCCTTCCCTGCCACTGGTTGTCAGAAACTCATTGAAGTGGATGGATGAACGCAAGCTTTGTACGTTCTATGAGAAGCCTGTGTCTGCAGAAGTAGCTGCTGATGCTCTTGGTGAAGAGTGGAAGGGTTATGTGGTCCGGGTCAGCAGTGGGAATGACAAACAAGGTTTTCCCATGAAGCAAGGCGTTTTGACCCATGGCAGAGTGTGCCTGCTGTTGAGTAAGGGGTCTTCTTGTTATAGACCAAGGAGAACTGGAGAGAGGAAGCACAAGTCTGTTCGTGGATGCATTGTAGATGCCAATCTAAGTGTTCTCAACTTGGTTATTGTAAAGAAAGGAGAGAAGGATATTCCAGGACTGACAGATACTACTGTGCCTCGTCGATTGGGACCTAAATGAGCTAGTAGAATCCGAAAGCTTTTAAATCACTCTAAGGAAGAGGATGTCCGCCAATATGTTGTCAGAAAGCTCTTAAACAGAGAAAGTAAGAAGCCCAGGACCAAAGCACCCAAGATTCAACGTCTTGTTACTCTGTGTGTCCCTACAACACAAATGCTGACGTATTGCTCTGAAGAAACAACGCACTAAGAAAAACGAGGAGGAGGCTACAGAATACGATAAACTTTTGGCCAAGAGAATGAAGGAAGCCAAAGAAAAGCACCAGGAACAGACTGCCAAGAGACGGAGGCTGTCCTTGCTCTCCAAGGGCTGTCCTCCCTGAGAGCTTCTACTTCTAAATCTGAGTCCAGTCAAAAATAATTCTTTAAGAATAACAAATAAATAATCAGACCTTGGAGGGAAAAAAGAGTTCACCAACTCAATTTTGTAGTATGTCTCTTGAATATTAGTAAGAGGCCTCTTAATATTTAACAGGAAAATTATTCTAACCACAATGGACTTTCAATGTTTCATGATTGTTTATATAGAATTAGAATCCATTCTTTTTATCTGCAATATCTTTTTTTTTTTTTTTTTTTTTTTGGTTTGTCACTTGTTCACTTCCTTTAAGCTTTGTGATTTCACCAAACTTAGAGTTTTACTTGTCCAATGAAGAGACCCTCTGACACAATGGCTTCCTCCATTATACTATCAGAAGAGCTTATTCGGAGGTCAAGAAAGTGGTTAGCATAGACAAAATTAAGACACTCAAATTAGAGTGTATTGAGTCATCCAGCATGGAGCCAGGAAAAGAGAGAAGTTTGCCACAGTTAAACCAGGTTACAGGAGGAGTACCACAATCCCCAAATCTCTTGTGCAACATGCACAGTCCCCTCTGCCACTTTGCTGCATTAGGATTCTTGGCACTTTATATGACTGAAAGTCAGAGTTAGGCTGGTGAGATGGCTCAGTGGGTGGTAGTACTTGCTGCCAAGGGTTCAATTCCCAGGCCCCACAGGGTGAAATGAGAACTGACTCCTGCAAGTTATCCTCTAATTTCCATGTGTGTGCCATAGTGTTCATACGTGTGAACCCCCCACCCCTACCCAAATAAATTTATGTAAGTGTGTGTGTGTGTGTGTGTGTGTGTGTGTGTGTGCGCGCGTGCGCGCACGCTTAAGAAAAAGAAAAAGAAAGAAAATCAGAGTTAAGAAACTCAAGGACAAATACACCAAGACATAACTCAGCAGGCCAGTAAGCCTGGTGAGCCACTACTGTTTTGTTTGTGTTTCTTGGGCTGAGAATGCATGGAGTACCAACAGTCAGAGTGTGTTACCACAGCCATGGCTACCAAGACTGTGAATTAGTTTTTATGTATTTCTGTTCTTTTGTAAATAACACTTTCTCACCATATTCTCTGTTAACTCCGTCTGTTTGGGTATGACCCAAAGATTATCAATGTGCTCTTGATATTTCCATTTTTTAATTTTGCTTGCTATACATGGGGTTTTTGTTGTTGTTGTTGCTTGGTTTTGTTTTGTTTGTTTGCTTTGTTTTGTTTTTCCAAGACAGGGTTTCTCTATGTAGCCCTGGTTGTCCTGGAACACACTCTGTAGACCAGGCTGTCCTCAAATTCAGAGATCGGTCTGCCTCTGCCTCTCGAGTACTGAGATTTAAGGCGTGCACCACCATACCCGGCTTGTAAGTACTTATTTACTCATTGTTTACATTTTTACATCCTCTAAGACTTATCTTCAAATCATAAACTAATATTTCATTTATTGTGTATGCCCTACATTTCCAGAATCTTACCCACACTGTTTACTTTGTCTTTTCTAGCATAATATAATTTAAAAATAATTTATATATAAAACGCTTCTGGATGAAATGATCACACACTTTATAAGCCTGAAGCTTGGTAGGTAAACTTGACAACCCATTATAAACTACAACTTCATTTTGGAATTTCACCTATCACGACTTGGACTCAAAGCCAACTATAGATATGAGTGTAGATTACAAGTATGGTCTTTGAGCTTGTATAACTCCAAGTTGAAGAAGAAGAAGAAGAAGAAGAAGAAGAAGAAGAAGAAGAAGAAGAAGAAGCCATGATGATCACAGAGACTCATGTCACAATACACAGCAATATAGCAGAGGTGGAGATGGCATCTTTTGGAGACTAGCATAATCTTAGAGGAGCCATTGAGGTAGGATTGATGAGTAAAGGCTCACAAGATTCTGGGCTGCAAGCGGGACAGCCGATAGTGCAAGTCATGCAGGGACCATGTGGAAAAACAAGAGCACACAGCCTGAACAGGGCAGTGGCGAGCTTGGGGCTATCTAGATACAGCCTTTCTAGGACTTGGAGGATTAATAAGGTAAGGTAATGCATATGTATGACGTGGAGAACCAGATAGGCCTTGTGTTAAGATGTTGGACCTTAATGGCTATTATAAAAGACATTTAGGCTAGGGTATGCCGTAATCAGATTTGTCTTCCTAGATATCACCCAGTTTGGGTTAGATGGCTTAGGTTCTGATCTTGGTTTCTACCTCAAGGCTCTGAGAAATTGTGGTGTGCTGCCAGCCTTTCCAGTCCTGGCCAACCAGTGCCCATGAGCTAACATCACTATCTTATACCGGTTAGCCAACAGTCCCCCTTTAAGCACACGCAGAGCACACACTGTACTTTCTAGCTGTAGTCCAAGATGATGTTCCCACCTATCTGCCTATACATATCTCAGCTGTCATCCTTTGTAGTACAGTTCTGTCTCTGCCAATGTAAACTGAAAACATACAGAGCATCATGTTAGAACTTATTCAGGTCAACTTCCTCTTTCCACCCGACAGTGATTCCCAAAAGAAGTTTGCAGTGACTAGTCACAGTTCCCTAAATTTTCATTTGAAACTCTCTATGTCTTTAGTCAATTAATTTTCACAGAAAATTTCTAAAGAAAACAGGAGAGCACAAACTTTCTAAGCAATTAGAAATAACATTAGTAATCATACGCAGGCAAACTGTATTTTTTTTTTTTTCAAGAATAGTCTTAGGAGTACAAGTGGCTGATGATCCTGTTCCAGGGTTGCAGTGTGGGGTGGTGTAGGAAGCAAGGAATCCATAGCTCTGCTGATGGTTCACATTGACTGAACTCCAGGCTGCAGCTGCCCCTGCTGGCTTCTGAAAAGGCTCTGCTTAATCTGCCTGAAGACACTGAAACTCTTCTTTTGTTGTGAATGACAGGCATTCAGGTGGCACCCAGGGTTGGGAAACACCCCTTTTTACCAGAGCCTGGGAAACTTTTTGGGTTCTGAACTGAATAAAAAAAAAAGTGTTCTCTCCAAGAACAAAGACTCAAATGTCTGTTATCTGTCAGGCTCTCAGGACGCAAACCAACAAGGGTTTAAATTAAAGAATGCTTAAAATTTAGTGGGATGGTAAGAAATGGCTAGACATTTTTTATTTTTAAACTCCATTTTGCTTTGGTTTTATTAGAGGTAGGAGACAAAAGAATTTTGATGCTGAGTTTTAAGTTAAAGGTATTTAGACAACCTTAGCAGGAAAGAACAAAATCATAATATGATCTGGAATGTTTTACTCACTAATACATCATCAATGGTTTCTGTCCATGGCACCACTCTAGGGAGTATGCATATAATTAAGTCTCCAAAGCATTGTGCGTAGTGGCCTTATAATTAAATTAGTTCAAAAAGCAACCAAAATGCCAGACTCCTCATAATTCAAGGGGCAGAAAGAATGTTGAGAGAATGAACGAGAAGGAAAAGGGAGGTTGCCAGAACTCAAAAGAAAAAAAAAGTAAATTCAACACAAACACCTCAATTTCAGATGATCAGTGTATGCCAAGTGAGTGGGGGCACTGTGAGTTGGGGCACTGTGAGTTGGGGTGCCTGAGGAGGGAGGGAGAGGTGAGATGCCCTGGAGCTGGAGTTATAAGCTTTGTGAGCCACCAGGCATGAGTACAGGGAACTTTGCAAGAGGGTGGAGTGCTCTTAACTGCTGAGCCATCTCTATAGCCCTCTCTAATTTTTGTGGGTTTTAAGCCTACTTGATCATGGTAAATGATCTTTTTGATGTGTTCTTAGATTCAGTTTGTAAGTATTTTGGGATTCTGTCTTTAAAGTTTATAATAAGTACCTCATCTCAGTATGAATAAAAAGGACAGATATAGTACAATGAGGCATTTTTAAAAATATGTATGGGTACTGTGTGTGCATGTATGGTCTGTGTACTACATGCATGTCTGATGTCTGTGAAGGCAAGAAGAGGGCATCATATCCCCTGATATAGGAGTTACAGTTATGAACTGCTATGCATGTGTTGGGAACTGAACCCTGGTCCTCTAGAAGAGCAGCCAGTGCTCTTAACCACTGAGCCATCTCTCCAACCCCACAACAGGTATTTTTGATACACATGTTAACACACACACACACTCATATAAATGACTCATATTTAGGGAGAAAAAAAGAGAGGAGACTCTAACACCTCTTATTGTGCCTAATTTACAATTTAACCTTTATCAAAGGTGTATCTGCATAGGAAAAGACATAAAACAGTATGTAGAAGGGTTGGTATCATGTGCCATAGTAAGTTTCCAAAGAGGACCTTCAAGTGTGTCTCTGAAGGACAAAGGAGGGCTATTATGAAGACACATTTCTGGGATTGAGAGAAATAGAGTGTCTCGACACGCTGAAAGTAGTGATTAGTAAATGTCATGTTTCAAGCATGTCTCATACTTCTGGTTTCCAAAGTACTCAGGATTCATCTGCTTATGTTTTTGTGCTTGCTTGAATATTTTGTTAGTCTTATTTTATTACTAACTTATCTGGAGTCCCTAACTGTGGGACCTTTTATAAACCACTAAAGTGAGCTAGAGAGATGGCTCAGTGCTTAAGAGCACTGACTGCTCTTCCAGAGGTCTTGAGTTCAATTCCCAGCAACCACATAGTGACTCACAACCATCTCTAATGGGATCTGAAGCACTCTCCTGATATGTCTGAAGACAGCTACACTGTACTCATATATATAAAATAAACAAATGCTTAAAAAAACCAAACCACTAAAGCATGTTTTCCCTTGTATCAACTGTAATATACAGATATTACCTAGTTTTAAGATTATTGTGAAGATTCCTTAGTGACCTGCCTGAGGACCACCAACAACTGCAAGCATATCCTTGACCCACAGTTCACCCCTCTTCAGAAATAGGCACTACACACACCTTGACAACCCCACCCAACCCTGCAACTTTCTTGAGAAACATGTGTCTAGTTCCTGCCTTCCTGCACTTCTTCCAGTAGGGAGGCCCAACTTGTGCTGCTAATCCAATTCACCCAATTTGCACACTTGGCCCTTCTCTCAGCAGACACTAAATTTGTGCTGCCAAACGTATCCATCCCCAGGATCTTAGGGTAATTTGTATCCAAGGAGAAGCATTAGACTCATACCAGCAACTCACCCTACCCTGCCAGTTGCCCGAGGACCACTGTATCCTTGTCTAGTTTTGCCCCCCTGTACTGGCTGGTTTTGTGTGTCAACTTGACACAAGCTGGAGTTATCAAAGAAGATTCCCTTGAGGAAATGCCTCCATGAGATCCAGCTGTAAGGCATTTTCTCAATTAGTGATCAAGGAGGGAGGGCCCAGCCCGTTGTGGGTGGTGCCATCCCTGGGCTGGTGGTCCTGGGTTCTATAAGAAAGCAAGCTGAGCAAGCTAGGGAGAGCAAGCAAGTAAGCAGCATTCCTCCATGGTCTCTGCATCAGCTCCTGCCTCCAAGTTCCTGCCCTGTGTGAGTTCCTGTCCTTATTTCCTTTGGAAATCAATGTGGAAGTGTAAACTCAATAAACCCTTTCCTCCCCAACTTGCTTCTTGGTCATGATGTTTTGTGCAGGAATAGAAACCCTGACTAAGACACCCTCTCAACTCTGCTCCTCATGTAGGCATCTTAGACTCACATCACCAACCCCATGAGCATTCATTGCCCTCTTTTCTTATTAAACATGCCACATATTTGAGTGATAGCGAAATCAAGCTTGTATGGCATCCCTGCTGGCTGGCTTTCATGATGCTGGCAGGTGCTATGAATACTACTTAGGGATGAGGAAGTAATCATTAATCGTACTGTACTGAGAACCCTGAATACCACGGTAGTGACTGGCCTAGCAAGACTTATCTACTGGTGTAGTAATGGTACAAACATCACTGGATTAACCAATCATTTTCTGCTTCTATTTAGACTTACTCCACATGATGAACCCATAGTTGGTACCATTATAAGGCTGAGAACCTGTGGCTAGACAGGGCCTAGAGTGGTCGCTACTACTATTATTTTGCTAAAAGAGCATGGTATTATTATGGCTACTAATGACATCATTATACCCATTTGTCTTAGTCTGGGTTTCTATTCCTGCACAAACATCATGACCAAAAAAGCAAGTTGGGGAGGAAAGGGTTTATTCAGCTTACACTTCCACATTGCTGTTCATCACTAAAGGAAGTCCGGACTGGAATTCAAGGAGGTCAGGAAGTAGGAGCTGATGCAGAGGCCATGGAGGGATGTAACTTACTGGCTTGCTTGCTTCCCCTGGCTTGCTCAGCTTGCTCTCTTATAGAACCCAAGACTACCAATCCAGGGATGGTACCACCCACAAGGGACCCTCCCCCCTTGATCACTAATTGAGAAAAAGCCTTACACCTGGATCTCATGAAGGCATTTTCTCAACTGAAGCTCCTTTCTCTGTGATAACTCCAGCTTGTGTCAAGTTGACACACAAAACCTGCCAGTATATCATAGATTAATGTATCTCTCAACTCTCATCTGAGAATTGCGGTAGACTATGACCAAAACGGAGAGCCACTGCTGACCAAGGCACAGAGGATAAGAAACGACAGAATTCCCAGCCACAAATGGAACATGTAAATATCATCTCCACCCTCCCATGATTCAGGGATCTTTATTGAGGAGGTGATGAAAAGGTTGTAAAATTTAGAGGTGACGGAGGACTACAAACAAGCAGTGTTTTCTGGATACAGTAGAGTAACTTCATGCACTGGTTTCAACAGCACGCACTAAGGCTGTGCAAGCCTAAGCCAGATCCAATCCTAGTACAGAGAGGGAGTTAGACATGAAATCCTGCTTCTGGCTGTAGAACAATTGGCAATTGTTAGCTGCCAGGATTGGAGAGATAGCCCTTGTAAGCTGATGTCAGTCCAGTAGAACACCACACATTCAAGAACATTTTAACAGTACAGATTGGTCTTGATGGGTTACCAAAAATGGACACAAAGTTGGGTGTGTATGGAAAGGGGGTAATGAGCCTGGGAAGATTTGGGCCTTGTGGGAAAAAAATCAAAAAATACATCTGTGAAGAGTAAGTTATACACAAAACACCACATGAATGCTTGGCACACTGCAGAAAGTCCATGCGAGGATCAAGCCTCTGCCAATGCTTGGGATTTTGTCTGCATGCCATTGTTACCAGCGACCTGTGAAATAAGAAAAGTTATGTGCCTCCAAAGCACCATGATGGGAACGAAGAGGAGGCACACCCCCATTTTCAAGCAAGTCATCAAGAGGGAAGAAGGATGGATTCCCTAAAGAAGTGTACAACATTCCCAGAGGTGCTCGGTTAGATCCCCAGCTTGAGAATTACCACCTTTTTGTTTGATGCGTCACCTTTGGTTCCCCTAGAAGGCCAAGAAAACCTCTAACTGAGGTCCCATCTGTAGGGTTTCAGTCTCATATGACCTGTTTATATTGAGGCAGTGTCCCTACTGATCTCTGAATCTGTTTGGGGACTTTTTTTCTTCATAAAGGACAGAGTATGTACAATTGCAGCCTAATGGCCATATCACCCCATCTTATCAAATCCAAGATGCCTGACAATCTTCTGTTATGTCATCCTTTCTCCATCATCTTCAGTTTGAACTGCAGTTTTTTTCCCTTACATATTCTGGTGTATTCTGACCTGTTCTGATTATTGTAATGAATGCCATAAATTCTATGGCTAAGGTAACGATCTATTTCTCACATTCTTCTGTTTGCACTGATGGCTTTGCCTGCATGTATGTATGTATGTATGTGTGAGGGTGCCAGATCCTATGGAACAGGAGTTAAAGACAGTTGTGAGCTGCCATGTGGGAGCTGACCTCGAACCTGGAAGAGCAGCCAGTGCTCTTAACCTCTGAGCCTCCTCTCCAGTCCCTATTTCTCACATTCTAAAGGCTCAGAATTCTGAGATCAACATGCTTTCCTATTTGGCTACTGTCCCAGTCAGGATTTCTATTCCTACACAAAACATCATGACCAAGAAGCAAGCTGGGGAGGAAAGGGTTTATTCAGCTTACTCTTCCACACTGCTGTTCATCACCAAAGGAAGTCGGGACTAGAACTCAAGCAGGTCAGGAAGCAGGAGCTGATGCAGAGGCCATGGAGGGATGTTCTTACTGGCTTGCTTCCCCTGGCTTGCTCAGCTTGCTCTCTTATAGAACCCAGGACCACCAGCCCAGGGATGGCACCACCCACGATTCCTCCTCCCTTGATCACTAATTGAGAAAATGCCTTACAGCTGGATCTCATGGAGGCATTTCCTCAAGGGAGGCTCCTTTCTCTGTGATAGCTCCAACTTGTGTCAAGTTAACACACAAAACTAGCCAGGACAGGTACTGTGAGGGTTTCTTTCTGTCTTGCAGATGTCTGTCTGTGTCCTCACACCCCTGCGTTTGGCGGGCAGGGAGAGCTGCTTTCTTGTGCCTAGTTTTACAAGGGCATTAGTTCCGTCAGAAGGGTCCTGCCATCATAAACTTAACTTCTTTCATTTCCCACCTGGGGCATTAGTGACTCAACACATCAACTTTCTGGGAAACAAACATTTGGAACAGCATCTCTCTCCAGTGACAGAGGCAGGGGTCTTGTACACAGGACCTGGAACACGTCTTCTAGCATTTGCTTACCTTTTAAGCTTGGAGTCCAAGGTAGAAGGTAAGGAAGGCAAGAGCTGTAATGTGTCAAGACATGACACAACTAGTAACAACCAAAAAAGAAGGAAATTCAGAATTTGGAATAATTACAAAATTGTGACAATCAGAAAAAATATCCTTGATAGATGCTGCTAAGTGAGAGCACAAATCTCTCTCTCTCCCTACAGACATTCGCACATGTACACACACATAGACACACATAGATACACACAAACACATACATACACAGACACACACAGATACAGAGATACACACACAAACACTCACACAGGCACCTACACAGACACACAGACACATATACATATACAGATACACACAAACACACACAGATACAAATATAGACACACAGAGACACACAGAGACACATAATACATGCACACTCACAGAGAGAGAGAGAGAGAGAGAGAGAGAGAGAGAGAGAGAGAGAGAGAGAGAGAGAGATTACAGCAGATTTTAAGTGAGACTACAGAGTTGAGATCTGAAAGGCTTTACCAGATCAGGGGAGAAACTGTGGGTTCAGGTCCAAAAGGGTGAGTGAGGCAGGCAGACAAGAATGGAGAACGCAGGTAGACAGATAGGAGTCCCAGCCTAGCCAGTGCCTCAAGGATGGTAAGGAACTCTCTGCCTGTCGGTCGTTGACTCACACTGGGATTAGATGACTAATGGGTAGCACAATGCTAGCTAGCCAGCACTTATGGAGGCCAGGTGAAGGAGATACACCCCTTCCTCAGTCTGATCAGTTCCTGGCCTGCTTCCCTGAGATGATTTAAGACTCTCACGGGACCCTACAGTCTCAGTTCGCCTTGAAAATTTAACATGGTAGCTCTCTTTCTACTTCAAGGAATACGGCCTCAGTACACCCTCATGCCTTCCTTTCTCCTCCAAGGAACAAGCCCTTCACTTCATCTGTGCTGTTTGCACAGTGCCAGACAAATGGTGTGGTTTGCTAGTCCATCCTGGTATGCAATAGTCCTTCTTCTTCCTTCAAAGGGAGTAAAACAGTGCTTTAAAAATGGAGTGCCTCAGGGCAAGGTCGAGCCTGAAAACCACTCTTCTCTTTCTTTCTTTCCTCCCCCCTCCCCTTTCTTTATCATAGAATACTTAGAGTAGGGCATAATGAGATCTCAACAACTTTTGTTTCACTCTAATCTTAATTACCATTTTCGATCATTTTATCACCCATTACACTTACAGACGTGCATATCTATCTATATAAAGGGCCAAGAAGGGGTTAACGGGGCTAGAGACTCCATAGAACTGGTATTAGGATGCTGAATGTTGAGAGCTGACACAGATGTCAGGAAAGTCTCTGTAGAGGCCAGATAAAAAGTTGTCACCTGAAGGCAGGCCAGGTGACAAGCAGTTTTAAGTATCACTTCAAAGTGAGCTGTGTGTCATGTGCTGGAGCCCTGGGGACAGACCTACCCTTTGACAGTTTTCCTGGATAACTGTCAGGTGATGGGTTACTCTGCCTGCCACATCTGTCCTTTTGTAGTACCAGGTGAGGGGGATAAATCTGTATAATTGATAATATCATGGGTCAAGGTAACTGTTGCATTTTGATAAATTTACTGTTACAATTATTTATTAGTGCCGATAAAAGAACAGCGTGTGCCCCGTGGTGTGCTGGCAGATAGTTGCTGTTTGCTTGTACAAACACGATGCAATCATTCTTCCTTGGCACTTGTACTCAGAACAGAATATCTCAGTTAAAACCCACTGCTTTATAAAGGGGAATGACTTAGGGATAGGTAGGGTCCGAAAGCTGGGGTTCTCTACAGCAGTGTACCTCCAAGCAGGCCAGCTCTTTCAAGAGGAAATTAGGAAATAGATAAGTTTAAAAGAAAAATCAACACAACGGGAGAAGAGTGATGGTATTGATGCATAAATAAGAGGTACTGGATGTTTTTTAAATAAAAACAGATAAAACTATCTTTTGGCAAGTCAGTTCTATATCATTACTTCCTCCCAACGCCCCAACCCCCAACTAACAAACAATCCTCCTGCCTCCAAACGCACAAAGAACCAAGTTGTACTGAATGACAATCTCCAACTGCCAGTCAAGTTTGGTCCTGCACAGTTAGTTGGGGGGAGGGGGACATGCCTCTTAAGAACTTGGCTCTAAGCCAGCATGACTCAATAGCTATAATTTGCATTTGAATGCAATTAACTGGGCCAGTGCTTGGGGGTAATCATGCTGTCTGCAATACACAAATGCTGGAAACTCAACGAAAGTCCAAAACACTTACAGGGGGTTTTGTTCTTTGAATTTCCCTGAGATGTGGTATCTTAGGTATAATTTTCAATTTCAAAATTATCCAAACATAATCTTTTTTTTTTTTTTATTTCTAATTAAAGGAAGTTTAGTTACTTGCCATTTTCCCCCTTAGAAGAATAATTTTAGCACGTTAGCAGAAGTGATTTACAAACTTCTTACAATGTAAATAGATAAAAAGAAAGAAAAAGAGAAATTCCCATTAATATTAAAAATAGAGATGTGAAAATGTGCACATGGTATATAGATAAAATTTTGATTTTTCAGTAGTGTTAAGATTGTTAAAAATAAATTAGCACAATTGGGTGGGTGGTGGAGGTAAGAAGACACAGAGTTCAAAGTGATCTTTACCTATATAGGTACTTTGAAGCCAGACTGGTCTGTTTATCCCAGACCTTGTCTCAAAACCACAAAACATAGGTAGCAAAAACATATTAACAATTGCTTTTCTATAAAATGAATGGCTCCTTCACGAATTTAAGCTAACCCTTTTCTTAATTTTCAGCATACAGTCTTCATAAACAGCAAACAGCATATGTAGGATATGATTTTTCTAAACCCAAAAGAAAAGAAAACAAAACAAAAGAAAAACAGGCATAGTGAAACTAATTTTGGAGAATTAAGAGCCCCAGCCAGGGAGTTGTGTTACCTGGATTTTAATTGATTGCAGTCTTCCAGTAATTTATTGTGTAACGACCGTGTTAGGTGAGGCTTGTGGGGGAAGTTGGGGGGTAGCAAAGGTGATAGCCTTCAGTTCTCCTCTTAACTGTAAGATGAACAGAGGTGGGTTGGATTCTAAGATGGCTTTCATCTCTAAAATGTTCTGGTTTAGAGAATGTCAGGTGCCCTGGTTTCCTTCCTGAGCCTGTGAACACTCCCTTTTTCAGACACTGTGGTCTGGAAGCAGTCTTCTGAGAACCAGGAGGCAACTGCTTATTTACTATGAAAACGTGTTCTGTGTTGACATCAAAGCATAGTATGGCTTTCTTTTGGAAACTACTGATTTCCTTATTCAACCGATAAGTACGGGCTGTCCTCCTGGGTATTCTACAAGTTCTGCCCTTTATAAATTGTTAACCTGGTTGAAGAGTTAGAAAATGATCATTACCACAACAAAGACAAAAGGAAAACACAGTACAGATTTGGCAGAAAAGTCCTGGATTTGGCTCAAGGGGAGGGGCAGAGTTAGCGAGGACTGCCTTAGGTCTTGGTTTTGTTTTGTTTTCAGTTGAACCTGAAATATAGATACGATTTTTATAAATAAAAGTTGTTGGAAAGCCTTCATTTCCTGCATATATGTAACGCAGATATAATAGTTATATGTTTATACGTACTTTTTAGAGTCATTGAGAAAATTAATGCATGTCAGTATTTAGAACAGTACACGATGTTACCGTTGGAAAAAATTACATAAGGAGAACCATCCGGGGTGGCAGGTCTGCTGTTGCTGTTGCTGCAGCATTAAATATTAGCTTGTTAAAGGTTTTTTTTTTTTTTTTGACCCAAAATGTTTCTGGGCAGATGGTTGTCTAGACATGCTTTTTCAAAACCAGTGGTTTGCATATGAAGTTATAAACAGAAGCTAAAAGAAAAAAATCTTCTTGCTTGTAGCAAAAAGGAAGAGTTGACTAACTTTTAATGAGGGATTAGAAAGTGGAAACCAGAAAAACAGAGGAGATGATGGCCTTGAGGGAGAAGTCTCGATAGGCTGCTGCTCCGCCGTGCATGCTGTGGCTTCTCTGCGGCTGTCTGCACAGGGTGCACTGGAAGATTCTCTCTTTGTTAGACAGGTGTGCCTTCTCTAAAGTGACCTTAGAATTACCCAAAGGCCAACACCTTGTGTTGTTTGGATGTCTGGACCTATGGAACTTCGAGAAATTTTCAGTATTTATAAGTTATGAAGTTCTATATTTGAAAAGACACTCATAATAAAATTAGCTAACAGTCTGTTGTTTAACCATAACTGAAGGATCTATAGAAATATCCATAAAACAGAAATCAGCACTCCTATCTTGAAGCTAACATTAGAAATGGAGGGAAATGGAGGGAAGGAGACAAAGAACGCCAGCAGAATGCCACCTAGTGATAATGACCAAGAAGGAACAAACCATTGAGCTTACAAGAGTTTAGCACCAGCCCCCTCAGTGAGATGTCTGTCCAGTCACATAGAGAGAACCCTATCCTTAGAAGAGCTCCTTGGTTTAATGGTCCTTTGTCTTGCAATTCTTAATTTTATCTTGATGCCGGTGTTTTGTTAAACGAGGCCTGATAAAACACTGGTAGGTAAGCAGAATAATATGAATATGTAGCAGGCATGTCCTCAGTTTCTTGTGGCTCTGTTCTTAGGTAACATTTACTAATTTCTCCCTAAGCCTAGAATTCCGTGTGTAACCTAGCTCCCCTGGAGAGTTCAGTGAGACTCACAGTCAGGGAGAGGAGGAGGTAGACACGTGTGTGGTTGAGGAAGAATTTGACATTCCAAAACAACATGAACACAAACACTGACACCAAAGAACCCAGCCTTACTCTTTCTTACTCACGGAGCCAACCACTGGCTCGGACAATGCTGAATGAAAGGAAAGGGAAGGATAGTTTTCCTTCACAGTCCTTCTGTTGTTCATTTTAACATATGTATATGTGGGTCGGGGTACGTATGTGTGCTTCTGAGTGCCGGTATCCTCAGAGTTGAATGGACGGTGTCAGGTCCCCTGGGACTGGAATTTCAGGCAATTGTGAGCCTCCTGGTCTGGGTGCTGGCAAGAACTATACAAGCTCTTTGCTACTGAGCCTGCTCACCAGCTTCCTCATTTCCTGTTTACAAGTGTTAATCCCAAAGATGTGAGAAGATAGACCACAGACCCAACTCATGTTGGCCAAATTAATCAAAGCAAGTTTTTTATTCTTGTACACCGGCTGCCTCCCTCTCAGGTGGGGCTCAAAAGGTCAGCATTGGATGTGAGCAAGGTGAGGTTTTCATAGCTCAGGGGGAGGAGGTTTCCAAATGGGGAATTTGGTGGGCAAAACAGGTGGAGTTGCAGAAACAGACTATAAACATAATATAACATTATAAATCATAACGACCTCCCGAAACAAAGACATGGTTGCAAGATGCTCACAAGGTAGTCATAACAACAGGTAGTCCTTTGAAACAAAGGTAGGGTGACAAGATTGTTATGGCAACGTTCTGAAACAAAGACATGGTTGTCATTTCCTGGAACAGGCAGTTCAGGACCATTTGAAGTTACGGTTACAGGTGCAGCATAGCCCAATCCTTGAGAAACAGATTGAATCATAAACAGGGATGAGCCTAGTTTGTCATAAGATGCTGTTCAAGCCCAAGATGGAGGCAGGCTGGTTCATCACAAGCCTGAGTTAGTAGAATGGAGATGTACTAAGAAGTGAAAGACCTCAGTTGTAGAGCACGCACCACGTACCAAGCCCTAGGTTTGTTCTCTGGGATGGACCTCCCAATCCCAAGTTGATATCACAATTTCTGAGTTACTTTTGTGCAATGTTCCTACTGTTCACTTAAGAATGAAAGAAATGTATAGTTGTGTGTGAATTTATAAATGGGAATTGTATAGTTTTTAATGATGTCAGGTGCATCAAATGCTTTCGTATTCCAATTTGAACTGGCATTGCATGATATGAAGATAAATAGTAAAATTCATGGAAATAATCTAAAAATTTTACTGTACAGAGAGAGCTATGTTTCTTTACAGATGAAACATGGTAACGAAAGAGACCTTAGAAGACGAAAGCTTCATGGTTTTAATCCATTCAACATTATTTTATTCACACCTCTAACACAATTTTCATTTATAGATTACGGGTTTGCATTAGTAATGCAAATCTGTAAATTGGCCCTTGCTGAGTAGTGCTACTTTGCAGTGAGTGGTCAGGAAAGCCTCTTTGGGGAAACTGCACTTAAGCTGATACTGAGATATTCAACAAATGAGGCCATGAGAAGACTTAAGAAAAGGGAAAGAACATTCCAGGTAAGAGAATAGCTACTCTAAAGATTCCCCCAGAAAGCAAACAAATGTATGGTGTCCCAGAACCAGAAGACCCACATCCCCAAAAAGCAGCGGCTAAGGAGCAGCGTGGCTAAAGACAAGGCCAGAGTGTGAAGGGCCTAAGTCTAGAAGAATGTAGACTCTTTGTGTTAGGTAACCATCGGAAAGTTTCAGGATGGGGAATGACAGGAATGGCTTATGTCATCCTGTTAGTATGGAGGGAAAAGTGGACTCCGGGAGCCCATCCTGGGCTTTTTATAATTATAGAATTTACCCTTCTCTGTAGCATTTGTTATAGGCCCATCGTAATTTCTAATGTACTTACAGACTTTCAAATCCCAGAACTAAACAGCTGGATTCTTTGTAGTTGTGGCACTGGCTTATTCTCACATGACTAGTGTCTAGCGCTGTTTGCACATAGCAGCCATCTCCTAAACATTCAGTAAATAAATGTTCGGAACAGGATTTAAACCCTTGCATGGTAAAAGCTCTGACTTTGGGATTTTCCTTAATTAGTTTTCTTTAAAGTTAATTAGAGGAACTACAAGGAAATATTACTTATAAAGAAATTTCCAGCAAATATTATTCAAAATGAACCAACAATTTTAGAACTTTCAGCATTTAGGGTTTTGAAGTTTTACATGGCCTTTGCCTGAAACCATGTACATTATGAACCCAAAGCCACAGCTATTATTTGGCCAGACATATTTCAGTCTGGTGGCTTGGGACTGAAGTTAGCCAGACATAATCTGAGGTTGGTTTTGTATGATGTGTAAATATTGTGCTGAATTAGTTGCTAATCTTTAAAACTAAGGTGTTATCACATAGAGATTTGATTTTTCTTTTTTCACTTGAGGAACAACAAACATACAACTGAACCGAAAATGTCGAAGCACAGGATCTGCATTCCACAGGATCTAGTTCAGGCAGAACAGGGACAGCTACTTCCTTAGGAAGGGCCTGTCTTCTCTGTTTTATTTTATGTATTCTCGACTTTGCTTCCTCCACTCACTTAAGCTACCTGTTCAGTTCTTGTAGCTTACGTTTTGTGACTGCTCTTTTTGAGACACATAGGTACCGTTGATATTTAAAGTGAAGACTTTGAAAAGGTAATAATATATGTTGCTTTGTTGCTATATGTTGATCAGTTGTTCTTGTCCTTGGTGCGATATTTATCGCAGAAACGAGGTGGTCAAACCAGATCCATCCAGGCCTGGACCTGTCACGTTAGGACGAACGTGGCTCCATTATGTTGGTGGAAAAATATCCAGGCTAGGGCAGGCTCTCCAGGGGGGAAGCTAAAGGGTGGCTTTGCTACGAGTTTGGCACACAAAGGGACACTACAACCTTCTTTACCTTCCACTTATGTTGTCTGTAACGATTTAAAGGTGGTAAGATAAGATACTGAGTACATAGGACGTCTCTAAGAATAAATACCATAGGCTGTCTTCCCACGGGTACAGATGGTTAAGACTTCTTTCCTAACCCAATATACACTGCCTCCTCAGACACTCTCTGAGCAGGGCGATCAGGTGTGTGATTTTAGCTTATATCTGCTTGGGTCAGTGCTTTTATTTGGATAGCGACATTTAATCTATTATACTGTTTTGTGTGAACCCACATGTTTATTTACAGAAATGTACGGAACAGTCCACAAAAGATACTCTGTGGTGAAGCTAACAAAGGCTGTTTCCACAGAGCTATCTAAAGGCATGTGAAAAGACAATGGAACACTGTTGACAGAATCCCGGGATCCCGGGAGGAGCTTTGGAAAGGCCAGCAGAGAAAGAAAATCCGTTTGCAAGGATTTACCATGCTGCAAGCCTCCATGGAAAACAGTTGTGGAAACGCTTGGCAGTACCAGGGTACGGGGCACTTAGCATGTTCTTAGGACTGAACATTACTGCACTGAAGAGGCTGAGGAGGGGAAATCGGTCCACGTCCCCAGGGATCGGGCAGAGGGCAGAGCCCGGTCTGGGAAAGGGGTCAAGGTCCGTGCTGCGGAGGGGGCAGGTGGCTGCGGGGACGTGCCTCCGGGGCACGAGAGGGGGAGGGGGTTGGCTGGCCTCCGCGCGGTGCCGCGCCAGCCTGGCCGTGCCGCCGGGGCGGGGCGCACCGGACCGGCCACGGTTGACGCAGGGCAGCGCGGAGCCCGGCGAGTGGGGGCAAGGGGCGGCGCCGTCCTGAGTCACCGCCCCCTCCCGCGCCTCCGCGCCGCCACCTTTCCATTCAGTCGCCCAACATGGCTGGAGCACGGCGCTGAGCCCTCGCCACTGCCACCGCCGCCGCCGCCGCCGCCGTCACCACCGCCGCCGCCTGCCGGGAGCGCTCGGCACCGTGCTGAGCCCCGGGCGGCCGCAGGCATGTTGGGCGCCGCGGACGAGAGCTCGGTGCGCGTGGCTGTCAGGTGAGCTGCGGGTGGGAAGGAAAGCCGAGGCGACCGAGCGAGCAGGCTCCCCTGCTGCCCTCTCCGGGGCCGGTGCGCTGCATCGCGGCTTCTCGGGGAACAGCAGTAGCTGTCCCGCACCCCCACACCCCTGCGGATCGGGCACCGCTCGCTGCACGGGTGCCTCCCGTTTGACCTCCGGGTGAGCGCCGCCCGGTGTCCCCGGGAGTAGCCACTGCTGCTGCCGCCCTGCAGGTGGGCCCGAGGTGTCTGTCCATCCCCCACTCCCGGCCCAGCCCCCGCCGCGCCGGCTCCGAGCCGCAGACAAAGCGTCGCGGTGACAGGCGTGCGGCCCGCGCCCACTCAGGTCCCCGCGATGCTGCGCGTCGCGACACCTGGCTTCTCAGGTGTGCTGGTGGGGAGTGTATTGAGGGACGTATGCACCCGCCGGAGGTCTGGAGAAGGCAAGCAACGACAGCAAGCCGGAGGGTTAGATGGGCGACTAGGAGAAACAACCTGAGGTTAGTTAAGCACCGTAGATGTTGACAGTGACATCACACACGCCTGGGGTTGAGTTTTGAAAGGCTGGCTATGTTACAGTGTTGTGGTTAGTGACGGTGACATGGATATTCGATGTAATTTGGCTGTTTTGATGCATCGCAAGTACTCTGACGGTTACTCTTGGAAAACTGCAGCATCATCACACTGAAAAATTAATGAAGCATTCATCCTAGACCAAGTACATGGCTTCCATCGCTCTGATAAAATTCTGTTAACTCAGTTACAATGTAAAGATTATAAAGAGAGCCTGTCTTCAGAGAAAGCCAGAATTAGTAAACATCTGCTATCAACGCCTTAGTTGAAAAATTATTGAAAGTTACATAATGTAAGCGTTCCTATGGTTATTTTAGTGACAAATCTTGATTAAGCCCAGAAGTGGCAGTTTTGCATGTCCTGGGTCTTTAAGTGTCTTAAAGAATAAAAAGAAATGGGAAAGTGTTTTGAATCCTTTATTTTGCAGATAATGAAATTACGACAGAATGGAGGTGACCGTTTTACGATTCTTTACACACTCCTGTTGTAAAACATTGACGTTTTTATTCCCCTTTTCTGTTATTCCTGGTCTACATTTTCCATTACTAGATGAGATTGCTTTTCCTATTCGTCCTACTAACTTTCTTTTGGCCTTAAAATATGATAATCAATGTGTGCATCAGGACCAGGGAAATGGGAGGCAAAGACAGGAAGGCCATTAAGAGCCAGTTTTATTAGGGCCCCTGATTAAGAATGGTGGGGGAGGAGGGGTAAGAAGGACCCAAAACACAAAATGATAATGAAAACGGAAATTTTGCTTGTGAGAAACCATCTTTTAATAAATGTCGTTGGTGAATTTGTTGACCATTCTGTTAAATCTGTTCTTGCTTCCAGTGGAAGTGAACAGGGTCATGACTAGGCCTAAGGTGGTAATGACCAATAAATATCTTACATTACATTACAGAATGATGTGGATTTGAGTTTTGAGGAGAAGGTTTGTCTGCCATTTGACCTTCCACGTGCTAGGAAAACAGGTCTGAGCCATCAGGGTGACTATAGACACAAACATAACTTGTTAACCTACACTGTGAAGGCTCGGTTTGGTGAAACTGGGATTTTCCCCCCCACATTAAATACATTGCTCTCTTGTCTGAACTCTCTAAACCTGCTATATACAGGCTAAAAAGAGCTAAATGGTATATCGTATACCATTATAATATTTATAAAGGAGTTGCACCAATGGTCCCCAATCTTTCTAATCCTCCATGTGACATTTTATATAGTTCCTCATGTGGTGGTAACCCCCCAATCATAAAATTTTGTTGCTACTTCATAATTGTAATTTTGTTACTGTGCTGAATCATAATTTAAATATCTGTGATTTCCAGTGGTCATAGGTGACCCCTGTGAAAGATCGAGACCCCCCCAGAGAGGTCACAGCCCACAGGTTGGCTTAGACTCTTTCAGTTATAACATATGTATTGACCATTCTCTCCTATGTCTGTTGTCCTGATTTCTGAGCTAAAATCAGTAAAAAATGTTGGACATATGCCATATGTCAGAGTCAAGACAGTGCCCACGTGTTTTATGTCTGGTAAAAATCTCATTCCTCATAATCTGTAACTTTAATGCTGTTATTTTTATTTCTGTCTTACTGATGGGAACAGGAAGATTATTAAGTCAAGCTTCCAAAATTAAGCTGATAGCATATGACAGAAGCAGGCTTCCAACCCAGAAAGCTTATATTTATGGCCCAGGTTCTTTTTGTTTTGTTTTTTTGTTTTTTTTTATTTTTAATACTTTATTTACATTTCCAATGTTTCCCCTTTTCAGGGTCTCCTCTTTGGAAGCCCCCTATCCCTTCCCCATCCCCGCCTCTATGAGGGAATTCCACCTCCCACCCACCCGCCCACCCATCCCCATATTCCCACCTTGACATTCCCCTTTACTGGGGCCTCTAACACCCTCAGGCCCAAGGGCCTCTCCTCTCTCCCTGATGGCCATCGAGGTCGTCCTCCGCCACATATGTGGTCCGAACCATGGGTCCATAGATGTGTATTCTTTGGTTGGTGGTCCAAACTCCAGGACGACCGGGGGGGGGGGGGTGTCAGGCCCATTGACGCTCCCTCCATGGGGCTGCAAATTCCCTCAGCTCCTTCAGACCTTTCTCCATCTCCTCCATCTGGGATCTCACTCTCAGGTTCTTATCCCGGAAGCTTATACAGGTGAGAGACAAGACTGTGCCTTGCCAAGTTTTATCAGCGTAAAAGGTCGTCAGCTTCTTCCTGGTCCTGTACTAGGTCAATTACAACTGAATAGCCTTGGCAGACCGTTCCTATCTTGACATCCTAGAGGAGAGAGAGTTTACAAAGAGAGGGACTGAACTGAACTTTTCCCGTGTCCGCCAATCCAGTCTGTTTTCCAGTTGTGGCAAACTTCATTAGCAGAAGTAAATGTATACAAATGTTGTGCTTGGACTCAAAATTAACAGAGGCATTTATTTGACTCGTCTCTCTCCTTTAATGAATAACGGGATGATGGACAATGGAGACCTGGCTGTATTTCATAAAAGCCAGAGCGTTCTCTTGGTGCTTGTGTTCTAGTGGACTCAGAGGTTTTGTAAAATAAGCGCCTGAGACATACACAACTTTGGGGGGGGGGGGGAAGATGGTAAACAGGAAGTCTCTCACTGAGGGAGAATGGTTTTTATTCGGTGTCTGAGGATATTTTGGCATCTGAGTTGTCTGTAGGTTGTCTTTCATTGCGAAGGGATTATGGATTCAGAAGACAGTCCTCGTGTTCCATCTCACGTGGCAGTTGAACACCTGAAATATGGTTAAGCTACATAACTAAAGTTTAAGTTTAAATTAATTTTTTAAAAAATTTATTCATGGTGTGTGCATGTGTGTTTGTGTATGTACGTGTGCATACACACGCACACCTTTGTGACAATCAAAAAGCAATCTGTGGGACTCATTTTTCTCCTTCCTACCCTGTAGACATTGGGGATTTATCTCAGGTCAGGTTTTAAGCCTTGGCTGGAAATACCGCCTTACCTGAGCAATCTTTTTGGCCCAAATTTAAATTTAAATTTAAAAGCTGGTCTTTGATCCAGTTACCAGAAACTTTTACGTATGCTTGAGTATCTTAGTTACGTGGATTTACTTTTTCAGTTGTAAAGTTCATGATATTTAAATACTGATAAACTGTTTCTGATGAAAATTGTGTGTTCCAACCAATCTGTGCTTCAATGCATATGCTCGGGGTTTCAGTCTGAAAAATGAAAGCACTTAGCTCCATAATTTTATCTGTTTAAACGCTGACATATTTTGAATGCCATTGAATTAAATAAAATATTAAACTTAATTTCATCTAGACCTTTCTCTTCAGAGATGTGGCTAGTAGAAACTTTAAAAGTCATGTATGTTGTTTTATATGTTTACTGGTGACGCTTCTTTAAGTCTAAGAAGTACCAAGTACAACTACTCACAGACACAGAAAGAACTGCAAACAATCATATCCTTCGACAGAGAATGTACCTAATATTGAGCATTTAAGTGGGTAGTTCTATGCGCATAAATGGACATGCATGCCCATATGAATACACATACATGTAGAACACTATTTCATAGCAGCTACGTTGACCGGCTGGCTTAGGTAGATGGCATTTACAAAATCGAACATAGCACTCATTCTATTCCTAATCGTCCTATACCGAATTGACTGTTCCCTTAACTAGAAGTTGTAAAATCAGTTAAACAATTTAAATTCTTTATATAAGACATTGAGACATGATGAAATGGTGGTCCTGTTTGTTTCCTTTCTCTGGATGTTGACAAGAACTTGTTACTTTTTCCTTTTCAAAAACCTTAGCTTGCAGAATTCCTCAGGAAGTGCTTACCAACGGGGATTCAGAAAGGACCATTATATTTTCATATAGTTATCTATTGTATATGGCAACTGAAATTTCTGTGCTTGTCTTTGGCAGGGCTCTAATATCCTTGACAGTGAGTTCAGATTAGTGTATAATATCAAATCCTTCCTTCCTTCCTTCCTTCCTTCCTTCCTTCCTTCCTTCCTTCCTTCCTTCCTTCCTTCTTTCTCCTGAGACAGGGTTTCTCTGTGTAGTCCTGACTGTCCTGGAACTCACTTTGTAGACTAGGTTGGCTTTGAACTCAGAGATCCGACTGCCTCTGCCTCCCGAGAGTTGGGCCTAAAGGCATGTGCTACCGTTCCCTGCTCAAATTTGTGTTTCAGTTTGCTGTGTTCTTACCTTACTGAAACTTGCTTTGTTTGTTTGTTTGAGACAGGGTCTCACTTACTTTGGAACTGGCTTTGTAGACTAGGCAAGCCTTGAACTCAGAGATCCACTGACATCAGCCTCCTTTGTCCTGAGGGCTGGGATCGTTAGTTTAGGAATTAATAGAAAGGAAAGAGAAGAAACGAAAGAGATAGAAGGTGATATGAGTTGAAAGTCAACGATTTTCTTTTATTTATAAAACATGGGTTAATTCTTTTTCTTCAGATAGGGGTTAACAGGGGTTAATAACTCTCCTACTTTGCTCTCTATTGCCGTGATAAACACAAGGACCAAAAATAACTTTGGGAGGAAAGGGTTTATTTGGTCTTACACATCCTGATCGCAGTCTATCATTGAGGGAAGTCCGGGCAGGAACTCAAGCGCGAACCGTGAAGGAACAGTGGTTTCTTGTATATAACCCAGGTCCAGCTGTCTGGAGATAGCGCCAACCAGTATGCTGGACCCTCCCACATCTATCATTGGTCAAGAAAATGCCTACAGACACGCCCACGGGCCAGTCTGATGGAGGCAACTGCTCAGTTGAGGTTCTTTCTACCTAGGTGAGTTTGTGTAAAGCTGACAAAAACTAACCGGCCCGTAAGTGTAAAAGGTGTGGTAGAACAAGTTAGAATGGCACCGTATTTCAGGTTTCTTATTTCATTATCGTTGCTGCTCGCCCTGGTGTCGCCTGATTTGCTAATTGCTTACTATTCTGATGAGTAATTATGGGGTACTGGATGTGTACCAGGACTTTCAGTTTAGTGAAGCCATGAAAACAGAAATTACCCAGGGGGCTAATACCATAATCTGCTCTTTGATTCTCATAGATTTTTCTTCCAAACAATGCAATATTTATTATTCTGGATTTTCTTCCCTAAGACATACTACATGCCTGGGAGACTGACTTAGAAATCATTATTTTCTGTCAAAATCATTCATAATCTGGCATTATCCAGATTAGGAAGCAAGATGCATATTTGTAAAAGGCAGTATATACTTTATATAATTAGAGCAGTTTTAATCATAAGCAGTAAATTTGTTGGTATTTTAGTATTTCCCTCTGAACCGGGCACTTATGAACTGTCTTTCATCTCTTTTTCCCTGTGGATTAACTATTTAATCTTCTCAGAGTATTAAAAGAGTTTTGCTGTGGTTACTGCTTCATTTCAAGCAAATGGCAGTCAAGTCAAAGAATATTCCATGATTATTTTGAAATATTGCTGCATGTTTAAGCATTACATTAAAATTCACGTGTCATTTGTTTCTTAGAAGTCATTGAAATTGTGTGTTAAACATAATTTTCGTGTCCTAGAATTTTTGGCAAAATGGATTTTAAAGCAGAAAGGTCCCTTCAAGAGGCTAGTTAGCTGCTCAGGGCCACTTATTGAGAGTTGACAACAGAGGCCCAGAGATGTAGAAAACTCTATTTGAGGTCACACAACAGTCTTCTGTTGATTTGCAGTATGGATCTAGGACTTCATGTTTTTCTTGAATCATCTAGAAATCAAGTACCATATATAACTTGCTAACATTAAGTACCAATAGTTTTAACTCTTTAAGGACATATTGAAACTTTAGTTGGCGGTAAGATGAGTGTCTCCACTATTCCTGCCCATTAGTTTTGCTTTATGAATCCCTCGACTCTATGACTCAACTAGTGACTCTAATAAAGACCTTGCAAAGGTAAGGAAAGACCCTTGTGGCAGAAACCCAGTTCTAAGGTTTTGCACATTAAAATATGAAAAATATCTCAGAACTGTGTTGTAAAAAGAAGTCATACAAACTTTTGTTTTGTTTTGTTGGGTTTTTTTGTTTTTGTTTTTGTTTTTTTGAGACAGGGTTTCTCTGTGTAACCCTGGCTGTCCTGGAACTCACTCTGTAGACCAGGCTGGCCTCGAACTCAGAAATCCGCCTGCCTCTGCCTCCCAAGTGCTGGGATTAAAGGCATGCGCCACCACTGCCCGGTTTTTGTTGTTTGTTTTTTAAAGACAGGGTTTCTCAGGGTAATAGAACCCTGGCTTTCCTGGACTTTGTAGAACAGGCTGGCCTTGAACTCATAGTGATCCTCCTGAGTGCTGGGATTAAAGGCATGTGCTGCCCCACCTGGCTTACACAAGCTATTTTTAGTATTTATATCTAACATATTGATGCTTTCACAACAGTCTTATAAATGCAATAGCTAACAATCTAATTATGAAATAATTTAAAGCATACCCATTGCCCTTCCCTCCCTTATGAATTCTAGGCCTGGGGCATGTGGCTACTGCCTAAGCCCCATCATGGTTACATGTTGTTTTTTTTTTTCCTCCAATATACTAAAGAATTATCACATCTTCCAGTCATAATCTTACTTGAGGGAAGATGACAGGAGGACTGGATAGGAGTGGGTAAGGATTGTTTGTAGAGATGGGGAAGGAGATACAGGGATGGAAGTCCGGTTTTGAGGATGCTGTTTGCAGGTTGCTTCTCTACAAAGATGGTTCCTAAGTTCTCCATCATTTCAGGATCTCTCAACCTTGTTTCAGAGGGACACAAAGAATGGAGCATGTTTTGGTTGTAAGGGAGGTTGGCCCTCTAAAGTGTTTGTATCCCTTTATAGAGAGCTCTTTGGGCCGCTCTGTTCTTAGGGTCAAAGTCCTTTTTCCTAGAATGCCTCTCTCCTTCCTCCACAGTAAACTATGTAGAGCCTTTGTTGTTTCTTTTATTAAGAAGGTGGTAGTGTTTTATACTGACGGCATCATTACAATCGGATATTTGAAGGTTTGTCATTATTGACATGAAGCAAATAGATATGTAACTGTCTAGAGGTCATTCACACTTTAACCTCAGGCTTAATCTGACTGGGACTGTTCAGCTGCATCCTCTGTTTCAGTAAGAGGGAAGAACAAGAAGAGAGTTCAGCTGTGGGTACGGAAAGATAAGACTCTTAGGTCCCCTCAGCAGCTAATCATCCAAGGGAGATCAAGGATTAGACATAATTCTCTACTTTGGAAAGCTGTGTCTGTCACTAGGCATGAAAGTACCTTAGGTCTCTGAATATGGTGAAGAAATTATATATATTATTTGTATGCATATATAATATGCAATATTATATAAATATTTCAGAGTAGACATTCACATTTTTGGGCATAGCTGCAAAGTGAGCCAGTATTTCAAATCTGAGAGACTTCTTCCAATCAGCAGAAGTAAGAGGGCTCAGGAAAGACAAGACATAGTCCATTATTACGGTGTGCCAATGAGGGACAGAACATCTCAGTCCTCAACAGGATTCATTTTAATCTTTAGTGTTTGGATCTCAATTCATTTATTCATCACATAATTATTGAAGGTCAATCGTGTACTGGTATTACATAAACTAGTGAGATAGTAAATATTAATAATACGTGCTATTTAGGCTTGTGGAACAGTACGTAGGATGAGCCCTGGATAGATAGTTGGGTATCTGTTGAAGTCTGGGTTCTTGCCTGTGACAAACGTGGTCTTGACGGAATACTCTCTTCACTTCAGTGGGTTCGGGAAAGGATTAAAAAAGATGACCGTGTAAAATTGCTTTTACTTCCCATGAACATGGAAAGTGGTTTTGCCATAGACTGTGAAAGCAATATTACAGATGAATTTGGTAGAGTGTGTCTTTTGTTTACATTACCGACTCCAGTGATTGGCTGGTCAGTCTAAGGTGTGTGACCCACTGCTGCCTGTTTTTGATTGTTTTGTTGGTAACAATGCATAAATACCTGAGCCCTTCCCAGACTAGCTACCCAGCTTTACACATATGAACACATCCCACCCTGCTCTGCTATACCTAATTTCTCTTTTTACAGTTTAGTAGAATGCACCATTTTAATTCTTTTTTTTCCAAAACAGTCTTTCAGTTGACATGGTGTGTGTGTGTGTGTGTGTGTGTGTGTGTGTGTGAGAGAGAGAGAGAGAGAGAGAGAGAGAGAGAGAGAGAGAGAGAGAGAGAGAGAGGAGAGAGAGAGGGAGAGAGCGAGCAGGGGGAAGGGTTACTACCATACTAACAATTAGTTTTTGAGTTGAACTGTTGTTTATTTGTTTCACATAAGAAGATAGGGACAAAATTAGATCCTAAATTGTGAATGTTCTTTGTGGATTGCTTACATATAAGTTTTGAAGCTGTAGCTAATGTATTTTTCATGCCTTTTCTCATCATTGTTGGCATCAAGTCACTACATTGTAGAATGGATTCAAGAATACTTTAGTACGTAAACTAGCAGGGCAGAGATGTCAATGTTACAGTAAATTTGTTTGTTATTGTTATTGTGTCTCTATAAAATAATGTGCTTGGACCCTTGGACGGAGGTCAGAGGATAGCTTTGTAGGGTGAGTTGTCTCTTCCCAACTTCATATGGGATCTGAAAACTAAATTCAGGTTGAGGATTGTGCAATAATTACATTTACTGAGCAAGGGCCTTTAGCCTCTGAGCTGTCTGACCAAGCCATCTTTTTCTGTGTTCATTTTCTCTGGTATCTGGAGTTGATGGGGTAATGAGATACACAGAGCCATTAGAAGCCTTATTTGTGGATGTTTTCAAAGAAGATCAGTCCTTAGAAACAGGAAATGCATCCGTAGCTCTTCAAGTCTGATTGTCTCTAGGTCAGGTTTTAATTTTATAAGGAAATTATTTTATTCGATTTTCTCCATTATTGAAGTAATATCGCATTATTGGAAGTACTTCAGGACAGATGAAGAAGACAACCAGCCGTAGTTCACTGTGTAACATAATGACAGAATTCTGCTGTATTTCTTTCGGTTTCTTTTCTTATGCATTTTCCCATCTCAGATAATCGGCATGTATCCCTTGTAGCCTGACATCTTCACTTTGCAGTGTGTAATAATTTTCCAGAAACTTACATTAAGGGAGCACATTTGAAATACACATTACCATCTTTCTTCCAGTAATTTAATGTGATGGATTCAGTAGATTTAATCAATAAGCATGGTTTAATATGGATATAGATGTAAAAAGCTGTGCTGTCTCCTGATATTGTTGCTGATGCATGTTCGCTGGCAGTGACTTTACAGGACACCTTTTTCCCGGGGTCAAAGGTTGGCGGTGCTGCTCACCCAGAATGGGCATGCTTCTGAGAAAAAGATGTATGGATGGTTAATTTGAACTTTTCACCTATACCCAGATCAAGACATACTTATGGGAGTATTACAGACATTTGCCTTAAGTACTATTCCAAACTATTAATGATGAGCCAAATACAGGTTTGTAACTGGGCCATGTTCCTTGAAAAGGGGAGCCTCTGTAAGATATCTCTGTCACCTTCCATCTCTGTTCAGTCCAGAGAGCTTTGCGTCCAGCGGCCTGTTGCTCACCTAGTATACATCTCTCCTGTCCTAAACGGGCCGTTGTGGACTACCCATTGAACTCGAGATTGCAGATCTCGTCCCTGGCTCTGTAGCTTCCTCAACCCTAGTGTGGCATCCACATCTTTGACTGTCAGTGGATGCAGTACAATACAACAGTGTGTTCTGTGTTGAATTTTCATTGGCAGCTTGCTCTTTAATCGGCAGTAGAGTCTAGCTGTTCTTGGTTTTATTTTTAAACTAATTTCTTGTATAATTAGCCCCCACTCCTCCTTTTCCTACAATTCAGTTCTTGTCTTTGAATGTAAAATTTCCTTAGTTAGCTTTAGTTTAGAGTTTTCTATTGTTATGGGATATCTTATTATCTTATTTTTCATTTATCTTTTACATGTTTCCTGTGACTGTTGCTCTCAGCCTTGAATAATTCAAAGGCTTTTAGTGATATTGGATTTTTAAGTTTGAGCATAATTTGATACCAGTTTTGTGACAATTAGTATCTTTTAATGCTTGGGTCATATTTATTCTATTTTTAAAATGTTGTGGGAGCCTGTGGGTGGTTGTGATCTGTCAGTTCTGGTCATTTCAGTGCAAGCTAATAAGGCAAGATTCTGAGGTGGGTGCCTTAATCATCTTGTCAGTCTTGTTCATTCGTTGTGTGTGACAACTGCTCCTGTCCAGAAGCAGGGGTTGAAGATCTGTGAGGATGACTTGGGACAGTCTGTTAATGTGGTGAAAACTGTTTTATTCATGTTCCAGAACTTTCTTCCCTTTCACTAGAGCACTACAGGTGGAAATAGTGTTTTTTAGTCGCTCAATCAATGTTCAAAGTCAACATGGCCCAAATAAATGAAAATAATATGTAATATGTTTGTTGTCAGAATTAAAGGGATAATAAATTATTTATATTACTGGCACTAGTAAATGTGTGTTATTTACTATGTGTGTATATGTATGTAGGTAAGTTCATCTCTATGTTATGTATTTCTATATGTAAGAATATGTATGTGTACATTAAATAAGTAGCTATATCCGTCTGACTTTTGGCAACGATGCCAGAAATATACATTGGCTCTTAGTAAATTATTTTAAGTGGCAGTTACTACTGCTATTATTATTTTTGTCTTAAGTAGACAAATAACTTGTCAGAGGAACTATTTAATTCGGTGATGATGTACCTTGGTTAAGGCATTTGCCGTGGGTAGCTCCTCCTCGTCCCCCACCCTGAGTTAACCGTCTTTAGTAAGCAGTGGTCACTGGCATCGTTTGTTAAAAATCTGGGGCACTGGGCCTAATTTACATTTGCATATGAATGGGCCTACATCATTTTGAATGTCTGGATCAGTCTTAAACCCTCAAGGAGGTCAGAGCAGAGATCTTTTGCCATGCCAAGCTATTATTTTAAGATTTGTTCCAAGTAGTACAACTTATTGTTGAGTATGCTTGTACATTTAGGGTCTTATTTTTTTTTTTTAAACTTATTTTGTTCGTCCTGTCTTGAGTTTTTGCCTTGGTTGGTTTATGTTACTGTTTTCTGGATGTTGAAACCAAACACAGTTGATTAAATAAAAAAATTGAAAATTTCCTCTCTATGGGAGAAACTTAACCTCTTCTGTTCCAATCAGAATCTCTTTCAACCTACCTGGGCTCCGCAAAACTGAAAGTCGCCATCAGACCGTGTTTGCATGTGGGTGCTGGCATCTGTCTAACCTAGGACACTCTGTACATCATTTCACTTCCCTGTCACCCAGGCCTGTGGCGAGTTAGCTGTCCAGCTTTTTCTTTTACCCTATGACACCCTGGAGGCTGTAGTATATTTGGGGATTAATGTATACTGTCATGAAGAAGCCATGACTTTGATATAAAACTGATGTGAGATACAGACACAGGCACACATACAGACACACCCCTGAACAAAACTCACTAAGAAGCTGAATGAACCTGGATAATATAGTATAAAATATATTAGCATTAATATACAAAACAAGCTGATACTTGCTTCCTGATATTCACTGATTAGCGTTTATTGAGAAACTTTGATAGTTTTTGCTTACGTTTGCATAAAGATAAAAATAATGACCTGACTGTCTTTTTGTTGTGGCCTTAGAATGTGTATGCACGAACAGCCTGACATCTTTTGATAAAGCCAGCAGTACAAAGCTAAGAGATTTATATATTGCAGTTGTTTACCGAGAGGCTTGCATGTCTAGGTTAGTTTTTGTGTTTTTCAAAGAAACATCACTAATTAGGGGTGTGTCTTAGTTACTTTTTTAAAATTGCTCTTAGGAGACACAATGACTAAGGTAAGTTTTAAAAGAGTTTATTATGGATCACAGCTGCAAAGGGTTAGGGAAAGTCCATGGTCCTCATGTCAGGGAGCATGACAGCAGGAAGGCAGACATGGTGCTGGAGCAGTAGCTGAGAGCTTATATCTTGATCCACAGGCACAGATAGATGGATGGATGGATGGATGGATGGATGGATGGATGGATGGTTGGATAGATAGATAGTTCTTTCCAAGCAGTTCCACCAACTGCAGACCAAGCTTGATGTATGTGAGCCTTTGAGGGCATTCTCATTTATAATTACCACAGGGTGGGGTACAGAAGAAGGACCAATTAGTTCGAAGGCACCCATTTTGGTTCTGTGCCGTGCCTGTATTCCCAAGCGAAAACACAGTGACTCTGCTATGTTAGCATAGCGTCTACCGAGGAACTTCTAAGGGCCAGTTGGCTTCTTCTCTCCTTATACTTCACATTTCCTATTAATTCAGTTTTATTCCTTCTAAAATTGACATCTTCGTGCGTATTTATGAGATACAGATTTATAATTTAATAAATTGTAAAACATGTAGTCATTAGATCAAGGTGTTTGGAACCTTCGGACTCTTCTTTGGTTATTCTGTAAATTGTAGACTGTAGATGTGCTGTGCCCTCCAGCCCCGGGACTACTTTGCTCCCTAATTGTGTCTGAGTCCCCATTGGCCTGCCTCCTCTTCTCACCCTCGGAGAGTTCTCTCCCACTTTCTGCTCCTGAGTGATGAGCTTGGCCTATCAGTTTCATTTCTTCCGACCTCTCCTCACTGAGCTGAGTCAGTCTTCCTAGCTGACTCACAGTTAGATGGACAGGGTGATGAAAGGTGATTAGCAGAGAGCCACATTCACTGCTCAGAGAACTAAGACCTTTCACTATCTTCATCAGGCAGAAGAGCCCTCCATATAAGCTTCTGAAGCTGAGCATTCATGATACCCACAGTGCAATATAAGTAACAATAATTACCATCCACAATCATAGCATAACCCCCACGTCCACAGTACAGATCATGCTTATGTATTTTAGGTGCTTTCTGTATATTCGAATCAGAGTCATATTCTATATTTACCTGAAAAAGAAATAAGCACCACCAAGAATTTCTGCTCCCAGAAGCAACCATCTTTGTACTTTTTTTTGATTATTATATATAGTTATATGCATATAATAACATTTCTTTTACAACTGAGTCTTTAAAACGTGTTTTGCCAGTGTTAGTCTTCGAGTTTAAGTTTCTTTAGTTCTCCTGATTCATTCCGAGGTGGTGCTGTTGTAAAAGCATCCTGTGGAAAAATAACGTGAGACCTCTTATGACTCAGGTCTTGTGTGTGCAGTGAATAACATTTTTGTTGTTTGTGTACATTTAGTAAAAATGTACCCCCCAAAAGCTCATGGTATAGCAGGAATTACTTAGACATATCCTTGGATCAAAAGAGTTGAATTTTTAAGGACAGTAATGGTTCTCATCTCTGACGATTCCATTTAAATTTGGCTCAGACTAACCTATGTCACTTTAGTTCGTTTCAACTTGTTATTGAAACCTAAGAGCAAATGACTCAACTGCTTTGCTAGGGTGGTGCGTGATGAGCTGGATATGGGTTTTGCCCTTAAAGAATTCAGTTCAAGGGCTGAGGATGTAGCTGCATAGAAGATGACTTGCATAGCGTGTGTGAAGGCCTGGATTTAATACCTAAAGGAAGAAAGCAGGAGGAGAAAAAGATGCACTCAGCTCAGTTAGGAGAGTCTGCATGTCTGGACAAGACCTAATGGCTATTCCATAAAACATGCCAAAAATGAGTGTGCTCATGTTATATGCAACCTGTGGGAGGCGTCTGCCCTGGCAGCCATTGCAATCACAATAGCTGCCTGGGTAGGCACAAGGAAGGACTTCATATTTTCCATAGAAGCGGTGTAAGCACTTAATGATTAGGTCTCATGAAATCCAGTCTTTGCAGTGTCACCGTCTTCCACATTACGCTTAACCTTCTTAGTGCTTTCCCGATTTTGCACTAATTTTGTCTTTTTGCATTTCCTTTGTAGAAATTTCATCATGTAGATTGATCCCAAAGATTTATTCACAACTGTTCCTTCATACCCACAGAAACATAAGTGCACACATGCATCTGAGTACGCAGATACATCCTCACACATAATCTACATATCCTTTTCCTCATAGTTAATACCCTGCTCTGTCAGCTCTGATTTGGCGGTGATAGACACAATAGCCTCTGGGGAATTTTTCTAGAGTATTTCCTGTCAGCTTAGAAGTCCTCTGTTATCTGCATATATTTTTTCTTATGTATCTTCGTCACTCCTGGTTTCCTGTGGACCCCCCCCCCCCCGTAGAATGATGGCGTGTTTCATCATACAAAGATCTCAACACAGGCCCAAGCGATGTATGCTGACCATTTGCTACTGATAGAATTCTGGTGTCCTTAACAGCTCCAGTCTTCAGTCTTCCGTGAGGTGTGCCTCTATGGTAGGCTGCCCTTGTTGTAAGATAGTAGCAGACACATGGTTTCCCAAGAGGAAAGTGAGTTTTAGAGGAGATTGATGTTTTTGAGAATGATGAGATCAGTAGCTCTATGTTGTGTTGACTGGTGCTGTAAATACTGGGCATGGCAATAGGAAGATGTCACGTTGTTGTTGTCTCTGGGTGTCTGGGCTTGGACCATAGAGAAGCGGTCTGCTTTGAAGATCAATGTGGAAGAGTCAATATTTAGTTGGTTGTAGCCAGGGAAATGCAGGCATTTACCCTGGAAGAGTGAAAATCAGATTCATGTGACTAAATCAGATAGCACGTTAGGGTCAGTATTCAATAAGAAGTGTGTTTGGTTTTGTTTTGGTGGTCAGGGATTGACAACTGCTCCCTCCCTTGTTTGTTTATTTATTTAAACGTTGAGATTGGTTCTTATCTAGGACTCTGAATCCCTGCTCTGGCCCAGGAAGGCCTTGAACTTCTCCATTCCTTCTGCTTTGGCCTCCAGAGCAGCTCAAGCTTGTCTGAATATGGCATCTATCTCTCCCCTCACTTCTTACATTTTTATAAGAATTCTCGTTCATATACCCCTAGATGCCAATAGCGTAGCTTCTGTCCTAGCAAAGCCTATGTGTTCTGTTTTTTTCTCCTCTCCCTGTGCTGAGAGTTCACATCACTGACTTTAATGCTGTTCTTTACTAGGTAGTGAATGACTTACTGCTACAATCTGCTAACCATGACAGAATATAGCTAAAGTTTATTTAGCCCCTAGTTCCTTGTGGGTTAAAGAATGAATTCTCATAACTTTTATCTGAGTCTTCCAATCAGTTTATGTTATTCTAATTTTAAGATGATCGTGGTACACGCCTTTAATCCCAGTGCTTGGGAGGCAGAGGCAGGTGGATTTCTGAGTTCGAGGCCAGCCTGGTCTACAGAGTGAGTTCCACGACAACCAGGGCTACACAGAGAAAACCTGACTTGAAAAACAAACAAACAAACAACAAAAAACAAACAACAAAAAGTAAACAAAAAGATGAGCTAGACTCATCCAGACAGTATCAAGAATTAAAAGTCAGGGACTTGTGTCAGGGCTTCTGACTTAGTCACATGTTCTGTTCTGTCCTACCTTGTTCTAGGATTCTCGGACAAGAATTTCATTTCGTTGCCTTCAGATTGTTTTCTGTCTCTGCTATCACTCTGAACACATCTCTACCGATCTCTTTGCCTCTTTGTTCCTGACATCGCCCATGTTTTGAAGTTAGGTCATCTAACACTAACGTATTTCTAAGACTCCCAATATCTGACCAGATCCTGTTCTTACATACAGGGCCATTCCGCTGTCAGAGGCGCATTCAGGGGCACAGAAGAACAGAGTAGTCTTTCTACTTAATCATTTTTATTCATTTTTTAAATACTTAATGCAGGCATAAGCTTATTTTGCTGAATGAACTAAACCTTTATTCTTGGCCTTTCAATAGCTTGATTCCAGGGACTGAACTTTTGGCCCCGCCTTGTATTGCTGTTTCGGGCATTTGGACTGATTTGCCATTCTCTGTGCCTTAGTTACTGCCTGTGCTTTCTGCTCAGTTCATCATTGGACTTTGTCTCAGACACACATCAACAACAAGACATCACTGTATTCACAGAATGCTTAATACAGACTCTCCCATCTATTAAAGTAAGCATTTTTTTGTCTATTAATAACTAGCTTCACAGTGTCTAGGACAGTGATTAATTCATGAAAGACCTTTAATATTTGTTGGGCTGACTGAAATTTTGCTGTCAATCAGAATAGACCATTGTGGAGTATCTCACGCCTGCTAACATCTGCCTGAGGCTATCGTACCTCTATTGAGACTTTTTTCTCATTTTCAGGATGCTCTTTGCTTACTACTGTGTCTGTTGATTCTGACATGCCTGCCTGAAGGCCATTCTTCCTGGGGATGCTTTGATGACACCATCATTGTCTGACCATGTGGGACTGTCTGGTCCTTTAGGTATCAATTTGAGTTGGATCAAATGTTTATCATGCCCGTACGACACCCTCTAATAGCTATTTAAAAGCCTTTAAAATCGCTTTTCCGAAGAGTGATTTTTCTGACTCTGTTGGTGTTACACAGCTGTCAACTAAACATCAAGTAGATCTTCTGACAAGGTAATGGCAACAGTTATGTTCATGTAGTTAGTGACCTCAGAGCGATGGCAGCTGCACAATTGTTGCTGAATAAAGCTTTAGAACCAGAGAGCATGAGAGGCTTTCAGTGGAAACATAAACTTTCCGTCACTGTCCCTTGCAACAGGGAGTGTGACATATCTAAGACATTCAGTGAAGGGGTTTGAAGGTTTCTGTTGTCACACACAGGAAATGGAGTATACATCCTGTTTTATGTGTTGTTTATAGAGACTGAGCTATTCCAAGTCTCCAAAAGCAATGGCAACTTTTTGAATGATACGAAGTGATAGCTTTATTAAAACTTTGGTCGATTCGTTATACACACTGTGGCATAATATGTAGAATGTCATATGTGACTTTAATCCCATAGTCTACATTTAATGGACAAACAGTAGGCTGCTTGAATACATGTAACCCCGGATGCATATATGATGTTTTTTTCACTTCCCCATGTCATGATCAGCTTTGAAATGATTTGTATCAGTGATTACTTGTAGTATTTAGTATCTGTCAGAATTGGTTTTGTTTTCCACAGAACAAAGACATGAGTGTGATAGGGACATCTGGTGGCACTTTCTGCTTGTCCCTAAGAGACCTCGTTTGAAAGTATTCTTTCTCGTCAAAGAGACCAGGGATTAGGTGCTGATGCTCTGTTTAAATAGAGTAGTGAAGAACAGCTATCAGCGAAAAGAAAGAATTGACCAATTCTTTCCAAAGTAGGAGAAAGAGACCGGGCATCCAATCAAGCTATTAATTTACCTATTTAACCTAGAAACAATGACTTTTAAATACTACTGTGTTGAAATAAAATTTCAGTGGGCTTTGTCTCTTTTCCCGTACTCCTCTTGAATCTAGAGTCTTGGAAGCATCTGCAAGCACTCTACCAAAGAGCTCCATCCTCAACTCTAGCTATTCTGTAGCATACCTCCTAATGTATTGTTTTCTTCTTTTACAAGATAAAATTGAGGTAGGTAATTCAGGTGTGTATTTGAATTAAAGAATAGAAGAGAAATTGTGTGGTTTTGAGAAGGGAGCACAGTGAATGGTCCCTTTGGCTTCAATCTCAAAACCTTATCAAAAGTCCCCCAGAATAATAGAAAGGGTATTCACCTTTGCGATTTTAAGTGAGAGACTGTATTTTCCTTATTCTATGAATATTCACGTTTTTAGTATTCTTGTAAACTATATAAACTTGTAAGCTTAGAAGTAGTTTTAGGATAGCCTTTAAAAGCAAAAGCATTATATCTTGAGGCATAAAATGGCACTAAGGCAATTTTGAAGTAAGTATTTATAAAAATTACTTGTCTAACTATACCAGATGCACTAGTTATAATAGACACATCTGAAATGCCAATATTCATCTACTTAGTGGTGGAAGAGGCTTAAGCCACCATCCAGTTTCTATTTCCTGTGGTGTGCCATTATTCTTAGTGACTGGATAAACAGCACCGTTTATTAGCAGAGGTCTAGTGCAGGTAATAAAGACATAAAGCCTGTTAAATGGTCACACTATGTTGTCATGTGCTTGGATGTTAGGTATGCTATAATGCACCATTAAACATTGTATTCCTCAAAAACGATTTTTTTTTTCTGGCCTTAAAGTCTTTCTGTGTTCTTTGGTTGTTAAAAATGAAACCATTCTCTGTGTGGAGGTGTATCCCTGTAACTCCAGCATTTAAGAGGCAGAGGCAAAGGCGGGCAAGATGTCTTATGAGTTTGAGGTCAACCTGGTCTACATAGTGAATTCCGTGCCAGCCAAAGCTGCATAGTGAGATCCTTTCTCAAAATATCAAAACAAAACCCAGTCTATTTTTAGATAAACTTGAATGATATTTATTAATTTAAAATGTGATGGATTTGAAAGAAGTACTATGAAGCATAGTGTATAATAGATTTTCTACCAACTTGTTACAGTACAGACTCTAATCAAGGGAGTAGTGATAGACACCTGGAAAACAACTTGGTAATAGACTAGCTCATGGTGATATGAAGTTTGAGGCCAACTTGGGCCATAGAAAAAGACACTGTTGCAAAATCAACATAAATTTAAAAAGTACACATATCATTTAGGAGGTCTGGGGTTGAACCTGAGACTTTGCTACCTGATAAACTCATCATTGCTGATGGATCGATCAATGGGTAGCGAGGCTCTAAGATACAAATTATATCATCAAATAGTTGACCTTTGTATTTAAGGACTAGTGTTCAGACACATCAGACTTTAAATAATTCTTCACGACAAGAGGTGATCGGAAGCCAATAGAGATATGGACAGCATTGGAGCTGGAAGTTGGATAATGACAGCATGTCTATAGACAGACAGCAAGCAGGGACTGCTTCCTGGCAAAGGTAGGGTTAAGGATGGTCTTGAAGGCAGGACGAATTGGGAAGGTGAAAGGAAAGGCTTTGCAGAGAGGAGGATGGTATCAGAGAGACCAGTCTGAATGAGGCTTGTGAATTCTCGGGGCATCCTCTCTGCAGGGGAGGGAGAGAGCTCTATAGTTTCATAGTTTTCTAATAATGTAGAAAGATTTTTATTTTCTCATTATCTCCATGGTTGCTTTCCACTTCAGTTGTACCGTGGCAGAAGTGGGGTGATTCCAGCTCTCTGAGGGGCCATTGTGTGAACTGTCGATTGGCTACTGTGCTTGTGCTGGCTAGTTTTATGTCAACTCAAAACAAGCTAGAGTCACTGGAGAGGAGGGAGTCCCAATTGAGAAAATTCTTCAATAAGATCAGCCTATATGCAGGCCTGTAGGGTGTTGTCTTAATTAATGATTGATGTAGGATGGCTTAGCCTACTAGGGATGGGGTCACTCCTGGACTGGTGGTCCTAGGTTCTATAAGGAAGCAGGCTGAGCAAGCCATGGAGAGCAAGCCAGTAAACAGCACCCCCTCTATGGCCTTTGCTTCAGCTCCTGCCTCCAGGTTCCTGCGCTGTTTGAGTTCTTGTCCTGACTTCCTTTGATGAACAGCAATGTGGAAGTGGAAGCCAAAATAAATCCTTTCCTCCCAAGGTGCTTATGTCATGGTGTTTCCTCATAGCAGTAGTAACCCAAAGAAGGCAATGCTTTTTGCTGTGACAGATTGCCACATGGAAGCAAGTGAAGAAGGAAAGAATTTGTTTTGCTTCATAGTACAGATAGTTACTAAGAAGCAGAGAGCTCAGATAGTTACCAGGAAGCAGAGAGCTCAGGCCAAAGGTAAGGCTGATCTAGAACCCTCACGCCCGCTCCTTTGACCTTATTCTGATAGACAGGTGCCATGTCCAAAAGGTCCTCCCATCTTCCAAAACTGCACCATCAGCGGTGACCAAATGTTGAACACACAAGCTTAACGGCCTGTCACATATATACCTGAGAAAGAGTATATGTCCCACAGTGGCTATGTTTAGTGTTCTGTAGATGCCAGTTAGATCAAAATAGTTAATAGTATTGGTTAAATCTTTTGTATCCCTGATAAGTGTTTTGTCTCTTGCTTTATTCCTGAAAGAAATCCTTTTTCTCCAAATATGGTAGTAGTGGAAGATTTTATAGAATTTTCAGAATAGGGCATGATTTGTGAGAATGAAAACTCACTGTATGTAACTTGGGAGGTCACTGGCTTTGGCTTGTGAGGGAACTGGCTAGAGGGATATTTGTATCTTAGTTTGGGTTACTGTTGCTGTGACAAAACACATGGTCAAGACAACTTATTAAGAATATTCAGTTGGGGACTTGGCTACAGGTTCAGAGGGTTAGGCCATGCCCACCGTGGTGGGGAGTGTGGTGGCAGGCAGGCATGGCGCTGGAGCAGTAGCTGAGAGCTTAACATCCTGATCCAGGCAGTGACAGGGGGAAGTGAAACAGGGCTTGGTGTGGGTTTTTGAAACCTCAAAGCCTACCTCCTGTGACACACCTCCTCCATGGTTCTCACATAGTTCTGTCCACCGGGGACCAAACATCCAAATATATGGTCTATGGAGGAGAGTCTTATCCAAGTCACAATTTGTTAAAAAATATTGCTTGAATATAGTTAAATAATAGGGTTTACTAAGAGGAAAATTGAAATTTGCTGAATGAGGCAAGAGAGGAATGAATCAAAACACACGGAAGATTTTTTTTGAGGAAAAAACAATAGCAAAAGATGCCTATTGGTGAAACAAAGCCAGGAAAGAAGGGAGCAGCCCTTTGTCTGGAAAATCTTTAAGTCTGACCGCCAAGAGAAGTGATAGAGGCCTAAAAGTACACAAAGAAGCAAATCCGACATCTCTTCAGCCTCCCAATGTTCCAGGCTGTGTCCACCCAGAGGGAGAAGTGGCAGAGCCTTGATTGGGCATTATTACAGCATGTGCAGTGTGGTGCTTTGGGAATTCCAGTCCTTGAGTTCCTTACCAGTTGATTCTACTTTCTGTGGCCTCGGAATTGGATGCTTACAAGAGAAGACTGTTACAGCTCAGTGAGCTACAGTCACATTGTAGTGAACGTGAACTACCACAAGACCTTAATTTGCACCGTATCTAAACATATATTACTTAAAAAGTGGAAATTTCCTAGTATTCTTTGGAGGCGGAATACTAGCTCCCCCCTCCCTTGCTGCTGGTAGGCTTTACAGAAGTGTTTTGAGGGGCTCTCAGCTTTGACTTGGACAGGATGGCTGTCCAGGAAGGCTGGGATTCTATATACAAAGTAAAGCATTAGTCGAGTCATACATATAGCGGCAGTTCGTAACTGTCTGGCTTCTATTTGTCTGTCACTGAGAATCTGGAGTTTTCCCGTGGCATATTTTCGTTTCATGGCTGAGGTAAACTTGATGAGCTCCATGTTTCCAGTCACCGGGGCGAACAGGCTGTCTTCTGTTTCCAACACAGAGCCGTCTGTGAGTTGGAAACAGCTGGTGACGATGGTGTGGGACTCTTAGCAGTCAGTTCTGGAAAGTGTGTATTCACTTTATAAAGAGGCTCCAAGGGAAAGCACTCCTTTTTGCTCCTTCATCAGGGATAAAGAGCTGAACGGAACTTTCTAATGGTGCTTTGCTTGACTGTCACAGCCTGCTCTGCTGTTATTTTACCAGATGGCTATCTTTTATGGACCATCCTTGATTTGCTTTACATGAACATTTTTTAAAACAAAAAACAAAAAACAAAAAATGCAGACATTCTTTAAAATGTTGCTGTTATTTTGTAAAGACATTTAAAAAATAATCTGGTATTTTTTTATTTTTTTTATTTTTTACTTAGTCTCTTTGAAAGCCATTTAATGTTAAGGAAAACTAAAAACTAAGTTGTCGAGTAGAAGTTTGCCACGTGAATAGTTTAAAAGCCTCTATTACGTATTTTAATTGTGACCTTGAAATTGCAATGGCCCTATCTTACTTGGGATAATACCAATATTTCTAAAATGGTGTGACAGTAGTATTGATGTCATGTCAATTTGCCAAGAAAAAGAATTCAAGATTATATAATTTTTTGAAATGTATATAACATTCAGTTTAGGAATATAGCAATCATCTTATTTATTTTAAAATTATACATGGCACACCTTCAGGACTGTTGATGCCTTTTTACAGGGCTACCTGTATCTTGAGTGGTGATTCTGGTGGTTTGAATGAAAATGGCCCCCGTAGACCCATAGGGAGTGGTACTATTGGGAGGTGTGGCCTTGTTGGAGTAGGTGTGGCCTTGTTGGAGTAGGTGTGGCCTTGTTGGAGTGGGTGTGGCCTTGTTAAAGGAAGTGTGTCATTGGGGGTGGGCTTTGATGTTTCAGATGCTCAAGCCAGTCCGAGTGTCACTTTCTCTTCCTGCTGCCTGTTGATCCAGATGTAGAACTCTCAGCAACCTCTCCAGTGCCATGTCTGCTGCATGCTACCATGCTTTCTGCCATGACAATAATGGACTAAATTAAATCTAACTGGAAGCCAATTTTGCTTCATAATTAAATGTTTTCCTTTATAAGAGTTTCTGTCATCATGGAGTCTCTTCACAACAACAGAACATTGACTAAGACGGTGGTAATCTATTACATTATAAGAGTCCAAGCCTTTATGCTAAAGAGTATCATCCGTAGGGAAAAGAGAATTTTTATTTTTAATGGCCAAAAGCTTTTGGCTTATTTTTTTTAACGTCCTTTGGGTATGTTTTTGTTTTTGTTATGAAAAAAACAATAATTCAGATTATTATTTTTCCCACTACTTAAGGGAGCAAACCCAATCAATACCTAAAACAAGTTATTCTTTCTGAATTAAAAATACTTTAAAGGAGCTAGAAAATATAATAAATATAGTAATTATTTTATGTGAATTTTCTTTTTAATCTAGGTATTTTATTCTGGTTTTGTTTGTTAACGAGGTCAAAAGAATGAGGTCCTTTCACCGTCTGTCAATGGAGATTGTATTTTAGTGTGTATCAGTCTATGGGTGCTTGATAAAATATGTGGATTTTCAGACCCATTTGTTCATCTAGAACTCATGAGCAGGAGTCAGTATGAGTAACAGGCTCCCTCCCATGTGATGCACCCGGTTCTTTGAGAAACTTCTGCTTGAAGGTATGTCTTTAAAATTAACTCATTAATATTAACTCAACATTAACTCATTTTTCATTAAATGTTCTAAACTAGTCTTAAAAGAAGCAAGACTTCGCTGTTAGGACGATTGTTTTATTTAGAAATGTACTTAAATATTTTAGTTTTCTATGAGCTCTCCTGCTTTACTACAGAGCAGGATTTCATTGTTGTTATGAGGTCACGTTGCCATTTTATTGTTACAGAAAACCTGTGGGGTAGGCACACAGGTATTATCGTCTTCATTTTACATACTGGAAGTTAGACTTAATGGAAATTGAATAACCTCCCCTGAGCCACCATGACAATGACAGCTGAGCTGGGCTAGAAGATATGATTCAACACCTGGGCCAATACTCTTCCCATGCTACCATAATGTAAGTTATCTAAGCTAGAAGTGTCAAAAATATACATGTACAAACATACAGAACATATATATATATATATATATATATATATATATATATATATTACATAATAGCTGTAATATATATTACAATATATATTACACAGCTATTATTAGACACAGTTGAAAATTCTAATTATGAAAGTTATGTTGCTCATATTTTAGCGATTTTTATTTTTTGATTTTTGAAATTTGGGGTCACTTCAACATATTTTTCGATGATAAACTTGCTTATCTCAAAACCTTTAGACTGAGTTCCGTAAGAACAAAGGCCACGTATTTTGCTTTTTTGTTTCTCATTGCCTAGCCTGGTCTTTTGTAGAGAATGTCCAGGAATTCAACCAATCTTTAATGAATAAATAAATCCATGTGTGAAGGAATGACTCACAGGTTTTTGTGTCAAGAAGGAGCATTTGAAAAAAAATCCATGTTTTTCCACCAATGTGGGAAAGACTCATTCCTGGAGCTTCAGTTTCTAAGTGGGGAGGACACACATTCTTGAATCATGAGTACATGTGCCACTGTATTTTGATTAGTGGAGACAAAGTAGTCAATTGTCAAGAAGCACAATGATCATATGAGTATATATTTTCAAAAGTATGACTATACAGGACAGGGCACTATAGAATTGCTTTCCAGTTTTTAAGTTTTCTGGAGACCTTCAGTAAATAAAACAAGGTGTGCTGGTTAGTTTTACCAACTTGACTCAAGCTAGGTCATCTGGGAAGAGGAACCATTAATTGAGAAAATGTTCCATAGACTGGCCTATGGGTCAATCTAATGGAAAATGTTTTCTAAATTCAGGATTGATGGGGAAGGACCCAGCCCACTGTGGGTGGTGCTTCCTCTGGGCAAATGGTCTTGGGTTGTATAAAAAGACAAGGTGAGTGAGCCTTGGAGAGCAACCCAATAAGCATGGTCTCTGCTTCAGTTCTTGCCTCCGGGTTCCTGCTTTGGTTCCTGTAGTGCCTCCCCTTCATGCTGAAAGTGAAATAATCCTCATATATTTCTTTTGGTCATGGTGTTTATCATAATAGAAAGAAAAGTAGCACATTGGGGGGTGGGAATTGAATTCAAAGCAGTGTGATTTTAGAAACTTCTCAGAACTCTTCAGAGAACACGGAAAGGACCTAGTTCTAAGCCTAACACAGTACTATCATGGTAGTTGTGTGGGCACAAGAAACAAGTTTCTCCTTGTTTCACTTCAGAGGTGATTTGATAGTATAGTATTGTTTCTAATATTTTGTTCCATGTTTAGTAGAGAGATCCATTTGCGTAATATATAATATGATTTTCTTAGTATCTCTTCCCAATGTGTATACAAGTCCCTCAAAGGCACATTACTCTTCTAGAACTGGTTTCTTTCTTTATCAGTCATTCATAGTATTTCCAATGTGTGGTATTGATAGGGCACTTATTTTCGTTCATTGTCCTGTACAGTTGCAATTCAGAACCAGTTTGAGAAAGTTTATTGAATCAGTGGTTTAAATGAAGTTTTAGAAAAACAGGTTTCTATGTATTTGCTTAGTTCTTTTTTTTTAAATTATATACAATCAACAATCCTGAGATCTTGTTTCTTGAAGTTATGTGTTTATTAAAATACTCCTTTCCTGGATCTACTTGGCAGGGTTTAAGTGGAGGGAATACCTTGCACATGCATGAAGTTCTGCCTGTTTAATATTCTGGGCACTGCTTTAATTCAGTTTTTGGTGCTTGGCCGCGAGTCCCCCCGTGCCGTCTCGGCTTGTTTCGGGCCTTGGGTTGAGCTTGCTTCAGTGTCTTGATAACCCTGAGAGTCGGCCTTTACTCTTTCAATGTCATGAAAGACATTGTCAATGTCTTTAATTGTCAATGTTCTTTGTCCTAGGTGTTTTTCACACTAAAACGTGTTTTCTAGACTTTTCTTTTGAAAGACAAATGAATAAAGACTTTACTTTGAGTTTTGCTTGCTTATTGCTCCATTTCCCCACCTATCAGTCTTGTTACTTTGATCTGGGAGTAAATTCTGGTTTTGGAATCCTTCTCAAACCATTTAGCTCTAATGGAAATTCTGAAAACTTCCTACTGTAGTGGTTACTCTGCATAAGTGTTTTGATGTCCCCTAAATGTGCTTCTTAATGGTCCTTTCTTGATTTTTAAAAAATAATTCCCCTTTAAGTTCTCATAGCATTTATAAATTCCTCTTATAGCACTTCATTTTATCTTGAATTTTTAAAATAACATGTTGACAAAACGTGAGGATAAATTCTTGTGTGGCTTAGCTTAGTTTCTTCATTACCACTAATAATCTCTCTAAAAATCACTTGTTTTAGAATTTTCTCTTATAACATTTATGTAAGTGATGATTTTATTACTAGATAAATGGTTGTTTAACACATTAGATTTTTTTTTTTGATCCTGATTTCTGATGAATTATCAGAGCTTGACATCTTGATGTGTTTCTCCCTAGTTTTCAAGTAGGAATAAAAGAGTTTCATCTCAAACTACCTTTTCTCTAATTTTGAATCTTGCTTAACACTCTAAAATATTCCTAGAATTAGCAAGAAAATAGCATTACCTAAAGACCTTCCTTTCTGCCCTTAAAAGATCTGAGTGCCCAAGCTCAGGGAGCATCCAACTTGAACAAGGAGATGTGTGGGCCTTAGAAAAGAGCCTCAAAGGAGAGATGAATTGCCTCCACAGGAGGAGTACATTAAAACAATGTTCGCTCTCTATCTACACTGTTCTCCTTCTCCTGTGAGTGACTTCACCTATGCCATGCTGTACACAGGAGACATCGCGGTGAATGTCGTAAGTACATAAATGAGGACAAGGATGCTGCTCCACCCTTTCTTTTTCATTGATTCCCCCTAATATTTGGAGTAAATTATTTGAGGTAGATTTACATAAAATATATTTGGATTTCTTTACCTTCACTATCTACTAAATTAGTGCTTTCTACCTGGGGCTCTCAATGGGAAGTCTGTTTATTTAGAGAGTCAGTTGCGACCTAACAGGTGTTTGATAGGGAAAATGGCATGATTTCTTTTTCTTTCTTTTACATCAGACATCTCATACTAATTTGGTCCTGACAGAAAATTTGACCGACCTTTTATTGCCAATGGTTTTTCAGTTTTCAGCTGTGTTTCTGCACTGCAACTGAGATCCTGGTTGGTTGTAGCTTGGGAAAGATGACTCAGTCTTCTCAGTTTCCTTGTTCATTATTGTGGGTGCCCTCTCTGGGTCTTCTTTTCTTACTCCAGATTAATTTTCTACTTTTCCTCCTTGGCAATAGTGATGCCCTGGTTAGGCATATCTGTCTCTTAGCCTCTTTTTCTATCTTGTCTTCTCCAGTCTTGCCCCTAAATAGGTTAATATCACATCAGTGTCTTACCACTTGCTTCTCTGGAGGCCTCTGGTGACACTGATACCATTTCTTTTCATCAAATAACAAATAGTGGCTGAGCCTAGCTGCCTTTGTAGTTGAAGGCCTCAGTAGTCACTTTTCTTTCTTTTGCTTTTGTTTTGCTTTGGGCTGCTCCTGACCTTGTTCCCCCACATCCAGGTCTGTTTATCAGGGAGCCTGAACGGGCAGCTAGCCCTCTTGAGAATCACAGAGAGCAGATGGTCTTGTTTTTCGAGACATGAAAACAATGACACAAGGAAACAAGGTCCCTTGCTTTTGTTCATTCAGCTGTGAAGGAGCAGAGCCAGGATTCAAATTCTGACCATTTAAGCTGACACCGGAACCTGTTCATTGGTGCCCTACAATACTGACGACCTGTGCAAAGCCTGTGTCTGTGAGTGCTGGCATGACTATATCTTGATTTTCTGTGGCTTTTCTTCCACTCTTGATTGGGCAGTCTAGTGAATTTTTAAAGTGTTTTGCTTATTAATTGATAATTTCATACATACATGTATTGATAATATCCACCCCAACTTCCTCCTCTCAGCCTGTTGTTTTGGAAGCCATAGTCATCAAGTCTGTCCTAGAATTCATGAAATTAGCCTCATAGACCAAATGAAGATATATAGTTCTAGAGGATTTGATTTAAATACGTCCTGAGAAGGGAGGTGAGAGAGATGGATGGTTAGAGCAGGTGGTGGGAAGAAGCAATTGATGAGGTGGACTCTTGGATTTGGAGTCAAATTTGTGGGCAGCAGAAGCCGACAGAATCCAATGATCTGTATATATCTTAGGAGAGTCAAATCAGCAGCGTGGTTATGGAGAGTCCTGGTCTCTTGGAAGGGGACTCATATATGCCAATTGTGGACTTGAGCACCAGTCATGAGTGACATGACTGTTCCTCAGGAGAAGGTTTTCTTGTATATAGGAAGGGGAAAACATCCAAAGGCATCTGGAAGGGTCCAGACTGAACTGGGCCATGAGAGGAAGAGAAGAAAGAGGAGAGAGGGGGCTAAGAGGACCAAGAGAGCACATGGGAACCAAGAGGACACAGAGCCAAAATGGCTGAGTTATATAGATATCAGAAACTGGGGGAAGAGAAGTGAAGCCCAGCCCATGAGCTGGAGAGGTTTAGGATAGAGACTAGGGTGAGAAGTGCTGGGAGGGTCCACAGGTACTGAGTGAGACTTGTCCTGGGTTTCTTAAAGACCTAATATTAACAATACCCCAACTAGTCATCATATACTACCAACTAAAATCCCCGGTACCAGGAAAGGGTTACTTCTTGAGTTGATGGCCAAAGGGGTCCCCTCAACATTAAGTCTATTAGTTATATTGTTGGTTACTGTCTGCAACCTGGGAAGGCTCCATTGCTGAATGTCATTGGACATGGAGAAATAGAGCTGGTGCCCAACTCGAAGTTTCACCTTTACTGAGCAGCATTCATAGTGCTGGGAGGTAATCTGCATGCTACTGGAAGAGAAAAATAATATCACACAACCATGAGCCTTCATATCTACAATAGTGATCTGCTAGTAAGATATACTTGTGCAGTAGTGGCACAAATGTTACAGTAGTAACCAACCACTTTCTGGCTGGATTTAAGGCCTACTCCATGAGCTGGAAGCCATGCCTGACAGTGTTAAATAGCAAACATACAAGGCAAGGTTGTCAGTTACTGTGCTGAATGAACATGACAATAAAATGACTCCTCGTGACACATTGCTAAGCCCCATAGGTCAGTGCATTGCTCAGCACCACCAGAGAAGCGTTTTCTTGTAGTAGATGGTAATTAGCAGATATACCCATAACTAGACAATATGTAGACAGAGACTTTTGAGTACTCAGCCCCAAATAGAATGTCTTTTATCAAAAACCTTTGCTCAAGGGTCAGGGATCTATGTGAAAGAGGAGATGGAGAGACTGTAAGAACCAGAGGTCAGAGATTCCAAGGAAGCATCATCGTCCAGACACAACAGGATGGGTTCCGAGCAAGGAGCCACAAAGACTCTGAGCATCTACAAGAACTGTGCAAGTTCTATCCGGACAAAATTTCAGCATGGAAAAGGTGAAGTGGGCACAAAGTCACACCACTAACCAAAAAGCTATTCGTAACTGGGAAAGGAGAGAGAATGTTTTCCATTGGCGTAACAGCGTATATCAACAACAACACGCCAGGCTAGGTCCTATGCTCAGGAGTAGGTGGACAACCCCAAATGGACTCCTTGGGGTGTGTGTGTGTGTGTGTGTGTGTGTGTGTGTGTGTCCTCTTTTGTGAACACGATGTGAAGAGGATCTGGGATGAACTGGAAGAGGAGGAAAACCATCATCAAAATATGTGAATTTTGAAAAAGACAATAACCACAAAATAAGGCAGTGACTGAGGAATAATAACTGAGGTAACCCTTTGTTCTCCATGCATTTATTGTACACGTGAGCACTTGAGTGCACATAGAAAATAAGTCTGAAAGATAGAATTGTGTCTGAAATGGAAACAAGAAAGACAAAGATCTGTGTGTTTGTCTTTGGGCTCTTAAATACCCTCCAATGCTCTGAGCCTCACATCAGCCTAAATGAGTTAGTTTCATTTCTGTTTTACAGACTGGGAATGTGTATTGTTTCCCATCAGTAAGTTTTGTGGGTTTTTTTTCTCCATTTTTTTTTTTTGTTGAAAAATTTAAGGTATTTTTATCATTTTATAAGAGGCAAACTAAAGTAAATACACACACACACACATACACACACACACACACACACACACACACACACTACAACCTGCTGTGTTTATTTAATGTTGTGCATGTGTGTATATATTTAGGGCTGATATTTTGGGACTAGATGAACTTTTGGGGCTCATTTCTGGAGAGACTGATTCTCCTTCTCTTAACAGCCATTGGTTACCTGTAGACATACTATGTAGCTCTGTAGTTGTGGCTGGCCTTGAACTCACAGAGATTATATGACTGCCTTCAGATATTTGGGCTTCTGATTTCTTATGAATTATCAGAACTATATAGGAATCTATTCACTGTTTCCACTATGTGAGTTCCAGGGATTGAATTTAGGTCATCAGATTTAGCAGCAGGTACCTTTAATTGCAGAGGCTTCTCTTTGGCCCAAGTTCCTAAGTATGAATGGTTTAATAAAGGTAAAAAAACATCATGTAATAAATCATATCTATTATGCAGATTCTCATAGACAAGATCTATAGAATCTTCATAGTTTTCGTTGGCTTTGGATACTATTTAGGATAAGGAATACTATCTGTAAAATATTAATATATGAAGATCACAAAATTGCATGACCGTTTTATGTTTAAATAAAATAAAATTTAAAATGTCTGTTAATGTTTGATTTATGTCTAATCATTTGCAAGGACATTAGCCCAGAGTAGCAAGGGAGACTATCTGGAGAGAAAGACATATAATTTCCTGTAAGATTTGGTTAAGGAAAATGAAATTTAAATGAGTGAAAATGATAAGTAGACAAAGACTACAGTTAGCACCAACATGGCATGTGCATTGCAGACTGTACCAGACTTATCAAAAGAAAAAAACTTGGCTTAGAAGGAAGCACTGCTTGGCTGCACCCGAGCATTGATTAGCATCTGAATGGTGGGTGAAAAGAGCTGAAACCAAGCAGTCCCAAATGAGGAGCACTGAGGATTTCTGCCAGATTGGTTTATTGTTGTGAGATACTCAAGGCCTGGCATAGCTAGGACGGCTCTGGTTGGCCGTGCCACTGAGTCCAATGTCTTAGGCTTCTGTTGCCCTTCCAGGCTCCGCCTTGGATGGCTTGAAACCACGTCTGCTTTTCTTCTCTTTCCATGCTGTTCCTAGCAAAGCTGGAAGGTTTTTTGTGAGACTGAAATGACGTCATATGAAGTCACTCGAAAGCCCCGTACACTGCCAGGTACACCGTGCGCGCTTCCATACTAACCTTGCCCAACCTTTCTTTGTCATTTTTTCTTTTGTGAATTCTCACTCCGCTGTGATCATAGTGATAATTAAAGTTTTAGTCTTTTCCATCAACCCTTTGGAGAAAGTATTAAAAAATTGTCTTTTTGCCTAATAGCGCTTAGTGTAATCTTGGTTTCCTAGACAACAGAGCCAGGAACTCATGCCCTTCCAGGAGTCCAGTCCTGGTACTGCAAGACTGAGGGAAAAATGAAGCAAAGCAGGGAAAAGATGGCAGATAGAAGGCACCTCATGATTTATTTGTAAACACAAGTCACAGTTGTCTCCGTGTGAGCCACTTGGAAATACTCAGTTCAAAACAGTCAGTTGAGGAAGGAAAGGGGAATCCTTTATCTTTTTTTCTTACCCTGCTATTTTCACTGGTGAGCCTTTGCACAAAGCCCTCATGGGTCTTGCTACTTGGGCATGTGTGCATGGCTGCTGGAGAATCAGATCTTACAACTCATGGAGCAGGCCTCCATGTGGGTCTAGAAATCGGAGGGGGCATCTATAGCCAAGCTGCAGCAGGTCTTGTGCACTGCTGCGGGCTCCTTCTAGATGAAGCTGAGACAGATTAAGTGGTTAAACGGTAGTACGGGAGGGGCCCAGAGCTCTTCGAAGGATTAAGACTGAGTTTGGTTCACAGCAGATTCTTGATGGTGCTATTTATTTCTGAAAGATTTTCATGTGGCGATGTTTCCTTTTAATGTAAATATCAAATATCATTCTTTTAGGATGCATTTTCCCACAAGTTCAGTCCTATTTACTCTTTGACCATTGAGAGCAATGATCTGACTGTTATGAATCCCTTACGCCTGGGACGATGAGAACACAGTGCCACAAATACTCTCAGCTGAGGAAAGCACCAACTGCTTCTTTGTCCCCAGCTGAGGGAGCCCCTCCTGTGGTCACTTTGGCCTTTCCACTTCCATTTACTTCCTGGCCAGCATAAATGATTGACAGACGTTGTGTGCTGAATTCCACGCTCAACAAAGAAACAAAGGAGCAACCGACTGCTTATAAATGCAGCCGGTCTCGTGAGTGAGCCTGGGAGGGAATGCTAAGCAACCCAAAGGTAATCTCCTTTATGCCAGCAAAATACATCATACACATGACTGCAGTCCGAGGGCAGCGGTCAACAGTTGCATCGCTGGTGGGAATTGCAAGAAATGGTGATTGATGTGTGCTATGGTGGGTAGTGTGGAATCTGATATGTTTATGCCTGATCATTCTTTGTAGTTTTCCATGCTGTCTAGTCCCATCTAGCTTGAACTATGTATGGCCTTACTTTCAAGTATTTATTTACTCTTTAAAAAATGCCAACAACTTCAGGTCCTGCTTGCTTATTCATATGTATCTTATTCTCTGATTTTTGTGATTATTTTTATATTCATCCGTCTCTGCTTTTTTGAAATTATCCTGGTTCGTAGTGTTTGTGTTAACCGTTATTTAGTGTCTGTAATGCAGATGTGTTTCCCATCTAAATCGTAAACCACTGTGAACTCAAAAACACGGTTCAAATCTTTCTGTACTGTTCAGATAGCATCTCTTATCTAATGAACTTCGGCTACCTAAATTTAGAATTCGAAAGATAATTTGTATGAATTTTGGGTGAATTCTTCAGTATACACACCTCCACCCTTTACCATCTAAACCTGAGGATTATTGAGATTTGAATTTTGTTCCTGGAGTTTGCTTCAGAACTCTCTTCAAGCTGAGGAAGCCCATGTGGTTAGTCAGATACTAATCTTCCAGATACATGCTTCAGAGATGAGGTCAGCATACGTGATACTGAGATCCCAGCCATAGCTCTTCAGTCTTGAAAATAATAAATAATTATACTCCATTATTATAATGCTGATTACTCAATTATATGATTACCATCATGGTGAGGGCTGCAACCAGACAAGCAGTGTAACCTAGGAAACTTCACAGGTGTTGGAGAAGAGCCATGTGTTGGCTTGAACTTTGGCTTTTAGTGGTTGATATATTACTTTTCTCATCTTTAAAATAGTGAAAAATCTATCTACTTCAGGTTGCTGTTCAGCATGGAAACAATATGTGGTTGAATGTCTAATCGATGCTTAATGAAAGATGGGTTATTCCTCGGTACCATGGGTCATCTCGTTTGGTTCTCACAAGTACAGTTCTTCATTTCTTTGAGGTAGCCGGGCTAAGGCTCAGTTGTTAGGAGGGCTTGCCACTCTTGCAGAGAATCAAACAATGGTTCCCAGCACCCACATTGGATGGCTCACGGTTGCCAGTAACTCCAGCTCCAGGGATATCAGATACACTTTTCTGGCCTTCTCTGGCACTTGCACACACAGGTGACACTAAACACACACGTGCATATAAATAAAGATAAATCTTTAAAGCCCTGCCTTGCCTGGAACTTGCTATGTAGACCAGGCTGGTCTTGAATTCAAAGAGGCCTGCTTCTGCTTCCTGAGTGCTGGGATTAAAGGTATATTTCACCGTGCCCAGCCCTTGGTTTTTAATGAGCAATTTTTATGGTTTAGAAAACTGTCTTACTTTACATACATAACTTCTTGTTAATTTTTAAATGACTATAACATGAATCACAAATCATGTTTGGCATAACACATGAAATTCACATAGAGCTCTATTATTTTATATAATGATAATGTTACATATTTCTGCCTTGTAACTTTGTTATATACCTCAAGTACGCAAACGTTATTTCAAAGGCATACATGAAAATAGTGTGGATGTTCTGAGAAGCAGGTTGTGGCTTGCACAACCAGGAGAGTGGCTCATAAGGTTTCTTCCCCTTTAAGTAGCTTAAGTAACTTCCATTTTTTATCCTCCGATGAAAATACTGGGTGGGAAGAATGCCATTGGAGGGTTCGATGTATGGGAGAGGAGATTCAAAGACGAATTAGCGATTCATTTACAGTCTCATAAAACACGAATTGGTTAGATTTGTTGCTGTGGGTGGGAGAATGGCAAATAGATGAAACAAAGATAAGGTGTGTAGTGATAACATAGTAGAGGGGAGATGAGGAAATTATCAAAACATAAAACCCAGAATTGTGTAATATCCCAGCAGATTGAGGAGCAGAAGGTGAAAACCACTTGTAACGTTTCAAAATAGGTTGACAAAGTAAATGTGAACTGAATTTATTCAAGCTGCTGTGAATTAAAATTTTAAACAATTATTATAACAGATAAGTAATGGCTGGGAATATACTGTCAGCAGAGGACAGACCATAAGCTGGGAATCTGGCATGCTCCAGAAATGCCATCTAATGGGAATAAAGGTATTTTAACCCTCGGGGAAACTCTTTGATGCCTTTAAATTGCTTACAAATATTATTTGGCTTTTGGGAGTTTTGCGCTTGTGACAGTGGCAAGCAGATGCCAGTGGAAAGAGATGTAGAGAAACTTACTTTCTGTTGCCAGTTGGGGCATCCAGACTATGTGCCTTGGGGCCATTCTTTATGAGCCGATATCCTGTGTTCCTCTTCTGAAGTCTGTATTATAGAATAGAATGTTTGCTTTTTTTTTTTTTTTTTTTGGTTTTTTGAGACAGGGTTTCTCTGTGTAGCCCTGGTTGTCCTGGAACTCACTTTGTAGAGCAGGCTGGCCTCGAACTCAGAAATCCACCTGCCTCTGCCTCCCAAGTGCTGGGATTAAAGGTGTGCGCCACCACTGCCCAGCGAATGTTTGCTTTTTGGTATCTGACTTGAATGTGTAAAGCAGATCTCTGTGCTTTAGGGACCTGAAAAGCACCATGTGACATGGGAAACACATGTAAAACCACACGTACTTTTTATTTCATTAATTACTTTTTATTGTTCTCTGACTTTCAGGAGACACTAATATGCACATATGTTTTTATTGAGTCAATTTTAAATAAATATTGAATGAATTTTAATCTATATGAGATTTTCTTTTCCATTCTCCATGGCTTCTGGCTTCATTTGGGGGGAGGGGAATTTTTCTTTTTTTCTTTTAATGTATGTGAGTATGCTGTCACTGTCTTCCGATACACCAGAAGAGGGTATTGGATCTTATCATAGATGGTTGTGAGCCACCATGTGGTTTCTGGGAATTGAACTCAGGACCTCTGGAAGAGCAGTCAATGATTTTAACCTCTGAGCCATCTCTCCAGCCCGGGAGGGGGAAATTTTTAATGTGTATTATTCTTCAGGGTCTGATCTAACAGCACTGCAAATGGTTATTTTCTTGGAGGATAGGTCCCTTTCAAACTTCTTGCATAGAGGAGGCTAAGGTTTGATCTCTGTATAGAATAGTTTGAGGCTTCGTGACCCAGCTCTATGTCTCTGCGCATTTGACCACTATATCTTCTTCAAAATCCCTGGGGCTCTCGGACTGTTCAAGGGGCGTATGTCCAAGTTACCATAGTCAAAGACACAATATCATTTCTGAATTTTAATTTTTGGCTTCTGTGCTCCATAAATCTCTAACTTTATTGAGGAATAGGTAAAGAGGTGATAACTTGTTGGGCTGGCTTCCTTCATCTGTCTGGGGAGTGCTGGCATTTCAGGATTCTGTCACCTTAAGCTGGACCTTCTTACCTTCTTGTCTCAACCACACTAATGTGGAACATAAAGAATCAGATATTTAAACCAGTGAAGACTTTTCTTACTAGATGTTCAGCCAACTTCTAGTTACAAGTGTTGCACGGGACTCTCCACGGAGCTGAGCTTCCTTGTGGAGCCAGTGCAGAATTTGGAAGAAGCCTTTTCTTACTAAATACCAGCCAGCTGCAAGCTGCAGGTTTGCATGTGTTCCGTTGCAGAGCTGAGCTCTCTGTGGAGCCAGTAGAGACTTAGAGTTGACTTGTCTCAGAGGACTTTCATAAAACATCAAAAAGAAACCAAGATGAAACATACCAGTATTTTAGTTCCTAATTAATTATTCTTAACATTTCCCTTTAAGCTAGAGGCTTAGTTCATTCATTAAGTGTGTGCTGGATGCTTTTATATCAACTTTACACAGCTAAAGTCATCTAAGAGGAGTCAACCTCCATTAAGAAAATGCTTCCATAAGCTTAGTTGGACACAGGCCTGAAGGGCATTTTCTTAATTAGTGATTGATGTGGGAAGGCTAGCCGGTTGTGGGTGGGGCCATCTCTGGGTTGATCCTAGGCTCTATAAGAAAGCAGGCTGATCAAGCCATGGGGAGCAGACCAGTAAGCAGCCCTCTCCACAGCCTCTGCCTCAGCTCCTGCATCCAGGTTCCTGCCCTGCTTGAGTTCCTATCTGGACTTCTTTGATGATCAACAGTGATGTGAAAATGTATGCCAAATAAACTCTTTCTTTCTCATGTTGCTTTGGTCACAGCAATAGAAGCCCTAACCGAGACAAAGCATAAAGTGAGGTTCTCAGAAAAAAGATCAAATCACGACTGCACAAAGATTCTACAGAGCTAAACATCCAATCAGACACTCGTGATTGTGGAGAATTAAGATGTTGCAAAGCCAGATACAAATTATCTTGGGCTGCTTTTAGTTCCCATAATAACCACTCATTGTCCACTGCTGTGTCTTGCCTAACTTCTTTTTGACTATCAGGTAGAAGCTTTAGAATTAGTCTTAGCTGAGTGCTAGCTTCCGACATCCAAAACTTGAGGATTGTCATCAGGTAGTGTCAGAGGACTTATAGTAGAGTTTCCTGCACTTGGTTGTAATTGGCACTGTGGTCTCCGAATCGTGTACTTGGTAAATGCCTTAATATGAGGTTCTTTGTTCTAACTATTAAAGTCTCATGTAACCACTTCTGTTTTGGAACATGTTATTCCAGATAACCCGAATCCAAGTTCTCAGGCTATGTTGACTTCTGTTCAGCTTATCTCCTCATCCCATTGAGGCGAAAGCTGTGCTGGGTATTGACGCTGGTTCCCTAATGGTCAAGGTGGTAGTTAGTGAATGTTTTGTCCCGACATCATAAAGCTCAGTGGCTTTTCATCTGGCAGATTCCTATGTACTACTTACTCACTACTTAGTTCAACCTCTATGTCAGTAAAGTTAGGGTGACAACTACCTCCAGCTGCCAGAGTCCATGTTAGTTAGGGAATAGGTTGGGCTGTTTGAACAAAGACCGCAAATTACAAAGGCTCAATTAAAACAGAAGTTTGCTGTCTTCAGCATTATGGGTAATTTATAGACAGCCTAGAGCCGATGAGTTCATTGTGTTGGGGACCCAGGATTCTGTTCTGTTGTTTCACTGTTCCTTACATGTGATTCAAGAAGGTATATCACTTTGCTCTGCTCTCTGGACAGGGGATGGTTCATCCTTTGTACATAAGGATATACTGTTGGCTTTAACCCAGACTTGACCATCTAACTGCTAACACGGAGGCTTAAGATGTGTAGGGAAGGGGTTTGCAACTCCATAGGAAGAGCAATATCAACCAACCAGACCCCCCTGAGCTCCCAGGGACTAAACCACCAACCAAAGAGTACACATGGAGGGACCCATGGCTCCAGCCGCTTATGTAGCAGAGGATGGCCTTGTTGGGCATCAATGGGAGGAGAAGCCCTTGGTCCTGTGAAGGCTCGATGCCCAGTGTAGGGGAATGCCAGGGTGGGGAGGTGGGAGTGGGTGGGTGGGAGGGGGAGCATCCTCATAGAAGCAGGGCATGGGGGATGGGATAGGGGGATTGAGGTGGGGACCAGGAAAGGGGATAATATTTGAAATGTAAATAAAGAAAATATCCAAAAAAAGAAAAGATATGTAGGGAAATTGAGTAAACAATAGCAAAAATAAATAAAATAAATAAATAAAAATGAGAGACTGGATTTTGGGGTATGGTTAGCAATTTATGCCACAAACTGTAAAGTACTTGTTTGAGTTTTGAAGACTAAGAGAAAACCAAACACCAAATAAACAAAGTCTTTACCACATTGAAGATTAATGGTTGGGTAGGATAGTTGTAAGCCACAATAGTCTAGGCTTTAGCACCTGCCTGTGTAGTATAGAAAACTTGATTGCCATTATAACAATTTCATTTGCAATTCACCTTCTAGACATCATGGTGAACATGCACCTGTGCATTGCATTTGAAACCATGTGTTTAAAAATTTATTTTTTTTTACCTGTGAGTTTTTCCTCTCATTAATATTTAAGGAGGGATAAAGTACAGTGTAGACCCAAAATAGCATCGAGTGTCGTTTGTACATCAAGATTCCCCTAACTACAAGGAAGTAAAATCTGTAATGTTCAGCTCAACCGGACATTTCTGAGTCTTCAAGTCTTATCCAAAAAATTAGTGTGAATCTTGTATTCTCTATTTTGTTTATACAGTCTAGCACTGTGCATCACAGTAGTGTTTACAGTTCTTACTTCTCTGATGTAAAGTTGATGGTCCAGGAGGTTGTACAGAATGTTTTCTCTTTTCACACAGATGCAGTGCTCAGTCTGAAGGGAACAGCTGTGAAGACTGGGTAGTTCTTACACAAAGCTCATACTACATATGTGGTTTCTATTTATTAGCACCCAAGGAACTAAAAGATGCCTAGTGTGGCTATTAGTGGCCGTATCCCAAAGGTTACTTACCTGCCCTTCCCCTATCTGTTCAGTGGCTGCTTTCTCATCTCTACACTTAGTTTCCCGTTCTTCGAGCTGAATCAAAACTTTCTTGCTGCCCCCATCCGCAAAGAGAAATTTTGACTCTGGTGCATGGTGCCTAAGGCAGGGCAATTATCCAGGGATCTTTGCCTCCTGTTCCTTATTTGGTGTCATCAATCCCTTTGGCTTGAGTTGGACAGTGACTGGCTTGCTGGAAATTAGTCGAACAGGCAAACGTGATGAGACATCCCTTGTTAGACAGAGATGAAGGCTTGGCAGATTGAAACAACAGCTTCTCCTGTAGTAAGTGGCCCACTGTGGGAGGTCCACCACAGGGAGGTTAGTGTGGCATTTAAGATCTGAGACCTGGCCATGTGCTAGCAAGAAAAGGGGGCTCTCACTTCTACTCAATAAGACACTGAATTCTTCAATAACTTGAATGAACTGAACTCCAGCGAGAACCTCCCTGAGCCTAGTGCTCAGATTCCAGTCCGGTGAAACTCTAGCTGTGACTTTTGACCTATAGAAACTAAGTTCTGACACGTGTGTTTTGTGTGTGTGTGTGTGTATGTATGTATGTTTGTGTGTGTTCTTGTGTGCATGCATGTGGACATATGTGCATGTTGAAGCTGCAGTTATAACTTACTGCTTTATTTTTGGGGGACAGGATCTTTTCCTGAACCTGGAACTCACGAGTTCAGCCAGACGGCCTGGCCAGTGAGCTCTGGTGACCCTCTTGTCACTGTCTTCCCCATGCTGGGGGTTATAAGTAGGCATTGTTGTGCCTAGCTTCTCTCTGTGAGTTGCGGATCATCTAACAGCACAGCAAACATTTTACCAACAGAATCGTCTCTCAAAAGCCTCTGTGTTTTCTTAGATCTAAAGTGTACAGTAAATTTGTTACATAGTAATAAAAGTGAATATTCAAAATCCCGCTGCTTGAGAGGCAAAAAAAAAAAAAAAAAAAAGTTCATGTGCTCCATCCTGCCTTCCCACCTCCGGATATGACTACCCGTCTTGGGGCTGCTTGTCCAAAGCTGGCGGCCTGGAGAATGTAACGTAGAGCCAGATCTACACCTTTCAACTTTGATTTTATTTCCTGTTTGCGTTTGGCTTGTAACCCACGTGCCTGTTTGCTTGCTTGATTTGCCTATCAAAGTCCTCTTTCCTCTCCCTCCTCACACAAGCACGGTTTCTTCATTACCTCACATCTAAGGTGCTGAGGCAGTGTGGCATCAGTGTTACCAGAAGATGATTCTGTATTACCCATGTCCTTAGCATCAAAATGCGACTTTTCATAATCTCCCTTGTGATCTGTATCGTCAGGCAGCATGTTGAACTGCAGTTGTTTTTGTTTTTGCCTTATTTCCTGTATAGCATAACAAAGTTATAGATGGTAGGAACTTAAAGTTTATTCTTTCTTTCTCCTATGTATTTCTCGGTAGAGCATAGTATTATACAAATAAAGGATTGATTTTTTTTTTTTTTTAATGGAATTGACTCTGGGCAGATGTTTTCCTCTGTTTTCCGGAAACAATTGATTCTTATGGTTGGGTTCAAATCTAGTTTAGCCCACCATTCTGATGAGAAGGCGAGAACCTTCAAGGTCAGCTTTTCTAAGGGGAAGCTAATGGCTTTAGATAGCTCTTAATGTCTGAAAAACAAAGCCAAATCAAACCTCTAATGGTGTTTCACTCAGTGTCTCAGACTCAGGTCTGACCTTTATTGCCAGAGCTAATGGAAGACATGATCTGTTTCCCCAGACAGTCAAAGCCGAAAGAAGATTCAATTCATTCATCAAAGATACTTTGTTTCCTAGTGCTTCTTTAGAACATTCAGGAGGTAAAAAGTCTGAGGGGGAGGCTACCTAAGGCATTTTCTTTCACTTTCAGTTGGGAGTACATGTCAATGGTGATGGGCATTTTAAAGGTAGTGGGGCTGATTAAATAGTCAGGACTCAGGGGAACTGCGGCTTACAGTTTTCCTTTCACAAGCTTCAAGTTCCACGAATGGCGTTCATAGGACTTTCTAAATGGTAAGCAATCTGAAAAACAGAGCAACTGGATCTTAGCTACTGAAAATTTAATTTTTTTAAAAAAGATTTATGTATTTTTTATGTAAGTACACTGTAGCTGTCTTCAGACGCACCAGAAGAGGGCATCAGATCCCATTAGAGATGGTTGTGAGCCACCATGTGGTTGCTGGGATTTGAACTCAGGACTTCCAGAAGAGCAGCAGTCCATGCTCCTAACCACTAAGCCATCTCTCCAGCCCATGAAAATTTTTATTGAAAGGAAATTTTATTTCGCATGCTCTTATATGGCCTTTAAAAATACAGTATTTTAACTGTAGGAGACTTTTAAGAGTTATTATTATTTAACAAAAATTGACTTGTTTCTTGAGTCTTATTGATATTCTTCAGGTCAGGTCTGTCTCATTACACTTAGCAAGCATGGTAGCTCAAGATACAGAGGTATTTTCATAGTGAATCCAGTGCTGTATAAAAATAATTTTAAAATTATGTCTAGTATACTGTACCTCTGAAAAAATTTCTCTAGTAACATATCTTTAAAAATAATTAAATACACAGTGATATGGAAAAAGAGTGCGCAAACATGATTTATGGTTTTAGTAATAATCAAGTTTTGTCTGTCTGGTATGGTTGTGAGTGTGTGTGTGTGTGTGTGTGTGTGTGTGTGTGTGTGTGTGTGTAGTGTGGTGTGTGTTTGTTCCTGGGTACAAGGTGCATGTATGAATGGAAACTCGAGGACAACTCTGAGTAAATTCCTCAGGAGTCATTCACCTTATTGCTTGAGACATATTGGACCAGAGTAATAAGGTCCATTTTTAAAGATTTTATTTTATGCATACGAATGTCTTGCTTGCATGTACATTTGTGTAGCATGTAGGTGCAGTGCCCTCAGAGGTCAGGAGAGGGTGTTACATCTCACCATGTGGGTACTTAGAAATGAACCCAGGGCCTCCTCAAGAGTAGCTAGTGCTCTTTAACTGCTGAGCCATCTCTTCAGCCCCACAAGGATTGTTTTTAATAGGAAAAATATGGTAGAAGAAGTGGCATTGTTTTGGGGGTAGGGCCAGAGGAGCCTAAGAGATGGGGTCAAGGTCTACCTGCAAACATCGCTGTTCCTCACTGCTTCAGAAAGTTGTGTGCGGGCCTAACAATGTGATGGAGTCATTCGGAGTTCTAATTCACAATTTAGAATCTGGGCCCCACCTCTGGAAATTCTGATTTAACGTGTTTGGGTGGGATGTGGGAATCTGCATTAGTGTATACTGAGAACAAAGTAAACACATCGAGCTCACCGGGCCGTTCCTTCATGGGGCCAGGCCTGAGAACTGGTACCATTCTTATCTGTTTTCAGTAGCTGACACTCCCTCCATGGCTTCAACCTGTTTTTGATGTGCTGATCATTAATACACTTCACCGATCATTTGATTGAGATATGCATCTCCACAGTCTTACAGGATTACCTGCTATTAGTGCCCCATGAGTAGTGTACCTCAGATGGCCCTATTTATGACAGTTTCGTTGGAATGATTTCTAGTTGTGCCCTCTTTTCCTTCATAATTGACCTAGTTTGAACAGTAGATTATAAGATGGTTGTTAACTATGCCTTACAGCTTGAGGTACTCATTACTTGTTCATATGAAGCTGAAGGACAAGTATTAGTTTCCCTTACTATTGTAACACATTGTCACAAGGATAGTGGCTTTAAAGAGCACAGAGATTCTTTTCCAAGAGATCAAAAAGTCCTAAAACAGATTGGCAAGGTTGTATTCTTTCTGGAAGCTTTGGGGCGAATCTTCCATTGTTGTCTCTCCTTGTTTATGAAGCCACCTGTATTCTTTGGTTTTTTATGTTATTTTTATAGAGTTGTATCAGTTTTTCTTGCCAAGGAATAATCTAATAAGAAGATAGTATTAGTAGCCAGTATAAAATAAGATACTCTCTTATCTTCCAAAAGCTTGTATAGTTTCATTTATAACTTTACAAGACGATTTTTGAAATTTCGTGCATAATCGTAATGGACTAAGTTGTTGTATTCTATTCTATTTGAGATAGTTTTCTATGCTCAGGCTGGCCTTCAATTTGCTACTCTGTAGCTAAAACTGACCTTGAGTTCTGAATCTTCCTTCTCTTACATTCTGGGTGCTGACATTGCACTGCTGACTTTATTATCTATGCGGTGTCTTATCTCTTAGAAAGCAGGAGGAGGGACAGAGCTCCTACAGTTCCTATAGCGTGTTAGGGACATCTAAAACAGAAAGTAGATGTTAAATGGAATGGATAGATGCAAGCTGGGCGGTGGGGGCGCACGCCTTTAATCCCAGCACTCAGAAGGCAGAGGCAGGCGGATTTCTGAGTTCGAGGCCAGCCTGGTCTACAGTGTGAGTTCCAGGACATTGAGGGCTACACAGAGAAACCCTGTCTCGAAAAACCAAAAAAAAAAAAAAAAAAAAAAAGGGATAGACGCTGCCTTTATGTGGTATCTATTTACTGGAATGGACTAGAGAAGGTTTAAAAGAGAGACCAGAAATCTCGGTGGCTTGATAACATGACACAAATGATAGCTGCCCTAACTTTTAGAAATTTAAAAATAAATTAAAAAAACATTCACATTAAGACTCAACTGGAGAACCAGTAAGTAGAAGCAATGATGAAGATCATTCAGGACAGCAGTAGAGGTAAGGAGGACAAAGGCTCAGCGCGGAGGATCTGCTGGTAGCTCTATACTAGAACGATCCTCGGTGCCAAGGAGGTACCAGAAGAGCAGGTTACAGCTAGGCGTGGGCAAAAGAGCCTTGGAGAATGAGAATCAGGTCAGGTTATTGGGTGAACTAGAAAACTACCACTGTGGCATGGGATGAGATCAGAATCCCTCAAGCAACAAAACAAAATGAAACAGGGTTAGCAAAGACGTGCATGCCACAGGAAGTTCACAGTACCAGCAGCACTGGGCCAGCGATGACAGTGCTTTTTCTAACATGGTAAGTGCTTTTTCTAGCATGGCCACTCAGCAGTGGCCAAGTCTAAAGAGAAGGGATTTGTGTGGTGGTTCTCGTCCTTCTTGGAAAATAGCTTAACCGGTCAGTTAGCAAAGGCTGTTTATCCCTTGGAACTGGCCAGCTGACCGTGTGAAAGTTTGAGGAGCACTATTTTCATGTCTTCGAAAATATGGGTTTGGTTGTCTGCATCCTTGTACTTGGGTTAATATTAGTGCTACTGGTCTAGTTTTGTAGGGGCTTATGAGTTCCTGCACACACAATGGGAAGCTATAAATTCCAGCAGCATGGTATTATTTATTCTCTCTTAGCAGGCATTTTTTGCAGTACCTACAAGTCCCTAACATTGCAGTCTTTAGCATTCAATTCACACAATTCAGAGTAAGGACTTATTTTACCATAATACTTACAATTCCCTCTAAACCAAACTAGTTCCCTAGGGAGTTCTGTTCCGTTCTGAGTGAGGTTCTCTTATTGGTGATAGAGGGAGATACAAATGATTACAATAAGGGTGGGAGAAAGCCATTGTTACATTTTGTAACAATGTAGCTCAATTTCGACGTGTTCTTGCCTGGCATGCAAGAGGCTCTGGGTTCTGTTTTCAGCAACACCTTACTTCTCTCTCTCTCTCTCTCTCTCTCTCTCTCTCTCTCTCTCTCTCTCTCTCACACACACACACACACACACACACACACACACACACACACACACACACACACCATGTTTGAAAATAGGGAAAACCAGCTGGGAAGAATAGCTTCAGTGGGAGAGGGGGAGAGAGGAGAAAGGGGGTTGAGATGACTGAAAATGACCGAGTTCATTAGCGACATGTCTGAAATTGCCAATGAGTTAATAGAATGCCATAACGTTCCTAATGGAGCTGGAGAGATGACTCAGTGTGGGGACCTTGATGCTCTTGTAGAGCACCTGAGTTCAGCTCCCAGAACCCACGTGAGGTGGCTTACAACCTCCATTAACTCCAGCTCCAGGGAATCTGACACTCTCTCCTGGCCTTGGCAGGCACCCACACACATGTAGTAGACATGCGCACGCACACACACACACACGCACACACACAAGTACACACAACAAAGTTCTTTTGTGTCCACACTGATATGAATGGCAGTGTGAATAAGGCTTGATTAATCATTCCTATGAAAATTAAACGATTTTGGAATTGTGCCTTTTCTTTGCAAATGAAGGCGTGAAACACTCAACTTGATCATCTTTGTTTTAGCCTTATGTATAAGTACAGTTGTGTGACTGTATACAATGTTCAGTGCTGAATTTATATATGCTTAGAAGAGCAGTTTCACATTTAAATTCTCAAAGACTCAGGACTTTCAAAGTGTGCTTAAAAAGAAACCTAAAAACTGTAGTTAAAGGAGCCAAAAAAGTAAATATTACATTCTTGGTGGAAGACCCAGACTCATTTGAGATCTTATGCTGACTGGAGAGGAACCGGCTTAGGGAATTTTCAAGTGACCATGTAGTGATATTTCCAGCACTTTACACATACATAGGCTTTCATTACCACACGGTGTCTCATCCGTTCAAGATGCTGCAATGTGGAGTTGGCAGTGAGATCTTATACATGTTTTATGGGTAAATGAATTGAGGCTGAGAGTAACTTACTCAGAGTCATAGCTAGTGTGGGTAAAGACCTACGAAGAGTTTGATCACAAGGTGGCAAGCTAGCCTTTTACCATGTCATGAGTAGTGGCAGAAGATATAACACTCGAGTTGGTGTCTAAGTTCTTTGAATACTCACAGTGCCTTCAGTTCTGCAATATATGTATTTTCAGCTGGTTTTTCATTACCTTCTGATCTGCTAGGTGCAGGGCAGATGCACCCGTTGTATGGGTGCTGTGCACGCGGTCAGGGTATTGAGAAACTTCCTAAGAAGGTTCAAGGATTCACTGCTTATATAGGAAGCAAGAGCAAAGCTACCTTTGTCTGATGGAAGATGTCCCTTTTTAAGGTTGCATGCTGAAAACAAGATTTGATCTCTTGGCTTATTTAATATATCCAGCTATACAAATAATTTGGTTATTGTGAAGGAAAAAAAAACCAAAACAACCAAACAAACAAAAAACCAAAACGGGAAGCAAGGCAGGATTTTGACAAAGTTACTAGATTCAGTCTCAGAATGTGCTGTGACTTTTTTGATGGCACCACTAGAGCCAGAGCCGTTTCCCCAGTGGCCACCAGAACATGGGCTGGCTCTCTTATGCTGGAGTTTACAATAGGAATGAAGGAAGAAGACAGAAGACACACAGCTAATGATGGATGTGCTGTGTAGCAGGAAAGAAGTAGTTTATTGCCTCCTTTAAAAAGCTGGCTTAGAAAACCTTGGCTTTGTTTTCTTGATTAATTAAAATATGACTCAAACCCGTAGTGAACCTTAGAAATACCCAACTAGGCACTTTATCTTATAGCTTATAGGACATGAGAGAGAGAGTGTTACTGACTACTGTTCAAGAGTGAGTTTCTTCTAACTAAGCAGTGCATAGCATTGGGCCAAACTCTTTTAAGCTGATGTAATTTTATCAGAGTCCATGGGGAAACACTTGTGCAATTACTCCATTTTATGTAATTTATAAGATGTATTCTTTATCTGTAGAGAGTCACTAGTGGAAAAACAGAAATTCAATTTGATATCTACTCTATGAAAATCAAGAACAGGTTTCTGGGAGGGGTAAATAATTCAGCTTGAGGAAAGGTAAAGGATGTCAAAGTCTGTGAGAGTTTGAAATTTTATAAATGGTTGGCAGATACATGGGGAATCAGCATTCCAGACAGATGGCAAACCACACCCTTAGTACAGGAAGCACATAGGTGAGAACTAGTAATGACAGAAGTCTGAAGAAACCCACAGTGACTTGGGGTGAATCAAAGTGCCTTGGATGTGCATTCCTATAATGCAGGAAGAATTCAGATTACAACATTCTTAGATCCAAGGCTGAATGTGAACATTTTTCTGGCAGTGACTGATGAAATTAGGTAGTTTGCAGAATTGGTTATGTAGCTGGAATTCAGAAAACAAAGATGTCATCTCGGAGGTTAGGAAAATACGAGGTTATTCATCAAATTACATTTTATTCTTTTTTATCTATCTGTCTGTCCATCCATCCACCCACCCACCCACTCACCCATTCATATGGATCAAATTGCATTTTATTCTTTTCCATCTATCTGTCTATCCATCCATCCGTCCACCCACCCGTCCATCCATCCACCCATCCATCCATCCATCAGCTAGGCTCTTGCAATGCATTCCTGGGTTTCCAGGAACATGCTATGAAGATCAGGTTGGATTGGAACTCACAGAGATTGGCCAGCCCATGTCTCCTAAGTGCTGGAATTAAAGGCCTTTGGTACTACATTGGGCCTAGAAAAAGTTTTCCAAGAATGCTGAGGTAAGATGACCTGCATTCTGTCAGAACACTGAGTTCCGTGTAAGAGAAGGTGCTGCTGCTGCTGCACACTGAAGGAAAGGTTCAGACGTGAGGTGAGGTGAGGGCTGCATTTGTTCACGTTTCTTTACCTTAAAATTCAAAAGCTTGTATTGTGTTCACACCTTCAACCCAGTTACAACAAATTATAGTGTTTAGGACTTTATAATTATAGAGGTGGCATCATTATATGTGTAATTATATATTTGTAATAGTTTAGATGTATAGATATAATTATAGATAAGTAATCTATAATTATTTATATGTTATATATAGTTTACCAATGTAGTCTTGATGTACAATATTAGAATATTTTATTCTAAATAGTTATGCCATTTGATTCACACAAAACTTTCTTTAGGAAGCCCACTTGAAGTATATCTAGTTGTATGAGTATACATTTTATTTTATTTTATTTTATTTTATTTTATTTTATTTTATTTTATTTTATTTTATTTTATTTTATTTTATTTTATTTTATTTTATTTTATTTTATTTTATTGGTTTTTCGAGACAGAGTTTCTCTGTGTAGCCCTGGCTGTCCTGGAACTCACTCTGTAGACCAGGCTGGCCTCGAACTCAGAAATCCACCTGCCTCTGCCTCCCAAGTGCTGGGATTAAAGGCGTGCGCCACCATACATTTTAAAACCCTGCAAGGATTTTTTTTTTTCATTTTAGCCAAAATGCTTATATTACAAACTGTACAGTTCGTAGTCTTGGGGTTAGATGAGTTTGTTTCATGGTGTGATATTGTACATGAAAGTACTAAGAAATAGAGTTTGAAACTATGCAGTGGCAAATCTCAGATTCTTTATTTTTTTGGTGAGGGATGACACTGTGTTTTCTTCTTGTCTGATCACAGATAGTTTCAATATTGTGGTTGTAGCTACACAAATGTTGAGCTCTTTCCATTAGAAGCAATGAATTTAGCTTGAACTTACAGTGAAAAGACTTCACTCGGACGTGATTAGGGATTTGGCCAGCTTAAAAGACTAAATTTTGAAGGAGAATTGAAAGAGAATTTCGCAGGAAACCTTTGAGGATAGTTCCCACTTGTCTGTGTCATAGGAGACCATCTCAGCAATTGCCTTTGCCTGTGTCTGGTAGAAAAGGGCTTCAGCCTGTCTAGTTGACAGCTAAAACCATGCGCCCCCCCCCCCCATCAAATCGATGGGCATCCTCTGTATCCTTCTATTAGCAAGGGTAGGAATCAGATGAGTGTAGGTTAGGAGGTCAACGGCAAGACAGAATGACAATGGCATTCTAAAACGGGCTGACAGATCTGCAATTCAAATGGCTCCTAATTTTTCTTAGCTATGTCGAAACAAAATGGAAAGTAAATAATCCAGTAAACCGGCTTATGGTCGTAGGCCTTTACTTAAGATCAGGTAACTGGTTTCAAAGAAGAGTACAGTGCTCAGTTTCATGCTTAGGCTGTGCTGGTGTTCGATCACAACAAATTTCTTATGTTCTCAGAGTGGCCTAGCTGTCCTGAAGCTGGTAGAGAGCAGGGGGCTGGAGCTAATGAGGTGGCTTCCGGGAGAGAGAACATACTGAGCTCACCGTAGGCTTTTGTGCTGGAGGGCAAAGAGGCCATAGGAGCATCCAGTTGAGTTGCTCTCTGAATAGAGATTGGAAATGAGGTGTTCAATTTGGTAAAGGAGCTTTGACTAGAAGTGTGTGTGTGTCTCTGTGTGTGTGGGGTGTGTGTGTGTGTGTGTGTGTGTGTGTGTGTGTGTGGTGTCTGGGGAAGAGAACATGGACAAAAGCAGAGTCCAGATTGTTTTTGAAGGGGTGAAAACCCTCACCACTTTCCTAGCCAATGGAATTCCTCTTTAAATGCAAGGAGTAGCAACACGAAGCAGAGAATTACGCTGGCGGTGCTTGGTGATCCCATGAGTTGCTTGTCTCACAAGTATCCATGTGCATTGTGCAGAACGGGGAGTTCTGGGGACAGGCGTGGGTGGGGGCTTTGAGAGGAGTAAGAGATAGCGAGGGCCTTAATTAGGGTGGTGTGAAGGACGAGAAGGGCCGTGGCGGACCGAGGAGCTATTCCAGGAATGATTAGTACTCCTGAGCTAGACGATGGGCAGAATGCGGAAGAGGGTGGAGCTGATATTCTCTGAGGTGCTGCTGACTGTGCTGGTTCTGTTTTCACGACGACGATCAGCAGCCAATTCTCCCAAAGACAGCTGGAGTTTGATACGGCTTCCTGCTCGAGTGAAGCAGAGCAGGGCAGGGGCTGTTTGGAAACAAGAGAATATTAATTTTGGCAAACACTGCTTATTGAGAGCACACAGAACAAGAGGGTTGAAAGTGCTCTTACTATGGGCTGTTTTACAAATGTCTTACTTTTTCAGATTTTATTTTTAGGTTGTCATACAGAGTGGTGGGCTTTGTCATGGCCTCTTCGTCCTTATACCGTGGGTTGTTAGACTTTTCTCTCATTCACTCCTCTCCCACGTCCCTTCCTTCTTCTTTTTTTTTTTTTTTTTTTCGAGACAGGGTTTCTCTGTGTAGCCCTGGCTGTCCTGGAACTCACTCTGTAGACCAGGCTGGCCTCGAACTCAGAAATCCACCTGCCTCTGCCTTCCGAGTGCTGGGATTAAAGGCGTGCGCCACCACCGCCCGGCCGTCCCTTCCTTCTGAAGCAGTGTCTTTTCACCCCGTTCCTCTCACCCGTTGCTTTCTTATTATCTTCTTAAGATCTCTTCTTCCACTTCATGATCCTTCAGTTAGTTTTATGATCCATTACGTCTATATAAATACATGCATAAATCATTTTAAATTTAGGTTCACTGGCTATTATATGGTCTCTAATCATAGCTTATAAGAAGCATTTTTTGGTTATTTTATTTATTTAGATTTTAAATGTTGTACCCCTTCCCGGTCTCCCCTCCACAAAACTCCCATCCAATCCCCCGTCCCTTCTGTCTCTAAAAGGGTGCTCCTGCACTCCCCCACCCACCTACCCACTCCCACCTCACTGCTCTTACGAGGAGCTTTTTGATTGTTATATACTATCCTTTTGCCTTTTCTCTTTTGAAAAGATTTATTTTCTTTATGTATATGTATATCTCCCCCCCCCCACATGTGTTCACAGAAGTCAGAAGAGGATGTTGGATTCCCTGTAGCCTGAGTTGTGTGCAGTTAGGAGCTCACTGTTGTGGGATCTGGAACCAAACTCTAGTCCTCCGAAAGAGCAGCAGTGTTCTTTCTGGAAAGCTATCTCCCATGAGTCTTTGTCTTCCTATAATACAGTGTCCTACGGTTAAACAGTGCTAGATCTAGACAGAGTTATGGGAATTATGGTTCCTCTGCACAGTCTCTGTCTTCCTATAGTGCAGTGTCCTACAGGTAAACAGTGCTAGATCTAGAGAAAATTATGGGAATGGTGGTTCCCCTACATAGTGAGAACATTAGTGCTCCACAGTGAGAGAACTGGAGCCTGAGCTGTCATTGGTCTTTCCCCCGTACCTAATAGAATATTTGGTGGCTATTATAGTCCATTAAAGCAAATGTTATTGGAAACTCTAGCAAAGAAGAACAATACCATAAGGAAAGAAATATGTTTGCCTAAGTAAGTGGAGTTTGTACTTACTTCAGTAGTATCATCTCTGTCCTTCTGTCTTTCCATCACATCTGAACTTATGGTTGTTACTCTTAATAAATAGATGGACTTGTTCTACCTTGATGGTCCTGGGTTTGACCTTTGACCTCACAAAACGGGTGTGGCACTAATGGCTTTAAAAATCTGTTACTTCCTCTGTCTTTATCCTTTTGTATTCCGTCTGTGTGGTTGTCGTGTTTTTCTGTGTTAAACTGCGTGTGCTTCTCCAGGGCCAGCAGGGATCTGTTCAGATACCTAGTGAGTCCTGGTGGTTATGCCCAGGGTGTCATGTCTATAGAGTAAATGGGATGGGCCTAAAGGCTAGTTCGTTCTGTTATGAACCCAGCACTATACTTACTTCCCTTCTTTGAGAACAAGTCTTGAACATGCAAACAACTCAGAGCAGGAAAGGACTGGCCTCTGGGCAGTTGGGGTGGGTATGTGCTGTGGTCTTCTGTGTGACGGGAGACCACCCAGAAAATTTCCCTGGCTTTTGCTTTAGAGAGAGAATGTTGGAACTTCTCTTTGTATCTGTTTTTAATTTGTTTTTGGAAACTCTCGCTTCTGATGTGACTTGGTGCATGGCCAAACAGTAAAGCTGTTATACGCATGCGTGTCATTAGCAAATGATGACCTATTTATGTGTGCGTTGTGGAAATATACTTGAACAGGTTAAGATACTGTACGTCATGATCAAATGTGTTCAGAACCACTGGTGAGAAGTTGGAAAATGTGATCATTAGTGATAAAGAGGAAAACAACAGCTGAGTGGCAGAGTTTATTTGATTGTCTCTTTCTTACAGCTAATGAGAAGTATCTACCCAAGAAAAATTTAATTTTAAGCGGAACATTATACTCTTGCTTATTATTTTGGGGATAACTAAGTAACCCATTGGGGTTATTCGCCAAGTCATTTTATTTACTGAAGTTTAATTCAGTGTAGGTTGATTTATTTAAAATTTTTGGCCAAGAATTTAAAGTTCTTAAATTCCTTTCTGGTGATCCTTCTTTCTTTTCTGAGTATAATAACTGGTCATTTCTTTTCTGATTCTTCTTCACAGAATAAGACCACAGCTTGCCAAAGAGAAGATCGAAGGCTGTCACATCTGCACATCAGTCACACCAGGAGAGCCTCAGGTCTTCCTAGGGAAAGATAAGGCCTTTACTTTTGATTATGTGTTTGACATCGACTCCCAGCAGGAGCAGATCTATACCCAGTGCATCGAAAAACTCATCGAAGGCTGTTTTGAAGGATACAACGCTACCGTGTTTGCATATGGACAAGTAAATGCCTTATTGTTCTCCTGGGACTTATAATTCAGTTCCGTTTCCATGTTTCCATCGTCACGCCTTGTGGCCTTGGTTTATGAACTGTCATTCTCTTGTTCTTTTGTTCAGACTGGAGCTGGGAAAACGTACACAATGGGAACCGGATTTGACGTCAACATCATGGAGGAGGAGCAGGGCATCATCTCTCGGGCTGTTAGACACCTTTTCAAGAGTATTGAAGAGAAAAAGACCGCAGCGATTAAAAACGGGGCCCCCCCTCCTGAATTCAAAGTGAATGCTCAATTCCTAGAGGTAGTAGACTCGTTGTCAATTTCCTTTAAGTTTCACCCGTAACAGCAGATCCTTATAATAGGATACTGCTGGGCTTTTACATAGTGCTTTGCATGCAGTACTCAATCAATGTTGTTTTAGTAAATTAGCATTAGTTAATAGGTAATAAATATACCTTACTCTAGGATGCAAAATAATGTTCACATTTATACTATATAAATGCTTGACTGTATCTATAGATTAAAAGTACATTTAACATTGTTTATTTCAGAACCTTTCCTTAGCAAGCGATAGAGATAAATTATTGTGGGTAATTTGGGTGGGCTTATAAAGTGCTAGGAATTAAGAAATTATTATCAAAAGGGCGAGGACAAGCTGTGAAACGGCTTCAGAGGCTGATAGTGTCTGTGCAGTGTGCAAAGATTATTAGATTAGGATGAATTTATGATAGCTAGTCTGGGGAGGAGTTATGTCAGTAGAAGAAAATGTAGGCTTTTGAGTAACACTCTAGTTAGATGGACTGCCGCATTATAATTCTGAATTGTGTTGGCTTTGCATATGCCAAGAAAGATTTTGTTTTTAATGAATGATAGGAGAATGGATGTCTGGGGAATAAGGTTGCTGCCAAGCTTGAGGGCCTGAGTTCCATCCCTGAGACCCTCCTGGTGGAAGGAGAGAACCAACTCTCCGCATGCGTACCATGGCATGCATGCCCCACACATGCACATAAATAAATACACGCATATACTAAAAGATAAAACAGAAGTAAGCCACTAGGGATAGATTTATCATCCTGTTTGCTGGCTGGAATCACAACTACCGTATTCACAATTGCCAAGTGACGGGATCAGTCTGGGTGCCCACTGACAGATAAATGCATAAAGAAGACATGAAATGCACACACATGCATGTGCCAATAGACAGCGTGGAGTACTATTCAGCCTTAAGAATGAAATTCTTTAATTTGTAAGAAGATGGATGGAACTGGAAATCATTGTGTTACGTGGGATAAGCCAGACTCACACAGATAACTATCAGAGTTTCTTTTGTCTTTGTTAAACAAAAGTAAAGGAAGGGAAGACTTTGAAATAGAAGTGGAAGAGGAAGATAGAGGAAGAGGGGGAGGAGCTAGGGAAGGAAGAAGCAGGTGAATATTTGCCTGGACTACGTTTGTATACATATGTGAAATGTTACAATAATGCCTATCTTTTTATACATTAATGAATGAGGAAAGTATTAGTAAATGGAGATGCACCGAATGGGATAATTAGAAGGAAAAAGGTGAAACTGTCACACTTTTAAAATTCTCAAAATCTCTGAGCTTTCAGTTGGGTGTGGTGGTTCATTTCTTTAAGCCCAGGATATGAAACGCTGAAGTGGGGCCTCTCTTAGTTCAAGGGCAGCCTGGTCTTCTTAGGGAGTCCTAGGCCAGCCAGGGCTACTCAGTGACACACCCCACCCTCCAAGGACAACCGGGTCTACAGAAAGTCCCAGGCAGCCAGGGCTCCCTCTAGTGAGACTCCATACCCACCCCGACCTCCTCCTCCAAATAGAAAGTATCTGCCATAGCCTTTGGCGTTGCCTGCGTCTGAGACTTACTGTCTCAGGCTTGCTTATTTGTCTTTGCTTCTGTCTTGCTAAGTGGTCGTAGGTCATCTTAGCTTTTGTGCCTGGGTTGTTAGTCATTTCCTCTTTATTTTTATAGCTAAATCTGACATTCATGTAGTATTCATAAATTTATGATAATATAGTAATTCATAGCTATATGAAGAAATATCTGTCATTTTGAAGCAGAACCACTTCAAGAGAATTAACTGTTTAATGTGTCTTTTCCACAGCTCTATAATGAAGAGGTCCTTGACTTGTTTGATACCACTCGGGATATTGATGCAAAAAATAAAAAATCAAATATAAGAATTCATGAAGATTCGACTGGAGGAATTTATACTGTGGGGGTCACAACACGGACTGTGAATACAGAACCGGAGGTGACTGTGTTGTTAAAATATAGCATAGGGGCTTTCAAAATTGTCATTACCGATAGAACACTCAAGATAAATACATAAAATGGTTTTAATTCCGTACAACGGAATTAAAAGTCTTGCCTGTCTTCTTTGTGCTTTTTTCCCCCCAAAAGAACATCATTATAAAAGTATCAGAGTCCTAGCAAGATGTGTAAGGTACCTGATGCCCGCCCGACCTTCCGTTATCAGAACTCCCAGGATGGAAGGAAAAGCAGTCCCCAAACTTCCAAATGTTGCTTTCTGATCTTACACACGCACTATGGCGCACGCACACACACCGACGTGAACTGATGCCAACTCCCTGGTATGACATTTATGTCTCGCCAGTTCTTTAGCATAACACTACCACATCAAACCACACTAAACCGTCATCCTTGGCAGATGGTGCAGTGTCTGAAGTTGGGTGCAGTGGATGTATAGCATTCTCTCACAGCTACAGAGGGCTAAACAGTTAGTGCTGAGATTATAATCCATTCGTTATTTTCTTGTGATGTTTAGGATTGCATCTTGACTTTTATAGGGAAAAAAATCTAAAAAAAAAAAAAAGAGAGAGAGAGAGAAAGACAAAACTTAAACAGGGTAGCCTAACTGATTCAGATTATCGTGGAGTTCGTACCAAAGCCTTCTACTGTAACAGTTTGGAATGAAAGCTGAAATGTCAGTATAGGACAGACAATGGAACTTAGTGTTTTCTCCTAGTCAAAAAAGAATGCACCATTGTACCGAGAAGTCCAGCTCAAATGTGCCTGTAACACAAACGGTAGGATGAGAGATGTCCCTTTATGTCCTTCAGCACGGTGGGCTTTTGTGGTCAGCTCACACAGAAGGTCGGCTGGTGCCTGTGTGCATGTCCTCAAGTGAAGCCGTTCTTCCCCATTGCAGATGATGCAGTGTCTGAAGCTGGGCGCGCTCTCGCGCACCACGGCCAGTACCCAGATGAATGTGCAGAGCTCTCGTTCACACGCCATTTTTACCATCCACGTGTGTCAAACCAGAGTGTGTCCCCAGACAGATGCTGTGAGTTCAATTTCCTTGCTTCTTAGCCTTGAGATCCTTAAATCTTATGCTTCTCCAGAGAGGCGTTGGATCCAGTTTTATTTATTTTTTTCTTTCTCTTATTTATTTATTTATTTATTTATTTATTTATTTATTTATTTATTTATTCATTCATTCATTTATTCATTTATTTAACTGAAGCTGGCCAATTGTGTAAGACTTTGGGAAACAAACAGAAATACTGAATATCTGTTTGCTATGACCGAGTGGAGCTGTCGTCCTCTAGGCCCTTTGCGGTGAGGGCTGTTTGTATATTTCCTTTTATCAGCAGAGCCTTTGGTCAGTATAGCTGAATGTTGTCATTTATGTTTGCGTGGCTACGCCACTGTTTCTCTAGCTGTGGAAGGGAGCAGATACGGACAAGGTTACAGGGTGTTTGATGTCACATTAATGAGGCATTTTGGATTATCTCCCGCCATCCCAGGAGAATGCAACTGATAATAAGATGATCTCCGAATCGTCGCAGATGAATGAGTTTGAAACGCTGACTGCAAAGTTTCACTTTGTTGATCTGGCAGGGTCGGAAAGACTGAAGAGAACTGGAGCTACAGGCGAGAGAGCAAAAGAGGGCATTTCCATCAACTGCGGGCTTGTAAGACCACAAGAGACACGCGCCCTCTCTGCTGTCCCTCTCTGTTTAGCTTGGTTGGTTTGGTGTTCAGTATGTAGTGCAGGCTTGCCTCACGATTCCCCTGCCTCAGACTTTGCCATCCTGGAGTTATAGACCTGTTATCAGGCCCAGCTTTCTTTTCTCTGCGGCCATTCATAATATATCTCAGGGAAACAAACCTTTCTTCACTGACTTGAGGAATGAAGTAGCAGTAATACATTGACCTTCTGACCACATGGTCTATTACCCCACCCCCACGTCTCGGGCTTTCTTCTATGTTAGTTTGGCTCTCTCAACCTTTATAGTATGTGCAAAAGCTTATATATGGGAACAATGTTTTAAAACTTCTTTCCACATTAGAAAACATACATTCAAAGCAAGCCCTTAAAGTTAAGTATTTCATCAGACAAGACATAAAGGTCGCCTTGGCTGGCATTTCGTGACACTTGTTTTATTGACTGTGTGGATTATTTGAAAGCTTTTTAACAATTTATTTTTATTATTATTTTTTGTATCCCAGAGTCTGATTTATTTTGTTGGAATTTTGTCCATAGTCCAGAGATGTATCCAATTTAAAAAAAAAAAAAAAAAAAAAAAAAGCTTGTATTAGGAATTAACTTTAATACTCTGCCACCTAGTGGTATTTTGATAGGAAAACGCCTTGGGGTTGAGTTTGCAGAGGGTTTCATTATGTGCAAGAAAATATTTTGGAACAAGCTTTTGCATGACTCTTCTTCTTGCTCTCCTTGTTATAAAATTAGACATCTGTTCCCGTGTAAGTAACAGCACTGCTGAATCCCTGTGATGGTGACATCTGGTCACATGGTTCTGCTTGGGTCCTTCCTGCCCTGCAGTGGGACCTCCAAACATAAGGGGTTTTGTTTGCTTGTTTTGTTTTCTTGTTTCTAACCAGTGCCCATTTATCCTGGTAGGGTTACATTTCTGTTAGGAGTGAGCTTCCAACGAGGCGTAATGGAGAGGCCCTAACTTCCCAGTATCAAGGCCCACACTGACAGTCTCCCTCGTAGTCAGGCTTGAGTCCTACACTTTGAATATTGTCTCAGATGTATTAGGACATGTGTCCAGAAAGGGACAAAATCCATTGCTCAGTTTCCTGTTGAGGCTGTTGAACGCTGGTGTGGCCAGTACTTAATTCTGTAGATTCCGGAAAAAGAGGCCAAGATCCAGTGTGACTCATGCCACTTGCCCTGACAGTCCGTGTTTCTGGTTGTCTCATGTCTGAAAGCTGATATGATTAGTGTGGAGAAAGTATCCTTCGTAGAGACCAGCCCTTCCATGGCAGGAAAGTATAGCTATAGAATTTTTAATGACTTACCTTTTATAAAGTTGGATATTGAGCACATATAATTTCATTATATTTCTAAGGTCAGTATTACGTGTGTAGCAAATCCTTGCTCAGGGAAATGACACTAATATTTTTCTAGTGGCTACGGGAGGTTTTAACCACATAAAATATCTGAATTATAGCAAGAAACTTCCAAGGAGCTGGGGATTTACTAAACGTTTGATTAAAATGAGAAAAATTCGTAATATGAATTTATAATAGTTTTGTGAAGATGTAACCTGAGCTCCAGGCATGGTCAGACTTTGTCAGTCTTCAAACATTTCTGTTTTGAAGGAAAATCTCTGGATTTTATGTGTCACGAGCAACACATGTGTTACTAAGCTTACATGTATTTGAAAATACAAATGTGAATGAAATCCAAACACAGTTCTTAATTTTTGTCTTGTTTCCATTTTGTTTCCTATAGGCTGTCCTTATTAGTTAAAGCTCTCTAATTTATAAACATATGATTTTCCTCTCCCTCCTTTTCTTGGTTAGTTGGCTCTTGGAAATGTAATCAGTGCCTTGGGGGACAAGAGCAAGAGAGCCACCCACGTCCCTTACAGAGATTCTAAGCTGACAAGACTCTTACAGGATTCCCTTGGGGGTAACAGGTATGTATTCATCTGTATTCTAGGTTTTGATTACGCATCATTTTTTAAGTGGACCTGTAAGATGATTTATAAAAACTGCTTTTGTTTTAAAGCAAATTAATAGGGCAAAAAAGTGACAATTATACTAGATACTGAAAATGTGCAAGTCATTCTATATATAATAATTTCAAGTAGTACTTATAATATTCTTTGGGGTAGTGCTGGTATTTCTGTTTTATTGATAATGAGTTAAAGTCGGGGAAGTTTGACGATTTATTCAAAATCGCACAATTTTTAATGAAAATCAGTAATACGTGCTTGTTCTCCGACAGTGTAGCTTCTGATTCGCGCACAGGAGATGCCACAAGAATCTTGTTGACAATAGTGAAATCTTCTTAGTTACCACAAAGTCCTTTAAATATTAGTGACAGTTTCTACAGATCGGAACTTGTTTCGCATGTGGAAAAGTTGTGAGAAATGTCTGTTGAATGCAATGCGGGTGTTTGCTGCTTAGCCGTTGGTTTCTGTGCTTCTCCCTCTAAGTGCTTACCCACTGTAGGACTTCAGAGTTAAACATTTCCTTCTGCTACATAGACCCCTCTTTCTCCTCCATTGACTGTACAAAAGGAGACTTTTCTTGGCATTTTTGAATTCATTCATAGCCTGATTCAACAAGTTAAACGTGCTCAACAAATTTCCTTTCTTATGTTTCTGGAGGTCTAAAAGTCATGTTTATTGAATAGCTGCCACACAATGAACAATCTGGGAAGTCGGTTTTTGGACAGCTATTTTTTTTTTTTTAAAAAAAGACTTTTGAATAATTTTGAGTTTGGGTTTAAAATCAGTTTGCCTTAGAAAAAGAGCTGTGTTTAATTCAGCAGCATTTAAAGATATTTCTTCCTTTTATATAATATTGCCATGGTCTTCTTTCTCTTTAAATGTATTGCATGTTTGAATGCAATACGGTTTCCTTTGTTGCATATTTTAAACTTGTTTTTTAGTATTTTCTGTCTGTTTTTCAGCATCAATCTAGGTTTCATAATAACGTAAAAAATTTGTTTTTTAAGCCCAATGAACATTTTCTAATTTCTACTCTTCCTTCCTCCCTTCCTTCACTCTTTCTTTCTTTCTTTCTTTCTTTCTTTCTTTCTTTCTTTCTTTCTTTCTTTCTTTCTTTCTTTCTTCCTTCCTTCCTTCCTTCCTTCCTTTTCTCTCTCTCTCTCTCTCTCTCTCTCTCTCTCTCTCTCTCTCTCTTTCTTTCTTTCACTTTCCATTTTTGTCTTTGAGACAAGGTCTATCCGTATAGCCCTGGCTGTCCTGGGACTTCCTATGTTAGGCCAGGCTGGCCTTGAGCTCATAGAGAGCTGCTTGCCCCTACCTCCAAAGAGCTGGGATTAAAGTTGTGTACCACCACACTCAGCCCTATATTTCCTTAAAGTTATAATTCTATAACATTAACTAGGAAACAAAGCAGACCGGATGCTTGTCTGCCCTTTACACATTGATCTAGTTTGAATATTTCATCCCCTTGACAGGTTGCTTGTTCTGCAGGCATGCTGAGCTGTTTTCACTGTGGTGCTTGCCTGCCTGTTGACAGGTTCTGTCACTGGTTCCTTGCCTGGTTCCTAATCCCATGTTGCCCTTAGAGAAGATGACCCTTTCTGATTCCAACCTTACTGCCCAGCTATTTCTGCCTAAGCTTTCAGGATTGAGTGCCTAGTTCAAAAGCATTGTACTTTGTTTAAATTCTGAGGAGTAAAATAGCTCCCCCCCATTTTGTAGCTTGAACAAATCATACATAAATGAAAAGTAGGATAAAGTTTAAGGATCACATATTTATGTACATAATTTAAAGGTACAGTTTTTAATAAACCAGCATTTATATGTTTTTATTACATATATGTATATATAATTAGACATAATTATACTGTATATTACAGCTTAAAAATTTATGCCGAGCTGGGCAGTGGTGGCGCACGCCTTTAATCCCAGCACTTGGGAGGCAGAGGCAGGTGGAATACTGAGTTCAAGGCCAGCCTGGTCTACAGAGTGAGTTCCAGGACAGCCAGGGCTACACAGAGAAACCCTGTCTCGAAAAACCAAAAAGAAAAAAAAAATATGCCCAACATGCTGGAAATGGTGAAAAACATAAAGCATGAGTAAAACCAATTATATTTCTAAAGTATAATATATATTTCACATATATAGTTATGCTGTGCTATACTCCACACCTGAAAGAAATCGATCACCATATTACCAACTGTTTCTTCTAAGTTAGAGATATTTTCTTTTAAAATAGAATTATAAAAAGTAAACATTTTTGATGTTTGCTTAGGGCATTTAGCAAACATATACCTTTGAGTTTTGTTTAATATGTGATTTTTTTTCCTTTTTTGCTCAACTATAGTCAGCTTCTCTTCTTCCCGACTTTCATAGTTCCTACTTAATAAGCCCCCAATCTTAGTGCTTTCCAAAATATTTGTGAAATGCGAGCCTCCCTGCCTTCCAGTTCGTGGTTGACTACTGCTGTCTATAACTGTCCTCCAGTTGTGCTATGTGTGACTCACCGCGTGGGTCTGGACTGGTCTATACTGTTGTCACCAAGATGAGTTCATGGGTGACAGGAGGTTCAGATGCTACAGAGGCTTGTCAGGTGCTCACGCTCAGTCTCTGTTCTTACCGTTTGCAGAACGGCACTGCAGACCACACTCCAGATCGTCCTCTCCTCTAGCCGGCATCCCATCGGTGCTTACTTTTAATTGGCTACCACATTTTCATTATCAGGACATAGCTAGAGAGGTGTAAATTGTTTCCATTTAATGATCTCTCCAAAACATTATGTGTAAATCATGCTTACCTATGCATGTGTTTATATAATGCAACGGAAGTTTTGATAACTAAGATGCATCCAAATACTGTGTTACCTATTTGGAAGTACACTGAAGAATGTAACTTGATTTTATTCTCCCATTCAGGCCTTTAGTGTTTGTGTGAAGGTAATAACAACAGTTGTACTGGCTAAGAAGGAAATGTTCTAGTGGTGCAGGAGGCGGAGGGAAAGTGCAGCTGAGCAGAGTGTTCGCTGATGGGACGCTCAGCAGTCGTGTGGGCAGAGATAGGAAGGGATGAGTAAGAGCTCGGAGAGCCTTGCACGGTAGCACATCCCCGTCGTACCGACGCGAGTAGATCCCTGTGAGTTTGAGGCCAGCTACATAGCTGAATTCCAGGTCATCCAGGGACATACAATGAGCAAAAGGAGAGAAGATATAGAATATGACCTTTAGTTTGCTGGATTTTTGAGATAAGGTCTCACTGTTGCTCAGGTTGTTTAGTACTTGCTATCCTCCTGCATCAGCTTCAGCTTCCTCAACAACTGGTAACACCTTTCTTAAAAGACTCAGTAGGACACAGCTGAGATTCCTGGGGGAAGGAAATAATTTAGGAGATTACTGATTAGGATCGATTGCCATTACATTTCTACCAGTGTGGGTAAAATGGGTCTTTTTTTTTTTTTAAAGATTTATTTATATGTTTTATGTATATGAGTACACTGTAGCTGTCCTCAGACACACCAGAAGAGAGCATCCGATCCCTTATAGATGGTCGGGAGCCACCATGTGGTTGCTGGGAATTGAACTCAGGACCTCTGGAAGAGCCGTGAGTGCTCCTAACTGCTGAGCCATCTCTCCAGCCCAAATTGGGTCTTTAAATGAAGGTTTGATATGTTAACTATGTTCACATTTTCCTGAGTTTGGGTGTGTCCATGAAGAAGCCAGAGATCGATGCAGGCATTTTCCTCAGTTGCTTGCCATGTTAGTTTTCGAGATAGGGCTTCTTTCTGAATTTGGAGCTCACTGATTAGCTAGGTGGCCTATCCAGCAAGCCCTAGGGACCCTCCTCCATCTCTACCTCCCAAGTACCGAGACTGCGAGCCCATTTTAGTGGCTGCTGGGGTCCTAATTTAGTCTCTTATTCTTGTGTGGCAAGCACTTTACTGCCTGAGCCATTTCCAGTTATGTAATAGATGGCAATGGCATCAATGCCAAGAAACAGTGGCATTAAGACACAAATCAATCCACTCGTATTGTCCGGCCTCGGGATCCAGCATGCTTCCCTATAAATAGTTGCATTTCATGAGGATATGTAAGCTCTGAGGCGTCTACGGAGAACAAAAGCTTTTTGAGGTGTTTGCTCACCGTCGTGCCCTGAGGCAGAGTTATTATGGCAGTTGGAGCCTGCGGCCAGGAATGCTGTTTGCTTAGTGGTTGATCAAGAAGCAGAGACAGATTGCCCATACGCCACTGTTCCTATATCATGTCAAATTGGATTGCAAGTGTCCAGGAAAACCTTCATGTGATTCATTGACAGGCATAATAGCTCGGGTATATAAGCATTTGACTATTCTGTTTTGATGAGTCAGTTTAACCTGACTTGTATTTCCGCTGTTTTCCTCTGTAGTCTGGCCAGAAGTCAAATAATAAACTGATCATTCAACCACAAATGGTGTTTTATATTGTGAAAAGTAAGGATATAGTATATGCTTCTTTTGTTTGAATCTGATTACGTTTTGAAGAAGGTGCATAGCTGAATCAAGCCAAATTGTCAGTGAAAAGGAAGAATTTTTTTAAAAACAATTTTAAAGAAATTTAAATTTATTTCCTATGTGTATGTGTGGTTACCTGCATGCATGCCTGATTACCACTTGGTTGCAGTGCCCCTGGAGGCCAGAAGAGGGTGTTGGATCCTTTGGGACAGGAGTTACAGAGGATTATGAGCTGATATGTGGGTGCTGGGAATCAGATCCAGGTCCTCCGCCAGAGCAGCTAAAGTATTCTTAGCCGTGAAGCCATCTTTCCAGCTCTCATAGAATTTTAAAAATAACTTTAATGAAATTATTTTTTTTCAAAAAATAAAGCCTTAAAAAACAAAAAAATATATTTTTCAACATGCTCTAAAGTGATAATAGAATTATTGTGTGCCCTGCCTCAAAAAGTTTACATAGAATCAAAAGATAAATGTATGTGCTCATACATTCTCAAGGAATTATGAATCAAAGAGCATAATATATATCCTTTCTCTCCTGTGTTATCTAAGTAAACAAAATCCTTCTGTTAAGATGGTTCTAAATCATGAACGCTTTTAAAGTTGACTTTATTTGTAAGTTAGTAACATCAATCTTTTATGATCTTCAAAGGAAGATGCTATTTCAATGGCAGGAACTTGAAAAAAATGTGTATTTCAATAGTGGCTTTTATTTGTACAACTAATCATTATTTGTAACTTTCAGCCAAACAATCATGATAGCATGCGTCAGCCCTTCAGACAGAGATTTTATGGAGACATTAAACACTCTGAAATATGCCAATCGAGCTAGAAATATCAAGAACAAGGTGATGGTCAATCAAGACAGAGCCAGTCAGCAAATCAACGCACTCCGGAGTGAGATCACGCGGCTTCAGATGGAGCTCATGGAATACAAAACAGTAAGCTAAAAGTACCAGCCGCATTCTCCGTCCCATTGAAGACTCCTCTGTCGTGAATGCAATCTTGACTTTCTAGAGTGACTGCATGTATTTGCCGTTGGAGGTAGTCTTCGGGAAGTCAGACTGTCTAAATTCTTCAAAAAGGCTCCTTACACAATCTATAATTCTCCTCACTAATGTACCGTGAAAGACTGGAGTTGAAGGAAATGTGGTTTTCTGCCTTGGGGTTGGGAAGATTAAAAGGCTTTTGGATACAGAACTGTGTGATCTTAGGGTGTCTTGAAAGAAAACTCTTGTGTGTGCTTAAGGCCTGTATTAACCAACGGGGGATTTTTCTTTTCAAGGGTAAGAGGATAATTGATGAGGAAGGCGTCGAAAGCATCAATGACATGTTTCATGAGAATGCTATGCTACAGACAGAAAATAATAATCTGCGCGTAAGAATAAAAGCCATGCAGGAGACTGTGGATGCTCTGAGGGCCAGAATCACACAGCTTGTCAGTGAGCAGGCCAACCAAGTTCTTGCTCGAGCAGGTATGTGTTTAGGGTGGGGTCGGTGGGAGATTAACTTCTGAAGGGCATGAAATATTCGTTGTGTTGATTGTTTACTCCAAATAGTTGGAATTGAAATGTTGAACTTTGATATATAACCTAAAACTTTAAGTTAAATAGCTAACTTTAAAAACCAATAAATTCCTATATAAACAAAACTTGCCCTTTGCAATATTTTCTTTCATGGTCTGTTCACGTAATCCAAGGTAGGAAATTTGTTGTAGGAACTGTGCTTTTATTTTGATACTAACTTTCCAAACTAGGGCCTCATGCATGGCCAGGCAAGTGCTAAGCCAATTCCTGGAGTCGTTTTAAAATAAAATTTTCATTTCATATTTTATCTTGCAGGTGAAGGGAATGAAGAGATTAGTAATATGATTCATAGTTATATCAAAGAAATTGAAGATCTCAGGTATAGTTTTCTATAACATGTAATGCATGTCAGTGTTTGCAGTGTTCATAATATTTTTGCGTGCTGGGGTGAATGCTTGTTCAGAAGCTATTGGTGTTGCTATTCGGGGCCTGTGGTCATGTTAACTTTAGAGGACCAGATACTCAGCTTTCCCATAATGTCACATTCCAAAGCTAATTTTGCCTGCCTCCCTTCCCATGTTACCTTTCCATATTCTCCTCTTACTAGTATTGTTAGATCTTTATTGGACATCGCCAAACCCAAAGTATAGGACAGGCCTACCGGATGCTGGTGACGTCATCCTTAATCCTGTCCGTGCCTGTGGCTCTTTCCCGTCACCTGGAAACAGATCCAAATCTCTGAATCATCTTGAACTTTTTGAATTTTCTATTCTGTCCTGTTTGTTTGTTTGTTTGTTTGTTTTTGGTTTTTCGAGACAGGGTTTCTCTGTGTAGCCCTGGCTATCCTGGAACTCACTCTGTAGACCAGGCTGGCCTCGTACTCAGAAATCCGCCTGCCTCTACCTCCCGAGTGCTGGGATTAAAGGCGTGCGCCACCACTGCCCGGCTGTTTGTTTGTTTTTTGAAGTCAACCTTACTTGCCTTGGGTTTCTCCATGTCATCAGCTTTTACAACCTAAACTAATACGTAGCTGTGTTGTAAGGATTTATTTATCTATTATTCCTATGAGTACGCTGTTGCTGTCTTCAGAGCACCAGAAGAGGGTATCGGATCCTATCAAAGATGGTTTCGGGCCACCCTGTGGTCACTGGGAGTTGAACCCAGGCCTCTGGAGGATCAGTCAGTGCTCTTAACCAGGCTGTCTCTCCAGCCCCTCCCTTCTCCTTTAGCTATTATGTGACCTACTGGGATCCCGCCTTTTCTTGTACATGCATTTGCATTTCATCAGACATGCTTCAGATGCTCACATTTGAGCATGGCTGCCATGGATTGGAGACAGGCATGACATAAAGAGGCCACAGTGTAGTAGAGCGTTGTAACTAGACACATGCAGGAAATTGAAAGTGTCATAATTTAGTAAAATAACCTGTGGTCTATGGATGTGGAGAAGTCTGCAGAAGAAAAGACTTGGGAGTTAATAGGAATGTGACATTGAGCACTTCTGGAAGACTTTTAGTTTCCGTGGTCTGCTCTGATGCGTAGTTATCTTTCAAGGGGTAAAACCCCAGTCAGCTCTGTGTGGAAATGAGAGGGAGACCCCTCATCACTACCCTCACATGTCTATGTCTTGAATTTGTGTTATTTGTCCCCCTTTGTCCCTGGGCTATTCTAGTCATTCTCAGGGACAAGTACTTTCCCTACTTTCTGCCTTAACAAAGATATTTTTGTCTCTTTAATGCTTCGAAAATCAAAGACAAATAAGATACTGTAACATAGCAATAGTGATTTACGTGATTGTAACTTTAATGCATGAGTGTGAGGGGGAGGCAGATAGGAGAGACAGAGACAGGGAGGGAGGGAGGGAGAGAGAGAGAGAGAGAGAGAGAGAGAGAGAGAGAGAGAGAGGGAGGGAGGGAGGGAGAGAGGAGAGTTTAATGCCGTACCATGTGACATAGGTCTTTGTGTATTGTGTCCTGGTTCTGCACAGCATCCAGCCTAAACAGTCAGCCTCTACTCTGACCAGGAGTGCTCCTCCCTGAGCCATCTAGAATTTATTCTCAGACCAATCTTCCCTCACTTTGTAGACCTCTTATTTACTTTGCCCAGAGAGACAGCTGCTCTCTTAGTTTCTGAACGTCGTCCTCCATTTGTGGGCAGCTGCTCTTCCCTCCTTTACTCCCTGGTTTCTGGCCAGTGGTCACTGCAGCTTGTGTTTTCTGGTGCTTGTGGTCTGCTTCCTCTCCTCCACCCTGTTATTCTAAAGCTGCATGTAAACCTTGATGTCACCATTGGCCAATTGGCATGACTGCTTCATTGTATCCTAGGGAACCAGCAGTGTCATTTCCACTCCTAGTGACTAAAATCTTCACGTTCACAGTTAAGGCTTTTTCCTGAAGCTTTTATAGGACAGAGATGACTCATAGGCCACATTCAGTCAGTTGACAGATCCTTTCCTTGTATGGGTTAATACTTAGTTTCATATTCCCAACTTTGACGTTGCTTCAGTGGCTCCTTAATTAGATGGGTCCCAGCCCTGAAGAGTAGTGTCCTAGAGTCCCAGGTTTATAACGCGCCGTGTAAGAATGAATAGTTGACATATTGAACCATACATGAACTCTGAGTTCAAATAGGAGTGCCTGGGTTGATGTTTAAGTTCCTTTTACCTGACGTGTTTACTTCCTGGCATCTCTGGGTTGTAGTGTGTTAGTCTATAAGAAAAGATAATGCTTGCAAGCCTCACAAAGTTAGTATGGGCTATGAAGACCGAAGATTCTTAATCTACAGGGTGCCGTGCAGGCCCAGGGTGTCACCAGCTTTTCAAGCTCCGTTTTCACCTACTAATCCCATTTTAATCCGTACCTCTGTCAAAATTTATTCTCATGAAGATTTATTCCCAACTCCTTAAACTAAGTGAAATTAATCTGAATGATCTGAATGTATCGCAACTTGGGTTTTTATTTTAAATCTTCTTTTTCAAGTTACAAAATCAAAGGAGTGACCTTTTAATAAAATGAAGCAATCGTTCCTTCAATTCAGGGACAGTAAAATTTTTGTAGAAGTAAGAAAATAGACAAAGAAATTGTTAAATGCCTACTGTTCCCAGAGCCGAGAACCGAAGTGAACATTTTGCTTAATTTCTTCAGTTATTCTCAGTAATACATTTTCATAACAGCCTGCCTGCCATCTCTCTGTTCTTTGAAATACACCCGTGCATCATGAACATTTTTAAAAAAATGTTAAGCATTTTCCTGATGACTTGTTTTCAGGATTCTACATTACCATCTTGTGTTTATAATAAATTTCTTTTACTACTGTTGGATAATGACATTTCTAATTTTTGTAAGAATTGCTATTATTTTTTATTATAGTTACGGTTTGGCACGTTTTTAAATTCATTGCATAATTGGTTCTCTTAGCAAACCTGTAGTAAATATTTTAATCCCTGTTTCACAAGGGAAGAGTCGGGGCTTTTAGAGACTGATAATCAGGCCAGTCTAGTGAGCATGCGATGAAATCCAAGCCGGATGCTGCTTCTTGCCAGGGATTCGAATACTTTCTCGCTCTCATCAGTGTAATGCAGCAGCACCACGTGTGTTTGTGTGCTCCACCGGAAGTGCAAAGAGAAGGATAAAGACACATTTCCTCTCTCAGCTTTTGTTCCTGTGCTGTAGTCTATGGCAGTGGTCCCTCAAGGTTTCAGCCCCTACTAAATGCATGCAAGCCTTGGAAATAAAACAAAATAACAATGTATTAACTGCTGTTTGTTACGTAATAGAGCCTAAAATACATATTATTGGTCGGCGGTTTGTTATATTTTCATGGTCTTTCATTTTGGTATGTCCAGGCTTTGAGCTACATTGGAAATGTACAAATGCATGACATATAGGCTAAGGTGAATGTCTTTCCCGTGTGCACAGTGCTGATGGTGGTGCAGCAGAGTCCTGGAGCCCAGTGCTATAAAATAAACTTAGAGATGCCAGCATAATAATTTTTTAAAATGTTCTATTGTAATAACAATTGTTCCTACTTAAAGATTTTTTTTCCCGTTAGGGCAAAATTATTAGAAAGTGAAGCAGTGAACGAGAACCTTCGGAAGAACTTGACCAGAGCCACCGCGAGATCTCCATACTTCAGTGCTTCGTCAGCCTTCTCTCCTACTATACTGTCTTCAGACAAAGAAACTATCGAGATTATAGATCTAGCAAAGAAAGACTTAGAGAAGCTAAAAAGGAAAGAGAAGAAGAAGAAGAAGAGGTAGTATTATAAAACTGAACGTCTCTCTTTTCAGGACACCTAATTTTTGGAGCAGTATGTATACAGTATTGTAATACAGTTACGAGTACATGAGAAATTATTTAAATTAGTTTACAGTTACAGTTATAGACCTTCTAATGGTTGATCTCTACGTGTGCATATAAGAAAAGTTAGTTTAGCTATAAGCATGTAGTAACGAATAGTGCTCAGACTGTGACAATAATTAGATTCTGTGTTGCTGTTTCATGTTGCTGCTTCTGCATTCCATCCATCTTGCTTTCATGTGAAGCTTCTGTGTCCCATTCTTAGTAACAACAACGTGCTGTTCACTTTTTCTGTTTCCTAATAGAACTGCATAGTCTCCCAGGTGTTCTAACCCTGCTACAAAATAGATTAACTAAAGGCTGACTAATCCATCAGAATATCATTTGGTCTCTAAATATTTCCCGCAGGGTTTCTAATTTGATTATACGGAAGTCCTTTCTGTTATTTCAGGTTCTCTGAATCTCTCAGGGAAATTATTTAGCATCCTCCCACTGCACTGGGCCTCCTGTGTCTGATAATATCCCCCCTCCCCCAAGTCAGCTGGGAAAAGAAAAGGGAAAAATTGAAAACTTGACCATTTGTAATGTGTGAGTGGTTAAATACTCAAATTACTTACATATTTATCATTGATTCTATAGTACATCCAATTATTTACAAAAATATATATTTGAACATGCCACCGAAACTCACTTTAAACATTGTGGCTAGATATTCAAAGAGGGTCCAAGCCATCTTCTTCTCCACTGTCTTGTTACAGGGAGTCTCTGGAACATTGTAGGCTTTTTATTGGCTGTTTTGTTCGGTTTACTTAAAAATATATGTAGAAAACAAGACATTTCTTCCTTGAATAGTCAGTTGATAAAGTTATAAGAAACTTAAATCTGTCAGGCTAACCCGGCTTGTGTCTTTAAGGTAGAAAAGAATAGATAAAATAATTAAAACAAGTTACACAGGATGACTAGGAGGCATTGCATTCTTGAGCTAGTAATGTTTTCACAGGTACTGTTCATGCCTGTGGCAGCAACAGTAGGACATAGGTCATGCCTAGCTCTCTATGACAGAGGACAGCTGCATTACAATAAGGACCACAGGATTGTGGAACCGAATGTTCACCTTGTACATGAATGAACATGAGGTGTTTCTCAGGGCTTATGGTTTTCTTGCCAAATTCACTTCAGTAGATGGTGTGACTCGTTTTTTAAGGCCCAAGGCACTTTGTGTTCATGAGTAAGCAACCATAAGTAGGAGTGTGTTTTTCAAGGTCATGAGTTGAGTCTATCCTTTCCATTTTAAATGAAATTTAGATACTGCATTAGTAACTTGTTAAATATGAAATATGAAAAATGTCTTAGTTAGGGTTTTACTGTGGTGAACAGATACCGTGACCAAGGCAACTCTTATGAGGACAACATTTAATTGGGGTTGGCTTACAGATTCAGAGGTTTGGTCCATTATCATCGAGGCAGAAACATTGCAGCATCCAGGCAGGTATGGTGCAGATGGATTTGAGAGTTCTACATCTCTATCTGAAGGCCACTAGGAGAAGACTAGCCTCCTGGCAGCTAGGTAGACGATCTCGAAGCCCACCTTGACAGTGACATATTTCTTCCAACAAGGCCACACCTACTTTAACAAAGCCACACTTCTTAATATGCCACTCCTAGATCAAGCATATTCAAACCACCACAAAAAATAAATAGGGTTCCAAATAAAATGTTCTCTGTACCTTTTTATAGTGGCTACAGGTACTCAGTCCCTCCGGTTCAGATTCCTTTTGTGAAAATGCATGCTCATAAGCACTCAGTTGATAAATATTACTACTGGAAAAATACTTGCTATATTATATTTGTTATATTTGTCCTTGGTTCATTTATCTTGGAACTTCGCCCATCGTAAGGGAAACAAAGCAGCTATTTCATGTTGCTTTTCTGCGATTGGCTCAGGCAGTGTGTGATAGAGGTAATAAATAGTACATGCTAATCATAATGTCTTATCAAATGACCAGATGAGGAAAGCATACACTTCATAGACACATGGGCATGTGGGTGGAAGTAAAATACTGGCGAGCATAATCAACCAGATAAGAAAAAGATCGCAGTGAGAAAAACCAGTTGGTGTTTCTGAAGCCAACAATCACAGAGCTCTGGGTGAGTGCTTTATTGAGCATATTTCACATACACGCCCCACTGTGCCTTTGTCAAACACATACACGGTACACAGGTGGTTTGTGTGCTTGAAGTGTTTATTTCGTGTACTGTACACGTATGACAGTCTGGAGAGTCAGTGTGTGACTCACAGAACTGCACATGAAATTCATAGAACTTAATGAACTTAGTCTTGTTCTACAGACGAGTTTTCTGAAAACTTGGGCTGCTGAGATGGTTCAGTATGAAGCAAACAAACACATACACAATGCTTGCTCACAAGCCTGAAGACCTGAATTCAGTCCCCGGAACCCTTAGCTGAAGGAGAACCTGCTGGAAGTGTTCTCTGACTTCTGTGGGTACATCCCACTCACACAGTTACACACACCCACACACACACACACACACCCACACACACACCCACACCCACACACACACACACACATGCACGCACACATGCACGCACACACACTCACACACACATGTGTACACACATACAAACACACACACATACACACACACACACACACACACACACACACACATGCACGCATGCACTCACACAGTTGCACAAACCCCCACACACATACATACACACACTAAGGAAACCCAAGCAAAAAGCATTTCACTAATCACATTTAGGTCTAAGTAACTTTTAGACTTATATAATATAAATTCTTGTTTTAAAAATATAAATGAACTCCCGTCTTAGTCAGAGACCTGAAACAAAGCAAACACAAACAAAGGGTTTCAGCAGCGACAACAATAATAATCATGATAATAATGGAACATTTGGGTTTTTACCAGTAAGCCATATCATATACTTTGAGCACTGTAGTTCATTAGCATCAGTGCAAGCCTAGATTACACTGATCCGGGGGCTGGGGGAGTGCATAGTTTTGTGTATATAGATAAAGAAAATTTACCACTCACACATTTAGTCTGATGCCTTTGATGATCTGGCTTTAACTGACCCAGGTTACAGAACTCGTTGGGTCTTTCAGACTACACTCTACTTGTACTTAGTGGTGTTGTTGGGTTGGAACTTTGGAAACACAGATCTTTTTGCGTGGACTTTTCCTTTCTCTAGTCACTGTGCTTGACTCTCTGATCCCTGGTGGGCATCTCTCTGTAGAATTTCTTCTCAGATTGCTAGTCTCATGTTATAATAGCACTACATAAATAGGTTGTAAGAGACAACCACAGCCCAAGAAATAAAAGTTACATGAAACCATACATCATACGATTAAAAGAGAACTGGCTTAATAATTTATAACTCAGTTCTGTCTTCACTGTTTTAAATATGAATGATTCAAAAAAGGTTTCATGGGATTCTAGATAGAGTATACTGTGTACGGATTGCAATACGCTTAATCAGAGCCTAGCAAATCTCTGTTGTCTACATGACAAATGTTCATATATAGTACATTCCATTGAGTAAAGATCCCTAGCTTTGTGTATTGAATGCCCTTTAAGTTATAATTTGAAACCTATATCTGGTTTTTTTTTGTTGTTGTTGTTTGTTTGTTTTGTTCTTGCTATTCTGGTTAAAGAACTATCTTACTAATGGAAAGTACTAAAGACCACATTTTATTCCCCCCCCCCTTGCCTTAGTAGTGAAATCTTGCTCCCAACCTTGTGAGATTTTTATCTTGAATTAACACGATAGGTTTTTATTTTTCCATTGATCGTGTAACAGTCATATTCATTTGTCTGCAGTGCCATCCCATATAATGTTCCTCTGAGATTTTTAAGTTTAGATTTAGCGATGGTTTTATGTATAGTAGCAGAAATGAAGCCAAGGTCTTAAAGTAGTAACTTGTATGTCGTATTAGTATGATCATTATGGTATAAAGGCATTACTTAATAAAGGTCTTTTCATGATACCATACAAGTCTTCTGAAAGATTTAAAAGGAAGAGGATGTTGTTGAAAGTAGGCTTTACTTATGGGGAAGAAAATTAAAATTGATAAATTTCTGGCTAAACATAGCAATAACATCCCAACAGGACTTGTTGACTCATATAATTGAGTCTGTGTTTTACTGTTAAACAACTTCCACAGGTTATCTGTGCTTTCTTCTTAGCTATAACACTATGAATTTTCTGCTTTGTATTCATAGAGAATGTATTGCCTTTTTACTGTGTATTTGTCTTTTAATGGTATCTCTAAGATTTATTTTAATGTCTTCAAGCTCATGTACCATTTACCTTCTTACCACTTTTGCTTTTACTGTCTGGTTTGCCCTTCATTGGCTTGGCCTTCCCATACTGTGCCTCGTGATTTGAAGGCTACAGAAACTTGAGGAAAGCAGTCGAGAAGAAAGAAGGTTGGAATATTTCCCAGGTTTTTTGTTTTTGTTTTTTGTTTTTTTAAATTAAAATGTCATTTAAGTACTTGCTTTCCATTTGCAAGAAGATGTGCTATAGATTTGTAGATGGCTTGAGACTAGATTAGCTGTGTACGCCTTAACGTAGTGACTTTTATAGAAAGCGCAGAAAAATTAAAGTGTGTAAGAATAAAGAACTCTGTAGCTACTTGAATTAAAGTGCAAGCCATTCCATTAACTTTCAAATAAACTGCCAGAAGTATGGTGACTACTTAACCCTTTTTAGTAAAAGTAAATAGACCTTCACCATCAGATTTATAAACAAACAAAAATCAGCATTTCTGAATCTAGTGGGAGCTTGTGAGCAGAGTGGGAGTTATCGACTGGCCAGTGATTGGCTTTTTGGTGTAGCAAATGCCAGTGCATGGGTAGATGCCTCTCTCCCTTATTTGTTGTAAGCTTTTAGGACACATTAAAATGGAAAAAGGGCAGAAGGAACTGTGGCCTTCCTGTAGTCAGATTGACATGGAGTTCCAAAGTTCAAACTAGAAAAATGTTTCTAACTTTTCAAATGTATTCCAAATGAACATTGAAATGTGGTCAGTTCCCTTTTTCACATTTAAAACCAAGAAGTGAGTTGCTGATATCCATATCATGGAGCCATACCTTAGTATGACCATTTATTTAGATAAGTAAATGTTTTTTTGGTACTAGAGCCTTAATTTATAGTTTTCTAAACAAGTTGCCAAACTATATAACCAAACCGATTAAGTAGTTCCGAAACAAACACAGTCGTCCTAGATACTCTGCATTAGATATCATCTCTCACTTAAAGTTGAAACTTGAAAACTTGTACTCAATAGTTAAATGATTGATTTACTTTAAGTCTATTAAATCATAAATTAGTTTATAATACATTCCCCTTAGTTATATTCCATATGCTATATTGAGTCTAGATTCTGAGCTTATATTCTGTAAGGTTATAACTTAAAAAATATTCTGTAACTAGAATGTGATTCTAATTGTAGCTCCCACAAGAACTCAACTAAGCATCCTTAACTTAGGGCAATATGTTTATCAGAAAAACTAAAAAATTATAAATGCAAATTTTCTTCTATTTACCAAGAGCAGAATACAATGAATCTTTAAGTTTATGTGTGGAAACATTATTCAGTCCTTGAAATATATGTGGAGATATAAGTCGAAGCTGCTTCCGACTTTCACATGACCACATAGGGCAGCAGAAGCAGAGCAGTTTAGTGTTCTAGGACCGTATCTCAGTCATCAGTATCTGTTTCAGTGACATGAAGCTCTGATACGGTAGTATAGAGGCGGAGCCTGACAGTCTGTACCAACGAGTTCCTAAGGCTCTGAGAGTCAGCACCTCTGTTCTTAGTCCCCTGTGTGGAAAATGTCTCAAGGCCACAATTTCTGTTTTATCCACCAGATGAACGTTAATTTCCTATGTTCCTTTCAGTTCCCAAGATTCTGATTTTATAAAAAGTATATCTTTAATTATGGTCCATTATCCTTTAGATAGCTATTTGGAATATCAATTTATTAACATTTATCAAAAAATACAGTATTTATTAATATCACCTTTAAAGCCTAAGCATTAATGGTAATTCTTAGAAGCATATTACTATATAGCTGTATATTCCTGAGTTAGAGTGCAAGGAGAATTTATGATTGGAGCTATGACTTGATGATAACATTAACTAGGCTGGATATTAGTGTGTTAGTCAAGAATCCATATAAAGTTGGGTGGCCATAATTCCAAGGAAAGGGATTTCAGAAGATACAGTAATACAAGAGCCAACTGTGGTGGAGATTGTATACCACACCAGTCATAAGTAAGGAGGAGTACATCAGGAAGGAGGAGGAGACCCAATGAGAAGCGCGCTCCCTTTCCCCCCACATCCTCTTAGTGTCTTAACTCTTGAGTCAGTCTCTCGCACAGTAGTATTTGAGGGTGTGTTACTGGCCTTTTACTGTGACTGAGTTTGTCATAACTGTTCACTCTGAATGGTTCCTAGCTTTCTCCCAGTTTATTTTCCTCTAGTCCAATGATTTAATGACATTCATAAAAGTCTGTTGCAGTTCATTTGACTCTACTTTACTGCCTTTCTTACTGGCTTTTACTTCTCACTCACTCCAAAGGCCAAACTGTGTTCTATGCATCTCTGTATTTCAAATTGAACTTTCCCATTCTAACTTAAGGTACGCAAGGCAGGTAGGACTGCTCAAACACAGGTGTTCATGTAACTCTGAGGGACTGACTTAGTTAATAAACAGTAATGTAGTTTATTATGTGTAGGCCCTAGGTAATAACTGAATGATAAGCCAAATACATATGAATCTTATTCTCAAGAGGCTTTTAGTTTAGTGAGAATGACAGATCAAATAAATAATCACATAAGTAAACAAAACTGGAAAGTGCATATGAGCAACCCCCCCCACTCATATTCTTACTGTTCTGATTATAAAAATATATGTAAGAATAGGGACCTGGAGTTAAATGTTAAAGTTTAATAATAACAGGGCCCAAATGAGGTCAAATTATTTCCTTATAACCTATAAATATAAATATAAATATAAATATAAATATAAATCAGGAAGTCCTTTAATGTAGCAGACTATCTGATGGAAATACTGACAATCAGAAAGCTCTTTCTAGAGGAATTTTGTTTGGAAATATTGCTTTATTTGAATTTTTTTTAATCCTAATGATTTTAAACTTCCACTGTAACACAAACCATATGGGTTATTTAAGATTGGCTATATAAGATGTTTGCTTAAATGTAGGAGTCTAGTAACATGAAGTGTAACTTCTGTGCATAGTTTGTCATGCATGGTCAATGCAAGAAAGAGCAGAGTGATTTGGGTGTGCGAGAATTCACTCACTGTACTCGGCTACCTTCACTTAAGACTCCCAGGGCTAAATGAGGTTAGCCCTGATCATTGTCTCATACCATTGAGTGGTTATGTCTGTAGGCATCAGGCAACTGGAGAAGTCTTCATGTTTTTATGGTGAAACTTGTGGTAGACCCTAGAATTTCTTATTCAGTCAGAGTGCAGCCTGAACTTCAGACAATTTTTTGAATCAAAGACCCACTCTGTGAGAATATAATGTGAAATCACCCTATGCTGTGCAAATATCCTAAGGGGGGGGGGAAGACAAAAACAAACAAAAACCAGGAATGATGGATATGGCCCATAGAGGCAAACTCACAGTGGGCATAATGATTTTGAACCTTCAAAATTATTAGGACGCTACCAAGAATAATTTTATAGCTTTGTATTTAGATGAGAAAAGTTTTCATGAATTTAGATAGGGAACCAAAACTTTCCATTCTTTTTAATTTAAATTGTGGTGCATTGTAATTAATTGGCTGCTCCTGTGATGTAAGTTTGCTGTCTTTTTAGATCTAATACTTTACTGTATGACCTGTTGTCAGTATTTCTAGAAGCTAAACTTTCTCCAGGCATGTAAAATTTTACTTGGTTGGAAAAGGGGTGATATCTCATTTTCTTTAATCGTCAGACAGAGCAGCCAGGCTTAGTTGAGTCATTAACCTTTTCATTTTTTTTTTTTTTTTTTTTTTTAACAAATTGTTGATTTTAAAAAAAAATCTGAGGGGAGAAAAAAAAAAAAACTTTCCCCTTGTTCTTATCTCATATTCCTTTCTCTTTCTGTGTTTTAAAGTATTTCTGGGAAAGATGACAATGCAGACACTGACCAGGAGAAGAAAGAAGAAAAAGGCGTTTCAGAGAAAGAAAACAATGAACTAGACGTTGTAAGTATGCGAGAAGAAACATAAATTGTAGCCATTAACTTACTTATGCGAACAAAAGGGAGATGATTACTATAGTCGCGGTTTCCTCTTGCTCCAGGACTTTTCTCCTCAGTTGTGAACTTTGTGAAAATTGCGTGTGTGCAGATGGGATACAAGGAGAGATAAAGAATTTTTTTAAGGCAAAGTTATTGCATAATAACCTGAAACTCTGTTAGTGATTTTTGAACTAGAGAAAAGCAAAATTCAGTGTCTGTGGAGGTGGTTTGGTGGGTAAATGCACTTGCCAGGTCCAGGAGTGAGGGCTTTCTGAGATCCCCTGGTGTCCATGTAAACACACCACACACATGAGCATGCACACACACACACACACACACACACACACACACCCCACATGAGTATGCACACACAGGCACACACATACACACATACACACACACCATACACACACATGAGCATGCACACACAGACACACAGACACACACACACCACACACACATGAGCACACACACACAGACACACAGACACACACACACCACACATACATGAGCATGCACACACAGACACACACACCACACACACATGTGAGCATGCACACACAAACATACAGAACATACCCACACATGTGACCATACACACACACACACACAGAGTCTTGTGCTTCTGTGGTGTATACTCCAGCATCTCTCTTACTGAGATTTGCTTGCCAATATTGTTCTATTAATGCTTCCCATTTTAGGAAGAGAATCAAGAAGTGAGTGATCACGAGGATGAAGAAGACGAGGAAGAGGAAGAAGAGGAAGAGGATGACATTGAAGGAGAAGAAAGCTCTGATGAATCAGATTCTGAATCAGATGAGAAAGGTACCTGCCCCTGAGCACAAAGGCAGAAAAATCATACTGGGAAACTGCTTAGGTTTTGGTAGAAAACTCAACGTTTTTGATTTGATTGCCAATGAAAGCAATTTTCATGCCCTGAAAGACAACCCTAGACTCATGCATGCTCTCGGCAAGAGAGAGGTTCCTTTCTGTGCTAGATTTGGTTGCTATGTGGTTTCCACAGTTTTTTAGTGTATGCAGTACCTGCTATTGGCCAGTGTGAACATCCTGTCTTTTTAGACTATAGTATGTCCAGAAAATTTCCACAAGACTGCTGAGTGACTACCTGCGTGTAGATACTGGCTTTACACTCTTGTTTTGTGCGATGATGATCTTTCGGCCTACTCTCGGTCTTTTTTATCTTCTGTGAATAGCTAACTACCAAGCCGACTTAGCGAATATCACGTGTGAAATTGCAATTAAGCAGAAGCTGATCGATGAACTAGAGAACAGCCAGAGACGGCTGCAGACCCTGAAAAAGCAGTATGAGGAGAAGCTGATGATGCTCCAACATAAGATCCGGGACACGCAGCTGGAGAGGGACCAGGTGCTCCAGAACCTAGGTGGGTCTTCTGCAGTCTCGCTCCTTACTCGGGGTGCCTGAGCCAAAACGCTTAGTCATCATTGCATGACTTGAGTTGATGACAAAACAGAAATGAGTGAAAACTTCTGAGACAGAAGGGCTCAGGCATCCTTGTGTCCCAGGAACTGGGTTTTCCGCGTCTATAAATAAATCCTGTGTCTCAAAAACAATGCGTTTACTCCCTCAACCCCAGGCTCAGTGGAGTCATACTCTGAAGAAAAGGCCAAAAAAGTGAAGTGTGAATATGAGAAGAAGCTCCATGCCATGAACAAAGAGTTGCAGCGACTGCAGACGGCCCAAAAGGAGCACGCCAGGCTCCTCAAAAACCAGTCTCAGTATGAAAAGCAGCTAAAGAAACTGCAGCAGGATGTCATGGAAATGAAGAAAACCAAGGTACTGAGACCGCTCCTGTTCAGCTCAGGCAGCCACGGGCTAGATATCTTGGAACAGAACCGTTATTGTGGTTCTTTCCTGAGTCAATATAAATGTAGCTCATAATATTTACGACCAGTTCAAGATGTAAACAGATGCTTCCTGGGTCTGTCTCTCTGATCTTACTCTCCTTCACCAAGAGCTAATATCCAGAGTTTGGTGTATCACTCTCAAGCATGGAGGAGCGCAAAGAGACTGTGTGAATGCTTGCGTCAGTTTCTGTGTAGGGATTGATTACTATAAATCTTGCACCAAAATCAAGTCTCTTTAACATAATCACATGGACATGTTGTAAGAATAGAGGAAATTAATTATGCTGCGCAGTTACTACACTAGCAAGAGCCACATTTATTAGGTTGTCCCCTGTCCCGGGGTGTAATATAAGCACTTTATCTACCCACTGAGTTTTCATAGTACACAAGGATATTGTAGGTGAGAAAGTCAAAGCCTACAGAGGTTTTCTAAGTTGTTCAGGCTCACCCAGCTACTGATGGTAAGTATCAAATCTGCATTGTAAGGCACTAATTAATTTGGCAAAAGTATGTTGGAAATAAGATTATCCAAAACAGTCATTGACTGAAATACAGAGTGGAGGCTGCGTGCTTCCATATAAAGTATTTAGAGCAAGAGAACTCCCATCTGTGTGACCTACTGGAGGCATCTCGTGCTGGAGTAATAGTCAATGATGGACATCCGTACCTTTAGGTTCGCCTAATGAAGCAGATGAAAGAAGAGCAAGAGAAAGCCAGGCTGACAGAATCTAGAAGGAACAGGGAGATCGCTCAGCTGAAGAAGGATCAGCGCAAACGAGACGTGAGTGGGTCCTTCCTGTGAGAATTCCCCGTTTTGTCCCAGAGCGCTCTATAAGTGGGGAACGTTTGCTAACTGTAGTTAAGTACAGGTTGAGGACTATGAATAAGCACTGGTTATATAAAAAGGCTTTTTATTATCGTATGTGGATTGTACGTTTCTTTCAGGATAAGAGTTTAGGGCAGATTCGTGGGGGGGGGGGGGGTGCATGCGAGGATGTGTCTATCCCCTGGCGATGATAAACCAGTCCTCTATAGAAGATACTTTTTCTGAGGACTTAAAACATTTTTGTCCTCACCTTCAGAATTCTACTTTGGGGAATTCAGATTTTGAATAGTAGTCTAAATCACACACACACACAAAAGAGTGTTAAAATCTTTACTTTTTATTACATTTGGTTAGAGTGGGGAGGAGAGAGAGAAAGAGAGAGACAGAGAGAGGAGAGGAGGGGCAGGTGTACAAGTGACATAGTGCTGCAATGGGGGTCAGAGGGCATTAGGGAGGTCAAGAGGGGGTCAGAGGGAGTTGGTTCTCTTCCTCCACCATTCCTGTGTCCGGGGGATAGAACTTAGGTCGTCAACCTTGGCAGCAAATGCCTTTTCCCAGTGAGGTGTTTTGCTGGTACAGAATCTTCACTTTAATCTCATTTATAAGTAGAGAAATAATGATTGCTTGATATTAGAAGGTGGGAACTGAAGTGAGAAATACTGCTCACTAGCTTGCTTTCCATGGCTTGCCCAGCCTGCTTTCTTAGACAATTGAGAACCTCTTGCACAGGGGTCAATCATTAATAAAAACAAAAAACAAAAAAACCACTCCCACAAGACAGTCTTATGGAATCAGCTTCTCAGTTAAGGCCTTTACTTCCCTGGTGACTCAAATTTGTGTCACATTGATAAAAATTAACCAACACACCCAAGTTGCTATCAAGTACTAATTGATTAGTATATATGTTTTTCCCTGTGTTTAAAAGAACTTTAATTATTGTAGGTAGTAAAAAGAGCTGTTGAAAAAAGTCACATCTTTTCCTGTTTGTGCCTCAGGGACGACTTAAAATGTCCAAGAATGATGGAATGAAAAACATTTGTAAAATGTTTCGTGGTTTTATGTTCTTTTCATGTGATATTCCGAGCCTTTGGGCACACACAAGCCATGGTGCAAATGTGGTGGTCAGAGGGCACTCAAGAGTCCGCTCTCTCCGTCCACCATGGAGTCTGGGGGATTGAACTCGGGTTGTTCTATTTACATGTTGAACCATCTCACCAGCCCCAAGATGGCTGTTGCAGTGTCTTTGCTTGTATTAAAGTAGCAATATCTATATGGTGGATACAAGATTGTTAACCCAGGTTATGCTAAGAACCCATATTTTTGGCAGTAAGAGGAAGTGCTTTAGCATAAGAGTAGGGCATACTGTGGTTCAGGGGGCCTTTGCAACTTATTGCATCTTAATTTACAGCATCAACTTAGACTTCTAGAAGCCCAGAAAAGAAATCAAGAAGTCGTTCTGCGGCGCAAAACTGAAGAGGTATGGCGAACAAGTTTACCGTTCTTACTTTGGAATAGTGTATTCCTTCTTTTCTTTCCTTACCACATGGTGCTAGGATTAACCCTAGGTCTTTGCATGGGACTTACCAATTGTCTGCCCTTCTACCCAATCCTGTAACGTCATTTCTACAGACAGAGCCCAGATAAACCTTGATACTCTTGCAGGTTACAGCTCTCCGTAGGCAAGTGAGGCCCATGTCCGATAAAGTAGCGGGAAAGGTTACTCGGAAGCTGAGCTCATCTGAAAGCCCCGCTCCAGACACAGGTTCCAGTGTGGCTTCAGGGGAAGCAGATGCATCACGGGCAGGCACCCAGCAGAAAATGAGGATTCCTGTGGCAAGAGTCCAGGCATTACCAACACCTACGACAAATGGCTCCAGGTTCTGCTGATTCTTACCCCCGCCCCCCTACAATCCTTGTGGATGTTCATAGTGAATCCTGTGTAAATGAAACAGGTCTCATTATTGGGTGTGTGCAATCAAATAAAGACATAAATAATTATATTTGTCTTTGTAAATGATTACAGGAAAAAATATCAGAGGAAAGGATTCACTGGCCGTGTGTTTACTTCCAAGACGGCCCGCATGAAGTGGCAGCTGCTGGAGCGCCGGGTGACAGACATCATCATGCAGAAAATGACCATCTCCAACATGGAGGCGGACATGAACAGACTCCTCAGGGTATGGACAACAGAAGCTGCATGCTTCCCTAGCTGGCAGTCTTACATTGTGCCAGGAAATGTTAGTGACCCCCCAAAAGACCACCAAGGAGCCGATTCTGATGTTATCACATTGGGGTCTCTGTATTTAAGTTGGAGTTTGGGCCACACCACTCTCTCTGACACAGGAGAACAGGAGGGGGTCCCTAACCCCAGTTTCAGGCAAGCATTTATAGATAGAGGCAAGAAGTGGGTATCTAGCTTGGTATACATCAGATTGGGGAGCCATTATGGCCTTTAACATAATTAGTTGGTGCTGGGAGCCAAACCATAAACTTAACTTCGGTTCTTCTCCTGATTGGTGGTTGTTGGGAAGTGACGTGTGGGGGCGGGCTTGTAACCTGGAGATGCAGATTTGTTAGGGAGTAACCTGGAACCTGGTGCTAGGCGCCAGCTTGTTAGTTATCTTGAGTTCAACCTCAGGTCAGAGACTCTAAGGTGGAGTGTGAACACACAGGATCTGGTCTCTCACTTACTCTTTTATTCCTTGGAAGCATTGATTGCCGTCTCTCGCTTCTTCCTGTCTTGGGTGTACTGTGTACGAGTAGATGAAGGTCATTTCTTTAAATCCAATATGTTTTGTTTGTTCGTTGTTTTTTTAATTTAATTTAATTTATTATTATTATTATTGATACTTTATTTACATTTCCAATGTTTCCCCTTTTCTGGGTCTCCTCTTTGGAAACCCCCTATCCCCTCCCCATCCCCGCCTCTATGAGGGAATTCCACCTCCCACCCACCCGCCCACCCATCCCCATATTCCCACCTTGACATTCCCCGTTACTGGGGCATCTAACATCCTCAGGCCCAAGGGCCTCTCCTCTCTGCCACATATGTGGTCCGAACCATGGGTCCATAGATGTGTATTCTTTGGTTGGTGGTCCAAACTCCATGACGACCGGGGGGGAGGGGGGGCGGGGGGGCGGGGGAGTGGGTCAGGCCCACTGACGCTGTTGCTCCCTCCATGGGGCTGCAAACTCCCTCAGCTCCTTCAGACCTTTCTCCAACTCCTCCATCTGGGACCTCACTCTCAGTCCAGCGGTTACTGTAAAGTGAAACTTGGGCATTCTCAACTTTTGGGCTAATATCCGCTTATCAGTGAGTACATACCCTGTTTGTTTTTTTGTGACTGAGTTACCTCGCTCAGGATGATATTTTCAAGTTCGATCCATTTGCCTGCAAATTTCATTAAATCATTGTTTTTAATAGCTGAGTAGTACTCCATTGTGTAGATGTACCACATTTTCTGTATCCATTCCTCTGCTGAGGGACATCTGTGTTGTTTCCAGCTTCTGGCTATTATAAATATTTTGTTGTTGTTGTTGTTTTTTTTTTTTTTTTTATAGCAACGGGAAGAACTTACAAAAAGGCGAGAGAAACTTTCAAAAAGGAGAGAGAAGATCATCAAGGAGAGTGGAGAGGGGGATAAAAACGTGGTTAACATCGTCGAGGAGATGGAGTCCCTGACTGCGAATATCGATTACATCAATGACAGTATTGCGGACTGTCAAGCCAACATCATGCAGATGGAGGAAGCAAAGGTGCGGGCCGCCAAAGACACTTTGTCTTGGTTTTGTTCCCTTTTGAGAGAATATCTTTAGCCCTGGCTGTCCCCAGACTCTGTGTGGTATGCATAGATGACAATGACCTTCAATTTCTGATCCTCCTGCCTCTACCTCTCGGATGCCAGAGTATGAGTTGATATGATGCTCAGGGTCCTCAAGATACTTAAGACCTTGAGGAAAAGAACATTTGTATTATATTTCTTTAAAAGTATTTTGAATTTTTATTTATTTAATTTTTAAAAATTATTTAATGTATGAGTGCTCTGCTGCATGTATACCCACATGCCAGAAGAGGGCATCAGATGGCCATGATCATGAACCACCATGTGGTTGTTGGGAATTGAACACAGGACCCCTGGAAGAGCAGCCAGTGCTCTTAACTGCTGAGCCATCTCACCCGCCCCCTTGAATTTTTATATGAAGGTATTTTGTACTCTGGTTTAATCTGATTCTTAGGTTTTGCGCATGTAATAGGTATCGTCTAGTCTTCTGATTTCCCTACTGACCTTGGGATAGTCTTTATTGTATCGAATGTGTCACTTATTATATCTTGCCTTGAATCTTTAACTACTCAGCTGTGTCTGCTTTTGACTGGAACACATGTTTCTTAGTGTAGGAATCACGTTATATTTTTCTGAGCAGTTTCATTGATGTATCCAGTACTGTCAAGTAAAGACAAGCATGTTGCCTTCTGTTTAAATATATCCAGATTAAAATAATGATGTTTGGTGTAGGAAGAAGGGGAGACATTGGATGTCACTGCTGTCATTAATGCCTGTACGCTGACAGAAGCTCGGTACCTGCTAGATCACTTCCTGTCAATGGGCATCAATAAGGTGAGACTTAACTCTTCTATTCTTGAAAGCCTCAGTTGGCTGATTTGGTATTTACACGTCTCTCTCCAGTGACCCTCCTCTTGGTAAAAGGAATAAGATTCTTAATTGAAAAACCATTTTTTAAGAGCTAAAATAAAATGTTATAAATATATCAATTTACTGGCTCTGTTACATTTGTATATTAGAAACAAAGAAGAAATAGAGCCCATTTTGTCTTAACAAAAGATTCTCAAGAAAACAGATTTTGTATCACAATTGGCTTGCTACTGATTTTGTACAGGTCAAAAGAAAATCAGAGAAGAAAAATGCAGTGTAGCACCCTACCCTTCTCAATGTAAACCTGATTTACTACCAGTAGCGCACTTATTCCCTGTTGTGGAAGGTGGTGACAGCCGAGTCACTTGCTCTCCACACTGGACCTCTGTTAGAACCTTAGGCTGTGTTCTTGGTCCACAGCACTTCACACACAGGAACTGAGACTCTGGAGGATGGTATCTTGCACAGGGAAACTTCTCTAAGAACTCTGAACAAAGTAAATAGAGGAGCTGGTTTGCAGTGAGGGCTGTCTGATGCCAAGGTTCACGCTTCGGCGTTTTCATGTAGTTTTCCTAGATGGAAGACATTTTGCTCTTGTGGTTATTGTTTCAGGGTCTGCAGGCTGCCCAGAAAGAGGCTCAAATTAAAGTCCTTGAAGGTCGACTCAAACAAACTGAAATCACCAGTGCAACGCAGAACCAACTCTTATTCCATATGCTGAAAGAGAAAGCAGAGCTAAACCCGGAGCTGGATGCGTTGCTAGGGCACGCACTGCAAGGTAATTTGGATTAAACCTCACTTAGATGAATTGCATGGTTGCTTTGCCCTTTGGACATTGTATCCACATCTCCTTCCTCTATGGCTTGTTTGAATAGATGCTATACTTACTTATGCTTTTAATAAATATCCTCTCTTTAATTTGCATGCGTATGTAAATTTGGGGAAAAGTGCATTCCAAGAAACGATTACCAACTTGAGGTTATTTAAACTTATTAAACCATTGGGTTTTATGGATAAAGGAGACTAGGAAAGTTTCTCAATTGGTTGCTTAGATTACTTAAAAGATTAACTAAGTTTCATTCCCTTTACGCTGCATACCTAACTGTGCTAAATCACTTCTGTGTTCCTTACGGCATCTATTCTGTATACCTAAACATCGGTGCGTAATCTTGTGCTATGTGAGAGTTTTAACTTTGGATTTGTTTTGATTGGAGTATTGCTTTTTGTTTCCTTCTGCTGTTGTTTATCCAGATCTAGATAGCGCCCCACTAGGTGAGTATGTTTAGCTTTCTGTGTACCCAACAGTTGCATGAGTCACTAATTGTCCTGTGCACTAATTGTGGTACATATTTGAAAATGTTGTATCAGTAGCCACTGTTTTTGCATGATACTGTATTCATAATAAAAAAAACACACTAAGTCTTCTTTTCTTAAACGTTCTCTATTTTGAAATTCTTAGCTGATAAAGGAGGTATGCTTGAGCTAATAGTCCTATGAACTCAGTTGCAGAATTACATAAGTTCTCTGATTTCTTTTTTGTTTTTTTCTTACAGGAAAACATAGAATATATGTTCCTTTTAAATTTTTAAATATTATCTATTAACTTTCATCCATTGTTTTAACCTCATAAATAACTTTTTCTCTACATATTCTCATCTAGTTTGTCTAAAAATAAAATTAGGAATATATATATATATATTTTACAAATTGAACACAATACAAGGACTTCATTTGAACATATTGATACCGTGTTTTGATCATGAGCACCATATTTGCAGCCTGAAAGAGGCTGTAGAGACCACTGGACACAGAGGTTTCAGCCTTTTTCCTGCTCGTGACTCCCATGTGACCTATTCTCATGGGTCATGTCTTTGCCTCCTCTTAGTGATGATTGGTGTAGAATCAGGAGACCGGAGGAATTTCATTACTAGTGCTATGTTAGAATGCTAAATTTGGAACAGTTTTATTTAGTTAATGTGACTTACAAGTGTGGTCTTTTGTGTCCTTTTGAGCTTTCTTTTCTTTGATTATACAACTCTTCAAAGTTTTCTGAGTCCTTCTTGATAAAGGAGAGGAAAATAACCCAAAGATTAAATGCAGTTGCTACCTTTCTGTGTCCTTTGACTAAACACAGTCTATGAAGCTTCATGTTTTAAAATGATAAGCCCTTGTACAAGTAAAATACAGGGCCTATAGGATTTTTATACTGTTACTGTGAAAATAATAATTCCATGAGGCCGACCATGACATATATATATATATATATATATATATATATATTATATAATAGATATATATATTATACATTATATAATAGATATATATAATATGCATGTAAATAACTGTCATTTGAAGGTACTTGTCAAGCTATGACAAGGATGAATAATAATAATTTGTGAGGTCAACTATGGTGCATATTATATATTTATAATTTTATATTATATATTTATTTATATTATAAATATATTATAAATATATACTATATATATATATATAATTTGAAAGTTACTTTTCAAGCTATGACATGGATGGATAAAAGACTAACTAGGAACAGTCAGGGCTGCTGAAAAGGCACCGTGGTCCATCCAGAATACCTTTTTCCATCCTACCTGTTGTCAAGCAGTCTTGCTTCCTCTTTCCTTCAGTCCCCTCCCATTCCTTCCTTTCCTGTCTCCTTTCCCCACTTCCTTCTCTTCTGTTACCTCCTCGATCTGCCTATTTTCCTTCTCTGCCTTTTCTTCCAGACATCCCCTCCCCCCACTTTGTTTTCCCCTTTCTATATCTTCATTGCCCTTGTTCTTCTCTCTTCTCTCTGTTCTTTGTAGTGTCTCAGCTTAACATGCGTTCTGTGGCACAGAAGAGGAGATATTTAATGACATTTTGTGCAAGAAAATATCAGACTGCTTATTTGATGAATAGTGTTGATGTTTACAGTTGCTCTGTTTATAGAAGCAGAGTGTGCAAATGTTGTCTGCTGATAGAACCCATTACTCATGGCAGAAAATTTCTCTAGAGTTTATGGCTATACTTTAAGTAAGAGGAACTGGAGGCAAAATGGGGGAGGACTAAAGTGATGCATATTCCACTGGAAAAAACCAGACAATCATAGATAATATCCCTATATAAATGTCACTCAGCTTTGTCATTTTATCCTAACCCTCGAGGTCGAGAACTAGATGGAGAGGTGATTGCAACACTAATCTTTTTCTCATGAGCCATATGATTTGCTGTGGGTGTCAGACCATGACAAATCTATATCAGGGCAGTGAAGGCAGAGACTGAAGCAGAGACAGAGGCTAGAAGAGTGCAGAGTCGAACTACCCGAACTACCTGAAGGAATGCCAGGGCGGTAACAACTGGCAGGTGTGGAATTTGAGCTGATAGATAAAGCAGGAGGAGGAGGAGAGGTCACACAAGCCAAGGAGTCGGGAGAACACGCTGTGTTGTGTACCAGCAGGTCAGTGCTCTGCAGAAACAAGTACACGGTTTATAGTGATGAAACTGAAGGTTAGAGGCTAAGCCGCGGCCACCAGCCCTTACCACTCTTAAGATCTTACAACCTTTGAGGAACTTTTTTGTGTTTTCCATGTTAGGGGCCCTTTTATTGATACCCCTATCTCTATTAGAGATTTACTAAGACCCTCATGGGACTCTGCACAGTGTTGTATTTATGGTTCAGATTAATTGAGAAAAGAATGACAAGAACCCACAGCTGCAGTGTAAGGGGAAAGACACAGGCGAGCCTATGGGAGTCCACGTTCACACTTCCTCTGGCTGCGCCCAGGCATGAGAGATCATAGAGCGCAGGCCTAAGGAACGAAAGCACAGCAGTTTAATCCAGGGACATCTGTTAGACAATCGCCATCATCCAAAGTTATCATTGTGTTGAAGGTCATATGCATATGTGCCCGACAGGTACCAGATTCTAGGTCCCCATACGGGAAACATGTAGTCAGGATCAGTCATGTGTTTGCATCTAGACCTAGTGGACATCCTTTATTACTTTGCTGTTGGCAGGAATAGTTTGTGAGTTAAGGTATTGGATGTTAACCAGAATGTACAAAGGTTTGCAACGAAGGTGTTTCTGAAGGAAGCAGTCACAGTGTTCTACTTTTTAATAGGAAGATATACCTTGTGTTTTAAAAAAACGTAATAAAAAAGATAGAAAAGGACTAACGTTTGGCTAACTTCCAGTGGTGTTGGGTTGTAAAACTCTACCCTGGTATGGACTAGCAGGACACCTGGGAGTTCTTTCATGTGAATTCTGCTGCGTGAGAACGTGTCTGATGGTCTTGTGCTAGAGTTAAAACTATGTGCTACCCGGTTGAAATGCTTCCTGTCAGTTTCAGCGTTGAGGATATATCTTAAGTTGGTGCCCAACTGGGGTGGAATCCTCTTGGCTCTGGCCAAGTTGTTTATATAAAGTATAAATGATCTTCCTGGAAAGCATATATTCATAGTCAGGAGTTAAGAATTTTGATTTGTTTGTTTGTTTTTGTTTTTATTAAACTAAGTTTGAACTTCTACTTAGTATTTCAAGTTCTATCTGTCTTCACCAGTGTCTGTAAGAAAAATGGTAGTAAATCACATTGCAAACACCACTCAGCGCTAATTGGAGATGGGGTGGGGCAAGGCTGTAATCTCTCAAAGCCCACCCCCAGTGACAGTTCTTTCCCCTGCAAGGCTGCACTACCTCACTGTACATCTCCACCTCCTGAGGACCAAAGGCTCAAATCCCTGAGCCCATAAGAAACATTTGTCATTCAGACCACCGTAGCTAGTCATTTCTTTAAAACCTTATTTTTATATTAAGTAGTCTTAACTAGTCAGTATTCTGAGGACTAAGTCCATGAGCCTCTTTTGAATGGCAGCCTTGAGATGCACATTGTCTTCAAGGCCACCATTTCCTTCTCCTGTCTGTGAATCCTCAGCATGGCTCTTAGATAATATTTCCAAATATTATTAACCCTTTGTGTACTCAGTGGTTGAAGGAAGGGAACATTAGAGAGGAAGAAATGACTTGACTTCTGTCTGTAGTGTTCTTACATAATATAAATGGGTGAATCACGAACATATATATTCAAATTATATCATAATATTATTTAATCTTGTGAAATAAAATGTGAGTTAAAAAACTGCATGTATGTTAGGGGCCTGCTGACAGAGTTTAATTTTTTGTAGCTGTTTTAGCTACTGATTTCCTAGTCATCTACTGATTTCTTAGCTTTATGTTTGGATTCCTTGTTTTTATTTTTTTTATTTTTCTGGGGAGGGGTTGTTGTTATTTTTCTAGCCTGCTACAGCTGTCCTGATGTGGAGTTGTTCAGTCCTAGTAATTTACAGAAGTGTCGCATGCACGCCCGTTATTGTCTGTGTCTTCTGTGTACCTGTGAATGAGATGCATGCTGGTGTGTGACCTCTGAATACCTACATGTATACTCTTTCTACTTGAGATTTTTAAAGGGGGCGAAATATTTTACTAAGCTTGCAAAATTGATACAGTTCTCAGAATGTTTATATGTAGGGAGTGTTAGTGATTGGCCAAGTCTACAGAAGGGGAGCTCAGGAAGGATTTGTTGGGAGCTTCTTTTTTAATCAGTGGCTTTGTGTGTTTGAATAGCCCATGCATGAAAAGTTTTACTCTAAAGTAATGGTGTGTGCTCACATAAACGTATAATCTAATCCCCATTCTCTGATACTGTTTTTCCATGCTTCACCATTCAAACTCACGATTTTTCTATACTGAACACCTGTCTCCTCGTTCCTAGCAGTGCAAGTAATGGGGCTTCTTAGACGTGCTCCCCTTCGGTCTGTTTGTATTGACTCAGAGGCCCAAGCCAAGGTGCCCGTGTTGAGCCGCTGAGCTGGTGTGCATGTGTTTAGCCTAGGGATGCGGTCCCCATACACCTTGGGCAACACTTGTGCTTTTCACTTTGTTCTAGAAAATGAAGAGGACAGCAGTGAGGAAGATGGCCCTTTACACAGCCCGGGGTCAGAGGGAAGGTAAGAGACCCAGGGGCCGCCACACAAGTTACTCCTGTAACGTTTTCTCTTGAGCTTTAGTTTCCTTTTTTATTTCAATTACGCGGATTTCTATATGTCTGTGGAGATATGTGCGTGAGTGTTGGGAGCCTGCACAGGTCAGAGAAGGGGATTGGATCCCTCAGAGCTGGAACGACAGGTGGCTGTGAGCCGCTCACTGTGGTGCTGGGACCTGAACTCAGATCCTCTGTAAGAGCAGTAAGTGTTCTTGACCACTGAGCCATCTCTCCAGCCCGTTATGTAGGATTGTAAAAACTTGAATCTTACTGCATTAAGCAATTATCTTAAGGTAGAAATAGTTTTGAATTTTATGACTAAGGCGATGTGAAAGTTAAGCAAAGCCATGCCTAACTCTCATAAATTTTAAAATTAAATATGGGAATATTTAAGGAAGAAAACTGGATTAATTGTTAATAAATCCACCTGGATTTTAGGTGTTACCTTTCTGTGTTTTCTATAGATATAATTTTTCATAGTTATAAATATGAAGGACATACAATTCTGTATAGTAAGTTTAAATTTAGTCTCATATCTTTATTTATGTACAGCACGTTGTCTTCAGACCTTATGAAGCTTTGTGGTGAAGTGAAACCTAAGAACAAGGTAAGGATGATTACAATACCGGGCAGACACTTTTCGTTGTTCTCTATTTCACTATTAGGCTGATAGGCTTCAGGTTTGTCTCTTAGTAGAGTGGCCGTGACAATGCTTTTACTCAAATTCTCTCATTTGAAATTAAATGAGATAATTAGATAATTTAAGTTATTAAGTAAGTTAATAAATACAATTATTAAATAAAATTAAAATGCTTAAATAAGAAATTTTTAAGTCTCTACTAAGTAATAATTAAAAAAATTTTTTTGACAAACTTCTCAGCGGAAACCTAAGCTTTTCCAAATTTTTACACTGTTTATACTTGATAAAATACAATATGGAAGCTGATTCTTAAGCCACTGTTTAGCGAGATAGTAGACTCTACAATGGCATGCATTTAAATCGACAGGGTGTTTAGGAAATTCTGAGAGTCGAGCTTTTTGTTGATTTGTTTTAAGTGATTCTTTTAAATATTCTGAGATTATTTAAAATAAAAATTTAGGGGGCTGTTATGCATATTTACAGGAATTTACCTACTTTTAAATGTGTAGGAATCACATAGTCCTTTTGAGGCTGTACGGTTGTCCTTGACCTTAGATGAATTAACTCACGGCATTTAGTCAGTGGAGAACAAGGAGTACTTGCAGCATTGGAACAAGTGCGTAGAATCACATCTTGAAAAGTAATGCCATGCAAATGGACAGAATAGTTTTAAGGACCACCAAAGTTAATTAAGTAACGTAACTGGGTAATTAGGGCTCTCCCACTGTGTATGCCACAGGAGTCCTGCCCTATCTCACTATGAAGTTTTGTTCATTTTTTTTTTTGGTATGAATATGGGCCCAAGGCTTTCAGATCCCCCATCCCCTCCCTCATAATAAGTCTTAATTAAATATGGATTTTTAGCATAAATTTTTAAAATTAAAAAAAAAAACTTGTGAGGCTAATGAAAATACATCTTGAGATTTTTGTGGTCTTTGAGCACGGGCATACAGTATATGGTTGGTATTTTATTGTGAATGGTCAAACAATTTACCAAAACTCAAAACATTCTATTGTGGCTTGGATCCAAGTGTAAGCAGAAAGGGGATCTCGTAAGGTCATTTTCATCGTCTAGACTCGTACTCAGGGACACCTATGTGAGATGCCGGAGAGACTTGTGGTGTGGTAGCCCCAGAATGATCTGAAACCACTGTGGTGAGAGTGAGGGAGAGGTGCTCTCTGCCCTGGCACCTTTGCAATGGGAAGAGCCAGCCGAGAGGGTAAAGGGTGTCCACAGGGCTTTCTTATTCCAAATTCCCAAAGCCTCGCTGCTGCTTGCTTCTTCTGAACTGTAAAGATGCGACAGAGATCTCGTTTTCTTTTCATTCTTTGAATCACGGAGTCACTTTATGATGTAATAAGGGCGACCATGGTACCGTGTTAATGACGCAGAGTAAAAAGTTGAACACAGCAGAGTGAACTTTCCAGTGGGCAGAGTTAAGTGCGCTATTTAGTATATGAGGAGAAAAAACCCCACCGAAAATAAAAATTAAAAATTCATATTAACAAAGCATTTAACGATGGGCAGTGTTAGAATTTAAACTTAAGTACAATGGATTTTCCTTTGGCTTAATTACTTCCCATTCACTTTTTTCAATTTTTGAGTTCTCTGTCTGTCTGTCTGTCTCTATCTTTGTGTGTGTCTGTCTGTTTGTCTTTCTGTGTGTGTAACTCTGTTTCTCTCTCTGTCTCTGTATGTATCTCTGTTTCTCTCTGTCTCTGTGTGTCTGTCTCTGTTTCTCTGTGTGTCTCTCTCTCTGTATGTCTATCTCTCTGTATATCTGTTTCTCTCTGTCTCTCTATCTTTTTGTGTGTGTCTGTCTGTCTGTTTCTGTGTGTATCTATTTCTCTCTGTGTCTCTGTGTCTCTGTGTCTCTGTGTCTCTCTCTCTCTGTGTCTGTCTGTTTCTCTCTGTCTCTCTATCTTTCTCTGTGTGTCTGTCTGTCTGTTTCTGTGTGCATCTATTTCTCTCTGTGTCTCTCTGTCTCTGTCTCTGTCTCTCTCTCTCTGTCTGTCTCTGTTTCTCTGTTTCTGTGTGTGTCTGTTAGTCTGTCTCTCTCCCTCTCTTGCTCTCTTTCCCTCTCCCTCCCTCCCCTCCTCTCTCTCTTTAAAAGCAGTTACCTATTGGTCACTTGTGGCTGTTCGGACAGTGCTGTTAGTGACCTTTGACTGACTTTGGAGTTACCACAGGCAGATGTATAGCATCCTGCACTTCCACAGCCTCACTTGTAAACAAGTTACCTCGCCACACCTGACATAACAAAGATTTACAACTGTCCCCACACAGATGTACAACCCAAATGCCGGCTGGTGTTGTGGCCTTGAAAGGTCTTACCTGACTAAAACTCTGCCTCGCCACTGTCACTCTGTTGTTTTTGACACACCTGGAAGGAAAAGATGTGCTAAATGTTTTTATCTATTTCATATATCAAAGTAGATAATATATATTATCTATTTTTAAAATAATAATAATAGTAAAACCCCCCCTGTTCCGTGCACAAGTTTGCTTCTGATTGCTTGTCTTTCCGTTCTTTAACTAGGCTCGGAGGAGAACCACCACGCAGATGGAGCTGCTGTATGCAGACAGCAGTGAAATAGCCTCAGACACTAGTGCAGGAGATGCCTCCTTGCCTGGCCCTCTGGCGCCTGTTGCAGAAGGGCAGGAGATTGGAATGAACACAGAGACAAGTGGTCCTTCTGCTAGGGACAAAGAGCTTCTTCCCCCATCTGGCTTACTTCCTAAGATAGGCAGCATGTAAGTCGGGCCAGCTATACTAACTCCCTTTCTTTTGGCATTTTCTTGTGTTTATTAATATGCATGTTGCTAATTTCTTATTTCTGTTAAAATATAGATAATTAGTCTCTGGTTTTCAAAGTCATTTCTGTTAGGTACTATTGGCCCTGATTTTTGTTCATACATGTATATGTGTTATGTATGTGTGTGTTGTATATGTGTTGTGCATGTATGTGTTATGTATGTATTGTGTATGTATGTGTTGTATATGTGTGTGTGCATGTATGTATTGTATATGTATGTGTTGTACATGTGTGTGTGTGCACGTGTCTGTGTGTGTGTCCTTGTGCATAGAGTAGTCCTGAAGTTGAAGTTATGTGTCGTGCCCAGTCGTTCTCAATATAGATATTGAGGCATGGTCCTTCTCTGAACTCAGAGTTCGCTCTCTAGGCCAGCAGCTTCTTCCTGGAGTTCCCTTTCTCTGCCTACTTTGGGCTGGGATTATGGGAGAGCCGCCGTGCTCGCCTGGTTTTCATGTAGGTTTGAGGCAGCCAAGTTCCATTTGTCATGTTTGTGTAGTAAGCACTTTCCCTAGACAGCACTCTCTCCAGCCTAACCTGTAATGTTTCGGGCAGTCAAAATAATTTAAGATTCAATTTTCTTTTTTGACATGTTTTGTTTAATCTCCAAGTTTTAGGATAATTCTGAGTAATGATTATAGGTATAATTTATTTAGAAATTCATTAGGTTAAAGTTATACAAATAAAATATATGTCAACAAAAGCTTTAAAGTCTCAGAATTGCCCCAGATATTTTATGTTCTAGTTCTAATAACCTGGTAGGATTGTAAATTGTTGCTGATCCCTTTACAGGAAAAAAAAAAAAAAAAAAGCAACAACAACAACAAAACAAAACAAAACACCCAACAAAGTGTAACCTTTGTACGTTTCAGGTTTTTGTATTTTATTTTATTTTAATTTTTTGAGACAGGGTCTCACTTTGTAGCTGTGGATGGCATGGAATTTTTGCTATGTAGACCAGGCTAGCCTCAGGCTCTCAAGAGCTGAGATTAAAGATGTGCATTACCATGACCACCTTTCCTGACTCTTTACCTTGAAGCTAATTGTATGTCTGGGATGAGTGGGGTGAATAGAGTACTTTTAATGTCAGTAAGAAGTTGATGAAGGAAATCCCTATTGAAAAATATCTATAACAAAGGTCTTCTAGTCAAAACAAGTGCTTCATAGCACATAGTATATGAGCATATTCTCCTCACTTTTGTTCTGAGTGCGTGCGTGCATGTGTGTGTGCGTATGTGTGTGTGCGTGTGTGTGCGCGCGTGTTGGTAGTTACATTAAAATGAGAACTTTATTTCCCTTTTATAAATCAGTTCTTTTTAGATTTTCATTTATTATTCATGTAAATGAGTGTTTTGTGTGTGTGTGTGCGTGTGTGTGCGTGTGTGTGTGTGCGTGTGTGTGTGCGTGTGTGTGCGTGTGTGTGTGTGTGTGTGTGTGTGATGCCTGTGGAGGTCAGAAGAGCATGTCTGATACCCTGGAACTGTAGTTACAGATGGCTGTGAACCACCATGTGGGTGCTGGGAATTGAACCTGGGTCCTTTGAAAGAGCAGCAAGTGCTCTTACCCACTGAGCAACCTCTCCAGCTCCCCACTAGTAGAGATTTTTAGTGATGTTTTCGCAAACTAACTCCTATGTATAATCTAGCAAATGATTTCTGATATGAATGCACATATCTGAGAAATATTACTCCTAAAGCAGCATGCAGTATACGACTCTACAGATAATACAAAGTATAATAAACTTGCTACGTGTGTCTGTTTTCCATAATCTTCCTTTTGTGAAGGCATTTCCATTATCTTCCATTCAGCAGTCGCATCTACTATCTTTAGTTACAAAATTAACTTTAATGAGAGATTTTCGTGCATGTGCTTACATTATTAATGTTGGATGCTGCTAACCAGTGTAGCCACGGCTTCAGTGCTGTGATAGGACCAGGGCACAACAGTTTTAATCAAGGTAGTGACATCGATAAGGGACAGCTAGAGACTTGTATGCGTTCAGCGTTTAGTCTGCCTAATGGGAGGCATGTTAAGAACTTCAGGACTAAGTCTGTGGCCTGGAATCTCCATTCAGGTAATATATTTATTTATAAATGTATCCTTTATGACAGACTATAGAAAATGCCTTTTTGACTCTGTCTCTTCATACAATTTTCCTCTACGTTTTCATGAACTTAGAGGGCTGGACTTAGAATTCCTTGCACTTTCTACTTCTCTTGTTTGAGGCAGTCTCTTGGAGCCTCCACTGGTGTCAAGCTATGTAGCCAAGGTTAATGGCTCCACCCACCTCCTAAGTGCTAAGAGTCCATGCCTGTATCACCCTGTCAGACCCAGGCTCTTAGACATTTAAGTTTGTCAGTGTGCTTGGTGTAGGAGTGCCTATAGCTCAGTCTTTATTTCCTTATCAGGTATAGAATGCAGAGTTGCTAAAATGTGCTTTTATTCAGACACATGAGATTTAATGATAAATCTCAGTTTTTCATTTCTGAATATCAATTATGGAAACTCATCCCATATTTTTTCTTATTAGTGTAACTTGCAGAGATTAATAATATTCATCATTGTGTTTACAAAACTCAAAGTCTTTAAGTTTTATTTATTCAGCAACCACCCCACAGTTTTGTTTTTAATTCAAGGGTTTTGACACAGGATCTCATTCATTGTATCCTAGGCTGCCCTATTAAAAAAAAAAAAAAAAAAATCACTGTGTAGCCCAGGATCCAGAAATATAATTCTTGTTTCTATTGAACCCAGTATCTCAAGAATACGGGAGAAAATAAATAATTTTAAAAGAAGTTGAAGAGGCAAATCTCTCTCAAGATTGTTGAGTTTCCATTTTACCTGTGAAGTGAGAGGCTTGGTTTAAACTCTAAGTAGTCTAATGTTGAAGTTGGTTTGCCTTGTGGAGGTGGGATTCATATTTTTACTAAAGCAACCTGTTGCCCCAGTCTCGTAAGTGCTGGGATTACGAGCTCAAGCCACCACACCTAGCTTTCACAATCTAAAGTTAATGACAAGAATATTCTATTACTAAAATATATGAAATTACTAATTGATGTCTAAATCTAGTTCAGTAAAAATAATTGTCATTATTGGTTTTATGTGACTACTTACATTGCTATTTTATTGTTTTCTTATTAAATTGTTTTAATTCTCATATTCTAGTAGTTTTCTTCATGTAAAACTTCTAAGATAATTTTCCCTCAGATCAAACAATTTCTGATAAAATTTAAATAAACTATTCTGTTTATTTGGCAGTATTATTGATGCTTACATTAAAAGACTTGCACATAATTAATAAAATTGCTAACTTAAAATTTTCCAATTATTGAGCTCCTAGCAATGAAAAATAAGTCATGCATTATTCTCGTATTTGAGTTTTATTCCCCCCCCCAAGAAATAAATTTAAAGCTTTTAGATCTAATTGGCTGTCGAGGGTTTTAAATTTAGACATATTAAAAATAATTAAAATAAAAATAAAATAAATAAATAGAAAATAATTAAAATTTTTTCCTGTTGTAGTTCCAGACAGTCATCTGTATCAGAAAAAAAAGTGCCAGAGCCTTCCCCTGTAACAAGGAGAAAGGCCTATGAGAAGGCAGATAAACCAAAGGCCAAGGAGCATAAACAGTAAGTCCCCAGCGCTTTCTACCTACTCAGTGGCGTAAAGGTCCCCTACAGCGGATGCGGGCTGAAGGGCAGCGGAGCTGTGCGCTTGTGCTGGCTTCCAGACACACAAGGGAACTCTTGGCTTGGCTGAGCGGTTTTCTGGCTTTATGGTCACACGTCCACCATTCATATACCTGAGCACTTTTCTCCCTGTTCACGCCACTAACCCTTTTTTCAGTTATTTTCCTGTATCCCTGAACATATTACTATGCATTTTGACTAAAAGTTATCAAGCTTCCCTTTCAAATCATCCTCCGTAAAAATTCAAAATTAATTTCGCCTGCCCTCTGAAACTGACTTGCCCTTCTCCCTCCCTCAAGCGGCCACAGACTCTGTGTTGCTAATGAGACATGGGTGTGGGTCATTTTCTTCCTTCTCACGTGTGGACTGTTGACATCATCCTCAGTCCTTTGATGTTTGATGAAGGTTAATTAGCAGTGTGGATTACAGACTGCCGATCCCTTTGCACGGGTGCTCTACACCGTCATGGTTTGCAGAAGCTGAGCGAATTAAATTACCCTGCAAAACACCCCAGCCTACGTAGGCTACCAACCTCCCTCCTCATTTCTCCAAAATGCTATTTGGGGAAGATGGTCCCCCGGCAGAAAGCATCTGTGCCATCTGCCTTGATATATCAGTAACCTTACTATAGTCTTTTGTTTCATTGACATAAAGACATGTTTACATATTTTCTGTTCCTCAGAGGACAATCTTAGACCCCCGCTCTCTTCTCCTGTGCCAAGAAATGACTTACTCATTTTCTACGCTGACCATCGGTGGAGCTGACTTGATTGACATACTACTGTCCTTCTGGTCATCCTTGCTTTCGATAGTTTCAGAGAAGTGATTTTCATTGAATCCAGTGTCTCAGGAACCATTGAGAAATGGTAGACTAGAGAAAATAAATTATTTAAAAGTCCACTGGTTAGGCCAACTGCTCTTGAGCCCTTTGGGCCAGCTGCTTTACCTGTCCAGTGAGCAACTTGCGTTCAATTCTATCTAGATTTGTAATTTAGTTGGGTTTGCCTTGTAGATGTGGATTTTGGATCTAACTAGGATGGCTCTTTTCTCCACTGCCGTCTAGTGGCCAGTGTGACAAAGTCTGGTAAAATTGTCTTCTAACTTGTTCAGAGAGCATATCTCAAATAAATAAATAAATAAATAAATAAATAAATAAATAAATAAATAAATAAATAAGAAGAGAAGAAGAAAAGAAGGAATTCTATAATAGAAAGATTTTTTAAAAAGCATGTTTCTAGAATATTCCTAACAAAGCATAACCAACTAAAGCCACCTGTTTGATGTTCTTTTTTCTCGTAGCTCAGATTCTGGCGCTTCCGAGACTAGTCTCTCACCTCCTTCCTCCCCACCAAGCCGGCCCCGTAACGAACTGAATGTGTTTAATCGCCTTACTGTTTCTCAGGGAAACACGTCAGTTCAGCAGGATAAGTATGTCATGGAAGAGAGCCCTGGCCTCTCACCCCAGACTCCGCACCCCCCAGAACAGTGCGGACCTTTCGCCCTCGCTGTTTGGGAGGTGGAGTCTGCCATATTTTTGTATTTTTTAAATGGATAGGAGCCATGCGGCCAAACTTAACAGATCATTTCCCTGCTGAACATGGCTCCCTGCAGTGCACGGCCTGTGCTTTCAGTTCTCATCTCTCCTATTCCTGTAAAGTAAATTAGAATAAAACAAAAACAAAAACAAAACAACAAAAAAAACCCTTTAGAACATTTGATGTTTCAAAAATTTTTTTGGATTTCTCAGCTTTCTATAAACTCCCAAAAGTGTCTGACTCTGACTGACTATATTGAAATGTGGCGAATGCTTTACCGTTGGTAGGTAAGACAACTTACGAAGATCACATGCTCCTAACATTCAGTGGGTCTAGATAAATCTACCACAGACTCCGGTAATTGCGTGATGAGAATAAAACATTGCCCTTCTGGATGGAGAATGTGGGACTGGAAGGCAGTTGTGGGGGGAGGGTAGGATGTGGAAAACATCATTTTACTAACTTAGAAGTAAAAACGTGTCCCCATGCTGAGCCAGAACCTTTCTTCTAAAAAGCCGGTGATAATATGGCTGTTCTAGCCCTGTCATAGCCCTGTCTTGTCTGCTTGGAATTTGGATAATCCCTCTGTGAGTGTATGCACTTAACATCCTCCCAGCCACAACTGTTGGCTTCCTGTGCTGCTACCTTCCCGCATGTAACATCTCTGAAATTTATAAGATGCCATTTAAAAGATCTGTCTAATATGCTTTGATTGTATTAAATGGCTCTATAAATGTAATTATACTCATTATTTGGAAATCATTTTTAATCTGCTTAATTCACAAATCAGTTACATATATTTCTTACTAGTTTATTTTTAATATGCTCACTAGAGGATGTGTCCTTTAGATTGATCCAGAAAGGTAAATACTGAGCTATTGAGCAAAACAGCCCTTGTTGTCATTAAGCTGTCTCACCCACGGAGGAGGGTAGGACGTTTGTAACATGTCACAGAAGTCCATGTTCACTGATACATGAACGGTTGATAAATTCAGGTGCTTTGCATTCACAGTAGTTCTAAAATCTTCTGTCACACGCAGGATATGGTGGCTCACAAGTGTAACCCAGCACTTAAGATGCTGAAGTAATGGGGGGTGGGGGTGGGGTCCCACTATACATCCAAGGCCAGGCTGGGCTACACAGTGAGTTTCAGAACAGTCTGAGGTACAGATTAAGAACCTGTTTCAGTTTTTTTTTTTTTTTTTTTTTTTTTTTTTTTTTTTTTTTTTTTTTTTTTTTTTTTTTTTTTTTTTTTTTTTTTTTTTTTTTTTTTTCTGTCAGTCTTGACAATCTTGATAATCTCCTCACAGTTTGCTATTTTGTTATGGATGTATTTGATGGACCGCACTAATTTTTTGACTGTTATCCCCATAAGTAATATGTTAATTTAACGGAACTCATACTTTGAAAATTCCCTTCCTTTTGTATTCCTTTCTTTGGGGCCCCATTTTGAGACTGCCATTTTCCATCAGTGCCATGCAGACCTCATAGTTTGGTTCTTCTCAGGTTTCAGGCCACCTCTACCTTATCCATTCTCCCCAGGACACTACACTGTCTGAATTCCTAACAGCCAATGCAAGGCAGTCTGTGGGGCGGAGTGCAGGCAGATTGTGTCTTGCCTAACCAGTTGTTACGGAGGGGCCTCTTAGTCAGAACTCTCCGCTTTGGAAATACGTTAAAACTATGGGTTTTTAAACATGCAAATATAGAATGAATTTATCAAACTTCCACACTAGGATCTAGCTAAAATAGTAAATACCAAGATACATTCACGCATAGTTACTAGAATTTTTTTTTTTTAAGATAGCCATCAAATTAAGCCTTGCAGTGAGGTGGTTCATATACTTGATACTTTTCCTTGCTGGTTCCTGAGTTTTAGAAGCAAAGGTGGAATTTATGGGTCAGTAATAGGTAGAGGGTTTTTGTTGTTGTTGTTGTTGTCTAATTTAACTGTACTCTAAACTTGCTGATTTCTGGTGCAAACAGAAAAACAAAAAGGGAGTGTTTGTGAAGTTCTGTTATCCACACTGTTGGTTTTCGGTCTCTGTCGTCGGTGTCTTTGCCTGTTTGGATATCTGTTCTTTCTCCTCATGACTTTAACTCTTTCACTGTAGGTCTGATGAAAGTGACCCCTCTTTGTCGGAGGTACACAGGTACTCTCTCCCTCTCTCTCCTATGTCCTTGCGTTCCCCCGATGTCTTAAACGCTTCCTAGAAATCCTAAGCAAATCTCAGAAATCTCAGGGGTTTTTGTTTTTATTGCATGTATAACTCATTGTAAGCCTTGAAAGAGCACTAATATTTTAAAATATTAATTTTAACGTATCTTGTGAATTGATCTTGTAAAGCGTAGCAAACACTTGTTATGAAAATGTAGAGGCTTGTTTGCTGCTGCCTGTGACCTTATTTTTTCCTGGAAAAGATAAGCAATCACGTGTCACCACTCCCAAGGTCAAAGGGCATGAACCTTAGGGCGAAGCATCCCTGCTGCTTCTAGGTTGAGGGGTGACATAGGTATCTTTTCTTGTAAGTTTAAGCAGTTTGAAGTAAAAGATTTATTTCATGACAGCACACTAGATTATAAAAAAGTAGACTGTCATGACAAAATCACAAAAAAAATCCTAGAGTTAATTTTTTTAAAACTGATAAATGAAATGTTACGAATAATAGCATTACCTTTTTTCATGATTTGGGGAGGGACTTAATTTCTTTCTCTCTTGTCCCCTCTCTCCACGCTTACCCGTTTGTCTCCTCTTTCCCCTTGTTTTCCTTGTTTTATGGCCATTTTTCTGAACATCAGCAGATCCTCCAGAAGGTAGGCAGGGGAGGGGAGAAGAAATTAATCTCACAGTATTATGACTCCACTGGTTTGCATGGAACAAAATGAACGTGTTTTTTTTTTTTTTTTTTTTTTATTCTCCACTCAGATCAGCTTTTTTGTACACATTTACATAATTTAGACTAAGCTAAAGAAATGTTGTAATGGTCATTTTTATATTTCAGAATGTGAACAGATTAATTAGGATACAATAAAAATACCTTACATGTATACTTTTAGTGCCCACATTTCTCCCTCATCTTAGTGGTATAGGGTAATTGATAGAAAATATTAATAGCCCTAATATATTGAATGTTTTAGAACACTTTAATTACCTAGTGAATGCTTGGAATATTTTAATTTTTAATATTGAGATTAATTTTCTTCAGAACACTAAATAATCAGTGGTATTGAAATACAATTAGACAGGCTGGGAATCTGTCTCAGAGGGAGAAAGTGTGGAGTTTGGATCCCTGGAGCAAGGTGGCCTGCTAGAGTGTCTGAATAGTGAGAGACTCACCTCAACACATAAGGTAGAAAATGGCCTGGGAAGACACCTGACCACAGCCTTAGGCCTGCCCATGTTGTGTACACTGGCATCTGTCCCCACTGGCGTGAACCCACACATGTGGGAACACGCGAACACATAGGCATGCCACATATACATGTGCAGGAACAGAGAGTGTGTAAGGTTAACAAGAGCCTCCTGCTTCCCAGGAGGTTAGCTGTTAGCATGCTGCTTTATGCTGGACGGTCAGTCAGGAGACACAGCTGGTCCCACGGTGTGTTACTTTAGGCTGTATCAGGAAACGCAGTGTTGGTCACCTAAGTGATTTTACTGTGCAGTGTTCTGAGGATGGTTTGCGTCACTGAGTCACAAACAGCTCTCACACAGCTAACACAGTTTGATTAGTTACTCCTTTCCTATGTCTACAGTTGTCGTGGCCTCTTCCAGAAGGATACTACCCCTTAAATGCTGGAAGCATGTTTGTAAACTTGACGGTGCTCACACTTTTGAGAGTAGCTTTTCTCCTGTTTCAGGTTTCATTTGTTTAAATTTTTACATTACAAACCAAATTATTGGTATTGATTTTAATCTGAAATTTTGCATGCAGGCAGATAACTTGGAATATATGTACTTTTTCTTTGTATATTCCAGAGATAGTCTCAAGGGTCACTTTTGGTGACATGGGATTTCTTTCACTCCAAAGTTTAAAAAAAAAAGAAAGAAAGAATGAGAAAAGGAACTAGAGTATAATAAGACCTTAATATAATATTTTGAATATAATATTTCGATATAATATTTTGAATATAATATTTCAATATAATATTTTGAATATAATATTTCAATATAATATTTTAATATAATATTTTTAATATATTTCAATATAATATTTTAGCCTGTTTACCTCCTTCATGTTTCTCTCCATTTTTTCCAGCCTTCTTCAGCTACATGAGACCTAATTTATTATCTTTTTTGTGTATATGTGACACCCCTCTAAATATTTAGCGCTTCAATTTCACGATTACGTCCTTTTACCCCCTGCATGTGTACTTTTATCATCTTGACAGTTTTATTTTATTTTTTCCTTAAGTTGGAAAGATTCTAGGATTCAGCATTCATAAAACACAGCATCTAGAGCTAAAGCCCATTCCTGATGTGGTCTGAACAGAATGTGGGTGGCCTGGCAGGCCGTCCTAATGTGTTTACTTCTTGAACAAACCCTTGGCAGTTTCGGTAGAGAAACCACAAATAGTTGAGTTTTACCTTGTACTCAACAGGCACCACCCTCTCTCTTGAGGTCAGTCCTCTTTTATACTTGGATAATTCTCTCCTATCTTTGACTGGAGTGCTAGGTTTAAATTTTACCCAATGATCATGTTAATGCTACATATAACTGACTTCTTGTTTGGGTAACACCCCCCCCCAACACAGTATGGCATCCTTCTATTAAATTTACCGATTTAAGTAGCAAGCCGTTTCTGTTATCAGCGCCAGGGAAGGATTGATTAAATGCCAGAGATCTTCCAGATTGACTCTTTGTCCACGGTGCAGCTTCTTTAGCACCTCAGTTTCACATTTACCCCACTTTTTCCGAAGGGTGTTCTCTGACAGGCATAGTATTCAGACCTTATTAGAGTCAGCGTAAAATGTACACATCATACACCCGTACACACTTCATTATCTACCAACCCTGCAGGGAGCACCCCCAAGAGATTAGCAAGTTCGGGTTATGCCTTACTGATAACATTTAGTTTTTAAAAAGTGTTTATAATGATCTGTCCAATATTTTTCCACATGAGGCTCAACAAGAAGTGTTTTGAGGTGGTTCTGCCCCCTTTATTAATCTTTGATTTCTAAGAGTGCTGACAATGCTCTTTCCTCCTTGATGTCCTTCAGAGGATTATGAATAAATGCTAACCATTTAGAAACAGAAACATTTGATGTTGTAGCTCACAGCAAGAAGAGTTAGCAACGCATTTGAGTGACCATTGTGTGCTGACTTGGTTTCTGGTCATGTCCTCCTGACACTCGCTCATTTGCATTCATAAACCCCTTTAATACTGGGGGCAGACAGTGCATTGATAGCCATTTTGGTCTCCAGTGCATGGCCTACCTCATAGACCAGATGCTCACAATGAATACAGAAATAGTATCTGTGAGCTACTCCCCCAGAGCTTGGCTGTCAGGTCCATCTTTCACTTTAAAATCTTTGAGACTATCAAAGGTTTCTTCCCACCCCTTTAAGTTGCTGCTGCTTGAAAATCATCTTCCCTTCAACGTCTTTCTATCTAACATTTCTATTATTTTTTCCATTTTTCTTTGAGAACTGCTTTCTGTGTACCTTAAGTCTTATGTGTCACACTTTCTCCGGCGTATTCTCTTTAGGCTTAGAATTCCATTCAGCCTAACGTAAAGCCATGGCTTTGAGTTACTCATTTCTACTTCCTTGTTGGTCATAACAAGGAAGAACTGTCAGAGGAATGAAACGGTTAGGAAGAAAATCCAGGCGTGTCATCCTCTCTCTCAATGCTTGCGGAGCTGGGTACTAGTGGACACCTAATTAGTGCACGTTCTGCACTGCTGTGGCTTCACACATTATCCACTTCCTTTTGACTAAAAGAATCAAGGGATCAGTCTGGATGTTATTAATAATTGCTTATAAGGGCTTTTAAAAGAAATTGTGGGGGAAAGTAAACCGAGTTTAATAATAGAGATACTGAAGTCAATCTTTTTCCCCCCCACCTCAGGGGCATAATCAACCCATTTCCTGCCTGCAAAGGAATCAGAGCGTCTTCCCTTCAGTGCGTTCACGTAGCTGAAGGGCACACAAAAGCTGTGCTCTGTGTGGATTCTACTGATGACCTCCTCTTCACTGGATCAAAAGGTGCTAGAAATGGCTGGACAGATGGCTCAGTGGTTAAGGCTGCCCAGTGGTCTCCTGTAGGATTTTTGTTGTTGCCAGCTTCGAAGTCACGCAGCCCACAACTGCCTGAGACTCCAGTTTCAGGGAATCTGGTGCTCTCTTCTGGCCTTCACACACCCCCACACTCATGTGCACATACCTCTGCATAAACACACACACACACACACACACACACACACACACACACACACACACACACACAGAGGCAGATGCATACACACGCCTACGCATGCACATGATTTAAAAATGAAATTAAGAAAAGGTGCTAGTAACTGTCTAGTGCTCATATGTATATATTTAAAAATAGCTTTTAAACAGGATTATTAAAAGACTATTTAATTAAAGTGAATCTGATATGCTGGTTTGAGGATCTAAATTACGTAAAATGTAAAACCTTTGCTTGGTAGGCAAGGGAGTGAATCCGCTGTTTGTATTTGTGAATGCACTCGGTGAGAGAATGCATCTCCCTTCAGTGATTGACACCGCATGCCACGTTCTAGATTTTGAAGTGGACACTATGCAAATTTCCAAAAGATAATTAAAATATACAGCGTGGCAAAAAGTCAGTAGCAGTCACCATTTCTTACCAACACATCAGAGACTGTGAGCCATGACACACACGTGCATTGACACCGTCACTCCCATGAGGTACATGCTGTGGCCTCATGTTACAGGTGAAGAAACTCAAGAAAGTAAAATGTTTTTCCTGTGTTAATTTAGCTAGTAGATTGAACCAGATTTAGAGACCTCCAATCCTGTACCCTCAGCCCCTTTGCTGCATTATAAGAAACTAGAACAGTGAGGCAGGTACCAGACACCCTCTCTTTTGTTTGTTCCCTTTACCTACCTTGTCTATGAAATTACCACAGACATTCAAGGATGTCCAATGATGCTTAGTTCACGAAAATTGGAAAGTACCACCATCCTTTGCCCTTTTGTTTCCATAGTGGAATGTTGTTTAAATAATTTTTTGCTGGTAAAAGAACCTAAAATAGTTCATATTTCTTCTGCTTGATTTGTTTGTTTCAGATCGTACTTGTAAAGTTTGGAATCTCGTGACTGGACAGGAAATTATGTCACTAGGGGTTCACCCTAACAACGTTGTGTCCGTCAAATACTGTAATTATACCAGTCTGGTCTTCACAGTGTCAACATCTTATATTAAGGTGTGGGATATCAGAGAGTCAGCAAAGTGCATTCGAACGCTATCGTAAGTACTTGGAGCACAGCGCGAAGAGTGAATAGTTCTGTAATTTTTATAAAATATAAGAAAATGTACGGCTGTTTGTATATTTTAGTGTTTTAAAAAACACCTACCTAATCCTTGGAGGATTCGTAAGTGTTCACATAAAAGTGCAGGCATAACCCAAAGGAAAACTTAGAACACAGCAAAGAGTGGAGAGTGAGGAGGAAAAGATGGACCGGACTTCTGTTACCAAGTGTGGATTTCATGTCCTCCCTTCCCAAATGCTAAGGCCATGCTTGACCACACCACTTACTGCTTTAAGGAATTACGTGATTTAAATAAGTATCAGTCCTTGGAAAATGGCTGGCCATCATTGGTAGTAAGTATTTACAACCTTTAACCAACCTTGAAATAACCAAGTGCGTCTTAGGATGGGCACACTTCCAGGGTTCCAGCCAGCGCAAACATTAGAACTGCAAGTTGTGTTGGACGGCCGGGGCAAGAGTCTTTTCTCAGTGTGTGTGTCTTAAAAACTACAAAACAAAGAATTAGTATTTTGATTATAAAACTGACATTCCCTTTTTCCTAATCAAACCTGAAGTGAACTCATTAACTATATACATAAGGAAAGGGAACACTGAATGAGCTTCTAATTAACCGTAGAGATTGTTAATGGCTAAGAGACAGTTTCTTACGTCAGAGCCCCTGTTCCTGCACTGGATCGAATGCCCTATATGGGTAAGTTCTGCAGAGAAGGATCGCCCTATCTCCAGCTAGAAAGTTCTCAGTTTAAGTTGCTTGTTAATGTCCCAAAGATTGGTTTTTAACTTAGTATTTTAGATGTTAGCGGGGAAAAGATTTCAAAGTTAAAAAAACATCTCATGTAAAAATTACTGGAGGATATATAAGTAAACCATGGGTAACTTTTTGGGTTTTTTTGTTTTTTTTTCGAGACAGGGTTTCTCTGTGTAGCCCTGGCTATCCTGGAACTCACTCTGTAGACCAGGCTGGCCTCGAACTCAGGATTCCACCTGCCTCTGCCTCCCAAGTGCTGGGATTAAAGGTGTGCGCCACCACTGCCCGCATGAGTAACTTTTTAAAAACCAAGTGAAGGGTCTAGTAAACAAAAGCTGACTGTAGTTAAAATGCCCCACCCAGTGTTCTTAATCTTAGAAGCCAATTCTGATAGAGGAATGAATCCTGTTGAGCCAGGCCAGCAGGGGGCTCCCGTGCACTGCAGGAGACTGAGCTGCCAGGCCAGCAGGGGGCTCCCGCGCACTGCAGGAGACTGAGCTGCCAGGCCAGCAGGGGGCTCCCGCGCACTGCAGGAGACTGAGCTGTCTCTGTGGCATTGCAGTGTTCCTTGAGCTTTAACCGTGGACATGGAATCATTTCTAGAGGATGTTTTAGTCATCTCTATCTCGGGCCATGGGGTTTGCAGCATAATAGACACATTAAGAATGAAACCTTATCATCCTGGTTTATTCACACACATATCCTCCTAGTCGACCAGTACTCATTCATGGTGTGACTGCGAGCTGGGTGCTGTACCAGGCTCCCTGCATGCACATGGTCATGAGCAGAGGGAGCGCCTGCTGTTGCCTACATAGAGGCTCTTAAGAACTCAGTTGCAAGCCAAGCTTATGTCTGAAAACACAACTTACTTTGCTTTGTTTTGTACTTACTAGATCTTCAGGTCAAGTTACTCTTGGAGAAGCTTGTTCTGCAGGCACCAGCCGGACGGTGGCTATTCCTTCCGGAGAGAGTCAGATCAATCAAATTGCACTTAACCCGACTGGCACTTTCCTCTACGCGGCCTCTGGAAATGCTGTCAGAATGTGGGACCTTAAGAGGTAAAACTTTTAGAAAATGTATTTCTTCCATATATCAAACACAACTTTAGAAACTGATAACACTAATGCTTGTGACGTCTAATTTCCACCTGACCTCTAGTTCACATTGTTTGTTTGTTTGTTTGTGAGATAGTTTCTCTGTTTAGCCCTGGCTGTCCTGTAACTCCCTCTGTAGACCAGGCTGACCTTGAACTGAGAGACCTACCTCTGCCTCCACAGTGAGGGATTGAAGGCATGCGCCACCCATGCCCTTTTTGACTCATATTTTAAAAAATGTTTCAACTTATATTTGATTTTGGATAGAGCAGTACAATTTACATGTTCAATGGGTCGAAAAAGGAATGATTCGATAAGATTTAAGCATAATTGTTTCTTTAATTGCTTCATTAGTACAAATCGGTTTTTTAGCAGCAGAACTGAATATAGGTTTATTTTAACAAAGTGACTTTTAAGAAACTGCATTATTAATATCCTAGAAGTTAAAGGCACTGCTGTATTGCAGCAGCTTGCTTTGAGATAGGACTGCCATATAAGTTCATTGTCACCTTCTGGCAGCTGATGGCATACATTAATAGAAAACGAGTTGGGGGGAGGGTCTTGCTTTTTAGCCCAGAGTGGTCTAGAACTTCTTGAGTTCAAATGAAGGTTGGGATAACAGCTATGACCCATCATGCCTGGGTAGCACTGTTTATTCTTCCACCCGTCAGATACCTGTTCTACCCATGTTCAGTCTTAATGACTAATGAAAAGACTCACCTATTTTCTCACACACACACAAGTGGCACACAGGCGTGGATGCGTATGTATCCACATACATTTATGTATGTCCATGTGTTGTATATAATGTGTACATGTGTAGAACAAAATAACCTCACTTCGATTGCTTCATTGATGTTATAAGCAGAGATATCAATGTTTTATTCAATCATAAATTGAGTCTAAAAGGATTAGTCATGTCTTTCATAAATTCATGTATTTAATAGATTGAAATTTATTTGGAGGAATTAAGATTATCTTTTCACAATTTCTCAGAATTTGGCTTTTCATAAGATATATTAAGCTTTGAGATAAGATCTAGGTAGTTCACAGCTTCTGTCACAGGATATTAGTTTGGCCATTTCTATTTATTCAGTGCAGAGTTTCAAGAAGCAGGGCTGACATCGAAAGGGAAAACAATGAATAATATTGTGAGCAAATATAGATTATATGAGTCTTCCATCTTGCTGTCAAGTGCTTTCAAAGGTTGCTTTATTTCTCTTTAAAGGTTTCAGTCTACAGGAAAGCTAACCGGACACCTGGGTCCTGTTATGTGCCTTACAGTAGACCAGATCTCCAATGGACAGGACCTAATCATCACGGGCTCAAAAGACCACTACATCAAAGTGTGTATGAGTAGAACTTGAATTACATTTTCTTGACTGATAGGTTCGAAGTATTCACTAATCTAAGCCCTGCCCCACTTCTCTCTTCTTTCTCCTTGTGACCATTGAGGGTAATTGGGTTTTTGCTTTGCAGGTGGGGATTATTTACTGGATCGTGGGTAACTTGCCATGATCTCCAATGATTATACTATTTAGCATAGTAACTCCCCCGCCTCCAGTAAATATTAGCTGTCCATCGCTCCTTGGGGAGGGGAGGAGTCTCAGGAATGCCTCCCCATCCATGACTAGTGTTGAGAGGCCCCCGGGCTTTAGAAGGTCTTTTGCAGAGAACCAGAGCTTCTGTGAATTCCCGAGCTCACTGACCAGGTCAGGGTCAGGTCTGGAAGACAGAGTTTCACAGCCCTCCCGTCCTCTGGCTCTTCCTTTCTGTCTCCCTCTTCTGTGGTGTTCCTTGAGCATTGTCGGTGTGGGTGTGGCCTGGATGTCCTTCTTAGGGCTGACATCACTCAGCAGTCACTTTTTCTCAGCACTTTGCACAGTCACTTTCTCTTAACCGTCTTCTTTCCCCGGATTTTACCCTTTGCTTCTTTTTGTTTGTTTGTTTTTTGTTTGTTTTTCTTTCTTTGCTTCTTTCGTTTTTGTAAACTTTACTTATAGTTACTGATTTGGTTGTTTTTGTTTTGAGAAAGGGCCTTAGGTAGTTTGGACTGGCCTTGAATTCTCTCTGTGGTCAAAATGACCTTTGGCATCTAATCTTCCTGCATCTAGCTCTCAAGTGTGGGGGTTATAAATAGGTGCCATTACACCCAGTGTCCTAGCTTACTTCTCTGTTGCTGTGATAAAAACACTGACCAAAACCTACTTGGGGAAAAAAAAGAGTTTATTGCATTATTGGTTATAGTCTAACATCAAGAGAATACAAGGCAGGAACTCAAGGTTGGACCCTGGAGGGAGGAACTGAAGTAGAGACCACAGAAGAATGCTGCTTTCCAGGCTTTCTCCAATGCTCATGTTTAGCTAACTTTCTTATATGAGTAGCTTCTTACACCTTTCTTATACATCCATAGGCTCACCTGCCTATAGATGGTACCACTCAGAATGGTCTCTTCCATATCAATTGTAAATCATGGAAATGCTCCACAGACATGCCCACAGGCCGATCTTATGGAGACAGTTCCTCAGTTGATGTTCCTTCTTCCCAGATGTGTCAAGTTGACAACCAAGTTAGTCATCACACCCAATTTTATTCCGCACTAGGGATTGACCCTGAGCTTCGTGCACTCTCGTCAAGAACTGAACCCACTGAGCTATATCCACATTGACCAGTTTTGATATTATGCAATCATAGGTTGTCTTTTTCAGTCATGCAAAAGAGAAAAGGCTTGGAGGGCAGCTTCGGGAAGGTGGAGAAGGAATCTGGGATTGACAAGCTAGTGACTTTAACTGAATATCATGATTTGTTCATTTCAATCTCAAATGCATCCATACATAACGTCTTCATCTTTGAGTGTCTCATTTGTTTATTCAGACATGAAAAAAAATCTAATTGCTTTTCTTGAAGTTTGCAGATGTGATGTGCAAACAAGGTGTGTGGAACAGGGCTGAGGATATTCCTCAGAGACTTCCTGCAAAGTTAATGCAGTTAGCAGATCCTTTCAACGCACATTTGCGTGGCTTTGAATAAGCAATTGTAGGCATTTGTCTAAAAATTGAATGGGACGACTCCTTTCTCTCTGGTTCTCTCCTGTAGATGTTTGATGTGACTGAAGGGGCTCTTGGAACTGTAAGTCCTACCCACAACTTTGAGCCTCCTCATTATGACGGGATAGAAGCACTGGCCATTCAAGGGGATAACCTATTCAGTGGGTCCAGAGACAACGGAATCAAGAAATGGGACTTAGCTCAGAAAGGTCTTCTTCAGGTAAGTCAGAAACTCCTCTAGGTGTGAAGTGGATATTTCCATACCACACAGGAATCTGTCCAGTAGGTTGTTGGTGGTGTGTGTGTGGGGGGGTCTATTTAGATTATCATTGTTTAATCTTAGACTTCTCTTAAAGATGCTTTTTAATTTAAAAAATAATTTTATAATCTTTATTATAAAAACAACTTGCAAATATATTTAAACATCACCCATCAAATTTGACTAGACCCCAATGTCTAAACAACTGAGTGAGCTTCTATGCGGTTAGAAAAGGTGTTTGAAATGGAAGCTGTGGAGTTTCGTCTTAAATTTTATACTTTCAACAAGTGTATTTTACATTTGTTATCCTCGGAGTTTTAACTGGGAGGAGGTAAGCATTCTACTACTACATGCTAGGATGAAGTAGAACTTTTGTGTAGATCTGTTTATTAAATACACTCACCTTGAGGTAGAACAGTCGTCGCTGTTCATTGTTTTTAAATGTAGATATCTTCCAGGCAGCACAAGTTATCTGGAGTGAAGAGCCTTGGGAGCAGTCGTGGGAGCATTTTCTTGAGTCCACTGGGCAGTAGTTCTGTACACTACAGCAGGGCTGCACTGTATCAGTAAACTGACGGTTATCTTTCACTATTAGCTTTACAGGGACAAAAAAATTAGTGAACAGATAAGATTGTTTGTAATTCTTTGCATCCATCTGTTGCTCCATGGATATATTTGGACGGATTACAATTGCTACCCCTTCCCTGTTTTCAACCTGCAACTGAAGACAGAATGAACCAGCAGCATGAATATTAATAGAAAACACTTGGTACCAGGTGCATTCAGATGCTTTCATAGACATATATTCATTTATTCACGATTGTGATTTTATATTGTGAATATGTTTACACACAAAATCTAGTCATGATATTATCTAATAGTGTTTATGTTCATCATGATATATACAGTTAAACTCCCATTTTCCGTAGGCTTCCATATTATCTAGCAAAGAGTTTGAATGACTTCATGACCTGGTTCTTTTAATCCATAGGCCAGTTTGTGGTTGACAAACTTGTTTGAGTATGTATGTTTTGGGTAGAAAAGAGGAGAAAACTTTTCTGTGTTTTCTGAGTCTTTCAGACTCTATAGATTCCTAATGTATGTCTTTAATACTGACAACAGTGTGGAACCTGGGAAGCAACTTGTAGATTTGTTGCTTAAATCACTGAATGTATAGAAATGGACTTTGATAACTTTAAGGACGTTCTGTGTTCCTTACACTGCGACCGATTTTGGTGTGGCCACTGCTTTTGTAAGGTTCCTCTTAAGTTCTGCTTTCTCTCTTCAGCAAGTCCCAAATGCACACAAGGACTGGGTCTGTGCCCTGGGCCTGGTGCCAGGCCATCCGGTTTTGCTTAGTGGCTGCAGAGGAGGCATTTTGAAACTCTGGAATGTGGATACTTTCGTGCCAGTTGGAGAGATGAGAGGTCATGACAGTCCCATCAATGCCATATGTGTTAACTCCACCCACGTCTTCACTGCAGCTGAGTAAGTTTCCTCCTGAGGGCCTGCTCTGGGTGGGTTGCTTGTACTCAGACTTAACAAATACTTCAGGCCATAAGTATTTACAAACACTGAGCACAAAAGATCCCTCTCTCATTACAAACATCCTGGCAACTGGTTTAAGATGGCTGATTTACCTTTTTAAATTTATTTTTAATATGATCTGGCTGTTTAGCCCAGGGTGGCTTAGTACTCATCATCCTTCTGTCTTAGCTGCCCAAGAGATGGGATTGTAGTGGTGAGCCGTCATACCTGGCTCCTAAGTTAAAATGTTGGATCTCTATGACAAGCCTTGAGTTTAGGCTCACCAGAACGGTAGGCTGCTTCTGTATTCATGCATATTTTGGAGTCTGCTGTCAGATCTTTTTTGGTGACTTAGGGTGGGCCCCATCTGCTCAGAAGAGAAGGGGAGGGGGATAGGGAAGGATTGTGGAAGGGGGGGTGACCGGAAGGGGGGCAATGAGGGGGATGTAAAGTGAGTAAGTAAAAAACAAAACAAAACAAAACAAAACCCCAAAAAACAAAATTAAATTTTAAAAAAAGGAAAAAGAATTAATTAATGACTAATTTTGAAATTTTTGTCTTCAGAAAAGCAGCTTATTTGCTATTATTTATATTTAGAACAAATTATTTTTAACAACCTTTGTGCTTCTTTCTCCATTAAATATGTAAGAATACGGTAGTAACATGTTTCCCCTCCTCTGAATAGTTGGATTGACAGTTCATTTCTTGCTTGTCTGACTAATCACAATGAATCTTCTGTGTGCTGGGTCTTAGTCTAGACGCTTAGGAAGGGAGCGGAAAGCAGGGCAGACACAAATTCTACCTTCTCTTCTAGCCAGAAGCAGAAGAAAACAGGAAGGTGGAAAAATGCACCAATGACATCGGAGCAGGGGCGGGGTCACAGATCAGGTGATCTGGAGTGGGAGGCCTCTGTGTCACGTGGTGTAGAAAAGTTGCAAGCAGGAAGCTTAGGCGTGTTTGGTTTTCTCGTGCAATGTCATTAAAGACCTCTTAAAAAATAAGTTTCCCTGAGTGATTCTGAGAGCTATTTCTTGACATTTCATATGTCCATTTTAAATTTATTGTTTTGTAGTGATCGAACTGTGAGAATCTGGAAGGCCCACAATTTGCAAGATGGTCAAATCTCTGACACAGGCGATCTGGGGGAGGATATTGGCAGTAATTAACATGAATGGGCATAAGCAGAAGCCGACACTGTGATGATGCTCTGTGTTCTTTATCGAAAACAATGTCCTGCACTTATTACTAATGGAATCAACTGGAAATATATCTAATCCTTCTGCTAGATAATGTGTATCCTAATAAAATTGTTGTCTTGTATGTGAAATATTAATATCTACCAACACATATACTTCCTAAAATTGATGTATTGCTTGAATCACACTTTTATTGTGGCTGAATTTTTGTGCCTCGCTATAAAAAGACACTTCAAATTATTTGAGTTATAAGATATCTGCTTTTGTGACAGTCAGAAGCATACCCAGAATAAAACACGCCTACCTGTTAACGCGTTCAAATAACGTGGCCATAACGTACACATTTAAACATATATTGGAACTGTTAAATCAATTGTAGTCTGCTCACCAGTGTATAGGGGTTCTAAATTTCAAAGCTCGTTCAGTGTACTGGAATAACACAATGAGGAATTATTGGCGATTTTTTTTTCATAATTGACATAGTCGACTAAGAAAGATAACAATTTGTGCTAAAATGCTCATGTTTACCTGTATTGACCAAAGCTTTCAGTTCTATATTCTGTGCTCAGGATTAAAATACTGCACAACCGTTGTGTCGTTAGTACTGGGCACGTACGTATTCTGTGACGGTCGGTGAGCTGTTGATTTCCTAACAGAAAGATATTTTCATCTATTTTCCTATGGAATTGTTTCTATTATTATCTTTTAATTTCTTTTTATTTAATAGTAATAGCTCCTTTCTCTTTCCTCTGATTTTTATATGCTGCTAAATATATTTTAAATATACTGTGTTTGCACACACTGGTAGCTATGATGTGTCTGCACACATTGGTAGACAATTATCATTTGTGGTGGGAACCAATGTAAATAGGTAGATTGTAAAGAGAGAGTATCTTGCATTATGACTGTATGAATTTCTAAGTGCTGTTTGATTGGGTTTTGTTACAGGATGTATAATTTATCCGTCTGCTCAGAATATTAATTTGTAAATTCTGCAAGGTTAATTTTATGTAATGGTATAACTTTTGGAATTATTGTCTTGTGTTATTTGTTTTTTTGCCCTGAAAAATATTTGTTTGTAAATGGAAGTTTAGCTAGTGCCTAAATAAACATGTGCTATGAATTGTTTCTATTATACTAGTCTTTTTCTAATTATAAGAAAATTCCAGTATTGGAAAATCTTTTATTTTTTTTTTAAATTGGATATTTTCTTTATTGACATTTCAAATGTTTTTCCCTTTCCAGGTCTCCCCTTTGGAAACCTCCTATCCCATCTCCCCCCACCTTCCCCTGTCTCTGTGAGGGTGCTCCCCCACCAACTTACCCACTCCTGTCTTCCTGCCCTAGCATTCCCCTACACTGGGGCCTCTAACACCCTCAGGCCCAAGGGCCTCTCCTCCCACTGACGGCCAACAAGGCCCTCCTCTGCCACATATACGGCCAGCTTGGCCAATCTTTTTCGTCTGTGCATGATGAGAGGGAAGATTATCTAACCGTTCTCTTCTTTGCTCATGAGACATGAGATAGTTTTTGAAAGGCTCCCGTTGTAACCTCATCTTGATGAACTGTGGAAACAGTAGTTAAACCAATTGATGTAATTTAGGGATTCAGACATAGAAAATAATTCAAAAAATGACCGCGATAAATGTGAGGATAATGATCATGCGTCCCTGCCGAGAAGGACATCGACAGAGACAAGATGACAGAGTAAAGGAGGCTGTAGAGGAGGCCTCCAGGGTCCAACCTCTGTGCTTTACTTCCCTCCCCCCCTTAGGTCCCAAATAGTACCTGCTTGTTTTAGGTTGAGCTGCACATCTATTGCTCTGTGTTCCTTTATGCATATATGTGGTGTTTGCAGGGAAAACATTTTTTTTTAAAGGACATATTTTCCCTTAACTTAAAAAATTCCCTGAACATTTCCCATCCTGAGAGCCTAACCACCGAGCCCTTGTTCCAGCCTCTGCTGCTCTTGTGTTTTCCAGCTTTTGAAAAAAAAAAAAAATGTCAAGATGGTTGTTATCCAAGCTCCACACCAAAGGAGGCTAGGCATTAACAAAATACAAATCAAAACTGAAGTGAGATGCACTAGATGAGTCTATCTGATGGTGTTAGTGGGTGCTATGACCATTTGTCATGGAAGTGGTAACAAAATGTGATTGTTGCTGTCCGTGTGCAAGCTGTGGGTGTCTATCTAGTGGACAGAAGCTACCACCATGAGTCGTGAGTTTGGACACTGACACTGACTATACAATGGCTAGATCCCATTGTCTGGAAACTTAGGAACTCTTCACTCTGCCTAATAACCTCCAGGAAGTCCTTTTCGTGACTTAACTGGCCAAGTTGGTTGATGTTCTCACAGCTAAGACAAGGACTGAAGAGTTCCGGGAACAGAGTTTCCAGTCCCTGGAAATGGCACAAGACAACAGCAACAGAATCAACAACTTGTCTAACTTTTAGACATTTCCTGGGGATATAGTGGCCTCAACCAGTTCATTCCAGAGGATGGTCTCCAGGTCTGCCAGGTCTTTCAGGATGAAGATGCTTTTAAGTCCAGGTTGCTGTACCCTTCCCAGGTGACTAGTGGTCTGAGGACAATCTCTTCTTTTAAAAAATCGTTTTTTGTGGGTGAAGTATCATTGCTTTGTTTATTTGACTTTGAAATTCCCACCAAATAAATCAGGAAAAGATTTGAGGTTTATATTTTTGTTTTAGTTCGTGAGGATTGATGTTTGTTTTGAGACAGGGTATCATGATGGGGATCATGTTGCCTCAAAACTATGGTCCTTCTGCCTCTGCCTTCCAACTACTGGGATTACAGGGCTGTGTGCTGTACCGTTTGAGCTTATTTGTTTTTATTCCAAATAAAGCAAGGGTACACATAGATTTCCCAATAAAACCAATATCTTTGACTTCAGAAAAATGTTTTTCTGGAGGAGGGGGTGGAACACTAATTCTGGAACATGATCTCTGAACATCTCTATAGAGGGAGGAGGAGATATGGCCTGCCGTGCCCATCTCTGTGTGAGCAAAACCTGTGGCAAGACTTTGGCTACTTTGTGGGTTCTTTTCTCTTCCACCCTTCTCTGCCCCTTTTCCACCCTTTCAACCACCTAACACTAGATAAGAGAGAAAAGGAGAGACAGGAAAGGAGGTGACATCATCCTTAGATAACTTACTGCTGATTAGGGGTATCAAGTTCCTCACAGCAAGTTTGGTTTTCACCAGCAGGATATCTAATTTCCTCCTCCTCATTCTTCTACTTAACAAACCACTATCAACAACAACCAACAGCAACCAATAACTCACCCCAACTCTCAGGGCCTATAGTGGCTATTTCTGATTGTCAACTTGACTACAACTGGAGTGAATTACAGTCCAGAATTAGAAGACTCATCTGTGATCTAGATCTTGAGTCTGGAAGACACAAGTTTCAGATATGATGGTATGCACACCTCTAATCTGGGCCACACCTGCTGCTGGAGATCTACATAAGGACATTGGAAGGAGGAAGATTCAATCTTCTTCGCCTGTGAGCCTTGTGGGACTAAGCGACTGCTAGAACCTCGGGTTTTCATTCACAGCTACTGCTGACCATTGTTGGGGAGTTTGACCACAGACTGTAAGTCATTAACAAATCCCCTTACTATATAGAAACTACCTATAAGTTCTGTGACTCTAGAGAACCCTGACTAATACAGGGCCCTCGCATTTATATACTCTCAGAAAAGTTCCCAGAATTCCAAATGTCACACATTCACAAAAACTAACTGCTGCTGGCAAAACCACACCCCCGCTAGAGAACACTAGAGAATGAGGCAAATCTTAGGCAGTTGCTGCGGACAGTCTGAAGCAGCCTCACACCCCCACACCTGGGATTAAACCAAAAGCACATTCCCATTTTTGTGATTTTTAGAGAAGCCAAAATTCTCACTACAAAAACTAGTTTCCCTCCTTCAGCTGAAAAAAAAAAATCTAGATAAAATTTTGAAATTTTGCTTTGTGTTAGTGTCTTACAGTCACATGCAAAGTGCCTTGTCTTTTATTGTTCTTGAGAGTTTCTTATTACAGTAAAAATAATCAAAGTACAATCTATTGCAGAGATAGAAAGATCAGCCACCAAGATACATGCATGTACCACACGATTCACAATCTCCAGTTCAGAAGTTGGTTCTACATTTTACAGCCCAAGTGGCATGGGAAAAGCTCAGATCTGGTTAGAAATAGTTGAAGCCAGTGCTTTTCACTTCAACTGCATTGGACAATCACCTGAGGCCTGTTAAAACACAGACTGCCTGTCTCCCTTCTAAACTTTAATGCATAAAAATCTGTGTATCTGGGTATTGTACTTCCCAGATAACGCAGGAGCTACTGGGAGAGCCTTCACTTTGAGACTCACAGCTCTGAGGGGATTCTGTTCTGCTCAGCACTGAGAACCAGTTCAAGTGGAATAGTTAAGCCCCCTGAATTACTGTATTTTCCTCAGGATGGATGTTGGTCAGGTCTCATTCCTACTCTATCTGAGGGTAAGTGTTGCCACTCTATGATGGGGAGAAGTTAGCCACACATGTCTGCGGCTCTCACCATTCCTGAAGGCCATGCGTGAGAGGAATGTGACTTTCAAGGAGTCACAGTAACAGCAGCTTGAGGAGATCCTGACCCCACAGCTGCATGTGATTCCCCACTGTGTGAGATAGAGCACTTGTTTAAATTTACTGGGCCTGGAGATTCCTCCCTAGTCCTTTAAGGTGTTGCAACCACCTCAAAGTTATCAGTTGATGTAGGCCCAATGGAAGAATTTAAGAGACAATTTAGAGGGATTTAATGGGGATCAGCTTTCTGGAAAGTACCATGCCTAAAACTCCTGGATGGCGTTTTGCTGACCTTTAATTTCAAATAAATGGAAAACTAAAGATTGTTTTTGCTCTTTCTGGAAGGTAACGCTTGAATTCTAGCATAGAGAGGTAGCAATGGGAAAGAGAGACTGGGTATTCCAGAGAATAGAATGAGTTGTGGATCTGGTGACTTGGGGAGCTTGGACTTTGCTTCTTGAACTCGAGACACGTTTCTGATTGTGTGGCAAACTATTCTGTGGATAATGGAGGGAAGAGAACAGATCTTTATGTAGCAAAACTCATCTGAGGCCATTGGAATGATCCACTGGCAGTATTTCCTGGACCTAAAGTAGGTGCCAAGCTTGCAAATGGAAAGAATTCTCAAGATGGGAGAGAGAAAAGATTCTAGAGGGTCTTTTGAGTGCGGCAGTACATGGGTGATAGAGGACCCTGTGGCTCTGCCATGGATTAATTTGATATTTGTATCGTCCCAGGAGGAAGGAGGAGGAGGTTAAAATACGGAAGCCATTCTTGACACCTCCAATCTAGTGCTGCATGTGGCCTTACAATGCCCCACCCTCTCTCCATCTCCACCGCTACTCCATGCCAAGGCTTCTAGCCTTCCATGGTTGCATTAGTTATCTTTCTGTTGTGATGGTGGAATTTAATTACAAAAATCAGCTTAGAGACGAAGAGGAGTTATTTTGGATTACAAGCCCAGAGGGGAAGCCATCCCTCATAGTGGAGAAAGCAGAGCCGCAGCGTAATGACCCACATGAGACAGCTATTGACAACCACCACACTAATTAAGCCAATTATGTTGTAAGTATTTTTTATTGGTAACCAGACCAAGAGCAGGCTTGTGCCTCTGAAAAGTTTCTTGGGTCCAAACTTCAGGGATACAGAGTTTTTAAAGGCAAAAATTTGTGTGAAAGTTGGATGAGGATCAGAATTACCTTGAAACATTCATTCCTAGCAGAGTATAGTAGTTATTTTAAACATAACTTGCCAATTATTTTGATTAACACATAGTCAAGGCCATAGAAATCTCAAATTGTTGCCAGGGCAGATGTGACCATTAGGGGAAGAGGGTAGAGGGCTGAGAACTGTCTAAGCAAATACAAAATGGAGTCAGAACAGGACAGTGCTACCTTTGTCATTTCAGTGGGAGCACGAGGCTGAGCAGAGCCAGGAAGCAGAGTGATCACATTTCATCTAGGCATCAGAAGAAGAGAGCATGAAGTAGACCAGGTGGTAGAACCTCATATCCATATACATCCTCCAGCACGCTCCACTTCCGAAAGGTTTCATTCCCTTCTTAAAAAGGACCATCAACAGGGGGCATCAAGCACTCAAATGCATGAGCCTACAGAAGACCTTACCTGAGGTGGAATTTCTGGCTTCTTTGGAGGCTCGGTTTTGTCATGTGATGTTTTTCTGGAAACTGCCTTATGAGGGGATGTTTAGTTGAGAACAGACACATGGTGTTTTTCTGGAAGCTGTCTTGTGAGAGGGCATATGATGTTTTCTTGAAGTGGACACTTGAGAGGGCGTGTGATTTTAAGAAAGAATATAAATATAAGCCCACAGGCCACTGTCTGTGAGGACACTCTTGCATTGGTTCGCCTTGCAATGCTTTGCTGGTCTTGGCTGATCTTCACTTGTTGTGCCTTCATAGAGAGAAGTGCACCAACGACTCCCCCCGTGGTATTCCTGTTGCATCTTGCCACTTCTGTGATCTTGTGCCAATTTGGCAGAGTCTTATTGTTTCTTCTTGATTGAGCCCCTGCTACTGGTTGGTGTTTGGTGTTTGTCTTCTGAATTGGACTGCCATTACTGATTCTTGTTTGGAATGATTCCAAAGAACGACTTCTAAACAGGGCCACACCCCTCTTGGCCTATCAACCATCTTTCTCCTCTATCTTTGGTTGGTGCTAGCAGGGAGGCCCTTATTAAAGTAGGTTGTGGAAAATCTAAGCCTACAATCACCTATTCAAACCATGGCTGTCATCTGCTTTAGTCGCACTTTTAAACAGCTCCTGAGTGGTAATTTTCAAGTAAAACTATATTCAAGTTCCCAGTGCTTAGAAGGACTCAGAGAAGTCCTACACTTCCCCAGGTAATGACAAACAGCTCTGGGACCAGCTCCTTATACACTTTCATCCAGCACTTAGAATCCTTCGTCTCTTAACCCTCTCGTATCTATCAGAACTTACTTCAAACATGACCCCCTTATGAAGTCATGATCTCCAAATACCAAGCAATGACAGACTTCACCAGTGAATTTCTTTGACCTGAAATGTTTTAAATTTTTAAAAATTTACCTTTATTTATGTGTATGTGTGTGTGCTTACTTGTCTGTGTGTACACAATGTGCATGCAGATTCTTATGGCCACCAGAAGAGGGCGTCCTGGAGTTGGAGTTACAGACAGGTTACCAACCCCTGTTCAGTTCAAAAGTAGCAAGTGTTTTTAACCACTAATCCATCTCTGTAGCATGAGCCTGATATACTTTTGTTTGAAAGGTTATTAATTGTTAATTCAGTTTATGTAAATGAAAGGGATTAATCTTTTTCTACTTGTAAGAGTCTTAGCAGGTTTTGCAAGGCACTGCTCAGTCATGCATGCTGATATGTAGCTTCTTATATTTAGTAGAGCTGTTGTGAGTTGTCTTAAATGGTCCTGTCATAGAGGTGGTTTCTGAGTTAGGGCTCAGATTTGAAGCTATTTCTATGGGATGGATGTTCTTTCAGGAAACAAATAAAAGAGATGGAGATAGCCTGCTCTCTTCCCTCATTTCTTTTTTCATTCTTTCCTTCCCTTCTCTGCCTATGTATGTATGTATGTATGTATGTATGTATGTATGTATGTATGTATCTATCTATCTATCTATCTATCTATCTATCTATATCTATCTATCTTAAGGTTTTACTGCTGTGAACAGACACCATGTCCAAGGCAACTCTTATAAAGGACAACATTTAATTAAGGCTGGCTTACAGGTTCAGAAGTTCAGTCCATTATCATCAAGATGGGAGGGAACATGGCAGCCTCCAGGCAGGCATGGTGCAGGAGGAACTGAGAATTCTCCATCTTGTTCTGAAGGCAAACAGGAGAAGACTGCCTTCCAGGCAAATAGGATGAGAGTCTTAAAGCCCACGCCCACAGTGACACGCTTCCTCCAACAAGGGCACACCTCTTAATAGTGTTACTCCCTGGGCCAAGCGTAATCAAACCACCACTCTGTCTGTCTATCTATCTGTCTGTCTATCTATCTATCTATCTATCTATCTATCTATCTATCTATCTATCGTCTATCTCTCTATCTCTATCAACAATCTTTTACTTATTTATTTACTTATAGTATTGGTGATAAATACGTATATCACACAACATAATGGGAACCACCCATGGACCACATGTGCATAAAAGCAGAGTCAAAACGGGTACTGTGCTGATGCGTGTTTCTAAACGTAACTCTTGATCCCAAAGAGACTGAAATTTTCTGGACCTTTCATTCATGTCGATAATATTCCTTGATTTAATTTAAGACCTTGTACTTGACCTGCTATCCTACTATGCACTAGGCATCTTTAATTTGCTTTTAAGAAAACAATGTAACTAACCCTATTATACCTTAGATTTCCCCATAAAATCACCTTTTACAATCCAAGCTAACTGCATAACTTTAATCTTAAAAAAAAGTGTCAATTGAGAAAAACAACATTTTTCATGACCAATAATGTAAGAACATGTTCTTCAAAAGTTTACAGTTTACTTAGAAACCTTACTCATTGATAAAAACAATTTGAATTACTGTTCTCTGAAATCTCAGTTTGGTAAGTGTCTGCATTATATAACATAAACATATAATACTAAGAATAAAACTACAGCTTTTCAGATGAATCTGCTGAGCATCCAGGGTTGATATCCATGAACTCTGAAAATAAGTCACTGGTGCTGACATTTTCCATGGTAGCTACTCTCCTGCTAATTTCCTGTGCTTTATGCCCACAGTGGGATTGAAGAGTAGGGGAATTCAACTCTTTTAACTGGAGAACACAAAATGGTTTTTGGGTGATGACAAAAAAAAAAAAAAAAAAATGGAGAGGAATTAAAAGGACATTTATCAAATTTGCCAAGCTTGCCCCAATTTTGGTTTTTAGTAGATGCGTACATTCAAGCTTAGCATAAAGTTCAACTGTGTATGGGTTTTATCTTAAGAAACCAAACTTTTGACTTGTAGAGTGGGTCTGCTGATGTGTTGTGTGTGCTCTTTAGTTGAGCATATTGCATTCCACCAGTATCATTGACATGGAGCTCCGTGGATGCTCTTTGGATGCTGAGACAGGCAAAGCTGTCAGCAACTGGAACAACTTAGTCTACGGCATGAGATACCGTGGGGGAACGTAATGTGGGGAAATAGCATGATTGTTGGGATAGCCTGATCTTTCAGGTGGTGGATTTTAGAAAGCTGATTTTTCTTGATATGCTGCAAAACACTCTTACCTGTGAAGATTTTTAATTAATTAATTAATTTACACTTCAGATTTTATCTCCCCCATCCACCCTCTGACTGTTCCACATCCCATACCTCCTCCCTACACCCCTATCTCGAGGAGGATGTCCCACCCCCATCCCCCACCCCATCTGACCTCTAAACTCCCTGGGTCCTCCAGTCTCTTGAGGGTTAGATGCATCTTCTCTGACTGAACCTAGACCCGGCAGTCCTCTGCTGTATATGTGTTGGGGGCCTCATATCAGCTGGTATATGCTGCCTGGTTGGTGGTCCAGTGTCTGAGAGATCTCAGGGGTCCAGGCTAATTGAGACTGCTGGTCCTCCTACAGGGTCCCCCTCCTCCTCAGCTTCTTCCAGCCTTTCCCTAACTCAACCACAGGGTCAGCAGCTTCTATTGATTGGGTGCAAATATCTGCATCTGCCTCTTTCAGCTGCTGGTTGGGTCTTTCGGAGTGCGGTCCTGATAGGTCCCTTTTTGTGAGCGCTCCATAGCCTCAGTAATAGTGTCAGGCCTTGGGGCCTCCCCTTGAGCTGGATCCTACTTTGGGCCTGTCACTGGACCTTCTTTTCCTCAGGCTCCTCTCCATTTCCATCCCTGTAACTTTTTCAGACAGGAACAATTATGGGTCAGAGTTTTGACTGTGGGATGGCAACCCCCTCCCTCATTTGATGCCCTGTCTTCCTGCTGGAGGTGGGCTCTATAAGTTCCCTCTCCCTACTGTCAGGCATTTCATCTAAGGTCCCTCCCTTTGAGTTCTGAGAGTCTCTCACCTCCATGGTCTCTGGATCATTCTGGAGGTTCCCCCCAACCTCCTACCTACCGAGGTTGCATGTTTCTCTTCTCTCTGCTGGCCCTCAGGGATTTCAGGCCTTCTTTTTCTCCACCCAGTACCCGACCATGTTCCCCTCTCCACCCCCGTCCCCCTCCCCATCCCCTCTCTCCCAGATCCCTCCCTCCCAAACATTTCCAGGAACACTTTTCAGCAATTCCACAAGGGGGCAGTGATGTCCCTTGCAATGTTGGTGACTGAAGCTAGAAAATTCATCATCCTGTCTTTTGAACTTCAATAGGTGTGTGTGTGTGGGGGGGCATTAAAGTATCATGACTTCCCACAGACATTTAGGGCATATTAGAGGGACTAAGTTTCAACAGAGAACAGGATGGCTAAATGTCTTGTGTACAGCAGAGTGACTAAGTTGAAACCAGCTGTTGCACCTGGTTAAATTGAGTAGCAGCTTGGCAGTTGGTTGAATGGACAATTCACAATTCTTGACGTTTCTGTCTGCCCAGCTGCCTCAAAAGATGGAAAGGTTGAAAGTTGTTTGAACTGTCAGGCCAGTGTCCTAAACGATTTGGAGAACTTTCTCTTCGATTCTTCGGGAGGAACAAAGTAAGGCATGCCTCAGTTTTTAGCTGGTAAGGGCTGTGACATAGCCAAGAATTAGACTCAGCTAGCTGGGCCAACTACCAGCCAAATACTTAGGATTGACCATATCTGAGAGAGAAAGAGGGAGCTAAAGCGAGACCTGGGAGTACTGAATTTTTTTCCTTCTCTCTATCAAAAATGCTTAAAAACTTGGAAGAGGTTTTTTTTTTTTTTTGTTTTGTTTTGTTTTTTGTTTTTTGTTTTTTTTTGTTTTGTTTTTGGAATGGCCGGATTCTGCAAGCTCTTGATTCTAAGATATGCAGAAATTATCTGAGCCCCACATCAGCCCACAAAGCATACTTATGGAGGGACCTAGAGGACAGAGGAGCCTGAGTCTTCTAATACCTTAAGCAATTACTCATCCTATCACTAGCCTGAGTGTTCCTGCTGGTAAAGATATCAATCTCTATAACTGAATGGAAAGGGGTGGCTTGGAGAGTGCTCAGGGGCCCGCGCAACAACATAGGCCACCGTAGTCAGAGATCTAGACCATGTGGTAAATACATGCCCAGCAGGTCCAGACCTACAGTCACAGTCACACTGTGCAAGCCAGAGTTGACTAAAATGAAATGATTTGACTGTGCTATCCCCACATAACATGGCAGAACTGTTAAAACTAAAAAGGAGTGTCTGCTTAACCAACAAAGACTTCTAAAATACCAGACCTTACCCTGGGTAGGTCCATTTATTCAAAGAAAGGATTGGTCTTCCCTCAAATGTACTTTCTTCTTCCCAGAGAAAGAAGAGGATGACAAAATGGCCCCAACATGATTTTGAACAAATAATTCCAAGAACTTAAGTCAATAGGGAAGACTTAGACTCCCTCAGAAACCCTGACTAGGTTGTATTTATAGATGAAAGCTCTTTTTTTTTTTTTTATTAAGCTTGGGGTCCAGCAAGTCACATATGCTTATAGTGAGCCTTCCTGACATTCTGGAGAGCAACACATTCCCTCCAGGGACTGGAACTCAGTTGGCTAAACTAATAGCCGCCTAACCCGAGCCCTAGAATTAAGTCAGAGCAAGAGGGTCACCATCTGTGCTGCTTCTAAATGTCTCCGCTCTTCTCCATGCCAGTGCCTTCTTCCCGCGGTCACCTCCCCTAGTCAATATCACCAAGAAACAGGGTGATTTTTCACTCATGTTTCAACCCAAGAAAGTAGCAGGTGTCCATTGAAAAGGACATCAAAGAGGAACAAAGGAAGTGCCTGAAGGACACAGGTGGGCTCACAAGGTTATCAAAGAAGCAGCTAATCAAGTTGTGACTGTGGCCCCTCTATTGTGGGTGACCCCAGTGTTCTTCTGGGGAAAGGGCAGAAGTTTAGAAGGATAGATTATCATCCAACCATCGGGGTGGTTTAGAAGGATTCTGGAAAATTGCTCTTCTGTGCCACAGGTAGATTGGAAAAATTAAAGACCCTCTTGCATGCAGTCTTTCATCTGGGCAAAGCTAGAATGCCACAGCTGACAGAAAGACAATTTTGGGAGGAAATCACTAAGACAACTGACCAAACAATGAGGAAAAAATGAGCTACCATGGAGGGATGGTTGACTTGCTCCCCTGGAAACACAAAAGACAGGATCCTATTCTGGGGAAGAATGGCAGCTGGATTTCACGCTCAAGCCTCTAAACAAGGGAACCAATTACTCTTAGTATGGGTGGGCGGGCCCCTTCACCAATCGATTGGAGACTTTTCCATGTGAGATAGAGAAGGCCTCAGTGAATGGCACCCCAAGATTTGGACTCTTGCGGACAATTCACATTGGTAATGGACTTGACCCTCATGGTCTCCATGACAAAAAAGGAGCTTGCTGCCCTGAGAACACAATTTAATCTCCATTGTGCCTGAAGCCTCGGTCCTTTGAGAAAGTAGAACGAAATAATTATAGGCTCTTTGGGGAACATGACTGCAAGTTGATTCAAGAGTCTAGCTTTACTGGGACTTCTTTATTCCCTTTGGCCCTGGTGCAGATAAGAAGTACTTCTTAGTACTCTGGTCTTGTTTCTTATGAAACGTTGTAGGGAGCTTTCACAAATGACTGACTTCCTCCTCCTCCTCCTCCTCCTCCTCCTCCTCCTTCTCCTCCTCCTCCCCCTTCTTCTTCCATCTTCTTCTTCCTTCATGTTCATCTTCTTTTGGTTTTGGTTTTTTTGAGACAGGGTTTTTCTGTATAGACTTGGCTTTTCTGGAACTCATTCTGGAGTAGGCTGGCCTTGAACTCACAGAGATCCTCTACTTGCCTCTACCTCCAGAATGCTGGAATCACAGGCATACACTGCCACTGCCCAAAATGACTTCTTAATATAAAGAAATTGAAAACTAAAACATGTAACCTTTTGGGTTCATTTCTGGTAGTCTCTTTGTCCTGTACTTTCCATGGATCCCCCATCTTGGGAGAAGCCTCCTCCTTGTGAACAACAAGACAATCTAATGTGTCTCTTCAAGAGAACAGCAAATAGACTGATGCCACTGGAGCCACAAGACCATCTCACTCTCTGGGTTCGGATTTATTTTCCTGTCCCTCACCACATTTCTTCTTTCCTGACACTTAGCTCTGTTATCTGGGAACACCTTTTCTCAGTCCCTATGCTTTGCCAACACCTGGCCAAACTAGATTACACTATAGGATTTCTTTTCTTGGTTGTCCTAGTTAGTGGCTTACTACCCTGACCATGGGATGAAAAGGGCTTCTCTCTGCTTGAGGACCGTTAGGTAACTATCCATGGTTCTGACAGAACTCCAACACCTGGAGGAAATCAGTCATCTTGTGTGCTGAGAGAAAGCAAATCACTACTTGTAACCTTCTCCACTCTTCTCTCTCTCCTGTAACCATTTTGTGGTGGTTTGAATCAGAATGGTCCCCATAGGCTTGGTCATTAGAAGGTATGGCCTTGTTAGAGTAGGTGTGGGCTTATTGGAGGAAGTGTGTCACTGGGGGTGGGCTTTGGGATTTCATATGCTCAAGCCATACCCTGTCTGTCTGTCTGTCTGTCTGTCTGTCTCTCTCTCTCCTTAGTACTTGTCTATCTGGATGTAGAACTCTCACTATCTCTCCAGCACCATGTCTGTCTGCGTGCCACCATGCTTCCTGCCATGATGACAATGGACTAAACCTCTGAGCTGTTAGCAAGCCCCAGTTAAATGCTTCCCTTGATAAGAGTGGCTGTGGTCATGGTGTCTTTTTTTATACAGCAACAGTGACTAAAACCCATGTTAAAGTACCCAGTTCTTGCAGCAGGGGCAGTATCTTCTCTCAGAACCCCTCCCACTTCCCAACTAGTGAGAAGTTCTACTTCTCTCTAATACATGGCTGGTTGCATGTTCTTTCTTCTGAGTTCACAGGCATCTATCCTCACATCCGTGGGACAGCATCCTCAGGGCTCACAGACCAGAAGCAAGTAATGGGTCTGTCAATCACCCGCAGAATAACATTACCCATTCCAGAAAATCCAAGAAGCACAAAATACCTGAAGACATGTTAGGAAGATGTGAGGAGCAGCCATTTCTTTAAGGACAACTGTGTTGTCTGTATAAACCCCAGAAGCCCTTCCTTGACACTGACCCTTGCTACTCAGCCTGTCCATGGAAAGTATTTTTTCTTTGCCCTCTTTCTCTCTTCCTTTTATTGATATTTGCCTAAGCCTTAGCCTGTTAGCATGAGATGCAACATTCTTTCTCTCTTTCTAAAGTCACCTGCGTGCAGCTGCTCACAGACTCTGCTGCTTAGCTGCACGCCTTCTTGTCCTCGGATATTGAAAGCCACCTTTCTTCTCTTCTGCTTACCCATCCTCCTCTGGCTGCTGCTAGGATCTCCAGCCTCCCTGCTCTGCTGTTTCCCCCTCCAATTCCAATCTAATCGTCCTTGAATTTCCCTTTGACTCTGTTTTAAATTCTTTTTCTCTCTCCAAAACCTGCCCAAAGCATTCCTTTCTCCTGCCAACCGAACCACAGGAACACTTGCATGCCATATGTACTGCTGTACTGCTTATAACAGCTAAGAAATGGAATAATCCTGGATGTCCGTCAGCAGATGTATGGGTTAAGAAAAGACGGTGCACATGCACAGTGGAGGTTTATTCAGCTGTAAAGAAAAAGGAAATCATGACCTTCGCCAGAAAATAGATGGAAGAACATGAAAGTCATTAAGCCAGACTCAGGAAGATAAGCACCACACCTGCACATTCTAATCCTAAACTTTAATGTGTGCGGACATCTGTCTGTCTGTCTGTGGGTTTGCATCTATATATAAACTAAAGTTGCCAGAAAGAAATCAGACTGACATTCTATGCAAGCTGATTGGCTGAATAGAATGTCACAGTCCATGCAGATGTTGAAATTCTACACAAGCAGGCCCAAATACTTGAGCTATCTTTAACCATGTAAATCGTCATTCATTGCCCACCTTTGTATAAGACAATATCCTATGATTGTTAGTCAAGCCCTTTTAGAACATATAAACAGATCCCCAAGTTTCCACTAACCCCAAAGGTAAGAATGTCATCAGCTAACACCTGAGCTTGAGAGCAGAGACTTCCCCACGCCGCTGAAGCCCCTCTGCACGTTTCTATCAGAGTATTTGAAAAGTATGTTGTTTTGTGAATTTCTTTGCTCTATTTCTATAAAAAATTTTACAAAACTACTAGCACGTTGTAGTGTAGCATTTGGGATCATTTAAATCTGCCTTCCCTGGCCATGGTCACTCATATTTGGTTACATAATAAATTATTTTGTATCCCTTTTGAAGTGAGAGCTATGGTAATTTTGTCTGTTTTTTATATGATCACTGCTTCTGTGAGTATGCAGGACATGAAAATAAAAACAGGGCCACGAACTGTGATAGTTTCTTGCTGAAAGACCACACTTTTCCGTGTCCTTTGAGGACTAAGGAAGTCATTTCTGGCTCTATAAGGGGCCTCATCCAGTCTTCCTTTGGAAGCACTTTGGCCGTCCTCACACGTGGTTGGCAAAATGCTGCCTCGTGGATGAACCAAGTCTTGCTTAAGGTTAGACCATGCTTCTCTCTTCCTGCCTTCTGTCTCTCTAGAGCTGCCTCTTTAATAATCTAGCAGAAGTGAAGAGGAGATAGCAGATGGAAATAGATAGAGAGGGAAGGAAAAAATAAAGATCAAATAAGATAAAAAACACAGAAACTGAAAATTCTATAAGAAAAAGCAGTGACTTTATATGTGAATAACTAAGTTAGAAACAGCTCCATCGGCTCAGTTGCCTGCTAACTCTCCTGATGGGTTTTCACTGCGGTCACGGTACAGCTGAGTTCCTTCTAGGGATCACATGGTCCTTTGCAGTCCTTACCAGTTCTGTTTACTCAGTTTTTCTTTCTCTGAGGCTCCTTCAGCTTTTGTCACATCAGTGTTCTTGATATTACTCTGGCCTGCTCTACACATGCCTGCCTCAGAGCTTTCCACGTGGTACCTTCTATGTAAGTCAGTCTTCCCACAGACATCCATACACACACACACACACACACACACACACACACACACACACACACACACACACACATATATATATATTATTTTTAAGGGATGCCCATTATCACTGTTTCTGGCTGCCTCACCTCAAATTCCAACCCCAAACTGCAGAAATGCTTTATTAGTTACTACTTTTTCTTCTTCTTAGAAATCATCTGATCTCATATATCTATGTTCTTGACATTTACCGTCTCTTGGTTTTACGAGTGTAATACACTTATCTGTGTGTTTGTGTTATGCTGGACTGCTTAGTGACACAGTTCTAGATAACAAACTCACTGCATCTCTCAAAAGAAAGAATTTAAAAAAAAAACCAAATAAAACAAAACATCCTGCTTTCTAAATAATAGAAGAGGCACAAGTAGTAATTCAGTTTTTGACGAATAATTAGCATGTGTGGGATTTTTGTTTTAAACCAAAGAAATAAACTAAATAAAAAGGTAGAAACTAGACTTGGGAACTGTAGCTTCATGCTGCTGCATAAAATAAGCCCTCGTAGGGTGGGAGAAAGGCAGTCAATCTTTCCACGCAGTAGGAGGAGTTTGTTCTTCCAAGTGAAAAAGAATCTGCATCTTTACCCCCGAAGTGTCCTGAAGGTGAAGTGCGGTTTTATTTCATCACCATCTTTTTCTATTTCTGACTGATAGTTCTCACGATCACAAAAAGCCAGCGGGTAATTCCTAAAGAAATCAGCACTTAGTAGCCTGAGTACTGCCCTCTGCCGCAAGGCATGCTGGGTGATTTTAAGCCCATTTGCTCTTGGCTGTTCTTTTTCTCCTCTATTTTCATTTTCTTTTCTCCTGTCAGCTGTCTTAAATCTTAATTTCTCATTTCATTCCTTGCATAGTGAATAATAGTAGTAACCCTTCAGCCATGTCTATCTCTATCATCTAACGTCTTTTTAGATGACACATCATATAATAGTTTGTTTTCAGCCTTTGGTGATTTCCTTGTCAAACCGGAAAATATGATTATCTCTACTTTTTACACTTGTTTATTGATAATTATCAACTTAGATCAAAGCATAAAACAGAACACATTTATTGGATTGAGTCTCTGTTAGGAATGATGGGACTTCGGCTTCAGTGACCAACGTTTCATCCAATCTGGCTTCCTGCCAGTGTGTGATGTTATCTTTCTTTTGCTTTTCCTCAATTACAGATTAACTTTAAGTGGTGACCTTTTCTTTTTTCTTTTTTCTTTTTTAGTTTTTTATTTATTTATTTATTTATTTATTTATTTATTTATTTAGATATTTTATTTACATTTCCAATGTTTCCCCTTTTCTAGTCTCCTCTTTGGAAGCCACCTATCCCCTCCCCCTCCCCGCCTCTATGGGGGAATTCCACCTCCCACCCACCTGCCCACCCATTCCCATATTCCCACCTTGACATTCCCCTTCACTGGGGCCTCTAACACCCTCAGGCCCAAGGGACTCTCCTCTCTCCCTGATGGCCAACGAGGCCATCCTCTGTCACATATGTGGTCAGAACCATGGGTCCATAGATGTGTATTCTTTGGTTGGTGGTCCAAACTCCAAGATGACGGGGCGGGGGGGAGGTCCAGGCCCGTTGACGCTTTTGCTCCCTCCATGGGGCTGCAAACTCCCTCAGCTCCTTCAGACCTTTCTCCAGCTCCTCCATCTGGGACCTCACTCTCAGTCCAGCCGTTACTGTAAAGTGAAACTTGGGCATTCTGAACTTTTGGGCTAATATCCGCTTATCAGTGAGTACATACCATGTTCGTTCTTTTGTGACTGAGTTACCTCGCTTGCCCCGACCAGCGGGACCAGTTATTGGAGGGAAACCCGAGGAGACCCCATGACCTGTGGGAGAGAATGGGCGAGAGAGAGAAGAAGGAGACCAAGCAAGCTCTTTGTCAAGGTCTCGTTTAATTTTCAAAACTCATCTACTTTTATACAATACTCAA
>CM052718.1:12038464-12093609 GCA_028551405.1 Uromys caudimaculatus
CTATCTTTTGTATTCTGTTGGTTATGCTTTCATCAATGGTTCCTGATCTCTTTCCTAGGTTTTCTAACCCCAGGGTTGTCTCTTTTTGTGATTTCTTTATTGTTTCTATTTCTATTTTTAGCTCCTGGATAGTTTTGTTCATTTCCTTTGTGTGTTTGATTGTGTTTTCCTGTAATTCTTTAATGGATTTCTGTGTTTCCTCTTTAAGGGCTTCTAGTTCTTTACTTATGTTCTCTTGTGTTTCTTTAAGGGTGTTAATTTCTTTCTTAAAGTCTATCATCATCATGAGAAATGGTTTTAAATCTGAGTCTTGCTTTTCTGACGTATTGGGGAATCCAGGGCTTGCTGTAGTGGGAGAGCTGGGTTCTGATGATGCCAAGTAGCCTTAGTTTCTGTTCCTTAGGTTCTTGCCCTTGCCTTTTGCCATTTTGTTAACTCTGATGTTATCTGATCTTACTCTGTCTGGCTATGGCTTGTCCCTCCTGCAGGCCTCTGTATCAATACTCTTTGAAGACCAGCTCTCTCTGAGAGGTGTTTCGGTTTGGAGAGCTGTGGCATTGGGTCAGATCTGGGGTGCAGACAGAAACCAGAAGGATCTTGTCCCCAGCTGTCTCTTGGTTCCTATATCCTGATGGCTCTGCAAGAGTCCCTCTTGATCCAGTGAGTTTGAACGGAAGTGGTGGTTTTGCCTATGCTCGAAGGTGTGTCAGCACTCCTGGGATACCATCTCTTTCCTGGAGCCCTGTGGCCCAGGCTGGGGTCTCCAGGTCCCGGTGAGCAGTGGTGCTTGTCTTATTTCCATTCTTGGCTTTTCCACCCTCCTGGGAGGGTGACTTTCTCCTAGCACTGCTTGTCTATGTAACCTTGGTTGCCCAGGCACAAGCTCCAGTGACCTTCTTTCTATTTCTTGTTTGCTTTTATTGGCAGAGGGTGTCCTGTCCACTGTGCAAGGTGAAAATTTCAGCATGTCTTTCCTTATGTTTGTTCTGCTTTCTCTATGATCCATTGGAGATTCCCAATTTTTACATATTTGGAGATATACTAAATTCTAGAAAACACTAAAAATAATACTATTGAGCAATATAAATAGAATCAAATTTGTAATTAGAGAATGTTGAGGCTGTGTTAATTCTCTTCTGCTTGCTAATGTGTTAGCTAGGGTATTGCAAAGAAATAGAACCATCAGGGTATGTATCTGTACATATGGGCATACATATGAATATCTATACACATCTTACATATATATTTACATGTATACAGTATAAAGAATTACTTCACACTTACAGAAACTGGAAGTTCCCAGCATCTTCATTTCAGCACATTGGAGAGCAAGGGAATCTAGCAGCAGGAGCTCTGAAAGTTTAAGCATCCTGAGACCCAAGAAGAATTAATATTTCAGTTTGCCTCTGAGGCAGGAAAAGATGTCCTGTGTGGAGTCCAACAGCGTGACCTCTGTCTTACTCATGGACGGATGAAACTTATTCTCTTCAGGCCTTTGGCTGTTTAGATGACCACCATATTCATAAAGGCAACCCAGTTTATTCATCCTCTCTGGATGTCCTGAGTATCCCCAAGTCACTAACAGGAACACCAAGAATAAATAAAATATGTTCCTCAACTTGCAGATATGTTAAGTTCCCAAAGACTCACCATAAGACAAAAGGAATTTCATACATAAAGCCTATCAAACTAAGTGGCTAAGCATCAAACTGAAGAGAATTTGCTTACCTTTTGTGATCACGTGACAGCAGATGTCTGGCACTGCCCCCAAAGCATGAAAGAATTGCAAAGTGATTATTGCTGTTATAGAAATATCAAAATTCAACTACTATAAAGATAAAACGCCATACATTATTAGAAATTGAACTATCTATATTGGGCTAATGGCCTAATGAAGTTGACCCATAAAGTTGACTATCATTCCAATTGTTGAAAAATAATAGTATAACCTACATTGCTTTGTGTTTGAACCTTGGCTTTCTGTACCATCTTCTATTCATGGTTTTGTTCTCCTTGGTGTTTCTAAGTGATTTTTTCTCTTTTCTCTGTCTTTGTTAAATGTTCATTGCCTCTCCTGCCCGTTCCTTGTATTTTTCTGCAATCCTCTTTTTCTCCTGGAGTCTTCCCTCACTACCTCTTCAAATCTTTAGCCAGACAGACTAGGTGCCTGTGAAGTCTCCTAGACTCCTGAGACTGTTCCCCACCCCCCACTCCCACCTTTCTATTTGCTGTTCTCATTCTCTGCTTTACTCTCTTGTTTGGCTGGAACAGATCCGTGAAGAACTTTTCAAGAAAATGATGGTAAAAAGCAAATATTCTTAGTAGACCGACCTCAAAAGATGAAACTATTAGAAGACAAAGGAGAATCAGTCAGGACACTTACATGGGCAAAAGTTGAACAAAAGTTCTCCTCCAAAGTGCAAAGCCAAAACCTGACAAACAGCACTATATCAAGGAGTCTCTTCATAATAAAGGGAATTACTCATCAACAGAATGATGATATGGCCTACAGAATGGAGCACAATATTCACACCTAGTCATTGTAAGGTCACAAAGATGCAGGCCCTCTTAGCCTTCTGTTGATGATAGGGGAGGATTTCTAACTTTGGCACTGTTGAAATTGGGGTGTTGCACGGACTCAGGAAGGCTGAAAGGCAAAGGGAAAGACAGACAGATGATGGCAGGAGACTAGAGAAATGTTGTGTGTGAGGGGGTGGGGAATATTTAAAAAGGCACCATCCCAGCTACTCTCTGACCTGGCGGGTCTTGCTGCCTCCATGGCTAGTCCCAGGTGGCAGTCTTCCCAGCTTCGGGTCCCCTGCTAGCTGACACAAATCCCCTTAAACCCAGAAAATCAAAACACTAGAAACTTATAACTATCAGTCAGTTTTATATATCAATAAATTCTCAATTCACAAGATGCTCACACAATAATTTCAGAGCCACTTGATAATGATACAAGCTGCTCACCTAGATTAGAAAAGTCATCCCAATTATTCTATTCTTTTATGATATTCATAGCTTCCTGTGGCTATATAAAGCCGTGTGGATAAGGCTCCTCCTCTTCTCCATTCATCTTCTCCCCTCCTCCTCCTCCTCCCTTCCTGTCCTTGTCACTCAAATTCTTAGCTCTGTCTTCCTTTTCCCTGTCCAATCACAGGCTTCTTGTTGTAGTAATATTTAAATTAATTGGGGGAAAGTTTTGCTACAGAGAAGCATCCTAATTTCCAGAAAATGTGTTCTGGAAAGCTCTAGATGTATAGTCTTTAGGCCAGTAGCATTAGCATATATATATATATATTTTTTAGCTGTGTTAGAAGCCCTGGGAATACTGATCAACAATTTCTTTTATCAATTTGGGTCATTCTGTTGTACATTAAGGTAAAGCAACTTTAGATCATGCATTTGTCTAAAATGAGTAGCATGAAAAAATCAATTTGATTAACATATATATATATAATATATATATAAAACATTGCAAGATTTATTAACATACCAAAGAATAAGACTTCAGTAGCAGAAAGTTTGATTTGTGAAACATTTCTATTTCTTGACATTTTTAACCATAGAAGTCATGGAAGAGTTGGTGTTTCCTTTCTCGGTCTGGGAGAAAGGTATCTCATGTGACTTGGCTCACCCAGTCAAAAGTTGGTGGACTGTTAATTATAAAAGATCTTCCCAGTCTTTCCTTTCTGCTGGTCCCTTTTGGTAGTTACATACTGAAGACAGCATCAGCCTGGGTTCATGAGTGAAAGACAGTGTCTGTTGAGGGTACAAAGGCCTTGTGTCTACCAATTGCCAGGAAAAACAGGAATGTGAATCACTCAGAAATGTCTTCCAATAGAAGACATACAATACCTTCATTCCATCCAGAAAGCTAGGAGTATATATTGTTAATGACCCAGTGATCTTTTGCTATCTGTACAGGGAGACATCACCCAAATCCCCTAGAATGATTACCCCGGACTCTCCCTCCCTAGACCTTCATCCTTACCTCCCAGTTAGTAGAAACCATCCTTAGTGGAGATGTCACATCTACTTTATAGCCTACTGACCTCTATGCTATTTCGGTCAGAGCCCACACTCTAAGCCTTTGACCTGCATAACCAGCCTTCATGGTCACATGTACTTGGTAAAGGTGTTTCTATGTAGTCACGTCTCAACTTTTATTGTGCCCCTGGAATAATTGTTGTCTGGAAGCCTGGAATGGAAATGATTGTTTCCCGGAAACTTTTTCTCAAATTCTATTATATTTATATATACTGACATTAAACCGCCTGACGTCAGACTCCCCGAAGTTTTATCCAGGGTGAGGAAGTCAATCAGAGCCAAGTTTTCATTTTCATCTCTTTGTGATTCCCTCTGCTGCTTGCCTTAATACCTGCAGAGATATCTCCTCAAGTATCAGGTTGGGTTCCTGAATCAAGCACACATACAAAAGACTGTCAACCTGGGTTCCTGGGTGGTGCACACAAACTAAAGATAGTATCAATCTAGATTTCTGAGTGACGCACACATACCGAAGACAGCATGAGCCTGAGTTTCTGGGTAACACCCCAGAGGAAACTGCCTTATGTTGGTTGGATAAACTCATGTTGCATTTGAGCTGTAAATGGAAAATCTTTCACCTGTGATAGCACTACCCTAGTTCCTATAACGCTAACAGCTGTGTGCCACTGTGATGCACGAGGCCTCACAACGTCAAGCTGAAGCTGGTAATACCTCATGAGCTTGGCCAGGGTAGCTCGGGAGCAGAGTTTAAGCACAGCATACAGGAGTTTGGAAAGTTCCTTCTGATCCTTCCCTGAGGATGAGTTAAACGGAGTCACTCTGAAACTGTCACAAACAAGGTATGTGTTTCCAGAGAAGTCTCATGGAAAACTATTTTAAGTAGCAGTAACAGGAGTGGGAGAGTTCTGTAAAGTACAAGACAGAGATTCCAGCACTTATAGTCAAAGTTGGAGATGAAGTTTCTATGAACACAAAGCACTAAAGTAGCTTAGGTGGAAAGGGTATTTATTTATTTAGAGAGGGTGACAGCCTTGGACAGCATGATGTCACTCTTGACAGAGTGTTACATGGAACTGTCCATTCCCTTGACACTTGGAAATCTCTCATTATGTAAATAACTTCCATGTGTCTCTTCTACAATAGACTCATGATGTCTAAATTAATGACATAATTGTCTCTTGAACTTAGTTTCATCAGACTAGAATGTTTTCTTTGTGTCTTCAGTAGCCATTGAGATAGGAGAGCAGAACAGCCCACCCAAATGTAAAGGCAGTAGAGTAGAACGACTGAGCAATTCAGACCTTTCTTGAGACAAAGAATGACTTCTTTTCTGGTAATCAGTTAATTCATTCATTTACTTTACATCTAACCAAAGTTTCCCCTCTCTCCTCTTCTCCCAGTCCTTGCTCTCCACCTTCCCTCCCCCAACCCACTCCTCCTCCATCTCTCTTCAGAAAAGGGAAGTCCTCCCATGGATATTAACCGGCCTTGGGATATCAAATTGCAGTAGGACTAGGTGCATCAATGAATAATATCTAATAAGATAATTAAATCACTACTGGTAAGATATTTACATGAGAATCAGTAGTTTAAAATATTATGTGTTCTTTCACAGAAAGGGAGTGGATTCTTACTGGTCCTAACTGGAACGTTTTACTGACCCTCCACCCGGGCCTTGCTCTAACCAAGTCTGTGCAGACACGCTGGCCTTCTCTTGTGGAGAATGCTGGTGCTTGTTTTGGAGGACTGAGGCTGGCATGAATGGTCTTGTTGCGTTCAAACCCTCTGACTATCCCTGTGACTAGATGAATTTATTCAGCAAATTTCTTCGATAGTATGAGTTTGCCTAAGAAACTAAACCACATAGATTAGAGAATGTGCTCAATTATTTACAGTTCTGTTGACCTTCATTTTATTATTGGACTTGCTCACTGTACAGTTGTAGATGGATCCCTTGCTAGCATTGGTTAATACCCACTAAAGATGTAGAAGAAAACACCAGTCTAGCTATCATTACCTTATGCACACTGTCAGGGGGTGTAGTAAGCAGAATCTTTGATTCTGGATTACTAACAATCTTAATTAGGTTATTTAATATTTCTGAGTCTTAACTTTCTTTAGTGAAACAGTTCTTCATTGGCTTGTGGTGGAGCTTAAAAGAGAGAGACTTGATAAGAGTCCTAGTAACAGGTGGATTGAGAGTTTCGGTTTCTTAAACAACAAAAAAAAGTTACGTTATGTGAATGCGTTTGTGCTTGAATCCCAGGTGTGAGAGATGGGACTGCTTTGGTTTGCCCACAGCCATTAACTATGATTATCCTGTGCTCTGGTGGAGCTCGATCTTTGCCCGCTGCAGATAGTGTAATTCTGGGGGGCTCTGGAGCGGGTATAAAATGAAAGAGCACCGAGAGAGCCAGCAGCAGCTGCTGCTCTCCCCGACCCCACCCCTGCTGCTGCCCCTGCTGCTGTTGCACTTGCTATTGCTGGATTGCTAGTTTGCAGGACTGCTGGACATTCTGATGACAGAGATTGGACTTGTCTCAAGAAAAACACCTATCCCAGTCAGCAGGAAGTAGTCTATTTTGTTGACTGAAAGATGTCTACACCCTATTTCCCCTCTAACCTTCTCTCTCTCCCACCTAGTGTTGACGGGTTGGAAGGGATTAAGGTGGAATAAGGGTTGGAAAGAAGGTAGAGATGTACGAAGCCAATAAAATATTAAAGCAAATTCTCCCACAAACAGTCATACTAGGTACTAGACTGTTACTATACATCCAGTAGGTTAGCCTTTCACTCCTGACCTTTGAACCTCTGCCACCTGAATATTGGAATGGCAGGTGTGTGTCACCACATCTAGCTAGAACTCTACTTTTCATAAGAGAAAGCATATTGTGCACAGCATTGGCATTCTCTCTTTGTGAGGAGATCTTAACTTTTCCAGTGCAGTGTTCCAGTGCCACACCTCCTTGTCCTGGCCATTGGATGGAATAGTTCGTTATTCATCATCTGTGGTGTGATTCTGAGACTTTCCTTCTCCCAGATAGGACAGGCTATGCAAGAAAAGTCTGTCCCACTGACACAAAGGCAGCTAAGACCTCCAGGGATCCCTGTAGTCTAGACTCACAGGTGAACAGCAGGGTAATGACAAGCCCTGTCTTACAGGAGCTGGACGGCATTCCTGAGGCCTGCGTCTGAGGTTATATGTTGTATGCAACCCCCCCCCAGCACAGAAACACAAACACACGTGAACATGCACACAGCCACACATGCATAAAAACCAAAAATGGCACAAATTTCCCTTCTTTAACATCAATTTGACAAAACTGAACACTCCAGTCCACATAGCTACCAGCATCCTAAAATTAGTATAAAATTTTCTCATCCATATCTTATATGTAAATTATACAGGAAATCTTAAAGATATTAGTGGTCAGGAAAAAAATCACTAGTTCAGAAATCAAGTTAGGCTGAAGGTAAATCAGCTTTGGCATCTTGTGAGCTGTGTGCCCTCTCTAGGTCCTGAGTTTCTAATATATAATTCAGTTGCTTTTAGCTCCCTTTCTTTCCTACCAGCCAGTCAAGATTTTTATAATATTTCAAATTCATATTTATATGTAGATTTGTGGGTTTCTTTTTGACATTTTCACATACATGCATACCATTGTGCCTTGTTCAATTTGACCTTCTCTGTCTCTTCTTCCCCTCTGTGCGTCCCTTTCTTTCCCTAAGCAGTCCTCATCATGTGCATATTTTCCCACATATATCTTCATAGGTATCCAATGAGGTTTAGTCTGTTGCTGCGTATTGTAAAGCTAAGTGTGGGTCCCCAAGACCTGGTTGTCCCAGAGACGAGAGAGTCTGTATGTAGACCCAAGTGACACTCTGTGACCTTGTCCACAGGTTATTTCTGATTGTAAATAGCATGCCAACAGCCAATAGCTGGGCAGAAGAGACATAGACAGGGTTTAGGATTGGGGGGAGGGGTGTCAGAGAACCACAGGAGGGAGAAGGTGAAGGAGGAGAGAGAGAGCTGCCATGAGTAGGTGAGTCATGAAAACGTGGCCCTGAGGGCTGACCAGTTGGAGTTAACAGCAGCCTAGATGAAGAACTCGGGGTTATCCATAAGAAAGTAGATTTTAATAACATAGAGGGTATATATCTGTGAGCTCTTGTGCTGTTTAAGGCTTATTGTAAATAATAATGGTTGTGTGTGTTTTTTATTTGGGAACTAAATGGTGAAAGGTAGGGTAGAAACCCCGGATTGGGATTAAAAATTTCAACAATGCGTGGCCCTATAGCTCAGGGGTTAGAGCACTGGTCTTGTAAACCAGGGGTCGAGAGTTCAAATCTCACTGGGGCCTATAACCATGACTTGGGGCTGGAGAGATAACTCAGCAGTTAAGAGTACTGACTGCTCTTCCAGAGGTCCTGAGTTCAATTCCCAGCAACCACATGGTGGCTCACAACCATCTGTAATGGGATCCAATGCACTCTTCCGGTGTGTCTGAAGACAGCTACAGTGTACTCATATAAATAAAATAAATCAAAAAAAAATTCAACAACAGGTAATCCATATATGTGTGTGTATACATATACACATAAACACACATATACACGCATATACACATACACACATGCACACACACATTCTTTATATAAGAGATAAAATGGAATATTTGTCTCTCTGGGTCTGACTTACTGTATTTCACATGGTTAGGTTGCTATCTTGTTTGTGTGTTCAAAGAGTCAGTTTTGTTTCACTGATACTGTGCTTTGGTTTTTGGTTCGCATTTCATTCACATCTGCCTTTAACTCTAATTTATATCTCTATGTACTGACTTCGTGTTTGGCTCCTTCTTGTTTGTCTAAGATTGTGAAGTGCACCACTAAGTTAATTAGTTGATGTCACACTGATTTTTTTTTTCATGTAACCACTTAGGACTATATACTTTTCTCTTAGAATTTCCTTGTCTTGCAAACATTCTGAAAACCTGTGGGTTTTTTTTTTTTTTTTAATTTTCATCTGATTCCAGAAATTGAAAAGCTGTCATGTATTTGAATAATTTCTGAAGTTTCTCTCTTCATTTTCTATTTATTCTTCCCCAATGATCTGATATCAGAAATTATTTCTATTCTTTTTATTTGTTAAAGCTTGCTTTTATGTCCTAAAATATACTTTAAGTTTTTTTTTTTTTTTTTTGCGTACATTCCAGTTGTTTGATGTGACTCTGTAGATTCAGCTAAATATATTTGGTCTATTTGTTCTGAAATGTCTTTGTTGATTGGTTTTAGCCTGAGTGGCTAATCTAATACTGAGAGTAGGTTACTGAAACCACCCAGTATTATCTTATCAGAATCCACTTGCCCTTTTATTTCCATCAGTGTTTCCCTTACGAGACAGGGACCCCCAATGCTTAGCACACGTATCTTGCAATTGCTTTGCCTTTTGATGGATTGTTCCCTTTGTGAATGTGTAGTGGTATTTTTCTCTTCTAATTTCTACTCCAAGTTACTTTATTACATAGAAATGTAACTGATATGATTATTGCTTCCATTTACTTGGTATTGACCCCCACCCTTCCACTTCCAGTCTATGCCTTTGTTAGTGAGGTCTTATTTTTAATTCCATGGGTTAGTTGGTGTTCTACAATTGGCTAGTGAAGTCCATTTACATTTGGATTTATTACTGAGATAGCTTTTCAGATACCTGTAATCCTCTCTGTCGGTTTTCTGGTTGATTGTATGACTGGTCTCCTTTTTCTTTCACCTCTACTTGTGTTTGGTGTTACTATTTATTCATCTATCCATCTCATGATATTTATTGTTCCTTGTCCTGGCATAATTGAGAGTGATTTTGTTCCTTTTGTATTTAGGATTCTTTTACGTGTCTTCAACGATGCTAGATTTGTGGCCATGAATCGCTTCACTTTGTTTCTGTCTTGAATTGTCTTTATTCAATTTAAAGTAACTTGGGTGGATAAAGAAACCTTAGTTAGTAGTTGTTTACTTTCATGGCTTGAGGTATATTCTACTCTTTCCTGGCTTCTGGGTTTCCTGCTGGAAGGTCTGATGCTGTTCTGATGGTTTGCCTTTGTAAATTGATACTTTCCCTAAACAGTTTTCCACGTGAGTGTGCACACACATATATGTGTAGGTATGTACACACACACATATATTTAGTTTATGGCTTGACACTGTTGGTATGGGGGTTCTTCCTAGGTCATCTCTAGTTGGAGTTCTAAATGCCTACTGTACTTGGATATTCAGTCACCCCTTTAGATTTGAAGAAATTCTGCTACAGTTTCCCTGAGTGCATTTTCCACATCCAGAATTGTTTTTCTAGTTTTGGTCTGTGTGTTTGTTTTGTGTGTATGCATATGATGTGTGTGTGTGTGTGTGTGTGTGTGTGTGTGTGTATGTGTGATGTACTTGCACATGAATGTGTGTGATTGTGCTACAAGATGCAAGGAGAGAAAGGACCTCTCATTGAACCAGAAGCTGCTTTTCAGCTAAGGCTGGATGAATAGCAAACTCTCAGGAGCTCCCTCTTATAAGCATGTACTGTGCCTATTTTTTTTAATGTGATATTAAGAATGTGAACTCAGTTCTTCATGTAGAGCAAACACTCTTACCAACTGAGCCTCCTTCCCAGTATGCCTTCTCTTTAGTTTTTATCTCAGAATTTTCTTCTATTCCATGGATTCTTAAGTTTTGTCTTGGGATTATGTCACTCAAGTTCTTGGATGGTGTACATGCTTGTTAGGTTTTTGTTTGTTTGTTTGTTTCGTTTTGTTTGTCAACTTGACACAACTTAAAATCATCTGGGAAGAGGGAGCCTCCATTGAGTATATGCCTTCATAAACTTAGCCTGTAGGTAAATCTCTGGGACATTTTCTTGATTAATGATTGATGTGGTAGGTTCAGTCCCCTGTGGGTGGTTCCACCACTTGGCAGGTAGTTCTGAGTTATGTACGAAGGCAGGGTGAGCAAGTCATGGCGAGCAGGCCAGTAAGCAGCACTCCTTCCTGGTCTTTGCTTCAGTTCCTGCCTCCAGGTTCCTGCTCTGATTTTTCTTCATGATGAACTTCAGCTGTAAAGTGAAATAAACTCTTTCCTATCCAAATTGCTTTTTGCCATGGTGTTTATCACATCAGTAGAAAGCAAACTAGGGCAGTGAGGTATAGTTACCTATTAATCAATCTTAATATAATATTTCTTGACTTTATCTTTTATCTATGATGTCATTTTCCTTTCATGTTCTAGTCTATTGATGATGCTTTTGATTTTCTTTTTCCATGGACGTTTTCATTTCCAATGTTTCCACCTGATTTTTTTTCGAAATTTCAATTTCCACACTGAATTTCTCATCCATGTTGCTGTGTTTCTTCTTTAGGTCCTGAATTGTTTTGCTAACTTTATTCATATGCTTGTCTATGTCCTTGTGAATTCATTGTTCCTGTTTTGAAAACAAACTTTTAAATTCTTTGTCCAGAATTTTCTTCAGATCAATATCTTTAGATCCATTTGGTAATTAGCAAACCATGATCTTTTGGAAGAATCCTGTTGTTATTTTTCCATGTTTCTTAGGTTTGTGTCCCGCAAGTTTTACGTTTAGTGGGATGGGAATCTCTTGTAGTTTTATTTGGGAATGTTCTTTGTGAGAAGCCTACAGGTGATGGATCAATCCCCAGTTCCACTCAGAGAGGAGAAAATAAATTATTATAACAGGAGCACTACCAAACCACATCGGATACAAAAATATACTTAAAGAAATCAAAGCCAACTACTCTACTATCAAAGGACACAGAAAGAAAAATGTCAAAACTAATGTAACTGTACTATATACACATATTTAACAGTCACTTAGGGTAGAAGCACAGATAATATTTGAACAAAATAAAGGAATGCAAAAGAGAAAGGGAAAAGTAAAGAGAGTCGAAGTCAGGCAGAGTGGTACAGACATGGTGAGAGAAAAGACCCGATAAGGATCAGGAGAATTTGAAGATCCTGTAGGCTATTCCATTCCAAAAATTCTTTGTATCTTTTTTTCCTATTCCAACAGTCTAAGGTTTTGCCACTTTGTGTAATTTCTTTGGAAACTATTCATGGTTTTTATGAAGTTAGACATTGGAGATAATTGGAAGTTCTATTCTGGTGGAAGTATAGGAGTCCTGTAATTAGACATCATGTTCTGCAGTAATTATCTTTACTTATGTGCTCTTCCCTGTGCTCCAGAAAGCCTGCTTTACTATGATAGGGTGAGTGCTGAAAACTTCTGGGAAGGAAACCTCTGTCATGAGTCTTGCTCTCTTCCTCAGCGGAAGTAAGGCAAGTCAGAGGGAAGTCCCAAGTCATGCCACCACGGTTCTCTCATTCTGTACACAGCTAGGTTGATCTACCATGAAGATTTTATGAGCAGGAGGAAAGGTTAAGAAAGACATGTTTAGCAAGAGAAAAAAAGACATTGTCCATTACAGCACTTGTATTAGTCAGGTTTCTCTAAAGGAACAGAACTGATAGAAAGAACATCATATGTGTGTATGTGTGTGTATTAGTTATTAGAGTGTAAGCCACTCTAATAAAATAAAAATACATGTATGTGTATGCATATGTATATGCATGTGTATAATATGCATACATATGGATATAGTATGTATACATATGTATACACACACACATATATATACATACTCATATGTATATACATACACATATACATATGTATACATACTATATCCATATGTACACATATTATATACATGTGTGTATATATACACATATACATATGTATGTACACACATATACATATGTATATACACACATACACATGTATATTTACTATATACACATGTATACATATTATATACATATGTGTATACATACATACATACATACAAGTGTAAACATACCATATCCTTATATACACTCATTATATACATGCATATACATAAACATGCACATATACATGTATGTTTATTTTATTAGAGTGACTTACAAACTATGGTCAGCTAGTCCAACAATGGATATCTCCTGATGATAAGTCTATGACTGTGATAACTGGATATCTCACCTGATCTTTAGTATATATTGGAATCCCAAAGAAGTAGATTCTAATATGAGGGAAGGTAATCTTTTACCTGAAGGATGGTTTGACTCAGCTTCTCTCTTTCCCCACCATCCTCCAAATATAACAGTTGGTGCCAAACCCCTAGGATCGTGAGATCATTTAATGAATTGCCATGTGTGAAGCTTCTGTGCCCTGGTCAGTGTGCTTGTTAAATTCACTTTTAAGCCTGTTTATCCTTTAGCTTGGAGCTTGAACAGTACACTGAGGGGAGACTCCCTATCCATGAAGTTTCTGCGTTACAACCAATACCAGGTGTCTTACATTTCCTGATAAAATACCTCATCAAAAGCAGCTAACGGGAGAAAGGGTTTACTTTGGCACGAAGTTCCAGGGAACTGTCTCTCATGGCAGGAAAGTTAAGGCATCTGGAACTTGAAGCATCTGACTGCGCTGCGCCTGCAGCCAGGAGGAAAAGAGTGGTGGACACTCAGGATCGGCTTTCTCCTCCCTAAGAAGTCCAGGACACAAGCCCAGGGAGTGGTGCTCCCCACTTTCAGGGTATGTCCTCCCACCCCAATTAAGTTATTGCTCACAGGCATCTCCAGAATCATGGATTCTAAGTGATTGTAGATCCTGTCAAGTTGATCATCAATATTAACCATCACATTAGGACTTCTCGTCTCTATCATTAAGAGTTCTTATCCTCCATCATTAGAATATATTGAGCTTCATCACTAAGATTTCTTGTCTCTCTCCATCCTTATGAATTCTTGTCCTTTATTAATAGGACCTTTTTCCTCCACGATTAGGTCTTCTCCCCCAAGGCTGAACTTTTTGTGTTTTCCAATGCAGAACTTTGGTAAGACCCTTCAACTTCCACAAGCACCTCTTTCTGTCACAACAAAGTAAATCCAAAGCCTAAGCATTTAGGTCATAGGTTAGTCTCAACTTCATTCGGACATGGTTATTCTTGGAAAACTAGGAATTTGGTTTTGGTCTCCAATGTGGCTTTGGCCACTTGCCAAAGGGAGCCTGACGGTCACAGCAATGTTTGTTTCTTCTTTGTGTGTGTGTGTGTGTGTGTGTGTGTGTGTGTGTATGTGTGTGTGTGTGTGTGTGTGTGTGTGTGAGAGAGAGAGAGAGAGAGAGAGAGAGAGAGAGAGAGAGAGAGAGAGAAAGAGAGAGAGAGAATGAATTTCTAGATTTACCAAAAACATTCAACAACAACAACAAAAATCTTGTCTGGTGTACTGGCTGGTTTTGTGTCAACTTGACACAAGCTGGAGTTATCACAGAGAAAGGAGCCTCCCTTGAGAAAATGCCTTCATGAGATCCAGCGGTAAGGCATTTTCTCAATTAGTGATCAAGGGGGGAGGGCCCATTGAGGGTGGTTCCATCTGTGGGCTGGTAGTCTTGGGTTCTATAAGAAAGCAAACTGAGCAAGCCAGGGAAAGCAAGCCAATAAGTAACATCCCTCCATGGCCTCTGCATCAGCTCCTGCTTCCTGACCTGCTTGAGTTCCAGTCCTGATTTCCTTTGGTGATAAACAGCAACATGGAAGTGTAAGCTCAATAAACCCTTTCCTCCCCAACTTGCTTCTTGGTCATGATGTTTGTACAGGAATACAAACCCTGACTAAGACATCTGGATTGCAAGTTTGCATTGGCAAATGGTCCAAAGTTCTTTAAATTCAGATCTTCTTTCAATTCCTGGCCTACATGGTAAGGAGTTCTTTTGACCCTGCCTGAATATCAATGTTTTGGGCTTTGTTTCCAATTTATATATCTCTGGAAATCCTTTCCTCTCTTAGTAAAAGCTTCCTCGATCTTCTCTTCTCTTACTTCAAGGAAAAAAATCTAGCCTGGATCTTAGCACTTGTTGCCAGTGTTCACAATGAACAGGAATACGATGTGCAGATGACAGTATTGGTACCTGCTGTTTTCCTTCCCAGACTGAAAGATGTATAAATATGCACTGTGAATGAAAGTTTCTGGGAAGAGGATTCATCTTCCACTGAACCTTCTTCAAGGCTGACTGATGAGAACTTCAGAGATTTTGGACATGTTGGAATGTGATTGGTTAGAACTTCAGAGATTTTGGACATGTTGGAATGGGATTGATTAGAACTTCAGATTTTGGACATGTTGGAATGTTGCAGGGCCAGGATCTGATTAAAATGTATCTTAGGCATCTTTAGCCCCCTGTTAGCTAAATATTTAGGCATTATTTACCTAATTACACATTCCTTCCCCCCCTGTGTGTCTTCAAAGGTATCATGGAGATGTTCAAGTGAAAACTGTTTCAAGTGTATTAACTTAGCAGGCCGCCTGCTTCCACCAACTCAAAGGCTAAACATCTCATCAGGTGGCATCTAGGGACCACAACAGAGTTTTCCCTGCTTTTGTTACAAACTACCTTCTTGATGATTCCACCAATGAATACGGAAAATGTCTTGATTAATGACCTTACTTGGTATGTTTCTATAGAGCCCTCATGAAATTGTTACCAAACTGAAACATGATATTTGGGAAAAGCTAAATTTGTGTTCTTGGGTCATGGTCACTCTTATTTGGCTCCAGAATAAACTATCCCTTTTAATCCGCTGAGATAAGAGCTGTTTCTTTGGTCAATGCTGTGTTTTGATTTCGCCAGAACGGTTTGTTCTGCTGTATCCCACAGCCAGTTTATAGGCAATTTTAGTTATGAGTCTTCCCAGCAACTCATCAGTGGAATGCATTCCAAAAATCTGATGTAATATAAACTGAAGACTCCCAAGAGGCTTCTCTAGCCTACAGAAATGCCCCAAGCCACACATCTCATCAGCAGTGGTGTGATTCCTCTTTCTCCTCTCTGCCTTCTCTCTTTCCTTGATGAGGTGCTTCACAAATACTTAGACTATCTGCCCAGGAGTATCATCTCCACAGCTGCTTGAGAACCACAGACAGAGGTTTCAAGTAACAAAGTTATTCCTCCTCTTAAATAGAATTGTGGACACATTCTTTACATGGTTCAAATATTTATATACATCATTATCCTCAATGGAACTTATACCAAAAAATCCTTTGGTGTTATGGACAGTTTTTTCTCTTTCGAGACCTTTCTCCCTTAACTCTTACAGTTACATTTCACAAACCTCCCAATAAACATCTACACTTAATTTACTCTATAATCCAATAATTCTAACTCCATGTTGGTTTCACAAGTAACAAGGTTCTCTATTATTTGGCGGGGGGAGGGAAGGGGAGGTGAGACAGTGTTTCTCTGTATATCCCTGGCTGTCCTGGAATTTACTCTGTAGACTAGACTGGCCTTGAATTCTGAGATCCTCCTGCCTCTGCCTCCAAGTGCTGGCATTAAAGATGTGCACCATAGTCAGGCTGACAAGGTCTGCTTTTAGTGTGGATTCAGGTCCTGGCTATGACCCACAGGACTATCCACCGTGATGTGGGGGGGGTCTCACAGCCTGCTTATGCCCCAGTAAAGCAAGAAACATTTTTGATGTATTCTAACCCCTTAAGGTTCTTCATCTTCTTTTTCTATAAATTCATTAATCTGTTCTCTCATATATGCAGAGAAGCTGCAAGCAGAACAAGAACACAGCCACACATGTGCGCGGGCACGAGCACACACAAACACATATACATATACCTCTGCAGCCTGGCAGGATTGAGCACTGTAACGCCCTTCAGACCACATATTTACCATGCCCCCCAATACCCTAAAGAAAGAATAGCTAACCCATTATAGAGCCTAAGACATGCAGGGTCTCCTTCTCCACTTCGGGCATGTAGCATAGATTACGTCATTAACAAGGACTGCTTCCACATGATGCAAGACCTTGCTTCTGCTTGGGAAGCTTTAAGAGAAGAACTCTGACTTTGCCTGGTGGGACTGAAGCTTCTTCCTTCAGATGCTCCCTGTGCTTTCTGCTATGACATTAATAAGTCCTTTGCAAGAAGGACAGTTTCACTGCTCTTTTCTTTAAACCTTCCTTCCTTTCTCACCCCCAAGTTTAACACAGACACTTAAGATCCATTCCACTTTGTTTCCTCGGGGAGGGAGGGCAGTTATGGAAGGTAAGGCACAATGGGTGACCTGTCTTAGAAATCTAAATGACCCATTTTTCTCTTGTTATATGTGGTCTTACAGTTGAATGAAGGATCTCAACATAAAGACCTGGTACCTAGAATCTGGTAGAGGAGATAGGGAATAAGCTTCAGTTTATAAGCGAAGGAAATGAATTTTGGAACAGGAACCTGATAGCACAAGCTTTAAGCCCAACAATTGACAAATTTGACCTCATCAAACTTAAAAACATTTGGACAGCAAAAGATGCCATCATTTGACTGAAGAGGCAGCCTAGAGAATGAGAAGAAATTTTACCAGGGATTCATCTGACAGAGGTTAGTTTCTAGAATATTCAAAAAAAATTAAAAAAAAAAAACTAAACACCAAACAACCCAATTAAAAATTGGGGCAAGTAATCAATAAGAGAGCTCCCCAAAGGTAAAATACAAATGGCCTAATGTAATTTTCTTAAGTGTTCAGCATCCTTAGCCATTAGACACATGCAAATTAGAACTACTTTGGAGTTTCATCTTACTTCAGTCATAATGGCTAAGTTAAAATAAAATGACAGAAAAGTACTAGCTGCAGATGCAGGGAAAGTAGAATGTTTATTCATGGGAGTGCAAACTAGTGCAGTCACTATGGAAATCATAGGCTTCCTCAAAATGCTATAAATAGATCTACTGTGCCATCCAGCTTTTTCCCTGCTGAACATATTTCCAAGGGACTCTATTCTAACAGAGACACTTATTCATGCTCGTTGATGGCTATTCATAATAGCCAGCAAATGGAAGCAGCCTAGGTGTCTACAGGGACCATGTATACAATAAAAATGTATTCACCTATAAAGGAAAATAAAATTAGGAAGGTCTCAGGTAAATGGGTGGATTTGTAAATAATCATCCTGAGAGAGGTAGTCAAAAGACAGTGGGGACTGTCCCCACTCTAGTTCCGTTCTCCGCCTCTCCATGGGGTCCAAGTAAGAGGATTTGATCCATCCCTTGGGCTGCTGTGTCTGGTACATTATTGGCTTTCTGATTTCCTCTGATTGCCCTGTTATGATGTTAGTACTCCCTAGAGTCTCAATTCACAGCAATAAGTTCAGCGTCTGACACCTTCTACTCCCAGGAATACGTCACTTATCAGTCTGCTTCATGGGTGGTGCTGGACAGGTACCCCTGTTCACAAATCCAAAGTCATCCTCCATTCTTAAAATAGAGTCAAAAGCTGCTTGCCATATGGCATTTCCTAGGGAAAGGAAACACCTGGAAAACTAATTTACATGCTTGGGAGTAACTTAAAGTAGAGCAAAGCTTGACCCCAGCACTGTGTATTCCAGCCTTTTATCAGAAAATAGACGTGAGGTGAGCCCTTTACTACAAGGTCTTGTATCCCTTAGCCCTGGGAAACTTCTAGTGTATTTTGTTCTGCTGATTTTTTTTTTTTACACTTGTACTTTCTATTCTGGAAGGAAGATTTAGATGCTGCTCCTCTTGGTAGGAGTTTCTAATTTTACTCGCTTCCTTTTCTTACTTTTTACTGATTATCTTGATTACATATTTCAAGATTTCTATGGAGATAAATGGCACGTATTATTTATCACATTTTCAGAAAGCATTGCTTTGCCTGCGTTTTCTTATCAGTAATTCACCCTCGTTCTAGCGTTATGGGCATGGCGTCTTCTTTTCCTTTTCCCGCATTGTAATTATGGGATTTCTACTTTTGACATTTTTCCTCCTCATTCATTGTCACCATCTCCTTCCAGTCCTATTCTCTCTCTCTCTCTCTCTCTCTCTCTCTCTCTCTCTCTCTGTGTGTGTGTCTGTCTGTCTCTGTCTATCTCTGTCTCTGTGTCTCTATATCTATGTCTCTGTATCTGTCTTGGTCTCTCTGTCTCTGTGTCTATCTCTGTGTCTGTGTCTGTGTCTATCTCTGTCTCTGCGTCTCTGTTTCTATCTCTGTCTCTCTCTCTTTATCTCTCTCTGTCTCTGTGTCTCTCCTTTCTCTCTCTCTCTCTCTCTCTCTCTCTCTCTCTCTCTCTCTCTCTCTTTCTCTCTCTCTCTTTGTCTCAAGTTTATTTCTGCTCACATGTTTTGTGGCTCTTGGCTCTCTAGTCATATCTGACACGGGGATGTCGGCAACTCTAGAGGAGGTTTGTAGCCTGGTAGGCTTTTCTACAACGTCAAGAAGCTTTCTGTCCGAGACTCCACGCACTAGGCCATCCAGCCTCTCTAAAGTAGAATTACTCTGTTCTCTGCCCTCCACTGATGTTCTGAGACCAGGTCAGAGGACAGATGAGACACCACTGTCCTCCTGGCAGACTGTATCTAGTTTCACAGGATTATGGAAACATTACTCCGTTTGTTTAGCTTGAGTCAAGTCCAGGCTGTTGCCTGGGAGACCGAGGAAAAAAGAATAAAGTTTTGACTTTCTAAGGAGATGTCTTGGGTTGGAAGAAGAAAGAGTGCTTCCTCTAGCAGGTGTATTAGCACTCCAGTTCTGTAGGAATGACCTCAAATATTGAGTATGGTGCCTTATTAGTGAATTATAGGAATTAAATAGAGCAGATTTGGAAGCATTAAAATTATAGCTCATGGCTACATAAACATGACCTTTATGTAGAACTGTTTAGCTATATGTTTGGAGAAATCTTTATTTTTATTTTTATTTTTTGCAAGGACTTTAAGACTGTCTTAAAGATCATGGGCATGGTCATTACCTACATTTTTAAAATGTACACATTGCTCTGTGTTTCCTTTATTGAGTTTTGATTTGCTTAAGGAGAGGAAGACTATAAATGCTCACTAAAAAATAGTTTGAATAGTTAAAAAAATGCTACATAGAGAAATAAACTTATCAGTTGTATTTTGGGAGAGTTGTATAAAAATAAATGATTTTATGTACTGGAAAGATTCACCACATGGAAAGAAAGTAATGCTTTATGCTATTTGCAGGAAATAGTAAAATGTGGTGTTTCTCATAATTATTTCAAGTTTTTACCAGTAATAACCTGTCTTTAGTTTAAAATAACAATGCAAGAATTTCTTTCCTAATTCCTTTGTGGTATTGAAAAGTTTCTTTCAAACCACCACCCACGGCTCTGTTCTTTAATTGTCTCCAAATTGTATTGCTAAGTAGAGTTTTTAAATCAGAATAGCTTCTTTGGGGTTGTGTATTTTCAACAGAGGGGTATAATTTTAAGGATTTTTCATAACTCAATGGTAAGAATAACATTACATTCAAAATAATGATATTAAAAGTATGAAAATTACTTCCCAGAAAACCAAGAGGTTAACTTCTACGTAGGTGCCAACAACATCCGCCTTCAGAAGGAACAGAGGTGCTTACAAGTGGGTTTGTTTCTGAAGGTTTAAACAACAGAAATTTTATTTTCTCATGGTTTTCAGGCTGCAGAGCTGAAGATGAAAGGGCTTCAGTGCTGGTTTCTTTTGTGACTTTTCTCGATGGCTTTCAGATGCCCATCTTCCTCTCTGTGTGTCCTTTGTTTTGCCTTCTCTCCCTATGTGCCTGTTCAAGCTTGCTTTTATCAGGACAACCATTATAGTGGATTGGAGCCCAAGCTAGTGGTTTTATTTTAAATTAATTACCTCTTAAAGCTATATTTAAATAGAATCGTAGTCTGCGGGTCTGTGGATGTTAATACTTCAACATAAAAAATGTGAAATGGGAAAATACAGGCCACATGGATACAATTATGAGTGGAATTATTTATCTTTGTCTCCCTCCCCCCCCCCAGAGGTAAACAGATATTTGGGTTGACTCTGGCACACAAAGTAGCAAGTTCAGAAAGTTGTGGGTGGATACATAACACTAATAAGTTTAATTGAATAAAGTCACAACATTTGATCAAAACATGTGAATGGGAAGAACCATGATCACATGGGCTACCACGGTGTGCTCAGTAAAGCACACTCATATTGTATTTGCTGTCTTTCAGTAATGCAAAGTAAAGCAGAAAGGTCAGCGATTTTGTGGAATTGGCATTCACGGTAAACGCACACATTAAGCAGTATCCAAGTCTTATGAAATATTTAATAATATGAACAATATGCTATACCATCATGACTACTAGGAAAAACTGGGTAGAAAACAAACACAATTAAAATGTTTTTCATTAAAATTTGTATAATAATTAATAGTTTCAAGACTTTGCCACACAATTATATAACAATTTTTGGACTAATCTCCCTTGTGTCTTCATTTTTATACACTGGTGATTATATTTCTAGTTTTCTAAAAGCACGATTATGAGAAAATTCATTGTTTTTATCATAATTTATTAAAAATTATATAACTTTTAATGGGAACTATGACACCTGTAGTAATGAAGCACTGCGGGATCCAGTCTTTGGTATGCCTTAGTGGGTCTGCAGAGACAGACATAAGACAGTCTTTCTGTGAGTAGTTTATATCCACTCTAGGAATAAAACACGCCCTCAGTGTGCCAACATTCCCTTCCTGGAAGGAAGTATAAGTGTCAGGTGCTGGGCGCCCATGTGTTAGCCTTCTTATGCATTTAATAGCAGCAAAATCAACGTTTAGGTGTTATTATTCCTTATTTATTTATTTCTGGTAAGATAAATTGCATCACACAATGTTGAAAGATGACCGTCGATTCTCTTCTATCTATGTGGAAATAAACATTTCATGAAATTCAAGCAAACAGCAGTCTCCCCTTGACTTTTATACGTCTTAGAAACGTCCTTAGCCTGTGGCAGTCAGGATAATTCTAGGCTTATCTTGAAATGCACCGACTCTTTGTACATAGAGTAAACCAACTGAGCAGAGTGCACTAAAACTGGAAACAAGAAGAATACAGAGAGGAGAATTCCTCTGTCAGAAACCATCGCAACCTCAGAAAAGACAATGCAGTCTGGGATGCACACAGTAAAGTTACGAAATTTAGTCATTGTTTGTGGCAGTAAAATTTAACCTCCTCAAAATAAAATCACCATTGTCTTTAGTTACAACCCTGGGATTAAAGACAACACACAATAAAAATCTACAAATTATTTTATAAAAGATATAGCAGTGGGTTAACGGTTTGAGAAGTATTGATGATGTATTAGAGTTTTATATTTAACCAACAATCAATGTGATGTACTATCAGAATTAGAGCCAAATGTGTGCGTATCACAAAAAATTTAAAATGATCATGACATGAGCAGAGAGGAGGTTTGTGGCAAGTGAGTTTGAATGATGCTGAAGTTTTCATTACTTATGAAATTATGGAAAGGTATTTTGAGTTTAGATGTATGTGATAAAACTTTAGATCAATATAAACAAATAACAAAGATCTGAGATTACATCTAAGGGCCAAATGCAAACTAAGGCTTCCTCATGAATATTGTACTGGATTTGTGGCATAGATTTAAATTAACTAAAAATCTCTAATATAAATAATAAATTTGAAATTTACTCAACAAAAGAATAATTATACACATACACCTGCACCACAAGAAAATGCCAAAGCCAAAGTGAACTTGTATAAAGATACAGATTAGAGATCTAGGATGTCTTTGTATTTGACTGAGAAAAATCTTTGGATAACACCTTTCTCTATTATTCATTATGTCAGAAATGACAAAAATAATGACTGTAAGTAATAAAAGTATTATGGAAAGATACTTCCTGATTTGGATATGATTTTATATATATAATGTAACCCCTATAAGGAGTTAATATGTAAGCTAGTTTGCAAAAGTATATGGCAGGAAAAGACAAGTCTTACTTGAAAAAACCATTTTCAATATGATTTTTCCTACCGACTGTTTGATCAGAGGCACTTTAGAGTATAACCCCAGTGTGTGCCTATGGTACAACAAAATGAAGTATTCGCTGGCCACTCTGGTCAGGGGAGCAGCAGGGAGGTTAACTGTAGATTTTCACCTTTTCCTCCTCTCTTCCAAATCCAATTCCCCAGTCTTACTGCCAGCTCTGGAGCAGACTGCCTGCAGCAGCCCTCCCTTCCTGTCTGCTCTCATCTCCAACCCACAAACCTTCTCCTCCAGCCTTCCTTCCTAACACTTTATACTTTATCTCAGTCCCCAACTCCAGCAGACATTTCCTGGGAACCCGCAGGCCACTCCAGTTGGAGAAGCAGGTAGCCTAACTGCCAATTCTTATCATCTCCTCTCCCACAAATCCAGTCCCTAGTCTCATCCCCAGCTCTGTGGCAGACCACCTGCTGTGGCCTCTCCCTCTTCTTTCCCCCCATCTCCAGATGATCACCCAGACCTTCTCCTTCAGCCTTCCTCCCCTTCATCTTGTTAACCTAGCCCCCAACTGCAGCAGGCATTCCTTGTGAACTCTCCAGCTAATCCTGCCAGAGAATCACGTTGGCCACGTAAGCAGGTAGGCAAGCTTCAGGTCTACATTTCTTCAGTTCCACCCTGCTTTGCTTCTATGATGTGGCTTTTATCTAAAAAAAAAAAAAAAAAAAAAAAAAAAAAAAGCAATTTAAATTTAGTTTTGAATGTAAAACGAATCCAGGGATATCATAGCAACTGTTTAAAATATTTTGACATTGATTTTGACAAGATCATATTTCTATAATTACTGCCTACTTTTTTCTTTGTCCAGTATACAGCCATCCTTTGGTAGGTACCTGTAATGGTCTCAGTCCCACACAGATCTCACCATCCACAGATGTTCCAGCTTCCCACATAAAAGTCTCATACAATCTTCATGGACATACTCTCCTCTACAGCTCAAGTCTTCCCTAAATTACTCACAGCAAAGGCAATGGAAACGCTATGCAGAGAGCTGCTATACTGGGCTTTCTAACAAAGCTTTCAAATGTCTGCATAGTTCAGTACAGATGTGTCTTAATTTGTTTCTGGTTGCTGTGACAAATGAGACAAGTGAAAGCAATTTGGGGATAAGAGAGGGAATTCAGGGCGGGTCAAGGCAGGAGCCTGGAGATAGGTACTGAATCAGAGTCTAAGAAGATGCAGCTTATTGGCTTGCTCAACTTCCTTTTTATGTAACCCATGTCTACCTGTCCAGGAATGGCACTGCCCATAGTGGGCTAGATCTCCCTGTATCAAATAGCAGTCACAAAAATGTCCCACAGACAAAAAATAGGCCAATCAATATAATGAATAGAAGTATTTCTTTCATTGAGGGTTCTTCTTTCCAGCTGTGTCAAGGTTTCAGTAAGATTATCCATCACAAGAGTCAGTTACTTTCTGTTTTGAAGCTGATTAAATGTATGGTTGGGGAACCCATAGATTTTATGATGGTAGATTTTTATTGTCAAGTTGACATCACCTAAATCTGGGAAAGTTATAAGTTATTTGAGATATCTACATACTATATATTTCATGTATTTAAAATATTAATTAAATTCAGTGCCTATACTGGCTGGTTTTGTGTGTCAATTTGACACAAGCTGGAGTTATCACAAAGAAAGGAGCCTCCCTTGAGGAAATGCCTCCATGAGATCCAGCTGTAAGGCATTTTCTCAATTAGTGATCAAGGGGGGAGGGTCCCTTGTGGGTGGTACCATCCCTGGGCTGGTAATCCTGTGTTCTATAAGAAAGCAGACTGAGCAAGCCAGGGGAAGCAATCCAGTAAGCAGTATCCCTCCAAGTTTCTACCCTGTGTGAGAGATAGTAAGAAAGTAGGTGTTTAACGTGTCTTGGCTATAGCTACCAGATAAGGTAGTCAAGGTTATCCCCTAGGCATCTGATGCAAATAACTAGGTGGGTGGTGTGGTAACTCATGAAGGAATAGGGAGCAGATGACATATCTGAAAAGGCAGTCTAGTGGTATGTTCGCTGAATTTGTAGATATACATCTCAGGATGAAATAGTACTGTGTGCCAGTTAACTCAGAATGCCGATCTCTTTCTTTGGAGGGAGAGGTTGACTTTAGTTTTCAAGAAAGCTTAGTTATTGAGATCTTGAAAATGAGCTGGAAAAGAGGCGTGTGCAAGAAGTAGCAAGATCTGGTGAATACCACTACTAGAGTCAATAGTCTAGGGATGTATTTTGAATAAATTAGGTTTGTTTTGTGTAGGGAAAAAGGACTATTTTAGTTCTCTTTCAATCTCTTTTAGTCTTTTTTTAAAAAAATAAATATATAAAACATAATTAGAATTACATTATATTTCCCCCTCCCTTTCCTACAAGGTCCCCTTTCTCTTCCCCACAATCCTCTTTTTCTTTGATTATTGTTGTACCTGTGCCCCGGCCCGCGGGGTTCGACGTAGACCTAAGGAAGGGACTGAAGGATGAAAGATGAGGCAAGAGACAGAGTTACCTGGGAGCAAGACAGGGTGTCTGATCAAGCTCCAAAGATTAACTGTATTTCCAAGCTTTTTAGAGGGTACAAGGAGAAGGAAGTATGAGAATCTTAAACAATATAGAAGGACTCTTAAACAAAGAAACCAGGGCTTAAACAATGCTATAGGGGTGAGGAGTCTCTAAGGACTGGTTTCCAACCCCCAGGACATGTTACTAAGGCAACCATCTATGCTCTGTTGATCACCTAACCGCAATCATACTGATGGGGGAAAGAACCCATCTCCTAGGAGATGGGACCTAAACAAAGGTCTAGTTCTCAGGAACCTGAAACTACTTCTACCTACATGCCTAGTTTCTTCACAAAATGGCTTCTCTCAGGCTAATAAGAAAGCTGCAGAGCCGTTGGTTCCCGGCATACCTGTATGTGTATGTATATGTATGCACACATACACGAATAAAACCTGCTGAGTTTACCTTTGTATGTATATGGTTTCAGGGCTGATCATTCTGCACTGGACAAAATTATGAGGATTCATTCCTGGGAGAATCTAATTCTTCCTCTCTCAGGAACTATTACTTGTCTAGGGGTGGGGCACTTCCTGGTATTTCGGTAATCACCCTTTCTTTATGTCCCCTGAGTCATTGATGCAGGAACTCTCATTGGGGTTGGACTCCCCCATTAGTCATTGATCTCTGCATAGTGTCCCGTCGTAGTTTTCGGTGACGGTCTCCATTTGCTGTAAAGAGGCTTGTTTGATGAGCAGTGGAAGCTACTGTGGGTACAAAAGTAAGTTTTAGAATGAGGTAAGGAATTATGCTGCTCTAACAAAGCACTGATAGGAGATATTTATTGTCTGAAGTCCATGACCTCACAAGCCCTAGGGAGCTGGCTAGGCTTCCAGCACTACACATGATCTCGCTCTTGTTGAGTGGGATTTAAGTCCAATGAGATGGTTCTTGGTTACCACCAACATGTGAGTGCCACTTACTGTGCCTTCATGGCTATCTTACCGTACTGGCCATTGTGGTGGGTCCTAGCTTTTGCAGTTGGGTAGGACTAGTAGGCTCCCTTGGCAGTTTTCATAGTATTCTAGTACTACAGAGGATAGACTACAGGGAAGTAGCCTTCAGTCAGATCCCGCTTGAATCATCAGGGTGCTGTGTCTTGAGTGCAGTGTCTTCAGGAAGAGGGGCCCACCCTTGACTTCTGAGAGGCGGCTAAGGGCTACAATGATATTCTTGTTGCAGGAGTCATTTGGACCCCCCGAGCACCCATTGAAAGGAGTTTTCTATGGCCTAGTTCTGGGGTTTTTGTTCACCTATGGTTCTTGTGGGGAGCACTACCAGTCAACATACATAATTAATACATATATGTTTTGTGGATAATCTTAAGTGAAGATACAAATATGATTTCTTGAGGTTTCAATAAACACCCTTGGTGGTCTTTGACTCTCATCCCCTCTTCTTCTTTCTAGTGGCCTCCCTCCCTCAGCTGAGGCGCCTGCGTGGGAACAGAACCATATTCCCTTCTCTACTGAACTTTCCCAATAAAGGTCAAATAGATTCTCTTTTCTTATACTGTATCACAGGCTTGAAATCCATTTTCAGTTGCCTCTTCCTGAAATACTTCCGTGGTGTGTGCATGTGTGCACGCGTATGTATGAAGGTGTGCATGCTGTTCTCTCTCTCTCTCTCTCTCTCTCTCTCTCTCTCTTTCTTTCTCTCTCTCTCTCTGTGTGTGTGTGTGTATGTGTATGTGTGTGTGTGTGTGTGTGTGTGTGTATGTGTATGTGTAGAGGCTAGAGGTCAATGCCAAGAGTTTTTCTTTATCACCTTCCACTTTATCTCCTTTTGGCGACCGGTCTCTCACTGAACCTGGAACTCACCATTTGGCTAACCTAGGTGGGCAGTGCTGCCCAGGGGTCATTCTATCCAGTACTAGGGTTATAGGCGTGCACTAGGATTTTTATATGAGTACCAGGAACTCGGGGCCTTTTCCTTCCACACAACACTTCAGCCACTTAATCACGTCTGAAACCAAGAAACATAACCTTTAAATAATAATTTAGTTTGTTTCTGTTGAACATTTTTCTAATTGACTATTTTTAAATGGTAGATATATATATATATATCTTCAAACATGTTTATGCTATAAATTACACTATAATTTATTTTTTCTGGGACAACATACTTCCAAATTTGCCATCCCAAACTATACAGAATCATGAAGTAGCTATGCTTGTGACAGAGGTAACTTGGAAGCTAGGAATGTATTTCTCTATTGGATCTCTAGCATCATTTAAAGGAATCCTTGTCAAAAATATTTCTCCCTTCTGTTTGAATTGAGTTTACACTTTCAAAAACTATTGTTTGTCTTGATTTGAATTTCAGGACATACATAGAAAGCACAGTAACTCCAGGGGCTGGTGTGGTGTGACTCTGCATCTGAGGGCCCTGGGAACAAGTGCTTTGCTAGCTTGGGGCACAGCTCTGTGCACTTCTTGTTCTTTCATTAGAAAATCAGTAAAGGTTTCAGTCAATTCCATAATTGCAGTGGAATATTAATGAATAATAAACAATTAATATCTTAATAAATTATTAAATAAATATGATTTATTAATGATTTGTGGTTAATGATTAATAATTCAACTTTTTAATAGCTATCATGAAACATACCTTTCCTGTTTGCCAAGATTCCTTGTTTTGAAGACAGAATAGAACAGGATTTCCATCATTATCCCTGTCCCTTTTGTGATCCTGCAAAGTAGGTATTGCTTCTTCATCGTTCATGAAGAAATTGACACAGCAGGAGTATATGAATTATGTAAGTATTTAAGGAAGGGAACGCTAAGGTTAAGCACACAAGTGATATGTGCTTTCTTGTAGATAAGACACCTTCTCTTAGAGTAGCTTTTGTTGATTTGAGATATGCAGAACTCCTGAAGCAGTTGAATAACTTCCAACTGATCTAATTAGGCCCTTAGAGTAAACTAAGTTTTTCTTACCTGCATGGGTCACTGTAAAAAGTCATTTGGAAACAAAAGAAAGTGGTTCAACTTTAAAAAAAAAAAAAAGCAAAAACAAACCAAAAAGCCCACAAGGGTGGCTGAAGAGTTTTAACTTGCTTAAACAATCTTAATATATAACTCCCAGAAGAAACATCGTATTTTCGTTTCCATGCTCAGAATGATAGTCATGTTTAGATCTCCACATTAAAAATCAGAAAAACCTGCCCCTCACTGGCTGTAGCACTCAGGAAATGGGCCCTACCTGGACAGCACAGTGGAGCTGACCCCAGGGATTGGGGTGAGCCAGCCAGAGGGCTTGAGGGTGGGAGAGCTGGCCCCAAACCAACATCTACCCCATCTATGATCTGCTGGAGTGAAAGGGTCAGTCCTGCAGATCCGAAGCTCCAGGATTTCCATGACATGGCAACAACAGGCTATGTGAGAGGAGTCCTTGTGAGGATCCAGTATAGATAGTGTAGCAGAAGCCAGAGGCCTTGAACCAGACCTCATTGCAACGAACATTTGCAAGTAAAGGTGAGTGGACAAAGGGGTGTACTGTGGGACCCACTGTGACATGCTACAGCTTCTACGATAAGATCTTTCTTATTCTATCCTCTTTTTGGGGGGACAGGAGGTTGCAAGGGCAGAGGGCAAATGCCAAGGGACAGGAAGAACTGTGGGATTGGTGTATATGATGTGAGATTCACAAAGAATCAATAAAAAATGAACAAAAAGGAGTCAGAACAAAGTACCGAAGAAGCATTGAAAAGTTATTGTATGCTTATTTTGTGTTTAAAATACATGTGGTTGCTAAAATTTCTTCCCTGGAGGGGATGTGAATATCATTGCTCCTTCCAAAGGCTGCCAGGACGAACCCATTTAACATCCACCCTAGGATATCGGTGAGTTTATTAAGTCTAGAGATACAATTATGTGTTAGGGGATGGTTTTGTGCACTCTGTGTTCTGATGCTGGTTTCTGTGCCCAGAGATCTGGTTGCGGTCTGGACATTGATATTGTCATATTTGGAACGTCTTCTATCTCAATGATGTATAAAGATTCTTTTCCATCACCCCTCACTAGTTAATAAAGAGATGATTCAGCCTAGAGCTGGGCAGGAGAAGACAACAGGGCAGGAATTCTGATCCCAGTCAGGGAGTCCCAAGCAAGAAGAGGAGAAGGAAGAGAGAGGGAGAAGGGCCCAGAAAGAGAAGGATCCAGGAGGAGGAGAAAGACCGTGACAGATTTAACATGAGGTTGCGGTGAGAGCTGCCACATGGGACAGAGTGAGCCAGGGCAAAACTTAGATTACAGATAAAGGACCACATGGCTGGAAAGTAGGCTGCCATAGAGGACTAGAATAGATGAGCATCTGCCTACTGTACTGCCTGCAGCTTGTTAGTAAAGTTGTTAGGTCTCTGTGTCATTTAATCGGAAGTTAAAATGGTCCAGAGCATACATAGAAATGTCCTGTCGTTACTTGGGAGAAAAGGAGGTGAGCTACCCTTCTACCCAGGATTACATTTACGATTATGAAAATATCTTTTACATTCCAAAGAACCAGACTGTCTGTGAGACTTCATAGTTAAGTTAATAATATAGCCTGAGGTCATTTAAGACTTAAGATGGATATCCTACTGGGTACCCAGCCTGTTTGTTAACTTGTCATTTAGAGATCAATGCAACAACCAACATTACTTGGTGGTCTTGGTGTGCATATCTACTCAGCTTTTATAACCCAAGCTAGTACATAGCTGTGGTCTTAAATTGTGTGATCATCCATGCTCCTCACCCAGGAGTAATGCATGTGTTTTTGTATGTGTGTAATAATTAGCTGAAAACCACCAACAGGTCAAAGAGTGACTTTATAAAAATAAATACCTGTCATGAGGGCTGGAGAGATGGCTCAGTGGTTAAGAGCACTGACTGCTCTTCCAGAGGTCCTGAGTTCAAATCCCAGCAACCACATGGTGGCTCACAACCATCTGTGATGGGATTCGATACCCTCTTCTGGTGTGTCTGAAGATAGCTTCAGAGTATTCATATACATAAAATAAATAAATCTAAATAAATAAATAAATATATATCTGCCATGAATGTTGAAAGCAGCATGGATGTAGTGTATCTGCAGTGATGTCTGCAGTACTGTTTATTAACTGGGTGTTCAGTTACAGTCAATGAATTAATCTCTTGTAAAACTTAGTGCAAGATTTCTGTAAAGTGTTCAGCATCTCTTCCCCTTATGATGCTTTCTGTTCTGTTCAATAAAAGAAAGCAAAGCCCTTTATTAGGGACAGAACCACAAGACAGAGTTTAGGAAGATTACAGATAGGTCAGAAACCACAGATAGAAGACACAGAGAGAGGAATGGAGAACTCAAACTTGGGTTCCACCCTTGGTTAAACTACTTCCAAGGGTAAGCCTGATTTCTCTCCTTAATAAATAAATAATAAACAAACAAACCAGCAACGCAGCTGGTGAAGGGTGAATGACAGGAATGTAGGTAACTCCAAAGTACCTGCATTGAAACGTGGCCTCTTAACATGGAAGATGGCTTCCTCGCATCCCATAGATAAGCTCCTTTCCTCCAGTTCCAAGCCTAGCCCCTACCCTAGACCCAAAGCCTTTGGGCAGTTAAGGAAGAGTTGTGTAAAAACATCTGGGAGTGCCTGGACTCTCAGAGGAGGCTCCGACGACCTTCTCTTCGCCTTTCTTCTAAAAGGGAATGTTAATAGCATTAGGCTTGATTTCGATGGACTTTCACAAGTAGGCACAGGTGACTTACAGTGGTGTTGGCAATTTGATTATGAAGACTTACAATACATGTGCTACATGTAAACTTATTTTCACTTCAGTTTTTCACTACAAGTAGAAGTTTATATTACTGACTATAAATATGAACATAACATTATGTAATGGCTCCACAGTTGGAAGAATACTAAAGATAATAAAAATACATGAGTGGATTCTTATTCTTTACATACTCACCTGGAAAGAGTTTTTAAAGACGAAGTTGCAGGTGGTAATAAAATAGAAGAAAATAAAAATCTCTGCTCAGACATAGTGTGTTTTAGTTCAAAAATATTGAGGAACAAAGAAGCCCACCAGGGGGTAGCCAGAAATAAACAAAGTCCCCTGATTTCTTTTTGTCATTGTCTTCGCAGCATATATCCCTGTAGTCATTATTAAATTATGACTCTGAGTTATCACCAGCTCGGTTTCTCATTCATCGTGACCTTCTCTCAAGTTGCTATGACAACAGCATGTGCTTGTGATAATGTGGTGAGCCAAAGCTAAGTTCTAAGTAGTGTGAAACACTTGCAGAAAATAGCCTTATCTGTCAGATTTCAAGAGCCTCCAGCTGTTTACATAATTGTAATAAAATTTTACTGGAATTCAGATTGCTTCCAAGATTGGGTTTCTTGAACCAAAGATGTAAATGTGATGTAAAAAGCCCAATCTTCAAGGGACTTACTGTCACTTAGATCCCAGGACATTCAAGGCACAGGTTAATGGCATTTCACCATGGTGAGGAAAGAGAACATGGTGACCTGGGAAACATTCCAAGGAGAAATTCATCCTGTCTGTACTTCCTGCCCACATTTATTATATAAAATGTGGTCTAAACTCTTCAGTGGCATCTTTACTCGCTGCCTCCTGGCCTCCTTTTTCTGCCTCTTTCTGGCATTGTTAACTTTCCTCTTCCCCATGATGTATTGTACCATCCACTTCAGTGGAAAGAAATCTTCTATGGTGTAAATGGCTCCCCAGCCCAAAGTATGCATTGAAAGTTAATCCCCGTGGGGATGTGTTAAGAGGCTGCGAACTCCAGAGTTATGTGGTGGGGCCTTTTGCCAGTCATTGAAGCTAAAAGGAGAGATCTGAGCTAGGATGCTGTCTGTGTGTATGTGATGCTGCATGCAACCTTGGGATTCTGCAGAAGTCCCATGAAGAAGGAGGGGCTCACCTTCTACTTATTCTTAATTCATTGGCCTTCAGAACCACTGACCAAATAAACCTCTTTATATTTTATAAATTAGCTGGCCTGAGATATTCAGTTAGAGCAACAGAGAGAGGGTCAAGACAACATGCTAGCCAGGAGCAATCCTTATATCACTTTTCTTTTCAAAAAGAGAAGACTGTATAAGAAAACAAAGCACGCCAGTATTTTGTTACTATTTTAAGAAACTGCAGCTATTTTCTTCACACATTTAGAGAGATTTAAGTAGAAAAAATAATCACAAAAGAAGAGGACAATAAGGATGGCATCCATTGGAGTTATTTTAATTCATGAAATATGTAGTCCATTTCAACTGAGTTCCGTGGAGAAAGCATTCCAAACAATGCCACTCATGAGCCTGACCAAACAAGCATGGTCTGCTTTTCCATTCGATGCTGATTCTGAATGTCATCTTATTTAACCTTTCAACATGATGAATAAAAAAAAAAAATGAATTACCAATTTTAGGGTAACTGGCACCCAAGAATCGGTTTGTCAACCAGGATTTACAGGCAGTGGCTGTTCTGTGCCCACTTCTCATTCATGACCTTGTAAATCCAACTCAAAATAGTTTTAGCAGAAAGAGGACTTGTTGAAATGATTATGGGATAGTGCATACAGTTGAGGGAAGAAAGATCAATTAGTGCATGGGAAGTCACTTCCAGAACTTTCCATGCTCATAGAATGGGAAGATGGCTGAAACCTTTGGGGTCATTCTTGAATCTAGTGAGGAAAAGGTATGTTCCTATGCCTGCCTTTAACAAATATCCATGAAAGGAAAAAAAAAGGCTGGAGGCAAATGACAGCACGCCTTATATATGTTTCACCTTTTTGTTCTTATTATTTCTACTCCACTTAGCAAGCACAACCAAGTGTCCAGCACTGTCCTTGAGGTTTTCAGCTAGGGCTTCATGAGTGCTCCACAGTGGCATCTTCCTTACAGACAAAATGACAGGAGTGCAGAATTCAGTAGCAACTGACCCTAGCAAGAATAACTGCATGGGAGATTCAGAGAGACATATGTTAGAAACTTTAGATTTGCCATTGAATAATAAGGCAAACCCTGAAATCTTGAGCGTCTATCATTGTGTGTAAGAAGGCATTTGTTTGTCTAACATTTGGTGCACAGTTTTCATAGAAAGATGGAATGTAGACGTTTGTTAAGGGATAGAATAATCCTAAGGAAGAATGAAGCAGATCGAAACGTTCACATGGAGATAAATAGTTAAAACAAGGAAGACTAAATGGGCAGATGAACGGGATTTTCTTCAATGTGTAGGTGCCATGCACACTCTTCAGCCTCTTACCTCTACCTCACAGTCAGGTAGAGCTGGCTGTCATTACCCTCCACAGGACATGGGATCCAAGGCTTCAGAGACTGCACAGTGGACCTTTTTGTCTGAACTTTGCCTCAGCAGTGTTCTTATCCAGGCCTCCAGCCCGTTTCTTTGTCTGTCACGGCTAATAGTTAATGTCAGACATAAGAACTTATCTAGTGGGGAGAAGATTCTAAACGCATTTTCAAGTTACCTACTTATTCAACCAGGATTTGTTGACCACCAGAACGATATATATGTATCTAAAACCTACATATTACACCTATAAACATATGTAGATATACATTCGTACACACACACACACACACACACACACATACACACACACACACAAACTGCATTAACAAATACTCATTGCATTTTGGAGAAGTTTCAAGTTTAACTCAGGATGCAGATTTCCCACAGATCACCCGCACATGGCTCCTCCAACCATCCGTCACTTTGTGCCAAAGGCACATGTGTTCTAACTGATGAATCCACAGTAGCATCTCACTTTTATCAAAACCCAAAGGCTCACATTAGAATTCATCTTTGACATCCCACGTTGTGGATTTGGACAACGCTGGGTCCACTATTGCTGCATTATGCCGAATAGTTTCACAACCATATGAGTCTTTATGGGCCTATTTCTCCTTCCTTCTTTCTTCTGTAACCTAAGGCAACTATTTATCCGTTTAGTGTCTCCAAATGCTTTGCCTTTTCCAGAACACTCTATAGTGGCCTTATATGGGAAAGACTTTGTAGACTGTCTGTTTTCATTTAGCGAAATGCCTTGACATCTGTTTTCATGGCATTTAGAATTGGATGTTTTACTGTTGCAATATATTGAAGCTTATCTACTAAGGAGATTTTGTTTGCTTATAAGTTTCGTCAGTTATGAATGGATTTTCATGAATATTTATGTAACGATCTTTGCATGGCATAAAATTTCAAGCAATTTGGCTAAATACTAAGTAATTAATGATTTAACACTATGGTAATAATATGTGTAATTTAATAAGAATTTGTCACACTCTTTCCTAAAGGAACTGCACCAGTCCAATTACCTTCCAGCAACAAGGGAGACTTCTTGTTAACATCTACCAGCATTTAATATTTTCAGTGTTTCCTATTTTTTTCTATTCTGATGATTGTATAGTGAAAAAGTCTGACTTCGTATATGACTTGTCCAGGGTGGTGGGAAGTTTTACATCATGTGACATAGTTCAGCATAGCTTCCATGATAAAGAACATGGAGGAGCCAGGAGAGCTGTCTAGTGTTAACACAGACTTATTCTTAACTCCGTCCCAGAGAGGTCTGCAGGGAGGCATGATCTGATTCAAGCTATAGGACCTGGCTTCAACATACAGCCATGTTCTAACATTCCCTGGCTCTTTGTTTTTTCATAAAAAGAAATGAGGAATAGTTTCATGAAAGAGGAAAGCAGAAAGGAGATAGGACCCAGCGAGATGGGGAAGCAAATTAAAATCATTGGCTTCTTCAATTTGAACAGAGCTGCAGGTACAGATGGAACCTTGTTATCTTGAACAGGTAGTCAGGTCAGGGTCCCTGGAACAGATCTTGGCTTCCAGAGAATATCAGCCACATAAGTCCATGCAGTATGTTGAATAACAGTGTGTATAAACTGAGTCAGTGGGCAGACTAGAAAAGGGCATGTACTTCAAAACAGTTATTTAAGGAATAATCTGGTGGTGTGGCATTCAAATACACAAAAAGACGTAGGCTCAATTCAAATTTAGATGAAATGGATTATTACAGCTGGCAGAAGAACAGCCTTAGAGCCAAACAGCATGCCTTGCTGAAGGGAGGGTTTACAGGGGTAGACATCAAAGGTGTATGTTACAATTCTATGGAATCCAAAGCTAGGCCAGAAAGTTGTTTTACTCCTTTCAGTTGTTTCTCTTTCCTGTTGTGCAGCAATAAAAAGAGCACTTCATCCTAGTCCTACTTGGATAAGGCAGTTTATAAAAGCAGAATGCACAAACACCATTATCCTATTCTTATCTCACCTACAGGCTACCAGGATGTCTTAGGCATTCCAGGGTAAATGTCAAAGTCCCCTAAGGGATGCCTGGTACCATATTAAGCATCATTAGCCATCACAGGGGACATGTATAAACTATTGCACAGGCCTGATCACTTTGCAGAAAGCATCACTAGCAGACTGGAATAGAACAAACAATAACATAGTGTCATTGATTTAGGGCTGGCTGCTACGTCCCCACACTGTCATAGGTCTGGAGGTCCAGGAAACATCTGAATTCTCCACAAACATTGCAAACATTTCTCTCAGAATCTAGGCATCTTTCATCAGAGAAAGATTGGAGAGAGAAAAAGGACTATGTGCACTTAAAAGTTCTGGGGTGGGAGAGAAAGGGGGGGAGAGGGAGGGGGAGGGAGGGGGAGAGAGAGAGAGAGAGAGGGAGAGAGAGAAGTTATCTAGGCAACAGGATATCCTAGGCTAACTCAAAAAAACCTTGAGGAATTTCTGTGGGATGAGCTGGGTGGAGAGATGTTTTAGGGAACCGTGAAGAGCAAAGGAACTTCGAGAAAGACCTGAGTAGGGGAGATTTGAGAATTTGCTGGGCAGAGACGACATGAAAGAAAGGGGGAAACTTCTTTGTTTCCAGTAGTTGGTCTCTTAAATCAATGTTTGTAACTATTATCATGATCAAATCAAAATAATCTCAATTACTGAACATCTATCGCCTTTAGAGGTCGTCATTTACACTGATTGCATCACCTAGCCCAATATCTATCATTTGATGAAGCATTCTGATGCTCTTTTTAAATTTAAATGCTGTAGCTTTGCAGTTCTCCTTTCAAATATATATATATAAAACGTGTTACCCGACGGGGGCATCATAGGATCTTCTGAATCGTAATGTACAGATTCATCAAGTGTTCAGGAAAGCACAAACAAAAGCTGTAGTCAATGAGTAAGTGTGTTAAAATTGAAAGTGGGAGCCACAGAGTTACTCCACAAGCTGGGGAAAGGTTGGTGAATGTGTGGCTAAGAGCCCCCTTCTTATTTCCCAATCTCCTGGCTTTTAATTACACAAAGGAGGAGAAGATTCTATAACGGAGTGCATCTTTCTTTGGCTGACGTAAGTGCTATGCTTACTGTGCATGCAGGCAGCTGATGACCCTCACTGTATAACCATGTGAATGAAACATAGTCCATGGATGCTAACTCTAAAGTGATTTGTGGTGTTACAATGATCACCTTAGAGTGTTTTCTCTTTAGAGTGAATGCTGTCTCTAAGGAAGTTCTTTTCATTGAAAATAGTTTTTTTCTGTACAATATTTTCTGACTATTGTTTCCCTTCCATGAACCCCTCCCAGATCCTCCTCACCCCTACCCCTTATCCACATCCTTTCTTGTTCTTTCTCATTAGGAAATGAACATGCATCTATAATAATAATACTTAACAATAACAATAATATAAGATAAAGGCAAAAGTATCCTTGAATAGGTTGAAACAAACAGAAAAACCAAAAGAAAAAACACAGAGAGACAAAGGGGCATATACCTTTGCACACACAGAAATCCCATAAAGACACAAAATTGGAAGCCATAATACGTGTGCAAAAAACTAGTAGGGGAAATATACCCAGATAAAGCATTATGAGACAAAAAACAAAACAACAAAACTCTCCAGAAATCCATTGAGTTCATTTTGTGTTGGCTATCTACTGCCAACCATGAAGCTGCCCTTAGGTCTGATTTGTGCATCCAATGGAACTCCAATGAAGAAAACTAATATTTTTCCATATGAGCAGTTACTAAGTAAAGAGAACTTCTGAGTTAGGAATAGGGACTTTATCCTTTATAAAAGAAAAAGAATCCTTTAGAAGGATCTTTAATTGGATTTTACTTTCTGAAAGTGGTCAGATATTTTCCTGTTCACTGGAGTGCTTTGTCTGTACAATCTAAGGCACTGACCGGGGCAATCCAAGGGCAATCAGATATGTTCCTACTTGTTGGAGTGGTTTGACTGCACAATTCAAGGAACTGATGGGGCAATCCAAGGGACAGCCTTTTGGTTGCTAGGTCCTGGAGTTATCCTTCATAATCACGTGTGTCACACAAAATCAAACCTCTCACCTCAAAGGCAATAAGAGATGGTTTATTATGGAGCCAACGATGAGTGATCATCGCTTGGGAACATGGTTGCCCCAAATTCCATGTTCCGATGAGTTAGTAGTTTGATGAAATTTTTATAGTAAAAGAAAAAGAAAATTCATAGTCAAAAGAATATTGTATCTATACAGGCAATCTTCACAAAAATATGATCAATTGTACTGGAATTCTTACTCGCAGCTAGAGGAGCACTGATACTTAAGAAAAAGAATCAGCAGAACATGTGAGCTTGTGGATGCCATGAAAAGACCCAATCCATGAATCACAGTCATAGAGAAATGAAGCAAAGGAAAGGACAAGGAGGAGAATGAGTTCATGGCCAAGACATCAAGTAAGTAAGTAAGTAAGTAAGTAAGTAAATAACACATTTTCAATAAAATCATGGAAGAAAAATTTACAAAAGTACCAAAAGAGATGACCATTCAGGTACAAAATACTCACACAACACCACATAGACAGGACCCCAAAAGTACCTTCTCATATCATATTATAATGAAACCACTAAAAATCCACAACATAAAAAGCGTATTGAGGGCAGGGCATTGTGGTACGCACTTTGAATCCTAACACTCAGAAGGTAGATTCAGGCAGATATCTGTCAGGCAGTCCGTTCAATACAAATGCCAGACTAGCCTGGGGACACATAGTGGGAAATCTATCAGAGAAAAGGACGAAGTCCCAAATAAAGGCAGGGCTAAGAGAATAAGAGTTGACTTTCCAATAGAAACTCCAATGGAAGTTGTAAGGGCTAAGAAAGATGTTTTACAGCTTCTGACAGTCCACGGCTGCCAACTCACACTATTTTACCCAGTAATACTATGTCATAATTGAAGGAGAAAGACAACCTATGATAAAAGCAAGCTAAAGGAGTTTATGACCACTAAACCAGCATTACAGAAGGCTCTATGAGGAACTCTTTAAACCAAAGAGGATGAGTAAAACATCCAAGAGAGTACAGGAGAAAGTATAAAAAATGGCGGTGCTGGTTCATCTCTGTCAACTTAACACAGGTTAGAGTCATCTGGGAAATGGGAATCTTAACTGGGGAACATTTACCTTCATATTTTCCTGTGGGCATGTCTGTGGGGCACTGTCTTGATTGATGATTGATAGGGGAATGTCCAACCCATCAATGTGGGTAGTGCCCTACCTAGACAAATGGTCCTGTGTTGTTCAAAAAGCAGGCTGAGCAAGCCATAGGAGCAAGTCAGTATGCCGTATTTATTTATGGCCTCTGCTTCAGTTCCTGCCTTCAGATGCTGTCTTGAGTTCCTGTCCTGACTTCCCTTTATGAAGGGCTTTGATGTAAAAGTATAAGGCAAATAAATTCTTTCCTCCCTCCACCTGTTTTTGGTCGTGGTGTTTTATCACAGCAACAGAAATTAAGTTAGGACAATGTTGCAACAAGTCCACAGATATTGGAAAAACACCAAACGCTGATAAACTAAACTATGTGATAGGAATTAGTATACACTTGTGGTGGCTTATATATGCTTGACCCAGGGAGTGGCACTATTAGGAGGCGTGGCCTTGTTGAAGGAAGTGTGTCGCTGTGAGCGTGGGCTTTGAGACCCTCTTCCTAGCCATGTGGGAGTCAGTCTTCTCCTGTCTGTCTGCCTTTAGAACAAGATGTAGAACTTTCTGCTCCTCCAGTGCCATGCCTGCCATAATAATAATGGACTGAACCTCTGAGCCTGTAAGTCAGCCGCAATTAAATGTTGTCCTTGTAAGAGTTGCCTTGGTCTTGGTGCTTCTTCACAGCAATGGAAACCCTATCTAAGACAACACTCTTCAAAAACAACTCTAGACATTAACATTCTTAATTTCTAAATCAAAAGCCGAGTAGTAGATTAGAACAAAAAACCTCTGATTTTAGTGCCTCCAAGAGACACAATTCCCCATTAGCGATAGATACTCTCTTAGGGCAAAATGATGGAGAAAATATTCCACGGATATCTTAGGGTTTCACTGCTCTGAACAGACACCGTGACTCTGGCAAGTCTCATAAAGAACAACATTTAACTGGGACTGGCTTACAGGTTCAGAGGTTCAGTCCCTTATCATCAAGGTGGGAGCATGGCAGCATCTAGGCAGGCATGGTGCAGGAGGAGCTGAGGGTTCTACATCTTCATCCAAAGGAAGTCAGGAACAGACTGGGCATCCTCAGGCATCTAGGAGGAACATCCCCAAGCCTGCCCCCACAGTGGCACACTTCCTCCAACAAGGCCACACCTCCTAACAGTGCCACACCTGGGATGAGCATATGCAAACCCTCACAGTGGACATGGAACAAGAAGATGTTGCTATTCTAGTATCTAACAGAATTTTTCAAAATCCTAATGAAATGATAAAATGGCTATTTCATATACATAAAGAGAACAATCTAGAATATTACAATCCCAAACATACAGTCTTCAAACCCTGATGTTCTCAATTTTAAAAACAATACTATTAGACATAAATTCTATTCCACACATTGATAGACAGGTCATCTAAAGAAACAAATAAAAACAAACAAACAGAAAGACTTGGAAGTTATATAATGTCATAGGTTGTGTTGACCTAACAAATATTTACAGAACACTCCACACACATACTGCATATTACATGTTCTTCTCAGCAGTTATTAACACTTACTCTAAAAATAGTCTTTAAAACGATACCGTATTAGAACAGGAAGCAAGCGTTAGTAAATGGAGGAAATGAAATAACTTCTTTTATTATATATGACCACAATGGAATATAGCACAGAAAAACTGCAGAAAATACACAAAATACACAAGTCATGGCAGTCAAGCGCTATCTTGAATTAGGAATGGATCATTAAGGAACTCAATAAGAAAATTTTTAAAAATCCTAGAATTCGATAAAAACAAAATGTACCAAAAATTATGGAATACAAAAAAGGCAATGCTAAATGGTAAATATATAGCTCGGTTTCTACTTTAATAAGAGAAAACTCAACTTAATGATGCACCTTAAGCTCTTGAAAAACATAAAAACTAACTAAATACAAAAGCAGCAAACAAGAGAAATAATAAAGCTCACAGAGAAATTAGATGAAATACAAATGAAGAACGATCAATACAGGGAATTAATAAAATGAAGAGTTGATTTATTAAAAATCTATGTAAGGATGAAAATTCATAGCTAAATTAACTAAAAGAGAAAGAAGACACACATTAGTAAAATTAGGGGTGAAAATGGAGACAAAGCTATCTATTAAATTCAGAAAATTATAATTATGAACCTTAAAATTTAAGGTTCCAATTAACTGGAAAATCTAAAAGAAATGAATTAATTTTTTAGATACATATGATCTGAGAAATTAAATTAAGGATGAAGAAATTGTAGTCTTTAAACCCAGATGTTCTTATGTTCTCCATTTCAAAAACAATACTACTAGAATGGGGTAAATATTTGCTAGATATACTTCTAGCAAATTAATACCTAAAATATACAAGAACTCAAAAAATACTACTAGACACAGACTCTCAGACTGACTCTAGCACAGTAATAGTTGGTGACTTCAGTACTGCAGTCTCATTGACTGACAGACAGGTCATCTAAACAAAAAATCAGACAGAAAATCATGAGATTGAAATTGAAAGCAATCTCATTGATAAGCACTGAGACTGAAGCAACAATAATAACATCAGATCTTCCAACTAAAAATTTCTAGGGCCAGAATTATTCACTGCAGAATTCTTCCAGACCTTCAAAGAAGATTCAACATAAAGTCTACACTTAATTATTCCATAAAGTAGAAGCAAGTGCTTCTGATTCTTTTTATGAAATTTGTATTATACTGACTCCCAAACCTGATAAGGATACAATACCAAAAAACCAGTAGACTTATTTCTCTGATGAGTATAGACAAAATAGTTTCAGTAAGATACTTGTAAACAGATTTCAAGATCACATTGAAACTATCATTTATCTTGACCAAGATATCTTCATTCCAACCAACAGGGATGGCTTACGATACTCAAAACAACAAATGTTCTTAATAACGTGTAAACTCGAAGACAGAAATTATATGATCATCTTAATAAATGTAGAAAAGACTTTTGGTAACATCCAACATTCCTTCATAATAAAAGCCAGAGAAGCTAGGGATGGATAAAACACATAGCGACAAACAGAATGTACATATGCCAAACGTCGTTCACCTCGTGCATTCCCACTAATTTCAGTAAGAAGACGGGTTCCACTTTTTTTACTCCTCTTCAACACAATGCTAGAAATCTTAGCTAGATCAATAAGACAAAAGGAGAAAGCAAAAAGGGCTGCAAATAGAAAAGGAAGAAGTTGTATATTGCTATTGATAACAATATATAGAAAATGACACTGAATCCTCATTTTTCACTCTGTGCAAAAATCAACCCTGCATGAATGAAGGACCTGAACACAATACCCAGACTCTTGGGAGTGACAGTATGGAGTACACTTGAAGATGCAGGAGTAGTGATGACTTTCTAGTTAGGACTCTGGTCACTCAGGAAATAGGTCAAACAATTGAGAAAAGGGACCGCATGTCATTAAAAAGCTTCTGTACAGCAAAAAGAGATTTGACTGAAGAGGCAGCCTACTGACTGGGGTAAACATTTGCTAGATATACGTCTAGCAAATCAATACCTAAAATATACAAGAACTCAAAAACTAAATGTCAATGAAACAACTCAGTTTAAAAGTGAGCTTTCAAACCATTTATCAAAAGAAGAGATATGAATGGCTAATAAATGTCCTGAAATCCTTAGCCATCTGAGACATTAAAACTAAAACCACTTGGAGATCCATTTGATCTCAGTCAAATGGCCACCATCCAGGAAACAAATGGCAAGTGCTGGCAAGGATATGAGGAAATCAGAGTCCTTCCTCCCTCGTGGTGGTGCCATAACCCATTGTAGGTACAATGGAAATCAATGCTGAGGTTTCTCAAAAAGCTAGAATAGAGCCATCCTATCACCCAGCTATAGTGCTCGTGGGCGTATATTTAAAAGACCACTCCCATTCACAAGTCCTGTAGGCTAACAAAGGGACATCATGCACCAGACGGTGTATGAGTTTGTAGCACTAAGGAAAACCACACAAGCAATTGGAGCCACTACTTCATTTTGCTGATGACTATTTGCTGACATTTCAGTTCTGCATGCACTAAATGTGGTAATGGATCCGGGACATGATACGTTGCAACTGTTGCATCTTTTAAGTTGCTGCATGATGCTCCGCAACTCCTTTAGTACTGTGGTTGCAACATTGTCTATTCTTCAGTAGACTAAAATATTGGCAGTGCTTTAAATATAGCTTTTTCAGTTACAAAGTACATGCTCATGAAGCTGATGTCCAGGTGTTGTGGATGGCCCTGGTGCTGTTTGTATTTTGATGGTGAAGATATCCCTCAAGCCTTGAAGTTACTGACTAGGGCATTATCAACAAATAAGAGCGGCATCTCCTTTCTACACTAATGACGAAATATAGCTATTTTGACCATTATTGACAGTTTCTCTCACTTTCCTATGTGAGAGATGGCCACAAGGAATTACTGGCATATGTTGTTTGATAGGACATCATTAAGAACTCCATTCCAAAATAGTCCCATTCCATACTCACGGAGGTAATAATTCAGTTGAGGGATTGTGAGCTCACACAAACAGGTCGTATTGGGTTCCTGCCTGTATTTCAATCAGCTCACACCCCTTGTCCAATTTATGTCCTTATGGCTTCTCAGACATAAGCTTCTTTTCCCTGTTATTCTGGTCCATCCTGAAAATGGTGACAATGCTCCACCTTCTGATCCAGGTTATCTATCTAGCCTGTGTTCTTATTCTTTGGGTTCTCTTTTCAGTGGATTTGAGACTCCTCCAAATTCTCATGGTATTGTAGGTCAGTTTCTCAGCTCTGTGCTTGTGCCCCAAACCCAGCTTGAACAGTTTCTACGAGTAGGAAAGTTGTCATTTCGTGCCTGGCTTTCATTATTAGCTACCTAAAATTATATTGCTGCATACAATAAATAGATTTTTCAAATGTTGGAGATTATGGAGCAAGGTAAAAACAAAGCAACAACAATAACAACAACAATAAAAAAACCTGGGAGCAAAAGCATCTCAGAGGGAGGGAAGATCATTAGACTCTGTCAAACATGTCTAAGGCTATTGATGGAGAAGAAAGATTTCTGTTCAGCAGGCAGATATTGAAAACAATAACAGTCTCAACATGAGTCTCAAAAGAGTGTTATTAGCTTTGGGGAAAATGAAAAGCTGGTTTAGACCAGCAGTTTCTAACTCTCTGTGTGTGTTAGCATCATCTTTTTAGAGGCACAGAAGTCTCAGCGCTAATCCTGTAAATAATAGGACCCACTAAGACAGGCAAGCTAAATTGCTCCCAGCTTCCTCGCTCCATAATTATGAGGAAGGTACCCTGCTGTGCATGGTCTGCTCAGCTAGAGGTAGGGGCAACCTGACCATCAGCAGTTACTAAATCTCCCTCATGTCTTTTTAAAAAGTTTAATCAAACTTGCAACCACCAGCGCAGACGATCATTTGTCTCGTATTCTTGCTCCCCTGCAAGATGCCTTTGGTGATTACCACCCCCAGGCTCTCTTCGTGTTAGACTTGCTCTCCCATGACTGCCAGTGGGGTGAGTTGATTGGGGGGGGGGGGGTGTTCTGAGTTTGTAGAATTGCTTCTTCTATCTGTACCTCCATGGGCGGCTCTGAGCGCCACAGCTTAGTCTGGCGCTCATGTCGGAGGAGTTTGATTCTAGGCATCTCCTAACAATGACACGATCACATGTACAATGGCATGCTCACATATATGATGACATGCTCACACGTATGATGGCTTGCTCTTCTTTTCACTGCTTGTTAGTTAACAGCTGTTGGTGGCAGAAGAAATAGCAACAGGAAACTTATCAAGTGTCTTCATATACTATTTACTTTTGCTGTGTTATTTATGTCTTTAAAAGAGTCTTTAAATTTTAATTATAACTTGACCGCTTCTGGCTGGGGAGCAGCTTCATGATAGAGCTCATGTTCAGCACACATCAGGAACTGAGATCAATTTCCAGCTCCCCCAAAAAGGAAAAGGAAAAGTGTCTGCTTTGTGTGATGAAAAACAAGATGGAGTACAATGGAAATCCCCTGTAATTGTCACCAAGTTTTCTGAGATGATTTGCATATTATAATAGCTGGAGAATACAGGTCAAATTGTAGCCTGGTTATCTAGCATTAAACATGCATCCTGTGTTTTGATGCTCTTTTTCATAGTATAATGGAAAAAATGAGATGTAACAGTTTATTTGGAATGCTTTTGAAATAAATCCACTAATCTGCTAAAAAAAATGAATGTCAAAGACTTATGTAGCTACTGCAGGCTTAGATTTTAAGTTTGTATAGCTGTCTCCATCTTGTCTGAGGTGTTAGTTAATTTTAGTGAGGTGCATCCATCTACAGCTGAGAATTATTGTTGAGGTATGGACAGAAATGGGTTTCTTTATTTTTGATGGAAGCTATTTTTCTATTTTTATCGTATTTTTAAATTTTATTTGATGGAGGAGCATAGTTCCCTGTCTTATCCCATTTATATATTATTAAACTTACATAAAACACTTGCATATCTTGTCAGAACATTATCTTGATAATGGAAAAACAGCTTTGTAAATCAAAATGAGTTTATTTTGATCCAAAATGTTTGCTTTTTGCCTTTTTTTTTTTTTTTTTTTTTTTTTTTTTTTTTGGTTTTACAATCCTTTTTATAAATTCTGGAACAATACATTTCTGATCCCACATAGTATACAATTTAGTAAAATGAATACTTGCAATATAAATCTTCATCCTCCACTGTGCTTTGGCTTATGTGTGAAGGGTTTTTATTGTTTGGAATGACTCTACAGACTTTGGAATCACAGGACCTATTTGAATCTTGGTCAGTATCACCCAGCCTGTGAAACTTAGTGAATGTCTGTTGTGGAGCGGACTCAGGCCTGTTAGTTACTGTGGCAGCATCCTCTGTAAGGCCTTCCGAGAGAGACTGACTCTGACAGAAGAAGTGCATCATGGATCTACTGCAGCAAAACAAAGTTATTTTAGTCTATTGATGTGAGGAGATACCGTGTGGCTTGTGGGCTTGTTTACAGTTTCAGAGGGTGAGTACATGATAAGCATGACAGGAAATATGTCAGCAGGCAGGTAGGAATAGTGCTAGCAAAGGAGCTGAGAGCTCACCTCTGATCTACAAGCCTCAGCTGAGGGACGTTAGGCCTGGAATGGACATTTTAAAACCTCAAAGCCCATCTCTAGTGACATACCTCCAACGAGGCCACGCCCTCCTCATCCTTCCCAAACATTCCCACAAAATGGAGACCAATCAAATTAAAAAATATGAGCCTATGGGGGCCATTCTCATTCAAACTGTCACAGGGAACTTTACTCTTTCTTCCTTTCTTCCTTCTTGTCTCCCCCCCTCTCTAAAGCACACTAAACTTGCTCACTGAAAGTAAGGAACTAGAACAATGACCTAGAACTCAGTAGTGAGAACAGAAATGAGGCTCTCAGCACTGCCCTCTTCTTCTGTGTGTAGGCTTCACATCCTTGGGCTTTCCTCCATATCTGAAAGCATGATCCAAAAGAGCAGTTTCATTCCGGCTGGTTGATGCCAAAAACCACTGGAGGCCTGGTGATTTAACAAGTAATGTGACTAAAGGATGTCTCTGGGCTGTGGCATGAACCCAACCTATGAGAGTATGGTGAGGAGTGATGTTCTTAGCCATCTCTACTAGAATTTGGTGGTGCAGTAGGAAGGGGATAGCATTGCCAAGGGAAAAGTCAGCAATTACCAGAAAGTAAAAACTTGATTGGGCAGACAAACCTATTATGTAGGACTATAAGAGCAATGTGAGAAATAATATAAATTAACATAATTTCCTTAACGGTAGGTTTAATGGGGTAACGGTTCAAAAAAAATGTTCAGATAAGCCTTTTCATCAAATTACTTAGCCAAGTCCCACAATATCTTTGTGAATAAAATAAGCATTACGAACTGTATGGCTGCTCTTTGATAAATTATCAATTTGAACAATCTGAATTCAGTCTTTTCTGAGGCTTAAATAAGCGTTCCATAGAACTCAATCTTTGCCCTGTGGAACACTCTAAGTAGCTAAGACAGTAGTTCATTAAGCATTTACCGAAAGATTATCCAGGCAGAAAGTCTTCTATACTATTATAAGACAAAACATAGAAGACTCATTATCTTCTCAAGGTCCTCATTTCCTGCCAGAGTAGACAAATACAGAAGCATGCAGCTCCTTAAAAGAACATCATCTTTGTAATGATTAGGCTTTTGTTTTGTCAGCTTGGAACAAGCTAGAGACATCTGGGAAGAGGGAACTTGAGCTGAGAAAATGCCTCCAAGAGATTGGCCTGTGAGCACACCTGTGTGGAATTTCTTAATCAATGATGGATGTGGGAGGGCTCAGCATATTGTGGGCAGTGCCATCCCTGGACAGGTGGTTTAAGTTTGTTTAGGAACAAACAAACAAACACAGTTGAGTAAGCCATGAGGAGCAAGCCAGTAAACAGCAATTCTAAACAGCCTGTTTCAGTTCCTACCTCCAGGTCTCTGCTCTGACTTCCGTTCATGATAGGCTAACAGCTGTAAGCTAAAATAAACCCTTTCATTCCCATATTGCTTTGGTCATGGTGTTTACCACAGCAGTAGAAAGCAAACGAGGACATCTTGTTGTTTATTTGTTTAAAGCAAACTATTCCAAATTAAGCAGCTGTAACAAAATTCTCAGCAATGGCGAATCTTGGACTATCTCTTAAAGTAGAGCGAAAGGCAGGAGAAACACATTCCAGGCAGAAGTGTGGGTTTGAGCCACAGACTAAGAAAAACATTGGGTGCTTAGGATCTGCAAGGAGTTATGTAGTCAAATATCTGGGAAGATTTCAAACTCCAGAGGCGGTAGACAACCTGAAGGAAGAGTGTTTCCCAGACATAACAGGGCAGACGCACATATAAACTCACAGGGACTGTGACAACATGCACAAGATCAAGCCAAACAAAATGTATGCAGAAGGTGAACTGGGCACAAAGTCCGTTTAAACAAGAAGCTGTTTACAACTGATAGATGCTGAGAGAGGAAAAAAATCTCCATTGGAGTGACATTGGGTATATCAACCACACTCCAGAACAGTCACTGTGCCCGGGTATAGTTAGCCAGTGCAAACTGGACTCCACGGTTTGTGCTAGTGTTTGTTTGTTTGTTTTGAGAGAAAGAGAAAGATGAAGTTGGGCGCAGTAGCAAGGAGGGAGGGTCTCTGGGTGGAGTCGGGGGAGGGGAAAACTATAATCAAAATATAGTGTATGATATAATCAAAGGATAAATAAAACATTTTAAAAGCAGTCAACATACAGATAGAGTGTAACCCTATAAATTAAAATACATGGTATGCTTGCAGCTAGCATCGGTGGTTTGGACCAGAGGAGGCAATAGTTAATAGGTGGTGGTTAGATCTTCAAACAGTCCCCTGAGACAGTAGAAACCTGGTGACTGCAGATGAGGCTTGGTAGCTCTCTGCATTTCAAAAAACCCCATAGTTTGCCCGTGGTTTAAAAAGCCGAGTAAAAACACCCTAACCTTGCTCTCATAAGTGCATTCCATCTAAGAAGGGATTTCCAGCAGCTATGCTGAGGGTGAAAATTGTATGCTGTCAGATGTCCAGTGATTCTTTGTATCTCCTCAGGGAACACATCAACAACTTTGTTTGAAAGAGCCAAGCTCTGGAATGTGGGGGTTTGTAAAAATATCCCTGAACTCCATCTGTGTCCCACAGCCATAACAAGGCAGCTCAGTGGGAACGTACGAAGAGAAGCTCTTTTCCTCCTCAGATTGAACTCTTGGTAATGATAGAATGGAGCAGAAAGGGTGAGGGGGTGGTACAGCTGGGGATGGTGGCCAACTGCTAAATCAAAGTACACACACAGACACACACATCACACATACACGCACACAGATACACACATAGACACACACAGACACATACAGAGACATACACAAAGAGACACACACAGACATACACATCACACACAGACACACACAGAGACACATAGACACACACACACAGACACACAGACACAGAGAGACACACATAGAAGCGCATACATATCACACACACAGACACACAAACACACACACAGACATACACATAGAGACACACACACACCACACACAGACACATACATCACACACAGATATACACACAGACACACACACAGACATACACATAGAGACACACACACACCACACACAGACACATACATCACACACAGATACACACAGAGACACACACACAGACATACACATAGAGACACACACACACCACACATACAGACACATCACACAGACACACAGAGACACACACAGACACATACACAGAGACACACACAGACACAGACACACACAGAGACACACACATACACAGAGACACACACAGACACATATACAAACACAGAGACACACACATATCACACACACACACACACACACACACACACACACACACTTCTCGTAAAGAAGGTTCTTCTCTTACAATCAGAGAGACTGTAAGCTATGTGCTAAATGACAGTAATTGAAGACAGTATAGCAGGACACTGCTTAAAAACAAGAAAACATCCAAATCACTGTCCGACTCACCCTCCCACTGTCACCTTCCCTCAGTCTTAATAAAACACTGGCTCATGATAACGCTGACTGAAACCTTAGTAAAAGGGACTATGATGGTGGTGTGTACTGATGCAGCTGTGCCATGTGGAACTGTGTGATGCCGGATGACTTGGCCTACAGGTTTGCCCAGCTGGGTTTGAGAAAGTCATCCATTGTGAATTCTGTTGTTCATAGAAGTGACTTGAGGGAGCTTGGAAGTTGGCTTTTTCCAGATAGCCACCTGATTCCTTGACGTGTCGCTGTGAGAGCCTGTGCGGAGGAGCCAATCAATCACAAGCAGACCTGGAATTTCACCCCTAGCAACTGTAAGATAGTAAATTGTGTTGTTTTATGCTGAAGTGCGTGTGGTAACACCACACACAACAATAGAAAGCTAATTAGAAAGCTAATACACATGCGGATACCATTCATGAATGTCAACATTTACAGAAAACATGGAGAGATCTAGAGAAATAAAAGCTATTTTAGGTGGAAGGTGGTAAAAGTCGGGCAAAGAAACTGAGAGATGGCTTTCAGGAGGATGAGGGTGACGCCAGCTAGTTGGATCCAAGTAAGAAAAATCTCAGAGCAGAGAACTCACCCTGATCCTTGCTCAGAAACTTTTCTGAGGCAAAAGGGAAGAATGATGTTTGGTGTTAGTCTGACAGGATTCATAACCACCCAAGTGATGGGTCTCTGGAGATGTCTGTGGAGGATTATTTTGAGTATGTTAATTGAGATTTAAAGTGGCTTGGTTGGGGTTTCTATTGCTATGATAAAACACCATGATCAAAAGTAGTTTGGGAAATGTACTGGCTGGTTTTGACACAAGCTGGAGTTATCACAGAGAAAGGAGACTCCCTCAAGGAAATGCCTCCATGAGATCCAGCTGTAAGGCATTTTCTCAATTAGTGATCAAGGGGGTAGGGCCCATTGTGGGTGGTACCATCTCTGGGCTGGTAGTCTTGGGTTCTATAAGAAAGCAAGCTGAGCAAGCCAGGGGAAGCAAGCCAGTAAGGAGCATCCCTCCATGGCCTCTGCATCAGCTCCTGCTTCCTAACCTGCTTGAGTTCCAGTCCTGACTTCCTTTGGTGATGAACAGCCATGAGAAAATGTAAGCTGAATAAACCCTTTCTTCCCCAACTTACTTCTTGGTCTTGATGTTTTGTGCAGGAATAAAAACCCTGACTAAGACAGGGAAGAAAGAGTTTATTTCAGCTTATGGGCTGTAGTCAGTTTGTCATTCAGAGAAGTCGGGGCAGGGACTCAAGACAGGAACCTGGAGGCAGGAACTGAAGCAGAGGTTATGGATGACTGCTGCTTCCTGGTTTGCTTCTTCCTGACTTTCCTAGCCTGCTTTCTTAGAGCACCCAGGTCCACTTGCCAGGGACTGCACCACCTACAATGGCTTGATCCCTCCCAAATCAGTCAGTAATTAAGGAAGTGCAGTCTTGTTAACAGGCTAGTCTGATGCAGGAAATCCTGGACTGTTTAGAGAGGGGCCTGAAAAGCCCAGTGAGAGCCTGCAATCATTACTCTGCTTCCTGCCTATGAATATATTATGGGCAGCTGCTTCAAGCTCCTGCCATGTTGGCTCCCCCACCGTGATGGACTGAACCTTGAACTGTAGCCAGACTAAACCTTTTCCCCTGAACTTAGTTTTGTCAAGGGTTTGATCACAGCAACAGACAAAGGAACCAAGACAGGAAACAGTAATGCATTCCAAACAGCTCAATAGGCAAAGGTGATTTGCATATCACACAGACCACTCCAATAGTTGTGTATTTAGATTTAGTTTATAAATTAGGTGTCTATCTTTAATACAATGGTTTTGATATGAAATTTAGACTTAAAAGAAAGTGTAGAGCTGAGACAGATGTTACTGACTAGAGAGACTGGGGACCAGAATTAACATTAAGGCACTGAGCATACTCACACTGACTTTGGTCATTCACTGAGTCTGGGAGTAGAAGAAAAGAGACTCAAACACCAAATCTTCTTATTTATATGCCAAAAGGTAGGTAGCAATACTAAAATATGTTTCAAAGTATCAAATCGCAGTTCTCATACAGATGTGTAACAAATGCTTGCCAAAAGTCTTAATAACATTAACTCATTTAACTTACAACCTATGTAAACAGTAAGATGTTTTAACAGGTCCAAGGGATAAACTGAAGACTAGAGTAATCAGAAATACTGAGATGACCATATAACATTCCAAAGGGTGATAAATTTAGTGTCAGGAATAATTAAGTGCACAGATTTTAAAAATCCAAGTTTTCAAAAAGTATTTGTAAATTCTGTGACTGAGAGTGATAGTCTCAGTTTTCCTCAGTTTACAGAGCTGTGAAACAGCCAGAGGTTGGAGGACAAGGAAACCCCCACTCCTGGAGTTGAACCTAAAGGGTCTCAGTAATTTCTCCTCAGTTTGAGTTTTCAAAAGTTTTCTCTGCAATAGTGTGGAAAAAAAATGTATCCAGGAAGAAAAGTAAGCTCATAAAGGGACAAATGGCAGAGAATCCCATCCATTCTGGTGAGAGCAGAAGACACCGGGCGCACAGGGAGCGGATCCTTTGTCGGGATCTTTCTTTTCACTGCTCCAAATTAGAGTTGGTTTTAGACAGGACTTTCTACAGTTTATACAGAAACTTCAAATAGGTACTAAGAGAGCAAGAAGACTAAAAATAAGGATACATTTCCCCCAGGCATAGCCTTAAGGAGGCTGCAGGCCTACAGGAGAATTGACCTATTTGTCCGAGCACTTGCACACAACATTGACAGAGAGAGCAGACTAAAAACCTTTGAGGAAAAAAGACTAAATATGCAGGTCTGAGGCTATGCTGCTACCTCCCCGTGACCTGTGAAATGCAAAGGCTGAAAAAGAACTGACTTTTCTTTCCTCACCACGGAAGATGCAGGAATGCTAGAGGCCTGGCCGTGGCAGCATGTGTCTTCAGAGATGGGTAATCATGCCTGCTCATGTGTTTTCCTGTCATGTCTAGAACTTGCTAGACATCTACCTTGCTATGCTGAGAAGGACTGATCTCCTTACTTTACAATATTTTCTTTTAGAACCAAAACTATAGCGAAGGCACATTTTAGGGAATTACATGTTCACAGTCATCTCCCTTCTTCTTGTGATGCTTAAAGTTAAGCACACAGGCAAGAGTCCTAATGCTCAAGTCATAGTCTTCTTAATCCAATGGCTTTTAGTTTTCCGTGCTGATGCCACTGTGCAGACAGATTCCAGGTTCCTCATCCCTTGAGCACGGATGGGCTCATACTAGTAACCCTCGAGGGTTTGTTCAGGCTTTTATATCCAACTGTGCTTGTGTTATTGATTTCTCTTGTTCTGAGGCTTCTAGCTGCATGCACTGAGAAGCTACTGCTATGCTCAGTTCTGAGGCTTGAAGACATTCATCGTGGATTATTTAGTGTGTGGTTATGTACATTAATCCCCTAATAATACAGTAGGGCAGTTTTGCCCTTACTAAAGAGAACATGCAAACAGACAAATCACAACTAACAAAAAAGTCACCCAAAGTGATATTTAGGCAAAGCTTAGCCAAAAAATTCAAACACTTTTAAATAAGTCTTGTTTAGACATATTTTTAAGTAGGTACTTTTCACTGCTACTAAGAATGGGGTTCTTTTGAAAGCTCCATTGATTTAAGTAGAGATTTGAGATAAAAGTGGTAGACTTTAAATTTAGGAATTTTGTTTTGAAAATATTTTTTCATACAATATATTTTTATTAAGGTTACCCCTCCCACATGTCTGCCACCTACCTGAATCCATACCCTTTCCTTCTCTCTCTCATTGAAAAACATACAGACAGGCTGGAGAGATGGCTCAGTGGTTAAGAGCACCGACTGCTCTTAAGTCCTGAGTTCAATTCCCAGCAACCACATGGTGGCTCATGACCATCTGTAATGAGATCTGGTGCCCTATTCTGGTGTGTCTGAAGATACGTACAGTGTACTTATATACATAAAATAAATATTTTTAAAAAAAGAAAAAGAAAAACATATAGGCATCTAAAAAAATACTAATGATGAAATACAAAGAAATCAGAATAGGACAAAACAAATAACAAATACACAAAAAAGAGCCAAAGAAAAAGCACAAGAAACACACATGAACACAGAGTACAGGGACATACACATTTGCATGCACAGAAATCCATAAAAGCAAAATCAGAAATTATAAGGTATCTTTTAAAAACCTTACAAGGTAAAAAGTGCCCAGATATAGCATTGTGAGACAAAAAAAAAACAAAAAACCTGTTAGAATTTTTTCTTCTACTCCATCCTTGGTACTCTAACTAAAAGGTGAAAAGAAGATGAAGGGTGTTCACAACTTGATGGAGCAGGAACAAAGGCAGACAAGTGCGGAGTATTAGGAAATGGGCCCGGCACTGCTCTCTCCCCATTTTATGAAGAAGAGGAGCCTATTTCTTTTCCCCTCTTGGTGCAGAGCCTTGGCCCTTAGGCCAATTGGACAGTATCAGTCTCTAGTCACAAGTCTTTGGTCGCTATGTGGTTTAACTTCATTAAAGAATGTTTGTGCAGTCTTTTTTTTTTTTTATATAGTGTAGAATAGAGTTTATTCAGGGCATGGGGAGGGGAGTTAAGAGGGTAGTAGAGGTAGAGAAAGGCAGAGAGGGGTAGAGAGTAGAGAAGTAGAGAGGTGGAGACCGGCCATGACCACGTGGAGAGAGGGGGGAAGGGAATGGGGAGAGGTAAGAGATAAAAGACATAAGAGAGAAGCAAGAGAAAGAGATCGTTTGTGCAGTCTTAACTTCTTGTTAAAAGCTCTTTTGATTTTGATTAAAGCAGGCACAGTGAGATGGGCAAATAGAGGAAAGTTAAGAAGATAAGACACTGAAGAAATACAGCCACTAATTAAGGAAGACTGTGACGAGATAAAAATGAGAAATTCAATCTCATCAGAAGCAATGTTTATAAAGTCTCCCTTGAGCCAGCTGGCAGGATTAACTCTTAAAAAGCCAGCAGTGTCAGCCCCCAAGAACTTAAATAATGTTTTGTCTTATGATATATCAACATTAGAAGTAGAGAGGTATCTAAGGGGAACTTCTTTTGTTAAAGAAAGAAAATTACCAGCCTGGGATCTTTACCCCACTAATCTTTCTAGGAAATGGCTGCCATTCCAGGATGAGGGAGGGATAGTATCATCTCAGTGGGCACACCCAGCCTCCTATCTTTTCATGGCTTGGCTCTGTTTATCCTGACCTTAATGAGTTAGTAAACCTCAGACAAACCTTAGACAGGTTCCTAAATAGTTACCATATAGAGATCTTGATGTTTTTCTTCTCCCAATTATAGAATTAATGGCAGGAAAACTTAGGTATGTCAGATAGGAATAGTCTGTTTAATTAAACTTTTTAAAAGTTAAGAAACACACATGCGAGGGACCGAGGTAGGCGGTACTAGAAACCCCCCTGGATCCCAAAAGCGGGCGGCTGTGGCAGGAAACTTCTGCCCGGGACACTAGGATTCCATAGACAAGCAGCTCC